>JYCQ01000114.1:0-662604 GCA_000931505.1 Hypoxylon sp. E7406B | reverse complement strand
CTTTAAATTAAATTTATAATTAAAACTAAAATCTTAATTATTATATTTATAACTTATCCTTTAACTTTAAACTTTTTTAAATAAATTAATTTATTAATAATTATTAAATTAAATTTTTTAACTTATATAATTAAACTTTAAATTTAAAATATGTTAAGTTATTTATTTTATTTACCTTATTTACCTTATTTACTTTTTTTACCTTTTTTACCATTTAATTAAAATCGGGTTAAAGGTTATACTTATTTAAATCTTTAAAAGTTTTTATATTAAATATAGTTTAAACTATTAAATTTTAAGCCATTATATTTATATAATAAATCTCATTTATAAAATAAAAGATAAATACCTTTTTAATATAATATAATAAYTAATAAAAATGTTTTATAAATTACTTACTTAATTTAAATATAGAAGTTATAATATTATATAATATATTAATAAACTTATTATAAATAATTTAAAAATAAAAAGATTAAACCTTAACTTTTTAAAAAGTATTTAATAAATGTAATTATTAAAAATTAAAAAGCCTTTTTATAATTTAATTAATATTTATATATTATTTATAAGATTATAAAAAATTGGTTATTTTTATTATAATACCATTAATTTTATAATTAAATTTAATTAAGATTTTAATTAAATCATTTAAAATATATAAGTTAATTATAATGTAATTAATTATTTTATTAATAATAATATAAAATAATTTATGCTTTTATAAAATATCTTTTATTTAATGGTTTATATAATTAATATAAGTAATTATTTTATTTTTAACAATTTAAAAAAGATATTAATTTAATATAATATTTATAAAAATCTTAAAGTTAATGCTTAAAGTAATGTTTAAATTAAATAAAAAGTTTAAATTCATTATAATAAAATTTATAATAATATTAAAATTATTTAAATAATTAAGAAAAGGTAATATATATAATAAAAAAAGGAAATAATTATAAATATAAATATTTACTTAAAATAACTTAATATTTAAAATATAGGTTTAAAAAAAAAAGGCTTAATTTAATATAATTAAAGTAAAGGTTAATTATTATTTAAATAAAAATAAGTAAGATTTTAATTATAATAAAAGGTATAAATGYTAATAATAATTAAATATATAAGGTAAATAAATATATAATTTTAAGTTTTAATAAAAAAGAATATATATATTAATTATTAATATATAATTTATCTATTTATATTATAAAATAAAAACATAATCTTTATAAAAAATATTTTATTTACTTTTATAAATAAAAAGATAAGTTAAACGTTTAAATTATATTAAAAAAAATATTATTAAAATAATAAACATATTTAATATAAAGATTATAAAAGAAAAATTATAAATATATTTTAATTTTTAATAAATATTTAAAATAATATATTTTATTTTAAAGAAATATTTCAATTAAATATTAAATATATTATAACTTAAAATTATTATACCATAATTAATTAATAATATAAATACTTATAAAATAAAGATTATTTAATAATATTAAAATGATAAGCTTTTTTAACATTAAATTATTAATAAATTTAAAAAAAAATATAATTTTTAAATTTTAAAATATTCTTTTTAATAAGTTATATAGAGATAATATTTTCATAAAAATAAATAAAATATCGATATTATTAAAATAAAATTTCATACTTTTTTTAAAATAAGGTTATAAATATTTAATATTATTTATCATTTTAAATAAAAGTAATTTAAAATTAAACTTAAATTATAATTTATTAAATATTAAGTAATAAAATGAGAATTACTTTATTATAACTTTATAAAATATATTTTCACATTTTTAATATTTATTTAATATTATTTCTTTATAAAAAACTTAAAAAATGATAAAATATTAATTAAATTATAATATAAATATTACATTAATATCTCATATACTTTTTTAATTTAAATTTAGGTTAAAAATAATATAAATAGAAAAGTTTTAATTAAAGAAAACTAAATTTAATTAATAAATTTATTAAAAAGTTTTTTCAATAATTATTAAAAATATTTAAATATATTAATTAATTATAAAAAAAAACATATTTATAAATTTATTTATAAAAATATAAAACTTCCTTTATTAAAAAATATAATTTAAAAAACATATTATTACCAATATTAAAAAGTAATAAATTAATAAAAAAAAAATAAAACTTTTTATATAAAGAAAAAAGAAATTTATTATTCTTAATTTAAATTATATATAATTTATAAATAATTATTAAAAATTTCGATTTATTAAATTAAAAATATATAATATAATTAATATATATTCTTATCATATTATATAATATAATATTTATTAATCTACCTTTTTATTAATAAATATTATAAAGTAATATTTTATTACTATAATTAAGTTAAGATTTTAATTATAATTCACTTAAATAAATTATAAAATTAAATTATCCTTTATAACTTAAACTTAATATAACCTAATTAAAATTATTTAACCAAAAATAAAAATCATATACTTAAATAATACTTAATAAATATAAAAATAAAGTTATTATATCTTAAATTTTTATATTTAAAAAATGAAT
The DNA here is from genome assembly GCA_000931505.1 of Hypoxylon sp. E7406B. Taxonomy (NCBI): domain Eukaryota; kingdom Fungi; phylum Ascomycota; class Sordariomycetes; order Xylariales; family Hypoxylaceae; genus Hypoxylon; species Hypoxylon sp. E7406B. Next base: position 660,039 of record JYCQ01000114.1, on the reverse strand, counting down.
AAAGGAAATAAAAAAATTAAATAATAATAACGATAATTATATAATAAAATAACAAATTATTAAATAATATATATTTATATTTAATATTTACACTTATTTAAATTAATAATAACCTTAAATAAAAATATTTTAAAGATTTAAAAATTTTTAAATAATTTTATAAAATAAATATAACTAATTAAATTATGTTATATATTATTTATAAAGATATTATATATTATGATATTAATTAATTTATGGAATAATAAAATAATTATAAAATTAAATATTAATTAAATAATTTTTATTTAATTTTTAACTATATTAAAATTTTATAAAAAAACTATAATAAAACTAATATTTAAAATTAAAAAATAAATATATTAAATATCCTAAAGTTATTTATTAAAGTTAATAAGCTTTTAAATTTTATTTATTATTATAATTTTAATAATTTTTTAATATTAAAAACGTAATAAATTTATAATAATTAACTTATAACACATTTATTTAAAAACCTTATAAATAATAAACTTTAACTTCATTTTAACACTTACATAAAATTTAAAAAATATCTTAAAAGTTATTAAAAAGAAAAATAATAACTTAAGTTAAATTATAACAAATTACTATAAAAAGGTATAATATAATATTATTAATAATTATAAACGTTATAAAAATATTTACTTAATATATTAAAAATAAAGAAAAATAATAAAAAAAATAAAGATAAATATAATAAATAATTAAATTTCTTATTATATTATAATAATTAAATAATAAACATATAATTATATACTTTAAATATTTAAATAACTTTTAAATATTTATAAATATTTTATTAATATTATTAAAATTATTATTATTAAATATTTACTTTTTATAAATAATATTATAATATAAACTATTATATTATAAATAAAAAATATATATAACATTTTATATAATCTTAAATTTTAAACTTCCTTTATTATATAAATATGTTTAAATATTATATAAATTTAAATATTAAAAATTATTAATAATAAAAAATTATAAAATAAATAGTTAACATATTATTAAATATAAATAATTAAAAATTAAAAAGTTAAATATTATTATAAAATTAATTATAAAATAAAAATAAAAATAACATTATTATATAAAGAATTATATCCTAATAATTAAAAAGTTAATTATATATATAAAAAACCTCTTTATTTTAAATATCCTTTATAAAATTTAAATTATTTAAATCTTAATAAATATTTAATATTTAATATATATAAGTATATATTAATATAAAGTTATTTAAAATACCTTAAGTTAAAATATAACGTTATAAATAAAAATATATAAAATCATTTTAAATTTTTAAAAAAAAGGAAAAAGTAAAGATTTTAAAATTTTAAAAAATTATTAAATAAAATTAAATTATTATTTTAAACTTTTTAACTTTAATCATATTAAAATACTTAAAATAAGCCTTAATATAATTAAATATTTAATATTTTATGTTTAAATTTAAGTATTTTAAATTTAATAAATGATATTTAAAATAAAAAGGTTTTTTATATATGTATTTAACTTATAAAATTAATAATATTAATAAGGTTAAATGAAAATTAAAAATAAAAATAATATATAAATTAAAGGAGGTAAAAATTAAAAGGGTAAAAATTAAAAAGATAGGAATTAAAAAGACGGGAATTAAAGGGATAAAAATTAAAAAGATAAAAACTAAAAGGGTGAAAATTAAAAAGGTAAAAATTAAAAGGATGGAAATTAAAAGGATAGGAATTAAAAGGATAAAAATTAAAAGGATAAAAATTAAAAAGATAAAAACCAAAAAGATAAAAATTAAAAAAGATAAAAATTAAAGGGATTAAATATAAAAAATTTAATAATATATATTATATTTAAGATTATAAAAAATATAATATATATTATTTATTATAATCTTTTATAACTTTAAAATAAAACTTAATTAAAATATTATTAAACTTTTATTTTAATAAAAAATAAAAAGAAATAAAAAAGTTAAATAACTTACTTAAATAATAAATATATAAATAATGATTATATATTATAAAGATAATATATTTATCTTTAAATAATATATTAATAAAAGAGTAATATTTAAAATTATTTAATTAAAAAAATTTAAGTTAATATAATAACTTTAATAATATTTTAATATTTTTATATCTTAAATATTAAAATAAATATAATATAACATTTAAAAACTTTAAAACCTTTTAACCTTTTTAAAATATAATAACTTATATATATAAAATATATATAAAGTTAAATTAAAGTAAAAGCTTTAAAAAAATAATTTCCTTAATTTTAAAATTAAACCTTAAAACTTTTAAATTAATAATTATATTAACCTTAATTTCCACGTTATTATTATTCCACAAATTATATAAAAAGATTATTAATGATTTAATTATAAAGGTAAATAAAGGAAATATAATTTAAAATAAAAGATAACCTCATTTAATTAAATAATAATTAAAATTTTTAACTTTTAAATTAACATTACCTTTATTATTATTATTTAAATTATATCTTTTATTAATATAAAAATCTTATTAAATATTATAATTTAAGTTATTATTAATAAAATTGGAATTAAAATTATTATTATTAAGGTTTTTTTTAATAAAAATATTATTATTAAAAATATTATCATTAAATAAAGGATACTTTTTAAAAAAAGATTTAATAAAAAATATAATTTAAAATATCTCTTTTATATTATTTACATTAATAACTTAAAAAATTATAAATTTATTACTTTTCATATTTTTATAAATATAAATAATAAATATTATTAATAAATTAAATTTAAGGAATTATATTATATAATTTATTAATATATTTTATATAAAATAGATAAAAAAAAACTTAAAAAAAATATCATATAATTAATATAAAATATAATTATAATATAACACTTTAACTTTATATATTATCTTTAATATTTTATAAATTATATATATTATTAATATATATTAACTATTATATAATTTAAAGAAAATTATAATTTTTTTATAATTAAACATTTTATATATATCGATATAAAAAAAGAAAAAGTTATTAACATTATTAATCTTTTTAAAAATATTTAACATTTAAACATATTAATTTATATTATTATTAATAAATTAAATTATTTTAACTTTTAAAATAATATATACTTTATTAATATTAATAATAACTTATATTATATAATAATATTTATTATATATTATTATTAAATTATAATTTTTAATTTATAAAAGTAAAATCTTATAATTTAAAATTAAAATAATATTAAAATTATGTTATAATAATAATATATTATTATATAAAAACTTTTAATAAATAAAGTTTAAAATAATTAAATATAACTTTATATAAAATAAATATTAAAAAAAYTAATAAAATATTTAAAAATATTAATCATTAATATTAATAAATATGAAATTAATAAAGTAATAAATATTTAAAAGTAAAATATTATTATTATAATATATAATATAATTTATTATACTTTAAAAATTAAATAAAAATAAAAAATAAAATTAATTAACTTTTAACTTAATTTAAATATTTTTAATTAAAAGATAATAAATATAATATATAAAATTATAATAAATACCTTTATTATTTATAATAAAAAATTTTATTAATAGTTTATATTTAAATAAATAATTAAAATATAAAATTTTAATAATAAAATTAATATTTATTTATAACGTAAAAATTATTATATAAAATAAATAAAAAAATTAAATCATTAAGTTAAAAGGTTTTTAAAATTATATATTTTTTAATTAATATTAAAAAAGCTTTTATAATAATTAAATAAAAAAATTTAAAAAAGAAATTATTTAAGTTATAATTATAAATAACATTATTTTTACTTAATTAATAATAAATTAAAGATAAAAAAATATTCGAGATTAATTAATTATAATATAATAATTATATAATAAATATATATTAATATATATATTATATATATATACTATGTTTTATATCATTAATTTTTAGGGTTTTAGCAGGTTGGCAGTTTTTAGGGAATGGCCCACCGAAATAGATCCCGAAATCCAATATGGTAACTCCTTTTCATACCGCGTCAATAGCTAGCTAATTGGACTTGAGCTAACAATGTGACAAAATATAGTGGAAACGACTGAGACCTCGTAAGAGAGTCGACTCGGAGGTCCCGTCCATTTCGATATCGAACTCCGCGGACCCGTTAGATCGTCCTCGACACCAGTCTCTTCCAGAGTCGACATTATCTTTACCCGAAAGAATATTGGTACAACGTCGCGAATCGGAACAGAGCGCAATCTCCGACGTACACGCACAGCTATTCTCGGCGCAGAATTCTATCGAGTATCGAAGACAACGTTCCCAAGATAGGAGAAACGACCCTCTTGGACTCTTTGTGCTGCATGCGCCCGTACAGCGATCCGTAGACATCCTGTTTATTCACGGGCTTGGCGGGACAAGCCTACGGACTTGGTGTCGCAACCGAGATCTGGAGAATCTCTGGCCTCAACTTTGGCTCCCAGAAGAACCAGACCTCTCGGGAGCTAGGATCCTCACTTTCGGATATAATGCACACTTTTCATCGAAGAAAGAACATGCATCTCTTACAATTGGAGACTTTGCGAACGATCTGCTATTCCGCATGAAATATGGTGAAAATGGACCAGATCGGTTGGGTCAAGTCCCCCTCATTGTGGTTGCCCACTCGATGGGTGGTTTAGTGTTCAAAAAAGCCTTCATCCATGGGCAAATGAATGAAGAATTTCGGAGTGTCGTATCAAGTATAAAGGCCGTCCTATTCCTGGCAACACCTCATCGAGGTACGGACCTTGCTGAGACTTTGAACAAGGTCCTTACAAGTTCAGTTTTCGGACACTCGCCCAAGGACTATGTCTCAGAGCTTGCGAGAAGAAGCCCGACGATTGACGAACTCAACGAATCGTTTCGCCATCATGCTTCGAAGCTGCAAATCTTCTCCTTCTACGAGACCCTGAGTACGAATGTTGGTCCTATGTCGTTTATGATTTTGGAGAAGAACTCTTCATTGCTGGGCTATCCGAATGAAACTCCGCAGCCACTAATCGCCAACCACCACGATGTCTGCAAGTTCACAACTACAGACGATCCTAATTATGTATCCGTCGTGGGTGCATTGCGCAGCGTTGTCACTACGGCACGATCCAGCAAGGAGTCGGATAGTGGTGTCGAAGAAGACTTAGCGCATGTCACCACACTATTGGGTATTTCCGGCCCTCCCGAAGATGATATCGCAGCGTGTCGTGCCGTTCGGAAAGCAGGAACCTGTCAGCAATTTCTAGGCAGCGATGATGTTTACCATTGGATGCATACAGACTCTTGTCCCGTCCTATGGGTTCACGCCCCTCCTGGAAGTGGGAAGTCGACTATGTGTTCAGCAGTGATCGATCATCTTATGGAGGAAGGTCAATATTGTGCTTATTTCTTTTTCAAACATGGGAACCGCCAGAAAAGGTCCCTCGGCAATATGCTTCGGTCTTTAGCATATCAGTGCGCTGTTAGGATTCTCAGTTATCGCCATGTATTAGTAGACCTTGCAAAGTCTGGGCTACGCCTGCAGAATTCGGATGCACTTACGGTCTGGAAGCGACTTTACTTATCCACCCTGTCAAATCATAAATTCGAATCAATCTATTGGGTTCTAGATGCTATTGATGAGTCGGAGTCAAGCAAGCAGGTCGTGGAGTTTATATCAAAGATAGGCGAGTTTGAAAGCCCAATTCGAGTTTTGGTGTTCAGTCGCCCCTTACCAGCCCTCAGTCAGTCGTTTCAAAAGGCGAAACGGAGAATCCACCTAAACAGCCTCGCTCTACCAAGCAACGAAGACGATATTCGACTCTTTGCCGCCGAAGAAATTGATTATCTCCCATCAGATGATAATTTCAAACTCGAAACGACTAACGAAATCATCAGGCGCTCACAGGGAAATTTCCTTTGGGCCAGCCTTGTTTTAAAACGTGTCGTAAGATGTCATCGCCAGGACCAAGTGAAGAGGGTCCTAGAGGAGACGCCGGATGGCATGGACGAGTTATATGATCGCATGTCGAGTGCTGTTGGAGATCTCGACTTGCAGGAGGATAAAGTTCTAGCACGAATTCTCTTCTCCTGGGCAATGTATGCCAAGACACCGCTCACAGTTGAGCAGCTTTCTGAACCGTACAGCAACGAATTCGGATCTGTTATGGATGTTAAACATACAATTAGCCAAATCTGCGGCCAGTTCGTCGTGGTTGACACCAACAACCGGATATCGCTGGTGCATCATTCCGCTCACGACTATCTGAGACGGTCCGGTCTGCATTCATTCTCTCTGGATCCCGAGACAGTACATGAGGATCTTCTATGCAAATGTCTCCTCATGCTTTGCGACAGGACACTTCGTAATAGGATCAATACGCTCAGAGTTTCCCAGTTTCTCCCATACGCTGCAACCTCATGGGCATTCCATCTTGAGAGCTGTTCAGCAGAATCGGATAGGGTGCTGGATACACTTATCAAGTTCTTTAGTGGGCCGTACCCCTTTCCGTGGATTCAGTATCTCTCGATGAGTGGCCACCTAGCTGAGCTTATTGCTGTCTCTCGTAGGCTAACGAACTTCGCTCGCCGGCGCAGAAAAGTGGAAAACAATAGGTCACCTATGCTACACCGGCTCTCCGATCTATCTCTGATAGACACATGGGCTGTCGACCTGCTAAAGCTACCGGCCAAGTTCGGTCGTCATCTTTCAGAGGACCCGCAACTCATTTACAAATGTATTCCCGCGCTTAGCCCTGCCTCCTCAGCAATCTTTCAGAAGTTCTCGGGCACTCCAACTACAACGTTATCTGTTTCTGGCTTATCAAACTCAGAGTGGGACGACTGCCTTGCGCGAGTATCTGCGGGCACCGGCCGGGCCCTACGGCTTGCGGTGACTTCGCTATACTTAGCCCTTGCTACCGATAGACCAGCTGGAAGCATTACGCTATGGGACACAAGCCTATTTACCGAATTCAAGACTTTGGATGTGGGGGAGCATGTTCACTCATTGGCATTCAATAGTTCTGGCTCACTACTCGCCTGTTACGGGCTTTCGAGGACGTATATATGGAAGCTCGCCGATTGCTCTCTTGTGAGATATATAGAGAACCCCTATCAGGAACGGCCCCTAGAGCTCAGGTTTGACGAGACGGATTCACTCATGATGGTCACGGATCTCCGCCGAGTTCACAGGTTGTTCACGTGTGATAGTGTAGAGAAACTATCAGGTTGGACGCAGTTGGACTCTTCATTAATGGAAGAAGCAAATGTCCCCGAAGGGATGTTCCTAGGCACCCCGTCTTCGGTTTCATTTAACAACGACTGCACGCAAATCGCAGTGTCGTATCGCGCCTTCCCCCTGTCAATATGGAATATCAACCCCCCTGAGATGGTAGCTCGCCTCAAGCCGAGAACAAAGCAAGGACAAGGGGCTGTCAATTCCCATACTGGCACGAACAAGGTTGTATGGCATCCGTCCGGTACACAGGTAATCGGTATATATGGCCAAGTATTCCGTTGGAGCCCCGTTGATGACACATATGAGGAGGTGAAAGGGGAGACGGGCATAATTCCCAACGAGATACAATGTAGCCCCAACGGTCTGGTATTCATAACCAGCGATGTCGAAGGGACGATTAAGATATACGATGTCGCTCAGATGACAGTCATATATAAACTAACATCGGAGCACACAATTAACACGATTTGCTTCAGCCCCGGTAGCGTTAGGTTTTACGACCTTCGAGGATCTTATTGCAACGTATGGGAGCCGAACTGCCTCCTTCGGCTAGCTGACGTCGCTCCTGAGCGTTTCAGTGACACAGACAGCATGAGCGAAAGCCTCTGGTCGGATACAGAAGATACCCGAAGTACCTCCATCTCCCTCCCAATATCTGAGAGTCATGCGGATAGCAAGCCTGCTATTACGGCGGTCGCCATGTGCAATAGGGCTGATCAATATATTGCATATGGTAACGACGACGGGATAGTTGAACTTTTCGATCCGATAAGCAATAGTCGTCACACCATTGCGAAGACACTATTTGGGATGGGCATAGAGTCTCTCGCCTGGAACCGAAGCCATGACCAACTCGCATTCTCCCTCCTGAACGGGGCCATCACTGTCAAGGAGATCGCCGGGAGGACCGTTGGTCAGCGACAATTGTCTGTTAAGGATGTCTATAGCGAGAAGAAATCACCCGTGGGCCGTGGCCGCGTACAGAAACTTCTTTTCGACACTACTGGGAAGCTTCTATTCCTCTATGGAGCCAAGAAAACACAGGTTCTATCCTTGCCCAGCGGGCAGGTAGCAGCTGAGCGCGATACACCAGAAGGCGAATCTGCTCAATGGCTACAACATCCATCGAGGCCAGATGCACTAATACGAATATGTATTAAATGCGTAACGGTTTTTACATGGCAGCTGCAGGAAGAACAACCCATACCTCTAGAAATTCCTCCTGGACTGCCAAAATCATCCACGGTCGATGCGCTTTACCAAAGCCATCACACACGCCTCCTTCTCTTACGAACAGTAAGCGTTCAGCTCAACCGCCCTTATTATGGCTTCATATTGCTACCAGCAACTACCATCTACGAACATGACGGTGCAGGGGGTCAGGCTCCAATTAAACCCATTAATCTTCCCGACGCTATCATGGAAGCACTTGTGTATCCCCTAGGCCTACTACCAGATGGCCGCGTGGTATTTTTGGACAATAAGCTCTGGATTTGCACCGCACAGGTTAGTGGGGCTGCAGAAACAGTAGCGCGACATTTCTTTATACCACATGATTGGGTCACGAGTTCCGGCCTCAGGCTTTGCCAGTTGCTACAAGATGGGACCATCCTTTGTCCGAGCAAAGGTGAGGTGGCTATTATTCAAAATGATATGGTCTCAGAATGGTAAATAGATCCGGGAACCCAGAACCCCTATTAATCTCACCGCGTTCGAATATCGAGGGCTAATAGATCGGGTTCGCTACTTCGATAATCACTTACATATTAGATATAGAACGTACGGTACATGATAGTAGATAACACTGCATTCATATAGAACCGGGAAAATAAAGGCATTAGCGCCGGAATTGGAATGGCAATGTTGTTTTGAATCTAATAACCATAGAAGACGATAGCATAGGTGGTATTTAGGAGGTGCCTACTAGGTACCCTCAGAGGTCTGGATTAGAAGCTTGATTACAAGATAAATAAGGGGAATGGATCTATTCATCCTTCCTCCTCATAAGCTATAGACTTCCTTGAAAGGTATTTCTCGAGTCTCTCAGTTATGCCCCAGTTCATAACAACTTGCACTTTAGGTCATCGTCTTCTAGATGACGATGCACTTTCATTAATTCAGATATAGATACTAGATTATCATTATTACGATACGCCAAACAATACACGAGATTCGCCCTTCTCTAGACTATGGCCTCTGGCCCATGCATCGATGAGGGTACTGTCGGTGTCGTGCCAGTTGTTGAGTCGGATATTTTACTTGGCGTCCGAGTTAATGCCCACCACGAGCCGACGGTTAATACTGTAAGGCCGCCGGCAACAGCTATATAAATCCAGAAGTAAAATGTAAAGACGGACTGCTTTGCAGCTGCACCCCAGTTGAACACCCCCATTGAGAAGATAGTCTGGGGACATTAGTGCTCAGTGACGCGGGAATCTGAGAAGTACTAACCGCGACTGATGTCACTGGAAGATATACCATTGTCACCAAGGATATCAATTTCATCCGCGCATTCTCTTGCCGCGTATCGACGGCGATCTGGATATTGGCACGGTCTGCCGCCTATGTAATGTTTAGAATTAGCTTCTTTGCGAACGTATCCGAAGGTTAAGGCCTGACAAGGGGCAAGTCGCCGTACTAATTGTGTTGAGAAGGCTAAGCCGTCAGTGACCATGTCACATTCATCCAGGCTCTCATCATATTCAGCTGCAATCTCCTGAAGCCGTTCGGAAATCTGGACTCCAACACTTGAAGCAATTGGACATGCATCGAAGTTCGCGCCAGTTCGTCTCTCACGACGTAATCTCTTACGCAACCCTCTTTTCTGTCTATGGAGCTCCCTTATGTGACTGCACATATCTGAGATCTGACGTTTCACTTTTCGAATCCCTTTAGCCAATTCCCTAGCGTCGTTGTAGAGGTAGGATAGCTGGCCGATGCTTTCGCCATCCTTATCCATGATTTTCTCCGGTTCACACGACGTAAAGCATAGGTCTTCCGTTCTCTTGATGAATGTGGTGAAGGCAGATCTAACCTGTTCCACAAGACGGATTCGATCGAGCTCTACCAAGATGCCTGCAGGTAACATTGGGTGATAAATGGCATCTCCCGCCATCTCTAGGCGCTTCTGAATACCGGATAATTGATCTTCGTTGCAGCCGTAGAAGACGGAGAGGTTCAATCTTTTATGGGTTAAGTACGTTGATGACATTGCAATATCATCTGGATAGACCGCGCTCATCCTTGCCGTGTAGACTTGGAAGATTGTTAGCATTATTATTAAAGAAAAGGTTTCGTTGATTGCGCTGAAGTACATATATGGCTTACCAATATTTCCACAAGAGCTCTCTCCAGGAGAATACATGCGAGAAAAGTACGTAATTCTCCGGGTGATGGTTCGAGCAATTATACAGTGGATACGAAAAACTTTTATGAGTTTAGAAAACTCGCCCTTCGTGATTGGAATGTATGATGGGCACGAGTATTCTTCGCTGCCACAACGGCTGAAGAGACTAAATCAACTTGTTAGGTCTCGCGAGGGCAATACCGCGATTAGTTGAAACTCACAGAGCGAATGTCCCATATTCGCACTCATCATGCATTGATATCTGGTTCTATACATTTTGAGCTAAATCAAGTATAGAGTTGTGTACCAAACCTCGCTTATCCATCTTTCCAAATCCCCTGAAGATTCGATATCCCAGCACTTGAGTTCCTAAACGACAGTTAACTTTATGATTCACGTAATAGTACTATAAGGCACCTTATACGTCGTATATTACCTTGTCTGACCATAACTTCCTTATGACTTTGATTGAGATCTTGTATAAGCTAGGTTTACGCCTGAATGATTTAAATGCAGTGTCATCGAAGTCTGCCTCGGCATATGGCCAGTCCATCGTGGCTGTCACAAGGCAGACGCTTGGAAAGGAATGAGTACCTTGTCTTACTAAACTTAACTAGTAAGTGGCCGGTTGATGCTGGCGGTTATTTTGAGAAAAGAAATGCACGTCAAGATGCAACGTTGTTTCCGGTCTCCGAAGCCTCGAGGAGGGTGCCTATTTCTGTCTCAAAATGGCCGGCCATCTTCCGAAGAGCCTCACTTTACAATAGTAGGTGTAGTCGGCATTTGTATTATTCGTCAGATGCCGCATAGGTTCAGCTGTGAGCTGGACTTCTTGGTTGGCCTATCCTGGTTGGGGTTTCTCGCATTTACTCCCCTCTTTCGTGAAGCGATCAAGATATATCCAATCGTATCCCATCTAGATATCTGTAGCAAGCCACTAAACATCTCCCCGCCAATAAGCGCAGTTACGTACAAGAAGATAACAGGTGCATATGCGGTCCGTTGTAATATCGAAGATAGTGACGTGAGCCCTTGGTATCACCCGGAGATCCGAATATCAATCACTCCATAAGTCCCAATGAAAAAGGTCATATTGAGACTGCATAGCAGAACTCGCAAAAAGAAAAGTAGACCACACTACCTTAGGTTAGGTACATATCTCAATCTTTCGTCGACCACAAACGTGACCATGGTTTTCGGAATTCGTTTAAACAAATCTAAGCCCCCTCAGCCACCTTCTGACTGGTTCAATTCGGTATTGAGATGCACGTACAACGACGGCCAGGAAATAATTCGAGGTCTAGATGACCTCTTTGGAGCAGATCGATATATCCTCAAAGTAAGCATATTTTGACCTGTTATGGACTAAAATGGCTGACCACTTCAAGCATCGCAATGGCCATTGGATAGTATGGGCTCCAAGGAAGCTAAATGAGGTATGTTTGTACAGAAAGCCTCCATGTACTCACTAAGGATTCTAACTACTCCCAGGCGGACGAAATCAAACTTGAGAATGCTGCTCATGTGCATTATCAATCTCCCTCTTGATCATGGGTTTTGGGTTTTGGGTTGGTATGGTACAACCTTTGCTGGAAGGTATCAGAGTGGTAGTGCGTCTATTACAGCTACTCCTTTAATACCAGTTAATTCCAATTGAGCTTCTTATGGACATAATCGCCACCTTTTGTCTATTGCTTCCTAATGTCTATTTGAAACATGACGCCGAAAACAAGAACAATTAATACCCCCTGAAGCCATTAACACCGGGATAGGTGCGGTGTGATCATTCGACTTAGACAACAGATACCCGTTAGAGCGTCGATGTAAGCCTCAAAATCCCACCTACATCAACCAGCCAGATTTCCGCTGAGGTAGCTAACATTCTGGCATTTTATGAGGAGAGATTCGAGGCTCCGGACAACCTCGGATGCTGTTGGACGCATATCTCGCTCAATGCACAACATGCTCTCTTCGATGAAATCGAGAAATTCGTGAAGGTATGGAGAGCATTTCTGGTTGCGGTGAAGGCCAGAGATCCACTCTTTGACGGCTGGCTTCAGCTCGGCGCCTTTGCCATCATTAGTAGTCCGATAGAACTTATCCGCGTCGAATTTAAGGCGTTCGTCGTACTCTCCACGACAACTAGGGAAATTTTTGGAAACTGCCTCAAATCCCAGAATATAACAGGTTATGAATTCCAAGAAAGTACATCCGAGCGCCCATATATCTGACTTCCTGGAGATCTTTGCGATGTCAAACTCTGGCGCTTGGTATGTGACAGTCTTTTGAAGGTTGCGTGCAGTTTGAATGGATCTCGACATGAATCGGTGGAATCGCATCAAGCCGAAGTCAGACAGGACTAGACGCCATCCCGACGGGCCTGTGGCGCCAGCTTCAGCGAACCAGAGAATGTTAGCAGCTTTGATATCGCCATGACGACCGTAAATCGGATAGTCGTCATTCTTATTGGCATCTTGATCTTGGTGAAGAATTGACAGTGCCCTCGTTACGCCAAGGCATTGCTCGGCCATCCATTTCAGAAGCGATTTATCGGTGGTTTTGCTGAACTGCGTCTCCCAAAAGTGGCGTAAGTCGCCATTTGCCTTTGGAAATAGCAAATAGTACTTTGAAGCGTCGTCTTCTTTCTCGATTGTAGCTAATAGGGGAATCAAATGGTGGGCAATCCCGTAGTTGTATTTCTTGAGAGCATCGACCTCTAGTTTGAACTCCTCTTTCCTCGGCGATTTCAGCCGTTTGAGTGCAAATTCATGTGAACCATCACTATACTATATACATATTAGTATTCAGTCTCGAAGATAGCTACTCTGGTGGCTTGTCCAAACCTACTGGCTGGTTACCGAAGTTATAATGCGATGGGTGTATTTTGACTATTGAAACCTCGCCAAACCCCCCTTCGCGTAGCATGTCTTCGTCTAGCAGTTCCTCTGCGCCTTGGGTATCAACGATTTTCGGGAAATCCTCGCGCTCTTTCAGTGTAAATGGTAATACATCGCTGGATTCTAGAATGTAATGGTAGATATTTTGACCTTCACGACCGAGAAAGGGTGCTATGGCCCACCATTGCCGAGTCTGCAAGTTGCTTAGGCTGTCATGGTCCCAGTCCTGAAAGATACTTTCCAGTACGCTTTTCTCGATCGATGGGCATTTTGTCACATGCTTGTGCCTCTTGATTGTAATAGCGCCTCCGTTTTTCCTTATAATAGGAAAGGGAAGATAAGAATCGTCGATGTCTAGGTCGACGAATCTAGTAATGTACTCGGTATTTTTACATAATACCAGGATAGCGAATATCCGGAAGAACGACTTTCCACCATCTAGGTGTTTATTTGAGCAGATCGAATCCAATATCCCGGGAACATTCGTCGCGGAGATTCCAAACCTCCTGTCTTCGAGGGCTTTCTGAACGAGTTTGCAATCCCTGGCCAATTGTAATGCCTCGAATGGTATGAAGCACTTGTTGTCATCTTGCGAATAAAATATTCTGGCTTCCCACAAGGCGTCGCCCAGTGTTGTGGGCCTCGAGGGAGGCTGTCCGTTAGCATACAGCGCATTTGTAAAAGAAGCCTTGAGAGTCATTTGTCGTAAATGAGCACCACGATCGTAGCACTCCACATGGTGACTGGCGTCTACTAGACTACTGTCGGTAACCATTTGAGCTCTAACACTGTATTAGAATCCTACAACGGGAGACTTTTAATGGGGTGTAAAGCTACGGGGAGAATGGCTCACGTTAGGTCCAGGTGTGTTGAGGTTCTCGGATCTTCGCGCTAGAGTAGCAATCGAAGCTAGAGATCTGGGATGCACCTAGGTAGGTATACTTGGTAGAACAGGTGGTGGTTTATGCAGTCGCTATTATGAGGGTATTTGTGATAATATGCGGGGGTAGAGAGATTTGATTGTTCACCACAAAGATTAAAATTATCACATCCCAGACTCTAACAACTGCGGCAAACTAGGAAAGTTAAATATAGTCTCGCATGAATTCATAGAAGAGGCAACCGACAAGATCTACATATATGTCTACCTTAGGTACATGTAGGTAAGAACAAGGCAACCTTCTAGGCAGTAGCCCGCAGTCACTGTATGCTAAAAGGGGGATACAAATGGTAGGTTCAAGCTTCACAGCCCTCAGAGCCTCACCAGCTTCACATTCTTACCTTAGCCAGGCCGTACTGCGAGTATCGATATGTTGTAAAAAGAACCTGAAACCGAAATCTCCCTGACATTCCGATATGAGGATGAAAATTGCTTAACATCTTTGATGGCCCTCAGGGGGMCCGCCTCGATCCTTCCAACCGCCATTAACACGAAAACATGGCATTAACAAGAGTCTTTCATACCAGGGAAGTGCTGATGTGAATTAACCTAAAAGCTATGGACTCTGCGACGGCTTTTGTGCTACACACCTACCTTATGCACACTGGGACGAGACCGGCTTCGGGTTTCCTTCAGCTGGGATGTCGCTGTTATATCTGTAAGAACGCCCATCCCGGAAACGCCGCCATAAAACGCTGTGTTTCCCCAAAGTGTTATAATATTTATGTAAATATGCTGAGGTGAGAAGTAGGTACAATCATCTCCGAGTTGTCCCGAAATAATATGGTCATAAGTCGAATGAAACTATCAACAAAAAGGCAAGCAAGCGACACCGTAGATATCTAACTCATACCTAGGGACTTAAGTCATACATCTACTTCCTTCCTAGCATTCCAAGAACTTAGAACGGCCTCAATGGAGCCATCTGGTCCCTTAGAATTGAGCTTCATAAGTCATGGTGGCGTCCTGCGCCCCGTTCCTCCTCGGAGTTCTTAGGCAATAAAATATGCATACGTGTAGATACCTACCGAAACCGGACAGCATCTGGCAGGTGTGTTACACAACATCCATATGTCTGCTGACCTGGCACCACCCAGTCCGTCTTGGTTTCATCGCCTAGATACCAAGCTAACGTTGGAAACAAATGGAAGGCAGAATGAAAGGCAGATCACTTAAACCTAGTCTACCCGCAAACGCAGTTAGCTAGCCACGATATCATATTTTCTGAAGGCGTCTAGAGTTTAGCTCGAAGCCGAGAAATATTCACGGGGGGGCCTATGTTGTTGGTAGTATTAAATTTTATTCTGGCTAAAAGTTAATTTTACCCTCGCGGCGTGACAGGGGGGCTTTTATAGCTGCGCCCTTCAGGAGGCTGACATCCGATACACCGTAACCAACATTTCCCAACAAATATATAATGAGATGTCTGCTAGCAACTTGACGGGACGTTTTACATAACTTATATCCACGACCCCATATTGATTTTGCTTCTGATCGAGGTCCCTTCGCAATGGCTCGTCTACAGCCGCCAAACACCGCACCAGCACTAGATGCACGAAAGACACCCATGGTAGAATACAGGATTCCGGGGCACCTTGTCAATCCAGAGAACCTTATCAGGGTATTGCAGGAGAATTTCAAAGACGATTACAGGGTGAAGGTAGTCTTTTAGATCAACCGTGTTCGATTAACTCAATATCTGTTAACATATTAGGAAGGTCAGGAACGATAACTATTCGATATCCACACCGCGAAAACTCACCAGAGTAAGATCTACTTATATCTAATATGAAAGCGATCGCTGTTTCTGACCAAGTAGAACGAGCTTATCAAGTGCAACTAGCGACGGATTACCTCGCGTGTTCGGTCCCAATTACTTTAGTAATCATAATACTCTGGCGTCGGAGCCGAAGCATGGGTTCCACGAACGTGTAACAGTTTCGGGCTCACAACTACTATATGGCTGGTTGTCCATAGTGTTATATTATGGCTTCTAATACTCTAATTTGATGGAGGAAGCTGTAATTAACCCCAAGGAGAAATGCTCCGGCATCCTGTTCTTGTATTTAATGAAAGTACCTATACATCAATGGGCTGTAATTTGACCTTGTATAATAATTTTCAAAGAGATGCGGTCTTGGACTGGGATAAACGATATGTTACCTTCATAAGGATACTTCAAACTTATAACGTTCTTAGGGGGTAGGTAGCCAACCCCGTTACGTTTTGTGGAGGTTAAGTTTTGGTGCATCTAGCCTGAAATAGTAGACAACACAAAGGATAGTCGTGGAGAAACAGGACAGCCAGGGTCTGTCAACTTATTCTTTTCCACGGCTGGTAATAAATGATTCATACCAGCGGTGTAAGGCCAAGCCGTTATTCATTGCGCTTTGTAGTGTACTATCCCCGCCAGCCCCTTTAATCGCAACACGTGTTTTAGGCACCTACGGCATCGGCATATTAGCTAACGCCCCGTGTCCAGCCTAAGTTCTATGTGTCGAGATAACATAGATCGGCCGGCTCGCCCACGGAGGGGATAGTCCAATCCATCAAGACGTAACAAGTTGAGTTCGAGGAAACCGAAGCTAAGGCCGAATACTTCCGAACGCAATATAACACCTGTGACACAGCCTTGCTTGCCAACAGACATATAGCTGACCTGGCCTACAGCTTCAGCACACGATGAATCCATATTATCTCGAAAGGTGGACCTAGATATACCTTTCTACTATAGTGACTTAGAAAAACGCTAGAAAGGGGATATTGAATAGGTGATGGTTTATCCTGTAAGTTTCGGTCACAGTAGCTCTGAAACGCCAGAACCCATCTACCTAGATAGGTACTCTTCGTAGCATCTCTCATTTTTCTTTTAGTGCGCCTACCATCACATATAGCCTTCTCCTCAAGGTGATTCCAGGGGTCCAGGAACTTTTGTAATATTAGGTACCTAACCTGTCGCCTGAGAGCCCGGCTCAAAGGTAACATCAAAATGGAGCAACGAGAACACCACCGCTACGCGAATTTCTAGGGGGCTAAAATTCTTGCCAATACATGTCGCATATAAATGTTCGTGGAATCTTATCCAAAGGCCAGATATATTGATGGAATGGATGCTCTTCTCTGGCCAACTCGCCTGTGATATTATATTAGTATAACTACCTAATATAGTACCTACCTTTTAAAGGCCTCAAAGGATGACTGGCCTATACCGTATACTACTTAACTGACTGGGACATACATATTCCGTTCCAGCGCATTGATGAGGCGATATACACACCGATATCACCCGGTCGGCCCCCTCGCCAATTATGAGCATCGGACTTCGATGCGCGCGGCTGCTGTCATCTAGAGTCTCGATAACTCMCCTTCCCGCCGAACTATTTGACCTTATCCATCATAGACATCCCCTCTTGCAGTGTGAAGGCGCACATGTATATGAGGTGAGATATACTACTCGGCAGGCCCTCTTTGGCTCGGCTCTTTGGACTTAGTCCACAAAGACTATTGGTTCCTACCTGTCCGCCATAAGAATCCAAGATGGCGATGATGGTATGGCTAGTGTAAACAAGATTCGCGACGTATGAGTGGATGAAATCCGAGTCTGAATATAACAATCCGTGTTGGGAGGACGAGACTTGTTCCTGGAAGTAAGGCAGGGGATATGGATTTCATAACCAACAGCCCCTAATACCTTGATGAACTTCACGTACATTCGGGTACGTGGTAAATACCATGCACAAGGACTAACATAGGCTTCTTCGTAGATCTGGCTAAACCCGTGTTTATTTTCTTACAAAAGGGTCCGATCAGGGTGCAAGGTTGGGGTTATGTCCGCCTCCTATTGTGGGGAACATCCGGCGATGTAAGGGAGACAAAGAGCTGAGCCTCTTGCATCGTGAGGTTAGAAATATCCCAGTCCCCTTGAGCCTGCGTGCGTTCTCATTTTTCGGAGCTCCGCTATGTCTGCGTCTTCCGACGCGGCTATCTTTTGTCGTGAAGTATGCACTCGTTGCAATATCTAAGGGTACGATGCTAGCTAGGAGGCAAACGTCTGGACCGGCGACCGTGCCGTTGAGCGCGAATGCATTCGCCGCTATCATTTCAATTACCGCCATCATGTGCGTGTTCGTGGCGGCTAAGCTCTTGATTAGGTTGAGGATCATCAAGAAATTCGGGCTGGAGGACTGGTCGGCACTCGTCGGTGCTGTAAGTTGCCTTGTGCATGTTGATTTTGCGATTCTGACTTTGACCTCTGAAAGTTCTTTGTCGTTGCTATGACCGGAGTGATCGGTTCGGGTGAGTGCCTCCTGGCGACTACCTAAAGGCGACTTAATCAACGGCAACTAACATCATATTAGGTAGGTAGTTTTTCAGGAAGCCGGCTTAAATGCGTCGAGCGCTATAGCTTCCCCAGGCCAGATAGCAGATCCTGCGTTTGCAGCTGTAAAGTCCTTCTGAAACTTGCAAGCCCCCTATTCATCGTCTGACCTCGTCGCAGAGACTTTCGTATTCCTCCTACTATCAGGGGTACCGAATGGATTTGCCAAACTTTCTGTTCTATTTATTTTACTCACCATGTTCCCTCGGACTGTCCGACCGGTAACAGCGTGTCTGATATGGGCCGACATCGCAGTTGTGGTACTCTTCTATGCTATCCTGGTTCTCTATATTGGCACCCACTGCGGGCCGCACGGCTGTACAGTCGTTGAACAAGTTG
Organism: Hypoxylon sp. E7406B; assembly: GCA_000931505.1. Lineage (NCBI taxonomy): Eukaryota > Fungi > Ascomycota > Sordariomycetes > Xylariales > Hypoxylaceae > Hypoxylon > Hypoxylon sp. E7406B. The sequence continues at coordinate 640,842 of JYCQ01000114.1, read as the reverse complement.
ATATAGCTAAAGGGTCAGCATCGATCAATCTGATACTGGATGTTTACATCCTGGCGATAGCCGTGGTTAATGTGTGGACGCTTCCGATGTCTCGGCGTTATAGGATCGGCGTCATAGCCGTCTTCGCAACCGGTCTCATGTACGTTTATCTCTTCTTTTCTTGATTGATATCTAACAGCCACCTAGGGCATTAGCCTGTAGCATTGTAGTGCTATACTATCGTGTTGTCACCACCGAAGATCCGAATGCGGTGTGGGCACAGGTGCTCACCCCATTGGTTCTAGTGTAGGTGATTCAGGCACTCGTGGGCGACGACATTGCTGACAAAATGTACGATTTACGAGCCGTCTATTGCTTTGATAACTGCTTCTCTGCCAACCACGCCAACTCTCTGGGTGCACCTCTCCAAGACCGAGACCTTCTTGTCGGTGCGTCGCCTCCTTAGCCAGGGCGCCGGTGGTAACGAGTCTAGCGGCGCAAATTACGAGCTCCCCGCCAACAATTCAAACACCCCTTCAGGATCTAGGTCGCAGAGCTCAAATAGCGTTCAAAATAGGACACATCCCATCGACTACGGGAACGCGACAAAGAACTACCCCATTCACCCAGAAAGTGGACGGCCAGCTGTAGTTTAAATATTACCTAGAAGGTATATTTAAATTCAGGCACTGCATCATGTAGTAATTTTCTATTTGATAATATTACCGTAGCGGTAGAACCACTTTCCTCGGAATGGTTGTGGTTTCCGTATCCAAAATGCTTTCTAAAATGCTTAAATCTAATTGGTTGAAAAGTTATGTATCCACTTTTATCTATAATTAGGTAATAAGGTATTTTAATGACGGGATTTTCTATCAGCAACAAGACTGGCCACCTTGGACCTGATAGCTCAGTGGTTACGTGCGTAATTCGCACGTGCCGCCGGGTTACGGGTTCGAGGACCACCTTTTGCGAATTTTTTATTTTTTAAGGTTTGACCCGCTTTTTATTATTTTCGACCAATCAGGTTAAAGAAAATTTAGAAAGCGTTTTGGATATAGAAACCATTATGAAATAGAACCATTTTCAGAATACTTGTAATTGCGATAATGGAAACCATTTTGACTTTTAGTATTTTGCCGCTACGGTATATTACGGAGTTAGTAAACCCCCTCGCCCCACATACCCTCCCCCTTACATTGTTGGTGCTCCTTAGAAGTTGCCGTAGGCTTCTTTGTCCACACGCCCGAAACTCAATCTCTTGGCTGTCATCATCCAGAAATTGACTAGGAAAAAGGAATAAATCTAAGCTAAGTCTGAAACTCTCTCACAATGAATGCGCCCGAGGGAGACGTCAAGTTTGTGCCCAGGCAGGCTCTGGCACCTTCGCCCCAGCTCTATGACGAGCTCGTTTCGGATAGCATGGAAAACCTCGCCAAAGCTTCTCTTGCCTTCATAACTCCCTTTGCGGCCGGTTCCGTTATCAATGATAATGGCTGCGGCACTGGTGCAGCTTCAGCCGCTGTGGTAGCATCGCTTTCAGGCCAAACCTCCAGCGTATCTATTAAGGGCACTGACATCAACGAAGAAGCTCTCAAAGTATACCGAGGACGTGCCACAAATGGCGGATGGCCCGCCGAGGCCGTGAACATGGACTCCAATTCCCTCAAGTACGATGATGCTACTTTTACCCATGTCATCGGGAACGCACTGCTTTTCGTGTTGCCCCACGATGGCATCGATGCCGTAAAGGAGATATACAGAACGCTTAAGCCTGGCGGTAAGGTTATCGTGAACTCGTGGGCGTACGTGCCTAATATGCTGCCTTTGGAGACTGCGGCAAGAGCTACGCGTCTTGAGGGCACCCCTCTGCCGCGCGCAGGCCTGGATAAATGGTCGAAGGCCGATTTCCTACAGAGTATCGTCGAACAGGGAGGATTCTCGAAGGATAAAATCACCATACACCAAAGCGACGTATACGTCACCACGTCGGAGCTGCATCGGTATGCCAACATGCTGTGGAGCTTCATCGGAGGTACCACGCCTGTCGGCTGGCTTCGTTCGGATGAGGAAAACTGGGACAAAGCCGTCGACGTCATCAAGGCGGAGCTTAAGAAGACGGAGGGGTACACGGAGCTCCCGGGCGGGAAGAGCCAGCTCAAGTTCTTTGCAAACATTGCTATCGCAACCAAGTAAGCTGGGGATTCCAGGATGGCATTGCAGTTCTTCCCGTATGCAGAAAATACTATCTCATTCGCTCATGACCTTTCTGTTTGAGTCTTGTGCTAGTATACCAGCGGCGACCAGGCCGGAAAATTTGAAGCCCGCAATGGGAACGCCGAAGGACTTGTTTTAGTTATCATAATAGGCATGTATGTGCATATAGCCAGCTGATATGAAGGTCTCATCATAAAATTGGTAATAGAAATGTMCCCCTATGGGACGAGCCATCGGCAACTGAGCCTAGTGTAGTACAAGCAAGGGATGAGGGAAAAGAGATATTTCTTGGAAGTAAAGACGTACCTGATCTCGAGAGCTAATTTAAATGAATTTCCACCAAGACAATTAAATGTTTTCCAAAGTTACCTCCTAAACCATCTACATAGTCACCGGCATATCATCTGCGGGAATCGCTATTACCGCTCTTATGGTCACTATTTAACATAACATGATGGGCATCTTCAAGCCTAAGCAACTCGTTTCCGTCAATAGCGATGTTATCAAAGAGTTTCTTGGTACTGCGACGGAGGCAATAGCCCGTGATTTCCTTCGCCCGCTGGTCCCTCTTCCCGCCGGAGCCCATGTACACGATAACGGCTGTGGGGCCGGTATAGTCACCGAAGCCATATTCGCGCTCCATTCGGCTGGCCATGCATCTTCACTTCGAATACCAGCGACCGACTGCAACCCGGGTGCCTTCGCCGGATTTCAGGCTAAAGCGCAAGGCAAGGGATGGCCGGTGGAAGCTAGTCGAATGGACTGCAGGGCGCTGTCATTTCCCGACGACACCTTCTCGCACAGCTTTACTAGCTCCAGGTATGGAGGGACGACGAGCTCTGCGCCCGTGAGATATACCGCACCTTGCAGCCCGGAGGCCTAGCGCTCGTTACGACGTGGGAAGATCTAGCCACCATGGCCGTGTTCCGTCGAACATACTACCAGCGCCTACACGGCGAGGGAAGGGAACTTCCCGAAATGCTGCAAACCAATTGGTACAGCGGAAATCATGTCAGAAAGGCTATGCTCGCTGCAGGGTTCGACGCATCCAAGATGAAAATAGACTCCTACTCGACGCAGGTGCGCATTCAAGACGCGAGGAGATGGTGCGAAATTGGCTGGKCCATATGTGGCGCCCCCAAACGAGGATGGACACAAGAAGACGAAGATGACTGGGAAAGAGCTGTAAGGTTAGCGCTGGAGGCCTTAATCACATCGCCTTGCTACCGACAGGATGAGGAAGATGAGAATGAAGGATGGCTTCAATTGACGGCAAGCGTAGTAACGGGAAGGAAATAATATGGAGTTGATCATGCTCCTGTCAATGTTCCGCCTCCTCTAGCTGTGCCTTGACCAGGTTTATAGCATTTCTCAGTGCACAGTCTGAACATGACAGCCGGATACATTTCTGGCAGTGGTTCTGACTCCTCCCTGAACAGCTCTGTCATTGCATATTCCATTGACCACACTCCTCTCTGTACTTCCTCCTCCATGAGGGGTTGACCGGCCGAGGGCTTCCTCTTCTTGTTTGTTAGCACTAGGGTATTGAAGGCGTTTATTCTCGCCTTGTCGCGCAAGTCGACAATTTGGACCGGCGCATCACCCAGAACCCCGAACAGCCCAGTTGCCGCGGCTGCCTCATGATCCATGTGCACCACCACCAGGTATACTGCCACCAGCCAGCTCGAGCGCAAGCGGAGGAGCTCAACAATATGCTCGTACAAGAAATCGGTCCGAAGAAGGAGCATTATGTTGAAGGATACCTGGTCCGACGTCGTCCGCGACGCCGCCCAGGCTGCATGGCGTAATGGATTGCCCGATTTCGGCCGGTCAAACTCTTTATCCCAGAGCGTCTCATACTGCAGATGGATGACGTCGCGCGCCGTGTCAACCCACGGATCGCGCACGGCGAGAGGGTGTTCCCAGTGATTGTCGCTGGCGCTGTCAGGGTCACGGCCTAGGCGGCTACCCGTCTCGAGGGCAACGGCGCGAGACTCGTTACAGACGCGGCTGATAACGGGTGGGCAGCTGTTCTTGTATGTCGTGAATTCAAGCTCACAGGGTTCGAGTTGCTCTTGGTAGAAGTCAAAAATAAGACCCTGGCGAGGACACTGGAGCTCAACAACGCGGTGTGGCAGACATTCACGCCATATTGCGAGGCGCAGCTCGGCAGGCAGGCGAGGGAAGGGGKGGAAAATAGGTCCCTGAGATTCCATGTTGAGAGGTGTATAGGTAGACAGCTTATACCTTGCCTGTAAACAATGGAAGACGAAGAGTACAGAGCGCAATGATTTAGGCACCTATTCTTAATTTCTTTGGGTCCTTCACTAACACCACAGATGTTGAATTGTGCATCGTCCGTGGCTCGGGACGCTTGATGTTTGAAATCCATGTCATTTCATTCCTTTAGGACTTTCTGCGGCACAGCAATCGTGTGCACCTTATAGTGGGTGTACGCATAACTGGGTTAAGCCTATACACAGTCAGATATGCATATATAGGAGCTCATATGTATAACGAAGCCATGAGATTCGCGAGTAGGATATAATTGATTTTGTTCGCGGGTAGTCTTTCTAGCCCAAACAGATCCGAATTCAATCTTAATTCTGGATCTGTTGAAATCAGTTATACGCATCTGGATAGAAGATGCCTGTAGTAGTTCAGCCACTGCAAGGGACCTTACACGGGGGAACTGGAAGAGATTGAATGAATTGATTGTTAATGATGTTGTTTCTTCTAAGTGAAAGAAACATGCAACTACTAGAAGAATTCAGGTAATAAGTGGGTGCACGGGCCACGCCTTCCAGAACCCCGCCTACGGGTATCCGTAGATGTTATGGGGATGAATTTCMCCCMCYCCAGCCACTCTCACAAGCCCATATTTCAGCTAATCAACCTTTTAGCACAGCTCTCTCTATAGCCTATGTGGACCTGTGAATTTCCGAGCTGCGAAAGCCCAGGCGTCCGCAACCAAGGCGATTGCGTACTCTGCAACCGCCACTTATGCGCCAACCATCTCCGTGATACATTCCATAAATGCCCTAAGTGGGAGGTCAGTCCAAGCTCTTGATGACACATATTCCGATTACTGATTCTAGCAGGATGCCGATGCATATGACCCTGCGGCTCGTGCTGCCGAAGAAGATGAACTTACGAAGTTGATCGAGAAGATTAACACCCCTGCTCTTGAGGCCCGAGCTAGCTATTTACGCCAAGGGATACCCTGCTCGGTACCCCCGCTTCGCCATGACAGAGCTACACGGAGCTCCGTCATGGGCGGTATGAATTATCATATTGAGATTCGGTTTGATGATGGGGTCAAATGGATCGCCCGCGTACGCAGGTTCAACGCCACTTCGCCTCCACCAGCATTACGAGATTATATCATTCAAAGTGAGAGCGCAACTTTGAAGTTCCTCGAGCGGACTGGCGTCCCCACTCCGAAAGTCTATGATTTCACGCTGAACGGCCCGGGCAATCCTGCCGGCGTGGGATATATCCTGATGGAAAAATTGCATGGAAAGTCTTTGAGATGGGCTAGTACAACACAAGAGTAAAGGAGAAAGGTGATGGAACAACCGACATATTCATTGAGCTTCAAAAGTACCCCTTTGATCTGTTTGGTTCCCTCGACCGTCTAGGTGATTCCCATGTCGGCGCATTTGCCCAAGAATCATTTACAGACTTTGAAAAATCCGAAATGCACACAATGGGTCCATTTTCGTCTGTCCAGGAATATCACGAATCTTCACTTCGTCTCCTCCTAGATTTGATTCTTCGCGAAGAGATCTACTCGCAGCAAGCAGTAGATGCATACCTCATACATCGCTTTCTCCTCGACTTAGTTCCATCTATATTACAATCATCGGTGCAGCATGATCGGAAGCACTACCCGAAGCACGCTGACGACAAAGGCGACCATATTCTGGTAGTAGATGATGAATTCAACATTACTGGCATCATCAATTGGGAATGGGCTCATACAGCACCAGCACATCTTGCCTTCAACTCGCCAATCGGTCTATTGCCAGTGGGGAATTTCTACGAAGGTGAAAATAATCTAGGCGGGGACAAAACAACCTTTGCAAGCATATTGGAGGAGAAGGGCCACCAGGACCTAGCAGATTATGTCTGGAATGGTCGGTTGCAGCACAGATTCGCGTTTTGCTGTGGCTACGATCTTACAGACTGGGATGGATTCCTCAGCCTCTTCCAAGGGCTTCGAGATGCCGTCAAAGTAGATGCAGGCATGGGATGGGATGATTGGAAAGCTACTGCGTTAAACCGCTTTAAGGAGGATACTGGCTTACGGATGTTGCTATCTAGACAAGAAACTAACTATTGACCTCACCAAAATAAAACAGATCTAATATTACCTATAATGTAGACCGCAATCTTCCTAGCGCTTAGGGCATGGTAATAAAGGCCTCACCCCTGAATGGGCTGCTGAAGCAACCACAAAAGTTATCAGGGTCGATTTGCGCCGATGTGGTATCCGACCGGAACGTGTCCTATGACATCGGCGGCGTTGTTGACAATCGTCTCGGAGTCCACGGTGTCAAAGCCTCCGCGTCATAGATCCGAGTATCGTTTCATATTGCCGCCGGGTAACTTGCACTTAGCCGTCTACGCTGTTGCAGAAATGGCGGCCTAGCTTATCAAGTCAGACTATGGGCTGACGGGTGTGAATTGTTGCTCCAAGGTTATCGGAGACTCTCGCCTCTCTCTGTGTAGGTGCCTACGTGCAACAACGGCAGAGTTACACAATAACACTTGCGCATATAATTACATGTGAATGAGACTCTACATATGTAGACGCCAAGCTATAGTGGAATCAATTACGAGGTAGCAGCTCGCAGGATTTGGTGGGTACCTATCAATCTCGCTGTGTAATAGAGCGGTCGAATGGTTTGCTTGTTAAGCCGTAGGATTAGCCAGAGCTTGCTTACGGCGGGCGTCTTGGTACTGCAAGTTGGTTATACAAGGAGCGGCGTGGCGGCGTGGTACCAACACACAGCGGCAATGTTGCAATGTGATGATCCTCAGCGCACACACACGAAACCTTTACCCCTCATACTACATAGAGCATGTAATGAGTTCATGTCGTATCTTACTGTATTGATAGGGCAGCCGGCATTTCAGCTGCTGCAGCCCTAGAACTTGGGTTATATAAGGATAGGGCTGTATACGTGACTTACCCTCGGTATCTTCGACAGGTCCCACCTGAGGGTAACCTTCAAGCAAAATATGGCTTCCACATCTGTAGATACCGCGACTTTGGCAAAGAGGATAGAGTCATTAATTGATGAAGTCCAAGCCAATTCCGAATCACTAGGAGATGACCGTTACAGGTTGGGAGAGGCGGCTAAGAAGTTGAGCATGGCCCTGGAGACACCGGGAGATACCGTACTTAGGATCGTCTTTGCCGTAAGTCTTTCATCAGCCCCTTGTTGCACCTCATACTATATAGTGAGTCTTTAGAAACGCGCTAACATCATACCATAAGCCATTACAACTTCCCATGGCATGTATTGGCGTTGAGACAAAGCTCTTCGAGATATTGTCTAAATCTGATAGCACTACTACTGCTACGGAACTCGCAGAGAAAACGAAAATTGATCCTGTTCTATTAAGTATGTCTCAGCATATAAGGGTCATGCAACACTTAGCTCACCTCGACTAGGGCGACTTTTGCGATGGTATCAAGCATTTGGCTTTATCTCCCAGCCAGGTGACGACGCCTATGGTGCCAACAACGTAACAAAAGCTATGACGTCTCCTGGAGCTCAAGTGGGACCCCCTTTCTTGTAAGTTTCATGTCTAGAATCATCCAAACACCGGGCTGATATCGTTGCTCAGTTTGGCTACAGCTGTGCCCATAGACAATGTCCTCCCGCAGTTTCTGCGCGAGACTGGATATACCAACATCACCGACCCCAATCACTGCGCCTGGCAGGCTGGTCATCGCACTGAGGATGATCCTTGGACGTGGTTGCAGAAACGTCCTATCCAGATGGAGCGTTTCCTCTCGTGGATGCACTACCTCAGATCCGGCCTCCCTACCTTCGTCGATGTTATGGATATCGAGCAGGAAATTGGCAATGGTTCTACGGATTCCACGCTCCTATTCGTGGACATTGGTGGTGCCAGAGGACACCAATGTGTTGCACTAAGACGGAAGTATCCGAGCCTTCCCGGTCGTATCGTGCTACAGGATCTGCCAGATGTTATACAGCGGGTGAGTAAACGCCGTCCCGGGCTTGTTAGAGCATTAGCTCATACGACTCCGTATGTCCTTGATAGGTTAAAGCAGACCCACTTCCCGGTTTTGAGGGCATCGAAGCAGAGCCCTACGATATCTTCACACCACAGACTCATAAGGGTAAGCCTCCACAGTTAAGCCAGATGGTGAGGTTGATACTTATCTATTACAGGTGCTCGTGCGTATTACATCAGCAGCGTCCTGCACGATTGGCCTGAGGACAAATGTGTCGAAATTCTGCAGAACATTAAGGCCGCTATGACCGCAGAGTCTAAAATACTCATCGATGAAATCGTGCTTCCAGCACGTGGAACACCCTGGAGAGCCGCTCAGTTTGATCTCTCAATGTTCTTTAACTACTGTTCCGGGGAAAGATCGTACTCTGAATGGGATGCACTTCTGGACAAGGCGGGGCTGAAGATCCTGAAGGTTGTGGAATACTCCGAACAGTTCAAAGAGTCGGTGATCGTAGCTATTCCTAAGTAGCTAGAAAAGCAGAATTGTAGTGATAATTTATTATCTGAAGAGAATGAGAGGATGAATTCAATAGAGGACTTGTGTAGTGGGATTCTGCCTCTTGTCGTTGGTACACCCTCTAGGCGAGACTTTTAGTTAGTTGAAACGGATGTGATAAGACATAATGAGTTGGATAGAAAGGTACAGCAATCCGATTCAGTTAGATACTTCAGGTACCTAATTATATACAATATGGTAATTTCTTAACTGTCCTGAGACGCGGCCCTTCCAGCCTTGCTGTTAAGATATTCGTTGCTAAGATTTGACTGTTATTCATTGCTCTCATAGTAGATCCCTAGTAGCATGACTTACCGCTTGTTGGCCCAGTCCATGGCATAATAAGCGGCGATGAGTGGTGGTGCCCAGTATAAAACCTGCCTACTAAATCGGCGCCAGGTGTTGAATACGGCGTCGCGGCCAGCGCCGGCGAGCACGTTCTGTCGGTTCGCGCTAATCCCATATGTGATTACTCCCCTCTGTGGTAGGGCACAACCTGGATGAGTAAGAAGTTAGGAAAATTCGAAGGTGTTGGACTATCCAACGCGCATATATCAACTTACCAAGGTGGCCCCAAGTGTCCTTGTTAAGGTAGCTATGCGAGTTGGATTATGGTCAGCAAGACCGGAATTCCATCAATAAGTCATAGAGTTGATAAGCAATGAAGACTATGATCAGGTTCTCAACTTACTGGCCATATTTGCCAATGGGAAGCTCATCGCCTCGAAGTATCTGTGTTGGGCGCATCTCGCCGATGTAGATTACCTAAGTTGACGAGAGGGGAGATCTGTCCCACCAATCTCGGGCTTTGGGAACCGCTGCCAACAGGTATTATTCTTAGGACACTGATAGTCCAATTGATCCAGCTCAACCAGGCTCAGAGGGATTATAGGGAATCGACAGGTAAAAATACCCAACTCTCTTTACCAGAGAGAATTGAATCGAAATCATCAGTCTAAGATGGAGGACGGGGTGACGGGTTCAGGTTCGGTCCGAGTTCTGTCGCGGTCTTGGCCGAGATCGTGTCATTCGCAATTACGGTATAGTGTATGTGCAGACGGCTTACATTGTGGGGGTGAGCTGGACCAATCTTGGCACGCCTGTTTCAATTCAGGGGGGTCTCTTTTGTTATTGGGCGAGTTATAACTCGATGGAACTTAAAGAGACTTGGCTAAGATGAAGAGTGTCGTCGTCTCTGTTCCTTGACATCATGTTGTGCTCCCTCTTCGCGCCCGTCCATTAGGAGATCCTATGTACACTAAGGTATCCAGGTTATTAATGTTGTTATTAGTGGATGATTTCGTTTATTTATATCTAGTCGTCCCCCAATTTTCGCCATTTCTTTCCCATCTACTGAACATGTCTTAGTCTGCCGAGACAATATGTATTACGCTCTGCAAAAGCCGAGCGGTTATGTGTCTCTTCAGCCATACTTCACTGCCCTCCAATAACAGGATGACTTCGGATAGGCTGTTTATCTAAAACGAAAGCGGCACAGGCCAATACGGTGTCAATGCGTTGTGTGGGAGTGTTGCTTCTACACTATAGGCTGAGGGGTTAACGGCGCAGCAGAGTCTTGGGGCGGAGCATCCCCTGTTACGAGCGTAGCCTACCTTACTGACAGACATACATACATGATATACGCGGATGACTGGAGCAAGTAGGAACTTGTTTGCAGTGAGCGATCGATGTATGTAAGTCTACGGCTCCGCATGGGTATTGATCCTCCCGTAAACCCGCGGTTGGGCTGACTACCTAAGCTAAGTAGATGCGCTTCCAATCGATGGAGTCGGTGATATCTATGTGTCCAGTCGAGTTCGAGCAGATGCGCATAACGCCACGATACATCTTACAGTGGAGATAGACAGTGTGGGAATTGATGAACTGTGTGGATACTTCCCCACGTGGATCGGAGTTCTACATTACATAAGGTATGTAAGAAAGCCACAGAAGTATTTTCGTACCTTTCATATCCCACGTGAAAGCTGCAAGAGTCTTCAACGAGAATATCCTTAAAATATCAGGAACTCGTGCTAGCGAATCCGACCCCATGGAACCAGACACCGCAGGGTTCTTCGAGGAGCCGGATGATTATTATCCCCCATCGCCACCCCCGACGTCACAGGTCTATGCGTTGCAGTCAGGGAAGACCATTACACTTCACCTCGTAGGGCACAGCCCGCTCGAAGCACACCATCTATGGAATGGCAGTCGCATAATATCTAAGTACTTCGAAACACATGAAGCTGAGGTTCAAGGTCGAACTGTGCTGGAGCTCGGGGCCGGTGCCGGGCTCCCTAGCACCGTATGTTCCATTCTGGGCGCCGAAAAGGTGGTGGTCACGGACTTTCCCGACCCAGATCTGGTTATCAACATGAAGAAGAACATACTAGGCTGCGAACTCCTAACAGGAGCAGACGGCGAGTCCGCGAGCTCACCGATAATCGCTGATGGTTACGTCTGGGGGGCTGATCCGACTCATCTATTGGCGCATCTCAAGCCTGTCAAGAAAGACAGATTCGACGTGCTTATCTTGGCCGACCTACTGTTCAGACATTCTGAGCACAGAAACATGATCTCTACAATCGAGGCCACGATGAGCCGCAAGAAGACCAGCACAGCCTTCGTCTGTTTCACAAGCTACCGCCCGTGGCTGCAGCATAAGGACCTGGCGTTCTTCGACATCGCGCGGGAGAGGGGGTTCCTGGTTGAGAAGATCTTGGAAGAGAAAATGGATAAGGCTATGTTTGAAAACGACCCGGGCGATGAGGAGGTCCGCAAGACTGTCACAGGCTTCACCTTGCGTTGGCCCGAGGAGAAGTGCATATAGACGTGCATATAGGTTGCATGACGGTCGCAGCTGTCTATTGCTATTTTCTCCGTCAGAACCCCATAGTATCCCCCTAGATCATGCCAAACGGCCAGATGGATGAACAAGAAACTCCCGTGTAACACGCCCCGGTTCGCGCGTTGCGTTACTCGCCATGCTTCCATCGTCATCCATACATACATTGCGAGGGCCGTCGAAGTGAATGTCAATCTCACCGCTTGTTCTTCATCACGTTGTGCGACCCCCAAAAATCGACATGAACTGGGCATTGTTGATTTCTGCCTCGCTTGGTGTAGGACTTATATTGAATATGCAAGTGTTTCCTGCTTCGGTTGGGTGCTAATTGGATGTTAGAGCAACGGCAAGCCTCATTGACGCAATTGGCATTAAGCAGGTGATCGTTCTTATCTGGATAGGTCTTATTCTCTCACGGTACTGTTATGGTATATCGCCTCCTTTGGGTTACTCCGGGTGGACCTGTCGAGGAGGCAGTGCATGCATGTGTTTACTGTCTAAGCCTGCAGGCCTATCACGCCCTCACCAAACCAATTCCAATCCTCCATGTCAGCATGCCGAAACCCGTCTTCTCTGTAGAGTGCCCACTGTCAAGGCTTTTTAAATTAACTGGTTGTAAGTTTCAAATCTTGGATATGCCATCATGATTACTACTTGCAGCTTGACGTAGGTGACGAGCATGCGCCAAGAAGCTTCGAGATTGATAGAATGCCTTTCGAGTAGTAAAGCCAGTAATTAGCAAGCCATTCCGGAAATAACTCTGACGTGCCTGTAGATCAGCCAACATATAGGAATATTGGTTGGGGCTGCATACTGTGCGGGTTGCAGTCACAGTAAGGCATAGCCTCATTCCGATAACCGAGACAAGGTCCCCACCGAGTATTCTTATTCACGAAGGTGTTCCTTCATCTTGAAACATATTTTCCATTATCTTTCGTCCAAAGGGAGTATACTGGCGTCGTCGGATCATACCGAACGAACACCCAGCGCAAAGCGCAAACGGCCACCACTCTTCCCTAGAATGGCATGGGAATTGTCAAAGTGGACATCTTCAACATGGAGTGTATCGAGATGTCTCCTGTTCGCCAGATTGTTGCAAGTGTGCGCAACGCTTACAACCGCAGTGATGAACGGGTTTCTTCTAGTATACATCGACGTCAATAATCTCGGCCTCGCACCCAGCATGTTTTGTTTAGAAATGATGGTTCGTAGAAACCCTGCCTAGCTGGTCTCTGAACCGTGTCTAATTTACAGGTGTTCAGGTCTGCGTCGCGCTTATCTACTCGGCCGTTGTACTCCTTTTCCAACATGCTGGAAGTCCCCGAAGAAGGTCCAGCATCAGATTAATGGCGGCTTTCGTCGCTGGCGACGCAGTGTTTAATGGAATAATGCTTGCCGTCATAACAGTGCTGTCTCGCGCAGGGCTCCCCACAGACTGCCATGGATTAACACGCAGTGATAGTAATAGCCCTACAATTTCGACGTTCATTGTGTGATGCTAACCTCGAATAGCGGAACCAGGCGACGCCCATAACAATCCGCCCGTGGGATATGGCACGATACGGTTCGGCGACGGCATTATAAAGGGGCAACTTGATAGATATTGTTCTTTAGAACAGAGTTTCTATTTTATCGCCGCGGGACTTGTGTATGATATCTACCTTAGTTTACGTACTATGCATCTACTAATCTCAACAGGTTCACTTACATGTTAACGGTGACACTTGGCGCCCTACGAATCTTCGAGCGGCGCTGGAATCCTGGTCGGAAAGATCTACCGTTTGTCTCGACGGATAATCTTTATCAACTCAACGACATGAGACCGAAAATTCATAGTCCTCGCCCTAACAGGGACCCGGGGGATGCGATATCATCTAGCGAAGGGGTAATTACACCGGCCTCTAGGACTAACCCGTCGCTACATCCTCCAGGAATTACATCGTCGGATGATTTACATAGGAGTAGCCCGTTCCGCGAACAAAGCCAGTCCCTGCCGGTCCCCGTCTCGCCCGTTTCTGCTGCTTCGCCAACTTCGCAAGTATCCCCTATTTCCCCAGTTACACATCAGCATGGATCATTCAACCACAACAGCCTGGGCGTGCTGGACACGTCTATGGGCGGTTTAATGGTAGATCATTCTACGAACTTAGATGCGGAGGCGGCTATGGTAACCGACGGATATCGACATCCAGTTCAACCTGGAATGTTATCGCTTCCTCCCTACATGCCCGGGCAATCCCGAGGGCAGTTCATGGAAGGACACGGCGACGAGTCTAACGAAATGCGACTGAGCGATTACGTTAAGGGCGAAACGCGGGCGCAACGCATGAAGGACTCGGGGATGGGTTTGTAGGATAGGTATGTGCGCACATTTCCACTTACGTCTGGCAACGTTTTAGGACTCCAAAAATAGGACGGCGGTCAATTTGTTTCTATTTCATGAGCGACGGCGTAGGAGTTCAGCCTCGGTCCTGGTTCTACTAAGTCTCCTTGTTGACGGGTTCACATATTTGGGGTACCTACTTCCTAGGCTTTCATATGTAAAACAAGGACATAATATGATTTCAACATGATCATGTATGATACCCCAAGATGAAGAAGAAAAAGTACTATTTTGATAACATGTGATGCGTGGAATACTCCCTCCTATACGTTTGGCTAGATCGTGCCCCTATGTGCTGGAGGTACTTCCCCACTAACCTACCCCAAACAAAGAGCCCGGAATCGTACCGATCGAAGCGCAACGTTGTATCATAGTGGAGTTAGGCTGATAGCTCGCACGGGGCGACCCCGCAACGCTATGAGATCACCTCCACCACGACAATCATCTATCACCAGACCGTCGACTGATCCAGGCAAAGATCGACAGCATCGTGCTAAGGCGTCCATTACGTAACCCAGCGCCCGTTGAGTCCGGCCGGCGTAGTAGTAGTATTCAACTTAGCTCCCTCTCCAAGAAAGTCCATACCTAACTATAGCTTCGGCCAAATTCTGCATCGAGGCGTCCAACTCGGCAAGATATTGCGACTCTCACCACGAGCCCTTACAGGAGTCAAATTAAGGCCGAGCCGGGCGCTCTATTGACAACCCAAGGCGAGGCGACGTTACGCGCGTGAAATACAGGAGGTCGCATTTCAGCGTAGGTCAGGTACTCCTTACGTCGGGGTCAGGACCTGCCCAGAAGAGCACGCGGCCGTCGCTCCACCCACACATTCACTCACTCACTCGCTCCCAAGTGTGTTCACGATGCCCACCTCGACGCTACGCTCGCAGCTGGAAAAGGACGGCTTTGTGGTCGTGCGGTCGATCCTTAACGCCGAGCAAGTGCAGCAACTGCGCGGCGCCGCGGAGCGCACAACCGCGCTCGCGACCGCGGGGTCCTGGCCACATGTGCGCACCGTGGGGAAGCAGTTCCCCCCGTGGACGTGGAGTCCCGGCGTCGGCATCTGGGGCGTGCAGCACCTGCTCAACCCGTCGCTACCGGACTCGCAAATATTCACGGCGAGCTACTTCGGCGACGAGATCCTGGATGTAGCGAAGGAATTGCTGGGGCCGTGCAGCGACGACGAGCTCGTCATGGAGCTGTACAATCTGCTTGTGCGGCCCTCGGACGGCGAGGACTTCGAGCTCAGGTGGCATAGGGACGATATCCCCGCCTCGGCCAGCGCGGAGGAGGAGCTCGAGCGGCTGAACGAGCCGGCGTGGCACGCGCAGTGGAATTTGGCGCTGTGCGACGCGGATGAGAGTCTGATCGTGGTGCCTGGATCGCACGCCAGAGCGCGGACGGATCAGGAACGGGCTGCGGATCCATTTGAGCCAAATATGCCCAACCAACTAGTCGTGCGGCTGGACGCTGGTGACGTCGTGTTCTACAATAATAACATCCTACATCGTGGCCGCTATGATGGTAGCCGGGAGCGCCTGAGTCTGCACGGGTCCGTCGGACACGTCGCCGGGGGCAGACTGCGAGCAAGGAACGTGCTACAGCACGGGCTCGGAAGTGTAAGTGTTTGGGAAAATCTCCGTGCGGTGACGCGGTGACTTTGATTTTGATATTCCTCCCCCCTTGTTAAACCCTATCAGACGGAGCCGCCGAGACAATCCCATGAGCATAAATCCACTTCCCTTGCACCCCGATACCTTCTACAACTAGATAGGATCTACTAACTCTTATCGCAGTGGGTGGATAGCTGCGACTTCAGCAGCCTGGACGAAAAGCGCAGGGCCAGGGCCGAGGGAATGCGGGCACGACTAGTCAAGCTAGGGCGGGAGAGCGGCGACGTGGGATATTCACTGAGGGGATGAAAATGGAATTCAGATTGTTCAAATAATGCCTAGTAACATGTATTTTGATGACCTCGACCTTTCAGAATGCGTTTGCCGGTCCAATTTGTAGCGCGCAAATTCACCTACTATATACAACGAAGATATTTATGCAAGCAGAAGCATGTACAATGAAACGTACGCGAGCGCCCCCACACAACCTATGCTAGTATGCTCCGTACCTGATTCGTAAACCAAATAACCACCCATGACTGTGATTTTACTCTCTCGCGATATCCTTACAGAACGCGATGATTGCTCGGATAGGTCTTAGCCGGTCCGGAACAGCATGATGTTCGCCGGGAACACGTTCTCGTTGTCCTGCCATTTGGCGAGACTCGTGCCGTCCTTGTCGATCATGCTGAGCGATCCGATTGTGTTGAGAGCGTAGATGTTGACGTTGCTAGTCGAGCCCTCGAGCGAGACAATGCGGGACTGGCAGTTCTCGCCAGCATCTACGGTAGAGCAGGTGGTGCTGTAGTTGTTGAAGAACGAATAGTGACCAGCGCCGTAGATGAAAATGTCGGTTGAGTCGACGACGCGCAGACCCCACGCGTTAGCACAGTTTCCGGAGACGCCACTGCATGACGTCTTGAAGTCGGGATCGTTCAGAGCCGTGACCACAGGGAAAGGTGTGGTCGCGTCGGGAGTGGGCTGGTAGTACGGGGTCTCTGTCTGGAGCATGCTAGCGAAAATGTTCTTCGTGTTGGCGAACTGGTAGTTGTAAAGGTTGTTGTGCTCAACAGCAGTGCCGACCAGCCAGAAGTTGCCGACGGTTGATTCAATGACTATTACTTGTTAGTAGTGTAGAGAATGACGGGGTACGTATTTCTTACGAAGACCGCGACCGGAGTACACGGTGATTTGTGTGTTGGACGCATCCTCAATGTCGTGGTCAGCAGTCCTGAGGATAGGTTAGTTTGGTACTTGGCGGTCTAGAGGGGGGGGTCACAAACCATAGCCATGTGTTCTCCATGTACAAGTTAGAGGCCTGCGGTGTAACGTGCATCAACATGTATGCACCAATGCAGTTGGCATCGACAGCGCTGGAACCGGGCTGCTTGGGGCATTGGGCGACTTGGAAGTTGGAGCCTTGGAATCCACCAACTCTGGCGTGGACGTCCCACATACCGCTGGGAGTGCCAGCCGGTGAAGCCAAATTCCACTCGATAAGCGTAGCACCCGGGGCGGCTCCTTGAGTTCCAACAACAAAGTCCGAGAATTCAACCTGACCAGCATCACCCGACTTGGCTCCGACTTGCAGCAGAGGCTTGGGGTTGCTCATGTCGCCAAAGGCAGAGCCGCTAGCTACGATGATAGGGTAGCCTTCCCCGACGATCTTGGCACCAGCCGGGATGCTTAAAGTGCCAGTGACCTTGTAGATACCGTGGTCAAGGAAGAGGACCTTTCCACCAGAAGCAGCGCTGTTGATAGCGGATTGAAGGGCCGCAGTCTTTAATTTGTTAGTAAAGTTCTCAGGATTTCAGGATGAAGGAACGTACATCATCAGTGGAAGCGTCACCCTTGGCACCAGAGCTTCGGGCGCTGACAATATCGCCCGCAGCAAGGTTCTCATACTGGGGCTTCGATCGGGAGTAGTAACCACTGCCGCTGGTAAGGGAGGAAGGTCTGGTGTTAGGGGTGATGGTTCCTTGGAACGTCTTAGGACCGTCGGGGGTGTATTGGTGACCTTGTCCCCATCCAGCAATCGTCGTGGAGCCTCCTGCGAGGACTGTGCCGCTCGGGCCCTGGACTGCAACAGGGACGTTGCTCAAGGTCAGGTTCTCCAAGATGATGCTTCCTGCCGTGTCGGGCTTAGATCCGGTCTGCCAGGCCGTGGTGATACCGACAGGGGTGTCCTTGAAGGTGCTGTCGATGACAGTAAGCGATCCTGTTGCAATTGCGTCCGAACCACCAGCCGTGATATCAATTCCCTTCTGACAGTTGTTAATCTGAAGTCCAATGTAGGTCCAGCCCCAGTTCCACAGTTGGATAATAGCTGTCTGGCAGTTGTTGAAGACCAAGTTTCTCATGGTGTACTGCTGGTTGCCCATAGACGCTCCGGTGGCACCTCCATTGAAGGTCAAGTCACTCATGAAACCGCCAGAACCTGCACAAGTTAGCTTATGATGTTCTACTATTTTAGCAATTTTATACTAACCGCTCTCGATGAATAGACCGACGTGGACGACGCTAGGATCAGTAGGCATGTTAAACTCGACATTGATAAGACTAGTCGCTTGCGAAGTTGGCCAGTGAATACCAGTGGCGGCCGTTGCAGGCGCGATCCCAGTGGTATCAATGACAAGGTTTCGTATCTGCCGGTAGAAAACATTGGTAGACACCCAGTTTAAGTTCTCAGTGTAGTACGGGTTGCCATCAATCAAACCGAAGCCTTGGAAGTTGGCGGTGGCCTTCAAAACCGGGCGGCTGGTCGGATCGCCGACGATCTGAGTAAAGTAAGGGGGAACAATGGACGATGAGATCAAATAGGTTCCGGATGGGAAGTAGACAACCGCTGGCGTTGTTGTGGTAGAAGCCTGAGAGTGTCTGTCAGTACTTCTAAAGTTCAGAGTTGAGTTTACAGGATGCAACTTACACATCCTTGCAAGCACCTGTTGTCGGGCGTGTTCATGGCCTTAGTAATAGCCGCAGTGTCGTCTGTTACTCCATCACCTATGTCCGATATCAGTTATCTGGTATGTCGAGATTCTCGTAGTCCGTGGCGCAAACCTTTGGCACCGAAGTCCTTCACGTTACGGAACACCGTGTATCCATCACCTCCAAAAGGTGCAACACCTTGATCTATTCCAAAGTTAGCCGCCAGCTTTTTGAGTCAACGTCAAGAGCGCCCTTACGAGTAATGTCTTCTAGCCAGTAAGCATTCACAGTTAGAGCGAGGGCGATAACGCCCGAAAAGAGCGTCTGGAACCGCATGTTGAAATCCGCGTGATGAAGGCACGAACAGCAAGATGCATAGGGATGCCAAGTTGGGACGGAAAAGCAAGACTTTTATAACGGAAAGAGGTGGTAGGGTTTCGTGTCGTCACAAGGCTTATTAGACTACAGCTGCCCATGTCATCCGTGGGCGAGGAAGTGCAAGCATTAGCGCCGCGAGGTAACGTGCACCATTAAGCCGCTGAAGATATTGGGTTGAATGGTGGCAACCGAGAGACAACAGAGGTCAAGAGCCGTACCAGGCCCCTGGCCATCCGAATAAGCCCATGTCGAACCATTGAACTGGAATTGATTAGGCCGAGCACGGGAGCTAAGGTCCAGGGTGGTTGACCGGTGGGAAACTTGGCCACTCACATGCTATCTCTCGAATACATGTTGAACTTTACCAAGACACAGCATTCCAGGAGCTGGAGGAAACGATCCAGCGAAGTAGTATTGTGGGGAGTTTCAAAGGTTACAAGACGCATAGCTCCAACCTACACAACGAAAAGGCTCTCCATAACCTGTAGCTATGTGGGGCCGAATGCATCGAAGGTCATCCTTTCATTGCGGCAGCCCAAGACTAAAGCTTCTCCGGGGTCAGGCCTCGGCGCGGCTTGGAAGGCTCCTACTTGAAATGGAATCGCCTTGTCAGGTACCACGCAAGGTGTGATAGGTAGGTTGACGTATTGCCAGGAGATTGGATGTGGTGGCCCTCCTAAATTAGTTAAAGCGTTCCAAATAGAGGTGGTTGTTTCAAGCATGTGATGTTGGAGCCGCGAGACATTTCAAGCCGCGTGTAAGTCATCTATGGAGGCCGGGGGGCCATCTGACGCGGCTTTGCGCGATGGAATCTACTGCCTCCTTGGGTCTTAGTAACAAACATACCTTAAGTACCTAAGGTAGGTACCGAACACTATTGAATCTTAAAATGCACTGCATAGAACGTGATCGGTTCTGCAGCAATTATTCGAGCTTGAAGCCCAAATGGACGCCCAACTTGAGAACTTTGAGCTCCGCGGAACCACGAGTCCCCAGTGGCTTTCTCGCCCGCAGAACAGCAGAGCGAACGTCGCTGTGGCGTTGCATTGCATCTGTTGTCGGTAGCATGCTGCCCCTGGCGCTAAACCATTTCATGTCATGTCGGTGGCAGAGGACCAAGACGCTGAGAGGCGAGGAGAAGAGCCCAAGCCTGGAGCGGGTTGGAAAGCCAGGGGACGGCCCGATTGGGTTTCGATCAATCTAATAAGTGGAAGGTGGTGAATCGGTCAAATCTGGGGGAGTTCGGGGGTTTTCCAAGGTTCCATCCTTGGAGCTGTTTCATGGCATGACTTGCAGAGGCAGGGCTTGTTACTTGATAGGCTACAGTAATCGAAGCGCGAGACTGTGGTAAATGCACTGTGAATMCCTGCCTCTATGTTTCTCCTTGTCCGATCTGAACCTTGTTCATCCTTACCCCCTTAATAATCCATAATCCATTATCGATTCGGCCTTCGTCTATTCCTGCTATAGTACAATCGATAATAGATATCAAGACCCTCCGCCCCGAAACATGCTCTGAGAGCTAGCTTGCCTGGTTAAGCTTGCTTACAAAATTAAAACTATGGACGAGACCACGTCTTACACGAATACCAGTTTTTCCAAGTCAATAGGCAAGGAAGCATCCTTTCAAAACCCACATCTATTGTCGGGTCCGGCGTGCGCGACACAGTTCTGTGCGCAAAACTCTCTTATTGACGCACTTCGTGCGCAAAAGCAATCTAACTTTAGATTCATTTCAAAGACCGCCCTCAGATTAAGCAGAAACCGATCTTCTGCATTTGCCGCAATGTCGTCCATTACCCTAACCCACACGAGTCGATCACCCGCCCGGCTTCCTTTCGCTCTACTAAGAACAAGTTGCTGCAAACGAAGCATTTCCCCTCTTCTAGAAGCTGGAGTTAAGCTTCATTTTCATCCAGGTTAGGGGTCTTGGCGAAAAGGCTTGAATTATCCGCTTCGCTCAGTATCATCTGCCGACGTCTCCTTCCGCTACCTTGCTCCGCTTCGACATGTCTATCTACCTAACCCCAACGCCCAAAACGTGAAGCCTCTTCTACGTCAGAATCCTAGGGTACCGTAGCGCATCGCTGACTTCGCAATCTCTCCCCTTCCTCGCMCCCGCCTATAGAGTCGTCGCGATGTTATCATGAGATCGCATCATGAGGATCCTCGTCCACCCTATTCGTAATTGCCAAGGCGTGACTGGTGGTGGGAGAATAACTCAACCATTGAAGATGGCGATAGCTTCAGTTATGGACCTTGACCCCCGGTCGCAGTTTGGTTTTTCTTCACCGTTGTAATTCAATTCTGGAGCTCTGTGATTATCCGTCCAAGGATAATGCTTTGAGGCCCACCATCTCTGATCCCGTTGATGGGAGTTGCTGCGGTGGGACCTTGGCGCTACGGTTCTTGGTCTGCATCTTTTGATGAAATCCGGGGTTCGCTAAGTGGTGGCTGTCACGGTATGTGATAAAAGTGTTGTATGGAGTCACCGGAACTTGAGCATCCACCGGGAGAGGCGGCTATATTGCAAACTGGAGAAGTTGAAGGGAAAGAATTGCTTTCATTGAATGGAAATGGTATAATTCTACCTAATACAAGTCTAGCTTCCCTGGTGAGTGGATTATTAGGTAAGGTAAGTGAGGGTTCTCGCAATTGATCTTGATGAGTCTAGCCTGTTGAGGTCGTAGTTCCAGCACACGTAGTCGGAAGAAGTAAAGTTCCAATCTCGTACCTTTTTAGCGACTGCACTCCCTGTTACACGGGCAAGGATAGATTGAATTCGGTACTCCGCATTCTGGGAACACCCTAATCTATCCCACAGCCATCCTTCCCCCAGTTCCCCAACTCCTCAACTCCACATATTCGGGTAATTTGCTGCCCTTTAAGTACAGCGCAGAGTGCCGAGTTCCAGGCGCGAGGAAATCTTGAAGGATTTCCAGATGTCTGTCACACAATAGCAAGTTATCGCATTTGCCATTTTTAGGATGTGACATGTGATAAGAGTTAGACGTCGAGAGGTCTGCTTTCAGTCATTCGATATAGTCAGGACTGAACCCCCGGATTATCAAGGGGTTTGTCACCATCTTTCCACTACCTACATCTTGCAGAAAGGGCCAAGGTGACCCGAATTCCGTCCAAGAGATCCACCACGATGGCTGTCTCTAGCGCCCGCTGGATCCATACCTACCATCATCATCAATCTTCCCCTCTTTGCCTAGCCCGCCGGCAAAGCACACCTATCGTTAGGTCTGTCTTCGCCGATCATTGCCACAACTGTGTCCTCATCTAGGAAAGATCACGCTATGCGAATGCCACGGGCCATTAGACTTGGTTTGAGTTCCAGCGGTGGCGCATTGAGCTCGAGAAATGTGTTACCGTGTTACCATCTTAGCTCTACGTAGCCATTCCAGCCGGGGGGGACAGGGCGCATTGGACTGGAAGGCAACAATAACGGCACTCGTCACAGCATAGACCCTAGTGAGGATATCTCGTCTTATTCGTCCCTAGCTCCGTTCTTCTCGTGCTCGTTTATTAGATCTCTAGGTTAAACCCACCAATCACAGTTTCTGAATTATTTAGGTAGTGTTACTGCTGACGGCTCTTACTCACCGTTGGCGAAAGCCTTCAACTAGGTGTTACCTACCCCGTACCCCGTACCCCGTATTTGTCGAACCGCACGCAGTCGTATAGTTCATGTGGCCCTTGGCATTAATAGTACGTTGACGGTTGCAATTGGACCACACGGCAGCAGAAGACTCTACCGAGGATATCCTACAAAGTTATGTACCAATATTGTAACCTATACGCAGCAACTTGTCTCTCATTTACGTCTTTATTAGCTGATTGGTTCCCCCCGCCCCCCACATTTTCCCAGCCAGTTTCTCCAATGCGGAGATGGTACCGAGGTGGGCTGCTGGGGTGAGCTACGGTCAAGTATGGGGTTACTGACCAGGGCTCCGTCCTTGCTATGCTTGTTTATGTCTGGGGGCGGGGAATGCGAATGCGCAACCTAGCGCTGTTTCTATCCCATCTCTATCCCATCTGCGGGCTCTCACCACTTACATACACTACAGCGTGCATACATGTATTGCTTTTTTTAATCAAGGGTTGGAGCTCGCTTTCCCTAGGCACATACTGTTTATCTTGCATCAATGTAGAACGAGAAGCAAGTCGGTCAGACCAGCTCGACTTGCAGCACCACACCAAAGCCATCAATCCTCTCCCAGCTTACCAATCTCTAATCTTGCATTGGATAGCTATACATGTATGTAGGTAGGAGATTGAAAAAGGAGAGCAAGGAGAGCTCAGACAATCAACTAAAAGTTAGGTACCTAAGATAAGTTGAGAAGGAAGGCAGGTGAGGGCAGGTAGATGCAATGCAAGTACAGCGTTTCTGAACTGGCGCCACTTTTTTTTTTATGTTTCCTTCCCAAAGCTGGAGCTCGGGTTTCACCCACCAGGGCGGCTCGTTACTGCTGTTCACTCACTAAATGCTAACCTACCTAAACCTAACCTGACGGTTTCCCCATCTCCGCATCCTCCATCTTCTCCCCTCCTTCAGCTTCCCCTTCTCCTCCTCACTCCTCATCTCGCAAATAACAATTTGGCTCAACCCCGAATTCACCCATCATCAATCTCATCGCCTTGTTCACCTCATCCTAGCTTAAGGGAATTATTTATCCATCTCTTTAAGCCTTCTTGTTACGTTTCAATCTCGTTTAGGGCACAGGGCTCTACTTCTTAGGCGTGCGGAACCCCAATCAAATCTCTCAGTCGTAGAGTCTCACAATACATAACTTACCTGGCCTTCTCCCACATCTCCACACGCGCTCCTCGGTTCTTTTCGTCTTCTCCGCGTCGACCTTATCAACCAATAAACCAACCAGTAAAAGTTGTCTCTGCCGGTTAATTACTTAGGGCTCGTTGGATTTCTCAGAAACGTATCAAGTCACAGCCTTGTCACCAAACTGTTGACTGGTTACCTCAGCCCTACTAGTTTCGTACAGTCTGCACATCTCTGGTTTATCTCAGGTTACAGGCTCTGTTGATCACGACGTTGGCCGCCAACCTGGCGAGCAGCCGATCTCCTGGGGGACGATAGAGAGGACGAATGTGGTGGGAGTCCGCGCCACGTACCTCCGAGTATACCTAGAGTCGACTGATACTACACACATACCATCACGTCCATGAATTCATCCATCAATCGTCCACCCCGCAAGACGTTCATTCCTCTTTCCGGCATAACTTCCTGGCCCTGGACCTTCACCCCTTCCGAGTTACCCCCCACTTCCGGGTGCTGCGTGACTTCTTCTGCATTACACCCATATTTCGTACAGGGACTTACCTTATACTAATTATCATTCATTCACCCTGACCCCAGATGCAGGCCATGCCGTCCATAGAGGGTTCTGGCGTCACTGGCACTGCCGAGGAGAATGTGGAGGGCCGGCAGCAGAAGCCCAAGACCCTGCCATGTAAGTTCTGCGACAAGCGTTTTAGGTAAGACGGCCAAAGTCTGTTTATCTCCTCGCACTTCTGTCTGATTCCGTTGGTAATTAACTTGCTTACATGGGGATTTCGTAATTAGGCGCGTGGAACACGTTCAACGCCATGAGAGAACTCATACTAAAGAGAAGCCATTCTCCTGTGGGTGGGCTCGCTGCGGGAAGACCTTTGGGCGTCGGTCAGTTAATTTGTTTTTATTCATTTTGTACCTACGAATTTTTATGTGCTGTGTGTGGTGGTCGACCTCGCCTTACCCACCAGTTGTCCAACCATTCACCGTCTTTCCTGCGCGCTAAGCTACCCACGTTGTCCCCCCCAAGCGCCTGCTGCACATATCACACATCACACATATGGCCCTAACGCCTCCTCCCCCTCTCCATACTTCGTAGCCAGTAGCCTGTCGACTGCAACCTTCTCCCTCGCCTTCTTGTGAATATGCTTATATGGACATCAGGGACCTCCTCGTTCGTCACGAGAAACTCGTCCACCTCAATGAAGGGTCTAATAAGGACGGCAACCGGCCGAGGAAGCCTTCCACGGCCGGCGCTGCCCAACCGCCACTGTCAGCCGATAACCATGTCGATACCGAAATGATGGGCGTGCCCCGTCCTCACCCGCAACATTATCATTCGGATTCTATGTCTTCCTCCGTAGCAGTTCCCCCGCTTGCCCCTGATCCTCGCCATTCCGCCAGGGCTGCAGCCTGCAATTTAGACCTTTTATCTGATGCTGCCACCCAGATCGCTTCTGCGAACGAGGTCAACTCAATGCAGCCGATGATGTCGGATCTCGGCCAGTCAGGGGCTGGTTTAACGCGCATCAAGTCATACGACGAGGGTATGCCCTATCCCGATCGTGGACGCGAGCCTGAGTCAGTGGCAATGTCAGTGGGACTACCTAACCCAGCAGGGCCGCCCGCATTCGACGATTACAACCTCTTTTTGGACGAGTTTGCGACTTCATCTCACTTCCTTCCACAAGCCTTCGAGGCAGATCAGGGTATGAGCATCTGGCCACGGCATCTTTCAGACCTGCACCGAGGTGGACTGTCAAAGGCATCATCACAGTTTCCCTCCCGTTTTCCGTCGTTAGCCCCCGACCCTAGAGATCCGGCAGAAAATGGACCTAGGTCTCACGATGAAGCGACGAGATCGCAGCCGATGAGAGTCTCCGCTATGGATCATACTGTGATCAAAAACCGACTAGATGAATTTTCATCTATATTGCCCAACGACTTCGTATTTCCTTCTAGACATACCCTTACTCGTTTCCTGGAGGGATATATCAGCGGTTTTCACGAACMCCTACCGATCCTACACCTACCCACGATTACAGCAGCCGATTTAGCTCCGGAGCTGCTGTTAGCGATATTAGCTGTAGGTGCGCAATATAGGTTTGAGAGCCATCGATCAAATGCACTATGGTACGCAGCAAAAGCTGTTGCGCTCGAGCAAATCCGACGTCGCCACAGCCACGAAGTCCATGGTTTGTTGCCAACGCCAGCAGCGTACAGTCCACACTCTACACGACCATCCCCGAGCCATGGCTTCCGTCATTCTTTCAGTTCTGTCCAGCAAGAGCGTCCGATGACCCAAGATACGCATCGAGAACCATAGTAAGAAACCCATATTATATGCGATTTAGAACCTTCATCTCTATTTTAATAGTTACTAACCAACTTGTTTAAGCTCTCCAAATACACCCCAATCTCGCATGGAAACGATACAGGCTCTCCTCTTACTCTTTGCTGTTGGTCTCTGGGGTGCGAAAGCCATTCTCCGTGAAGCCCTGGCTCTGCAAAGTCTTCTAGCCCTTTTGGTCCGCGAAGAAGGGTTCTTATCGGAGTCAACGCAAACGGCCGATTGGGAAGCATGGGTGCGAATAGAAGGGGCTAACCGCACGAAGCTTGTCACGTATTGTTTCTTTAACCTGTGCAGTATTGCCTACAATATGCCGCCTCTATTACTCACGTCGGAACTCAGCCTTATTCTTCCGCATTCCTCGAAGCTGTGGAGGGCAGAAACTGCTTGGCAGTGGCAAGAAGCTCGTCAATCTTTCCCGAGCATGGATATATCCCTTCAAGACGCATTTTCGAGATTATTTAGTCGCCCCCCTCAAGGACCTCCGGCATATATGTCCTCTCTCGGTAATTACATTCTTATCCACGCCATTTTGCAACATATTTTCCTTCTGAAGCAGACATCATTCAACTCAGTTTCACTCTTTGGTGGTCTACGCCAGGATGACGTCGAAGATTGCTTTCAGGCTCTGCGAATCTGGCAGATGAGCTTTGAACAGCACCAGGCACGAGTGACGGATAACACCCATCAAAACGGCTCGGACGTATTTCCGGGAGGKCCAGTTGCTTATAATTCGACTGCACTCTGGCGGCTGGCATCTATCCGATTATACACCGATTTGAGTCCTAGTAGAACCCTCGAAACAAGAGATGCGGGCCAAATTGCTCAAGCATTCCATGATGCGCCATATTTAGTCCGAAGTGGCCGACTTAATCGAGCTGTCTTTCAAGCCATACATGCGTTATCCATGTTGGTTAAGGTTGGCGTTAACTACGTAGCGAGGAGAAAATCGTCGGAATGGAGTATGCAACACTCGCGTAAGTGTTCATGGAATGCTAACATAGGAACTCGTGGAAAGGGCATATAGTCTAACCTAAGCATAGTATGCAATCTGGAGTGCGCCATTCTCCTTTCGAAATGGCTAATGACACTTGCCTCGATCGGTCCAACGGGTGCTTCTCCTGAACCCGACGAGCGGAACCTCCTCGAGATGCTACGCCACATGCTCGACGAGACGGAATTTGCAGTTCCAATCGATCCTTCACTATCTGGAGGAGGTCCACATGGGCCGTCGAGTATGGATATGGCTGCGAATGACGGTACAAAGTTGCGTCAACTCGCCGTGGCGGTAATCCGTCTTTGGGCCGAGACTTTCAAAGGATCCCATATTTTTGACATCGTCAAAGTAATCGGTGCTGGATTGGAAGGATACGCAGATTTGCTAGAGAAGCCACGGGATAGGACTCCGTTAGGTCGTCTGGCACCTAGTTCAGGACTTGGTTGACTCGATTCTTACGAATCCTGCTACGAAGTCGCAAGATAATTGGCCTTGCCCAGGCCCTTCGAGCCAGCTATCGAGTCTTTAGTCAACTATTCGACTAAGGCCTCGCCTCGCTGAAGACGATCGCATTGTCCGCTAGAAGATACAATTGGGAGCTAGGCTGTTCAATCAACGGCAGTAGCTCCTGCAGGAATCCCAAAGCACAATGGGTATGGATCGCCATAGGTATGTTATAGGGGCCTAAACAAGGGCCTGTCGTAGTAGTGTTTTAAGAGGAACAAGATGTTCCGGCTATTAACACCCTAGGAAGTTAATATATTTACGAGAGTGCGATGAGGATGAAGTCCCGCAGGACCGTCGCAATGTAGCAGGGGAATATAGTGGTAGCGGCTGGACGATGTAGCTAGTGTTGATATTACCCCAGAGCCCCAGTGCGTGTACGTCCCTGGCTGGCTCGGGTTAGGGGTCGCGATCGAGATCAGTAAAAGACATAGTAAAGAAGTTGAGATACTACACTTACATTCAGGGCCGTTTTGTGACAAATTTGATCGTATTAATTCCTTGACATTATTTATCTAGTCGATATTAAGTACCTAAGGTAACCTAAGGCACAGCTGCTCTGTATTATTCGGAGATAAGACAACAAAATGCCGAGCGAAGCTATTTTAGGTATCTACAATGTACCTGTATTATAAATCCAACAATCACGTGATATCGTGTATCCAGTCGCCACCCCGCGATTTGCCTCGACGCGTCATCAATCGTCTCATCCCAACGTCTTTGTTAATGCTTCTAGTTATAGATTGAAAGAACCAATCCGGAATTGAGGGATTGATAAGGATTTCATATATTCAGCCATGCCCCCGAGAAAGCGCACCGCAGCTGAGGCTGTTTCTTCCCCGGCTACAAGCGGGACCTCGCGACGCAGATCCAACCGGATCAGTTTGGGCGGCAGGAAGAGCACCTACTTCGAGAATGGCGATGACGATGAACTAGATGAAGGGCCACCGCCTCGTAAGGCAGCGAAAACACAGGCTAAGCCCAGAAAGGGTAGGAAGGAGGAGTCGGACGATGAATTGCAGTATGAAGAGGAAGAGGATTGGAGCGAGGGCGACGACGATGATGGCTTCGCTGAAGAGAAAGAGGAGTCCGATGCCGAGTCCGAAACCGAAGAGGTGCAGCCAGTAGTGAAGAAGCGCGGCCGCGGGAGACCGTCTAAAGGCCAGGCTGGGGCTACTCCAGTCAAGAAGGCAGCCGCGAAAGCCCGGGCCTCGGGCACGCCTAAAGCGAAGCCGAAGGCTAAAGCGAAAGCAAAAGCGAAAGTCGAACCTGAAGACAATGAGGATGACGACGACGATGAAGATAACCGCATCATTTTTATCCCTGGTAAGCACGTCCGCGCCATATCGGGGCTTGCTCTCTACAATTGAAGGCGGGTGGGTTGTGCAGTGCTAATGTAGAGTGTCGCAGCCATTCCATTACGGGACATTGATGGCGTCGACTATGAGGACACCCGACTCCATAAAAATACATTCCTCTTCCTGAAGGATCTCAGGGCCAACAATAAAAGGAGTTGGCTTAAATGTATGCTGATATTCTCCCCCCTCTACTAATTACGCAGTCAATGCCTCTCTTATCGCATTCTAATAATGTGCCTTAGCGAACGACGGGGAATATAGGAGGTCTCTCAAGGACTGGGAGTCGTTCGTCGAGACTCTCACGGAGAAGATCATCGAGGCCGATGATACGATCCCAGAGCTTCCTTTGAAGGACGTCATCTTCCGCATCTACCGCGACATTCGGTTCAGCAAGGATCTAACACCGTATAAGGTGGGTCTTTCTCCCGTTCTCATCTCCATCCCCTATAGTAGGTATCCAGATTCGGGACCGATTCTAACAGAAGGCATCTTTCCTCACAGCCCCACTACTCAGCTGCATGGTCACGAACAGGGCGCAAGGGCCCCTATGCCTGCTACTACGTCCACGCCGAGCCCGGCCGGTGCATGGTAGGCGGCGGGCTCTGGCACCCGGATAACGACGCCCTAGCGCGATTGCGCGCGAGCATCGACGAGCGGCCCCATCGCATCCGCCGCGTGCTGATGAACCCCACGTTCCGGAAGACGTTCCTGCCCAACGCCAAAGCGAACGAGAAGTCCGTGCTGTCGGCGTTCGCGGCGGCTAACAAGGAGAATGCGCTCAAGACGAAACCGAAGGTATCGTTCTGTCCTCCCCTTATTGTATTAGGCCGTTGTACTGTTATAATTCCAGCAGTGGGGTGATACTTGGTGCGGATATGCTAACCGGGATAGGGATTCAACCCGGAACACAAGGACATCGAGCTCCTGAAGCTGCGCAACTACACGATTGGCAAGAAGCTCGACGACAAGGACCTTCTAGCTGAGGATGCACAAGACAGGGTTATGAGCGTCATTTCGGCTATGGTTGAATTTGTTAGTAGTGCTTATCTCTACTCGAGCTTGAGTGTGTATCAGCTAATGTTGGGGTATACGTATAGGTCACGTTTCTAAATAGTGTCGTTATGCCCGATCCTAATCTCGATGACGATTCCGATGAGACCGATGGCGGGGAGGGGGAACAAGAGGGTGGCGATGATGATGATGAAAGCGATGGTCAGTGATGCCGGCTTTGGAGTTCTGTTTGAATCTCTCCCTCACTGTTGCGCTTGGATGGTCTACCTGTTGTACGACGTATTGGTTCTCGTATTGTCATTCTTAAGATGGATATCTGTGTGGAATGGCACTGTACACTAGGGTATAAAAGATGATACCCACCAGAAAAGTTGAGTTGCTATGGGAATGGTGTGGATGGAAACGTATTGCATTTCGCTACGCCAGTGACTTAATTCACCTTCGATACTGGCGTATAAACCCATCTAGAGGTCTCTACCTTGCGTTGTCCGTCTTTAATGAATGTATACCACTTATACTTCTGTCAAGCACCCACGAAATTTAAGCTATGTAAAATGGTGGCATGTTGATGCTGACTACGTCCATCTAAAGCCATGGACTTCCTCATAAACCCTGTCTAGACAGTACCAGCGACTAAGGCATCTCTAGCTCTGCCAAATTGAACTAGTACCAACCTGTGCGATAACACTATCATGACTTAGTGCCAACGCGATGCAAGAATTTAGGCTAATGCGCAAACTACATGATAGCTATGGAGCAAGGAAATAGCATCGATCACGTGAGAGCGCGTAATTGAGTCTCGATTGGTCTAGTGGTCAGGATACCTGCTTGTCATCACACGACAATTCGCAGGTGGCCGGGGTTCGATTCCCCGATCGAGAGCATTTTTTGCATCACATCTCAACATAACMCCATTCCTTTTAAGTACTATTTGCACAGCCCTTTTCTTTCTTTTTCTCTGTTGATTATCATTCCGAATACCGACCAAGGCGCATAATCGTACTTATTTTAACTCATGCCCTGCGAGAGAACTCTGCTAGGAACGAGAGATAACGTATGTCCGTCCTTAGGTATTTAGCTAGCAGCCTCATATACACAATCAAATTCTCACACTTCTAGAGAATATCCCACCAACCTTCTTCAATGCAAATTGCGTTTAACTAGTATCATCGTCATGAAAATCGAGCACCGTTTCCCACTCAATCTTGTAGCCCCGTCGACAGACTAGGCGGCAAATCCTCATCTTTCGTTCCCCAGTCGCTCTCGGTGGGTCCAAGTACGAACTCCAGCGTACCGCCATTGACGAAAAGGTCGTGCGTGATCCAGTTCCGCGTATACGGCTTCCCATTCAGCCTCGCGCTCTGGATATATATGTTGCGATAATGCGGCGCGTCGAAGCCGCCGACATTGCGCAGCGTCGCCAGCTTGCCGCTCGGCGTCTGGATGCTGACCTCACGAAACAGGGGCGCCGTTAGGAGATACACGTTCTGGCCGGCGACGGGGTAGAAGCCCATGAAGGCGAAGGCGGTAAAGGCGCCCATGGCGCAGTCGTCGTTGCCGGGAATGCCGTTGATGCTGCTGTTGAACTGGTTGGGGATGTACTGGTGGACCCAGTAGTTGCTGCGGCCGGGGCGGCCGCCGTAGTGGAACTGGAAGGTGGGCAAGAAGTTGGGCTCGTTGCCCATGTAGTTGATGCCCGAGGAGTGGAAGTAGTCGAGGCGTTCGACGAAGGCGTCGCGCCCGCCCAGCGCCTTGATCAGCGACGCCATGTCCTGCGGCACGTAGAACGTGTACAGCCACGGGCTGCCCTCGTACGTCTCGTACTGCGTGTCGAAGTAGCAGCTGTGCTGCTGGTAGATGGGGCTGCAGAGCCGCGTATTCTGGTACTTCCAAGTGCCGTTGCGGTAGCGTGGTTGCAGGAAGCCCTTGAACTGCGTCTTGCGCACGTCGCCGCCCTCGTCGCGGTACCGGTCCTCTTGTTCTGGGTTGAAGAGATTTTTCCAGTTGCGGCTGCGTTGTAGGTACTTGGTTTCGTCGCTCTTGCGACCTAGTCCTCGCGCCATAAGTGCGATGACGAAGTCGTCGTATGCGTACTCCACTGTGCGCGATATGCCCCGACTCATAGGCCCCGTGCCGTTGCGGTCGACATCGTCGTATGGTATGTACCCGATATCGTGCCAGCTAGTGAGACCGCCGCGCCCGCTCGTAGACCAATCCTTAGGTTCTTCCTCGGCGTCAGAGACGACAGCCTCGTAGCCAAGCTTCCAGTCGATGCCGTCCGTGAGGTTTTTGATGAACGCATCCACGAGAACCACGTCCCCGTTGGATCCACCCTGTGTGTAGCCCTTGCTGAAACTCATGCGGCAGTCAGGCAGTTTGCCCTCATGCTTGTATGTGTCGATCAGCGACCTCACCATCTTGGTTTGTATTGTGGGATCGATAATGGTTAGTAGAGGATGTTGCGCTCGAAATGAATCCCAAATGCAGTAGAAAGAGTCATAATACGGTTCAGTCGAGTTCCAGAGTTGGTTTTCTCCCGTATAGTCCTGAGGCGAGATCAGCGCACGGTAGAGACCCGACCAAAACGTCGTTAGAAACTCGTGGCTCATGCCGTAGTAGTCAGGTTTGACCACAGATAACTTCTCCTTCCATGCTTTCTCGCTAGCTTTTACTACACTGTCGAAGCCAAAATCAGGGATCTCGTTCTCTGCATTGCGACAGGCTTGCGCAACGGATATGAACGAGAGCCCAACGCGCGCCATGATCTGGTTCTTGGATGGGCGGGCAAAGTGGATCCAAGCGCCGGCCGAGCCAGACGGTATGAAAAAGTCACTTCCTAAGTTGCCCATCGCATTGGCCTCGTCGGTCACATTCGTGTGCAGAAAAACGCCCGTCCTTCGGATGTCAGCGCCCCTGAAATCCGCACAGAAGTGCGCCGTGTACGCTCCGGTTCCGAATGACGGATTGTATGACCCGTTGCCCGTTATCCTACCTGTTTCGGGGTTTACCTGGATATCTCCTCCAGATCGACTGCCGCCCAGGTCCATCAAGTCAACAAGGATTAGCGGGTTAGTAGGCACCATGACGTTCCGTGACTCTACTTGTGCATCTTTGGAGAAGCTGAATTTGTAGAGTGTAGCATGCTCGGTTGCCGTCATCTCTGCATAAACAGAGTTGTTGAGGCCGATGGCGAAGTAACCGGGCCGCGCTGTTGCGGAGCCGTCTACTCTTGCGACGGCCCTCCCCATGTTCGTATACTCGCATTTGGTGAAGTCATCGTCAGGACATCCAGGATGTACAAAGAGGGGGAAGTTTCCCAGTGAAGGGCTCTGGGACTAGTTAGACTTGCGCGACTGCTCAATGTTTGCCATACTTACTCCCCCGGTACCTTACAGTATGTTAGCGAGAAATTCAAATGAGACGATCGAAGTTGTTGGTTGGGTACCTGAATCGTGCAAGTGGGAGAAACCTTGAATCTCCGAATTGTCCGAGACGAATCCAGCAGCTATCTCGGCATTGTTGTTTGCGTCCGCCACGGCTTTTGCCATGCCTAGGTAATTGATCAGCGCTTAAAAATTTTCCGAGTGCGCAAGAACCCAGTTGAAATACCATATGGCAGAGTTGCTCCTGGAAAGACATGGCCTGCGATGATCTTAGTAAGACATCTCAACCTACGAGCTCAAATGATGCCTGCTACCTACCTCCATTCACCGTACCGATGAGAGGGTCGACATATTTCAATATGTAATCGCTAGATATACTTGATGAGCCTTTAATAGCGTACAAAAAAGTAGTTGGAGAATTCAACCTAGAAGGGGGGAGCAAGGCCCAGACCAGCAACGCCAGTACGGGGATGACGATGAGAAAACGCCGCCGCCGCGGGAAGCTCTTGAGGAACGGCGTCATGACGATTCGAGAACGACCCGAACGAGACGTCGCTCGCGAAGCCTAATTCACGTATCGACTATTGATGGCAATGCGGATGCAAGAGCCATTGGTACGGGGAATTGGACTTCAATCCCCAACAATCTCATCGGTTAGCGACGCGGACTCAATCTTTTTTTCTCTTTTTTTCTTGCTCCCTCACCTTAGGTTACTGCTAGAGTAAAGATTCCTTCATAATTAGAACGAGCGAAAAACAATCCCCCCAGCCTAGATAAACATATTCACACAGCTGCCCTTGCAGGACCCTGTCTGCGACAATGTGGCCGATCGTCTAGAATGTGAAGTGTAGGGTCTCAGTGTGCAGCCTTGGCAATTAGCGGCATTCGGCTGAATTGGCATCTGGCTAGGGCGCCTGTACGGGGGTTGCATCGGCACCTGCGCTGCGCCTTAGCAGATCCCTGGGAACCATCGGCTGCCATTGTAAGCTTGTGGCTAGACTGTTCGATTAGCTGGTAATTTTAGTGCTAGGCGCTTTTGAGAAGGAGCTTGCTCTTCCGATTTAGGTCACTCAATGACATTGGCATTATTCAGAGTCGGCATAATGCTACTTTCATAATTTACATAAAGCTATACGAGTTTATGAAAGATCTGAATCGTTATAAGAATGAGCTTTGCGACCTTGTAAGGTACCTATGTAAGTTATTGATGCAGTCAGTGAGACCTCGGTAAGACGCGCTTTCAGTATATGCAGGCTAGTTCCCTCCTAATTACAGGTTGATGTTAGTGATGCCCGTCAGCGTAGTAGCGGTTCAGTCCTACTAGGGAAGGCCAAGTTCCAGGGACCTTTTCTCCTCACGCGGGGCGCTTACAAAGTGGCTTTTCGTATAACATCGCATCCACGGATCTTAGTTGAAATAAAATGTGTTGATGGCTCTTTGATCAAATGGGATCGGTTACGTTAAAGCGAATACTCATCTCATAGTCATTTCATTTGCTGATAATACTGTTGTTAATGAGAGACGGCACCGACTGGGTATACCACCCTCCATTCATTATTAATCCGAGAGGAAAATGAAGGGACAGCCGCAGCCAGCTGGCACCAACATGATCATTTTTGATACACCGCATTATCTCTAAGCGACAACTCGCTTATATAATCTATTTTGTTTACATACCTAACCCAACATACACCAGGCAACAACGCCGTTTCTTAAGTTAGGGGAATGATGCCAACTGAGTTATTATATCTATATTCATCTGAGTCTGGTTTTTATATCTAACATGGCCGATCAAGATGCACTCACCCGGGCTGAGGTCCTCCGCACCCAGATTGCGGATTTCGAGGCCGCTGGAGTCGACGAAATGGGGCCGTGTCCGGATGACCTCGAGGAAGCGTGGATCGACATTGAACTGAAGGACGGCTGGAAGAGCCGAATGAGCGTCGTATGGCCCAAATCGCCTTCGTCGCAACGGTTGCCTCTCATTGTCTACTTCTACGGTGGTGGCTTCAGCGCGGGTAGCCCTAACATGGTCCGCGCGCCGGCTAGGGGGTTCGCGTCACTGCTCCAATGTGTGGTGGCCTGCCCCACTTACAAATTAGCCCCTGAACACGTCTTTCCGGCTCCGATGCAGAGCGGTTGGGAAGTTTGTGCATGGCTTTCGGAGCCTGCGAATCTGAACGATGGACTGCTGAAAAACGCCAAATCTAAGATCGACCTAGATCTTGGATTTATAGTGGGCGGCGTGAGCGCCGGAGGAACTATATCAGCTGTTCTTGGCGGCATAATGACTGCATCAGCCGTGGGAATGAGCGACATTCTTGGAGACCTACCGGTGCTGAAGAGCCCGATAACTGGCATCTTTACAGCAGTTCCATTCTTCGTAGAAGAGGAAACGGTACCGGCCGAGCTCGAGTCCTTGTTTCGATCGAGAAAGGAAAACGATGATTTTTATGGCCAGCAGACGGCAAACATCCGCTCGATGATAGCGACGGCGAAGATCGATCTTAAATCGCCTTGGTGTTCTCCTACCAATCTAACAATCAACAAAGACGACTTTGCCAAGCATCACCCGAAACGTGTGTTTGCCTATGGCGGCGAGGAGGACCCTTTCCGTGACGATGCCGTCGTGTATGCCGAATGGTTGAGGAACATTATGGGTGTAGACAGTCGATACTTGGTGCTTCGGGGCGAGGATCATACGGCTTGGGKAACGCCTAAATGGCCGTCTAGTCACACTAAACTCATCAAAGAAACCACATTAAACGCAATGGGATGGCTGCTACAGAAGGAGTGGGATAAGAGCAGACAGTTACCTTATTAAGGCATATATAGGAGGTATCTACTCTAGCCAGGCCGGCTCATTATGTGTCTTAGTACGATCCACATTGGATAACATCGGATGCGCAATAATGTAGCCCCGTACGAAATATGTCTGCCTACAGCTAGAAGCCAAGGAAATCCACATAGCATTAGAATATAAACATGCCTCCTTACCCGGTACATATAGCTCTAAATAGAAACT
Organism: Hypoxylon sp. E7406B; assembly: GCA_000931505.1. NCBI lineage: Eukaryota > Fungi > Ascomycota > Sordariomycetes > Xylariales > Hypoxylaceae > Hypoxylon > Hypoxylon sp. E7406B. Next base: position 604,298 of record JYCQ01000114.1, on the reverse strand, counting down.
GTAGACATCAATCGTGCTTCTGCATAAAGACCAATTGAAATGCCGATCGAGACTAGTCGAACGAACCTCAATGTTTACGTGCGATGGCGGCCGCTGAATGAAGCTGAGACAGCAGACGGTCAAATTGAATACCGGAGCAGTGCCGCGAACAGTAGTTCATTGCAGTCTATCTCCGTGAATCCTCGAAATGCGGGAAATGATCGACTCTGGGCAAGTCCCCCTGCTTTCAAGGCCGTCTTCGACCAACAAGACAAGAATGCGGCGGCGTTTAGCGCCATTGTATCCCCCGCCATCCCCCGCGTTCTCGCTGGGGGCAGCTATAACGTCTTCGCATACGGCCACTCCGGGAGCGGCAAGACTCATACAATCATCGGGTATGACTTCGAGAAGGATAGCAATCTTGGGCTATGTCTTGCAGCTGGCCAAAAACTGTTCGAGGCATTGGATGCCCTGAATCAGGCCGATGATGAACTCGGTCTCGGAATTGGCCTCAGTCTGTTCGAGCTGCGCAAGAATACCGCATTCGACCTATTGAATGGGCGCACCGAGTGCCATATCCGGGAAGGACCAGGAGGCAAGGTTCACATTCGGGGGCAAACCGAGGTTCTCGAAGGAGGCAAAGTTAGAGTGCGTCCTCTTGCTCAAAAGTCATGCTGGACATATGAATCTTTGCGCGATGCGTTGATAGAGAGCGTCGGAAAACGTTCCGTAGGGTCATCAAGTGTCCATGATCAGAGTTCGAGAACGCATGCTGTTTTGAGGATCGAGATCGTCAATCGGAAGCTTGTGGAGGCGCGAGATGCGTTAGTGAATAGAGAATCAGAGTTAGTACCCGTTGGCAAGCGGGCAACCGACGTCAGCATCGAGGAACAGATCAAAGGCTACATTCGCAATGCCGAGGGTGCCTGGGTTCCCAACCCAGCCTACAAAATCAATCAGGAGCGCATTGACGAAGCCGAAGCGGAGAAGGCAAAGTACGAGGCGCGCGTCGCAGCAGCCAAAGAAAACATAGAAGCCATTTTATCGTCTAGCAAGGCTCCGTGCCTAGGTGCGAAGATGGTTTTTGTCGATCTCGCCGGTGCGGAGTACCACTACGAAAGGGGCGCCAAAGCCACCGTTACGAAGCAGACCCCACAGGAGCGGCAGGAAGGTCGCCAGATCAATACTGATTTGCTGGCTCTGAAAGAAGTTATCCGTGCTTGGTCGACCAATCAATCGAGGATCCCTTTCCGATTGTCGCCATTAACGATGGTTCTGCGTGAGCATTTCTTGGGTAGCGGAGATGGGACTTCAGCCATGATTGTAACCGTCTCGTCTGCAAATAAGCAATACTGCGCAACACTGAATTCCCTTAAATATGGCAGCTCGGTAAGTGTCGCTAGTTTATAGGCGAAGATAAATTGATATTGTATTAAGATCATGGCTGAGCGGGTGAGTGAGCCTTGTTGTGTTACCCCCAAATATGCAGTGATATTGCTCTGAGAAATTCCTCTTCTTCATAGGCTAGTCGAGTGCTGTTCGGACGTGACTTGGGCAGCCGCTTCCATGGCAAGGCAGAACTGTTGCCTAATGTCAAGATTCGAATACTCCGGATCCTGTAAGGGATACTTAGAACAAAGAGGCTCTTGTATGTATATCCTGCTCTCCAGCCATTAGGTTATAGTTCTCCGCGCAACAATGTAGTCCCTACCCCCACCCTACGGCCGGCCTTATTACACCCAATATCAAATCACCTATTATCTCCAAGTAGGATCCTTTTTCAAACTAACTTCTTTATGGCAATACAACCTTCACGCCAATGTCAGATCCTCTCAGCATCGCCGCAGCGGTAGCTGGCCTCCTTCAGCTATCTGCTAAGATTTATGTAACTCTATCAGAACTCATTACGAAAATAAGAAAGGCGCCTCAGGCTGTATACGACCTATTACTCAGTCTCTCTCAAATGCGATTGGCCCTCACTTCTGTATCAGAGATGATTGGCTCATTTCTAAAGGTGCCTCCTAAGAGACGAGCGATGGTCCAACTCGATCATCTCATACTATGTCTGACTCAGTCTGTTCTCACCTTTTCTGAATTGGAAAGCCTTGTTGATACCTGGCCGGAAAGGGTATTGAAGTCCCGATGGCAAAAGTGGCGCTTCGCGAGTCTACAGGAAAAATTAGCGAAATTCCATGCCAAAATACAGGAACAAAAAATATCGATAGGCTTAGTCTTGAATATCTTGCAGTCGTGAGTTCATGTTTATTCAGCCTTGAAGAGCGAGCTAACTAGGGAGATAGTGAGTCCGACATAGACACTCGAGAATCCCTCGAGACCTTGCAAGGGATGATGCAAAAGACCCTAGAAGAAAATAGAGATTTGCAAGAAATGATACTACAAAATGGAGGTAGTGTAAAGGGCTCATTGTATTCTGTGAATACGCGGGTCGCTGAACCCCTGGGTAGTGTCCTCGCTACTGTTGAGGAAAGTGACAATGAGAGCCTGATCTCTACTATAAGAAAGACGCCTTTGAGGAACGACTTGAATACCGGACTTGTTCACACTTCGAGGACGTCTTTCAAGCGTCCTCTTAGGTCTACGTCTACGTCAATCTACGATAAAAAGGGCTTGCAAGGTAGTAAGAGCTTGCTTAATAGTACCATCGGGGTGCGACCATTTGAAAATGACTTGTTACGGTCGCTGGTCTATGCGAGGGTCCTTGGCAACGAGTGCGACATCTCATTCACCACGACCCAATCGAAGAGTGCACTATGGAGTCAGCTTTCCGGTTGCAGTTTAGACCAAGTATCCAATATATCGGTCATTGCATTGCCGATTTCTGTAAAGGATATTTGGAACAGCTCTTGGTATAAAGCAAACCTTCTCGCTCCGACGCTCGATATGAAGACTTATAAAATTGTGGTTCTCGGGTATAAAGAGACTGGAAAGTCAGCACTGATAAGAAGGGTATGTATAGGTAACTGGCTCTATAACCGGTTTCAGTAATTAACAAGTCTTTAGTTCCATCTAGACTTCTTCCACAACGATCTACCATCTAGCATATCTAGTCTGGGCTATTCCGTTGCCTTGGATGCAGACCTGGATGGTACTCAAAGTAATCTACATATTATAGAGATACCCGGGACAGATTTTGAGAGTGTCCTTATTCCCAAAGCGATCGAGAAAGCCGACGGTTTAATTATTGCATACTCAGCAGTGGATTTTGCCTCCTTGTTCTTCGTCTACTCTGTATACAATCAAATCATCAAAACTAAGGGCTCGTCTTGGCTTCTGGAGAAAGAAATAGCCATTGTCGGGACAAAATCTGACCTAGCAGTGGTCCGCTCGGTACCAAAAGCTTTAGGTCATTCTGTGGCCGGTGAGCTAGGATGTTCATACTTCGAATGCTCAGCAAGAACTGGCGAGAATGTCAGGAACACGTTTCTCGACGTAACTAGGAGAGTGAGGGAAAAAGCCGAACTTAGGCAGGGACATCAAATCAAACCCAATCCTGAGTTAAACTTCGATGAGAACGTCAACTACGACAAAGCAAAGTCTCTTACTCAAGAAAGCAGTCAGGTTGTCAGCGTACCGACCGAGTTTAGGGATGACGAGGCTACTAATGTACAAGTAGCCAGCGCTGATACGTGTCGTGCGCTTGTTGAAGGTACATTTGGCCAATGCGTCCCTAGCCAACCATCCAGCTCACTGTCCCGAGTCTCAAATAGATGGACCGGAATCTGCTCGCAAATGCAAAACCACTTCAACTCACATCAAGAAATTTTACATGCCTGCGTCAGGGATGGCGAAGAATTAAAGTTACAACATCTTCTACACTCGAAAGTGGGAAATATAGAATATCAGAACATCATTTGGGGCACTCCTTTACATGTCGCGATCTGGTGTAATAATGTGGAAGCGGTTAAGGATCTCCTGGATGCAGGCGCAAATCCTCTCGCGTACATATATAACTCCAAGGGTCTCTCAACGATTACACTAGCAGCTCGAAGCGGCAGTCTTGAAATCGTCGACCTATTATGTAATAGAGTGCAGCCCAGAGCCCTTGTTGATGGGTATTGGCTATATGAATCCTTTCTAGCAGAAGCAGCTGCGTACGGCCACGGCATGTTTGTGTTGGAGCTATTAAAGCGGACAAACGGCTCGAATATCGATATAAAAGAGAGAGCGCTATTGCGGGCGGCAGGATCGTGGAAGGCTGACGTGGTCACTCTGCTCTTAGCAGAAATACCGTATTCAGATGAAGTTATGAACAAAGCTTTGCGTATAGCAGTTGACTTCGAGTTCACGTCACATGAAGAGGAGGCACCTAGCGTCGAATACAAGTCATCAGAGAATCCAATCCAGCAGCTGGCAATGATGTCATACTTCTATTCCGGAGGAAAGCTAGAATTTCCACAGGACGAACATCTCTTGCATCGAGCTGTACACACTGCAGACGTTACAGAGACCTTGCAGGCTCTTCTCAGCATAGGCGCAAACCCGAACACAAAAGACCACAGGGAGCGAACCGCATTACATTATCTTACCTCGCCAATTCTTACCGAACAGGCTAGCTTTGACGTCGAAATTTACGAACTAGCTATTCATCCTACTCGAAAATGGCGCTTCTGTGACTTTGGGGGATACTGAAGGGGAGACTCCTTTGCACCGCGCCGCATACGGCTGCGACTTTACGCTTTTTCAGACATATTTGTCTCGCCTAGAAAACCAAGACAAAGCACTCACAATAGCTAACAACCACGGAGAGACACTACTTCACTACGCAGCTGCCGGCGGGAATACAGAGACTATCGAATACCTTCTACAACAGGGATTGAATATAAACGAGCATACTACGACTGGTTGGACCCCCTTCATTTGCGCTCTTGCTCGCACAGCGATCCCAATTCGACCCACACGGACAAAGACAGCCAGTGAAGCGATCCAGGCTGCTCGTCTTCTTCTTTCTCGCGGTGCTAATCCCAACATATGCACTGCCGAGGGCTGGACTCCATTGCATTGTTTAGCACTTTATGATACGAGTGAAGATACTTCGGTGCAACTAGCAGAGGAACTGATCTCTCTTGGTACTAGAGTTGATATGAGAGCGCCGATGCTTGCTCGGAACTGGGGTCTTTATACCAATCCCACCTCATATATCAATACTGATGCTGGGATGCCGTGGGGCTTTCGGCTGCATAATCTCTTTGAGAACCTTGGCACCTTTGCACATATGGTTGAAGGGGACTTAACACCTCTTGAATGGGCCGAGTACAATGGTGCTATACACCTGATAGAGGTTCTATCGGAGCACCGTACGGATTCATTCGACAAGGAGATTTTCGGTACGGTACATACCGTAGCGGCAAAACCACTTTCCTCGGAATGGTTGTGGATTTAGAATGGTTTTCGTATCGAGAATGGTTTCAAAGGCACTGGCACCTGATTGGTTGGAAATTCTGTGACCCTCTTATTTTGCGGTGTGGTATGGATTTTCCCATCAGCAACAAGGCTGACCAACTCGAGTTTATGCGCACTTCATAGCTTTGTAATGACTAGGTTCCTCGTCTCCATACTCTCTCGCGGAGGAGCCTGTGACGATGCTAGCGGGTTGTCTACGGATACGTGTGGGCAGGTAGTTATTAGCGGAGACCTTGAAGACACACATGTGGTACGCTTACCACCGTCATAAGCGGCGTTCGCTCCTGCGTTGGGGGCTGAATGCGAAAAGCAACCAACGCAATATTTGAAGTGTATGTACCACTTTTGTACTTCCGAATTTACCAGATCAGAAAGAGAAATGACAGAAAGTCTTGAAATTCGCCTGGAGCTACTTCGCCATGACGACCTACTTGTAGCTCTCTCATATAATGGCCTCGGCATGGCGGCCGGGGGTCAAGAGCGCTATGAAGAAGGTCTACAGTGGCTCCTGAAAGCTCATAAGGTCTATGAGGGGCCAGCTGGAGAGATTCCTTCGAGGAAGCTGGTCTGGGGATATAACATCTCACGAAATTACTACTGCATGGGCAGATATGAGGATGCGAGAAAGATGCTTGATGAGGCATTAGGAATCGCAGATAGGCTCCAAAGCTGGTATATGCAGGTTTAGTATGCCATCCCCTATCAGCACATAGCGTAAAGTTCCACTTACGATATCTAGCGGTCACCTTGCATTCACTTCGCTTTATACGAGAATGAACAATCTCGGTAAAGCGAAGAGTCATGTTGACATAGCGAAGCAGATACTAGAAGCATCTGGGACCGCTGCGCGCTTCAGTTGGCTTAGCTCATACTGTGCATATCGTGCTGGAGATGTGGCCATGAAGCGAGGTCATTTAAACGAGGCTATGTAAGTAGACGTGAAGGATTCCTGTTTATAAGTTACTAAGCAAGCCTCCAGTGAGGAAACAGAAAGGTCAGCAGCTATTGGGAAACTCGTGAAGGTACCAACAGGTATTCTCGCGCGATGTGTTCATGCGTACGCGAAGGCGCTAGCAATGGATCCATCGCGACGAAAGGAGTCGGAGAGACAACGAATGGAGGCTAGAAGGTTGCGGTCGTCACTACCAGACGGTGGTGGTGACTTAGACGATGAGAGTGATGAGGCGTTCGAAAGATTGGTGAAGATGGATCATCGGTAATGACCATTCACGTTTATAAATAACCGCGAGTTCATGAGACTCGTTTATCTCTGGAGTTTCCTCAGCATATACGCTTACCCCGTTATGAGTTATGTATCGAGACACATCTGAAATATATCGAGGGATGGTTCTATTGGGGGGTTGTTAAGAGCTCGACCCATAGAGGTCCGGATAGCTTGTAATCTAGACTTATTAGTAGATCAAGACCAAAGGGCAGTCGCATATATATATCGTCGTTGTAGGCAGATAGGTTAGGCTCATCGCGCATCGACATCTATTTATCCCCCATATAAGTTTGTATGACGACAGAATAGACACCCTGAGATCCCTCCGTGCATCATTTTTCACATGTAAGACGGTCGTCACGGAGGTTTGCTTTCAGCTGTAATTGATTTCATTCGTTATTTTATAGGTACCAGGTAGGTAGGTAGGTAGTTATAAGGGGTAGAATCCCAAGTGTACCTGACTTGTGTTTGTGTCAGTGATTCAGGAAATTAATTAAGATCAGTTAAGGAATTATGGGTCAAGAACCCCATGCTTGTAAACCTTCATCGCATGGTTGTCCCGTTCTGTTCATGTCGTGGAAGGGACTTCGTCCAAGACTACTCGTCTTTTCTACAGGTGTAAAAGCATTAGAGCTCTCACACTTGCCATGAAGTACTACCCAATCCAATTAAATATACCTCTTATACTCATCATATGAGTTCTAACCCATATCCCACCATCTTCAGTGTAGTCCAACTCTTAGACTGGGGAGGTAGTTCATGTAACATTCAGACCAGCTCCTTATCGTCAGCGTGCATTGGCATCGCGCCGATATCTGAGAAGCCTTTGTTACCGTACATTACGGACGCACCACACGCATCCTGCCCACATGGGAGCCAGGCATGGATGCATACACTAAGAAGCAACGAGATGGCAACGGCCCCGGGAAGCAGACGCAGCAAGACGGACTGCGGATCAGCACCGCTGAGGAACCCAACAAGAACTGATATGCACAGGCCAGTAACCAGCCAGCATTGTTGGTATTTGTCGTCCTTGTGCGCGCAGTAGATCGTAGAGATGATAAGGGKGTACAGAATCACAGCTGTAATGAAGACCTCAGGGGGAGGTTCGACTAGGGTCAATGACCCGTACCCCCAGGACCCTTGAGGTATTTTTCCCGTAAGCTGGGGTACGTCCGAGATTTTGTGCGTAGCCATTGTCAATCGGTGGCCAGGATATGTAATATCATACCTGCGTATAATCCATACGCACAAAGTGGATATTCCACCAGCAAGCACATACAACAAAGGAGTGAGGGCTAATCGATGAGCTCTGTCTGATAGCCGCGCGCGCTCGAAAATCGAGGGGGGTTGTAGGGCTGGCTTGGATTTGGAGATGGTGGTGCTCGTTATGCTCGGGGATTTGGTMCCCCAGTCCATATGGTCTATGAAAGGCGTATTTGTGCCGCGGCCGAGCCTCTCTGCACCGTTATTATAGCTTGGAAAAAAGCAATCGGGTCTAACGGACATTGATGAGTTAGAGCTCCATGTAAATGTGAGGAAGGCCTGTAAGGCTAGAAAGCCCGCAATACCTACGTTGTCTGGTGGTCAGTTCTAGCGGAATTGAGTTGGGACTGGGCCTCACGGAACCCAAATGCATCAGGACGTGAAAAGGCGTTACGGTTTCGTTCGACAACACTAAATGGTAGCAGCGTCTTTGTCTCTCTCATGGGTGATTTTTTATATATTAGCCGGATCAAGAATTGACTCTTGTCGGTGTTTTGTGTTGAATCGAAGCGCATTTCGTCGAGATGGGGTTGAGTTGGTTCAAGAGATGTCTGCAAACCACAATATCCATCCACCACTTTGGCAAGCTGATGTGTCCGAGCGGCAGAGAATTTGATTTGTCCGACCATACTGTCTGGCACACTCGGCGGATGCATTCTGGGTTGTCGCCTGGAATTTGGTCTGGATGTTGACTGCCTTAAGTTCGGGGACCGTACCTGGAAGAATTGTATGGATGTGTGTATTTCTCCTAGAGGCGGGGTCTACAGCCTGCTTCATACGTAGCACAAGAGAGGKATGAGTTGGCAATTCAGCTCAGCCACCTTTGCGACGTCGACATGAAACCCCGCCCTTCCACAGCTTCTCGTATCAAGATAGCTAGACCGCTAAACTATCCCAACAAGACCCCGAGTTCTTAGAATTCTTGCATGGCCAGTCCAAATCTGGTCTCCTTCGACTTGCTAGGGCACGTTGACTCATTCTTAATCATGTCTGATGCTCGAAGCATACCTCCAAAAGAAACTCGCCCATCAACTTCCTTGAGCAAGCCCCTCTCCAATTCGAAATGCCCTTCATTAACACCAACTTTTTACCTGTTGAATTTATCATCCCCTGACAGACCCTCGAGAGAACCTTCGAAAATTCCTTCGTCGATATACACCAAGAGTGTCAAGGATGTCCCTATGAAGCTAGAGTCATTTCCTGCCACCTCGCAAGCCCTAAAACACGAGACCGGTTCAAACCATACCCCAGCAGGGCAGTTTTCATTCAACCAAGATGGAGTTCCAATTGGTATCACTGAATGCTCGGCCGTGACGAGACAGGCGCGCATCAAATCAAGCGAGAGAGGAATGTGGAAGCCCGGAAATTATTCTTGCGAAAGGACATGGAAACACCGCAACAGCCCAGCATCATTGTCGGGGCTATTGGCGGTTGGTACGGTGGTTGGGATACCCCTAGCCGCGACAGCTTTGACGCTCTCCGGGCAAGAGCTACGTATTGGATCTGGAATAACCGCTATAACTTCAGCCGTGTCTTTGATACCTCTCCGCAGAGACGAAAGAGTTAGTCTCTCAGTGCTAGTGCCGTTAGTCCTATCATCTACCACCCAAATTGTCACTGACCTTCGCTGACGAGGCCAGGATGTATCTCCTATCGCTAACAACTACCGTCATATTTCTGGTACTGCAGTATCGCCACATCTTGCGCCACCAAGGCCGTTACATTTTTGGCACATTTTTGTTGACGGGCCATTTCGTGGTAGGCTTGTCCCAAACATCGGATAGTGCTCTGGATGGGATTCTAGACTTCGGCCCCGTAATCCTCCCGGTGGTCGCTGCGACCTTCTCATTGATGTTCCATCGCCAAGGTTCCATCATTGCCCCAAGAGCTACCCATACCACTACACAGGAAGAAGACGAGGACGAAGTCGATATTAGTATGGTACCTCTATCGGCCATTGGGGACTTTTAGGTGGAGATGTTAGGTTATAATTGAAGCACGTGCTTCTACGATCCCCAACCTTGAAAAGGCAAGGTGGATTTCTATTAGCCTTGAAGCAAAGCCACCTTTCGTGCCTTTGGCATTTTGTTTTAATCACGAGGACAAGATTAGGAAGCCCTCCCAAAGACCTTCCGGGTGACTGGCAATCCTTAATTAATATAAATACTATTTAATTAAATAATAATCTTCACATCATAGAAGATATTATTCCGTATAAAGATTATATTAGAATAAATATCAGATAATCCTCGGGAGGATTTTCCTAGTCTTACCCGTTCTCCTAGCGAAGCGTAGTGCTGAAGGCACGAGAGGCGTCTTAGGCAGTGCCGGTACATCTCTCACGGACGGAGGACTTCGTATCACAGTAGGTAGTTTAAAGGGTCTTCGTATATAGCTTTTTCGGTGTAGACTTTCGTGACTTCCTATGATACGCCCCCGCAGTACAAGTTGAAAGGTAGGTAGGKAATCGTCTACATGATCGCTTGCCGAGAAGATGATATAGGATGTGACTTCTCTGGGCGAGGAGCGTAGTCTACATCACCAGTGACGTTATGGGCTCTTTCTGGGTGAGGTTATACGCCTCGTTGATCCGAGTGTGGGGATGTAGATGAAGGTATTTTTGCAAGGAATGTATTCTTTAAGCTGGATTGATGTACTTACTCTGGGATATTAAGTGGTAAAGAATTAGGTATTGAAGATAGAAGATCATGGCATGTTTTGTTAATCCGAAAAAGTAATGACATCATGATTACCTCGAAGTGGTCAAACGAGTGTCCTACCACAGAATATGAGATTATATAATATATAAGCAATAACTACCTGCCCAGGTATGTGGTTATTGCCTCTGGGTCGTGCTGGTAGGGTGTTAGTGGTTCGAAATCGGTTGATAATAAGCTCTTAAACTTGATGAGTGCTCCTGCGAAAGGGGGCAATAAGAAGCTTAAGTGTGTGTAACGAGACCAGGGGTAGGTATCATCTTCAGAATTCCCAAATACGAGTCTCAGGATTAATAATCAAGCTATCTCTACCTAGATATTCTAACTCCTGCAATATTTGATGAGACGTCAAACTGGTATTTACTTAGCCAAGGCACTATACTGTTAAATAATAGGGTTATGTGCCGAACATCAAACACTTATCATCTCTCTTAGGTCGAATCCTCTTATTTCCAGCAAATAGGAATTAAGCGAGCTCGTAGTTGATGGCGCGAGCAAACATCTCATGTTGAAGGAAGAGATTCCATGGATTTAGTAAAGGCTATTCAGCGAAACCTCAATTAGGAGAGATTGTACTTTTTACCAATCTTTAAAGCTATCATAAATTAGTCGAATCTATGGAACACACACCTATTAATCATTCTCTCTAATGAAATTGAGAGAGAATTCAAAGTTGTCAGAGTTCCGACTACCTCTTTATTGTTGGCATTGGAGGTAGATATCGGGGCAGATCTTCCCTAAATCAACAATACATTGCAATTGAAGCTTATGTGACAAGAGTCCAGAGGCTTAGTGAGCATAAGAGTTTGAAAAGACTCATATTAATCATTAACAGAACAATTCTCGGTTTGGAAGGAGGTTCATATAAAGATTAAGGGGTATGTAGAAGAGCCGAGGTGCTTATACGAAGAAGCCAATAGCATGACGTGAAGTTAAGCTTAGCGAGACGGCCTGTTTGAGGATAGCGTCATTGCCTTTTAACTTCCGCATTGGGTAATTGCGGCTTCCAAGGCAGTTGGGTTGATCAAGTAATAGATATGGAGTCTTTGCGCATCATTGAGACGTCTCTGGAAAGTACTATTGATGACGTTTAGCAGACCTGCAGGTTTATTGAGCCAGCGAATTGTGGAATAACCAGCCTGTAGCTAATCAGGGGCTTTCCGTTTACGTGATACACTCTAATTTAATTAAATTGCAGGCTGGTCTCTCAGCCGCAGCCTCAACTGCGTCGCTATAAGGAGCCGGAAACGGTATTTCTAAATATAGTTGCCGAGCGATCGGGCTAGCTGAGAACCTGTCGCGGCTTAAGACGTCGGTCTATGACTAGTACCTTGCAGCTAATGTAACCGCATTATGAAGCTCCTTCTAGATAGGGTTGGGCGATCAACCATATGTTACTCTATGAGAATTCATACAAATAACACGGGCTCGTTCCGTCCAGAGTTCGAAATCCGCAAGCTGGACACCCATCGCGCTTGATCCATATCCTCAGGTCACTCCTTTACCTTCCCATATCGCAAAGATGTCTCTTAAGAGCCTCCTCGGATTTTCCATGCTGCTAGGCGCGGCCGTCGCCAGAGATGTACCCTCGAACGTCAAGAACTTTTACAACAGTATCAAGAGCAAAGGCCAATGTAGCTCACCCCTTGCTACTGGGTTCTACAGTGAATACAACAACGACAACTGTAAGTACCTAATCAGTATAACTGCAATATCTCCGGGTTCGAAGCTAACAGAACTGTCAGCCTTCAGCTACTGCGGCGACCATCTAAAGGACAGCAAGGTTATCTATATCACGGGAAAGAATGGCCAATTTGCCAACATGGACATTGACTGCGATGGAACACAAGGCAGCGCCGCCGATGATGGCCGTTGTGGAAAGTCGGATGATACCCAATCGATCACGTCCTTCGCCGACACCGTAAGAGGATACGGCAAGGGCGTTAGGGACCTGGACGCAAACATCCACCCCTATGTTGTCTTCGGAAACGTTGGCGGAAAGAAGGGTTTCAAGGAGTTCGACCCGCAGAAGCACGGTGTCGAGCCGTTGAGCGTCATGGCTGTCGTATGCGGCAACAAGCTGGTAAGAAACTCTGACTTCCGTCCAAAGGTTGAATAACCAGCTGACTAGAATCAGATTTACGGCATCTGGGGTGACGAGAACGGTGACGACGGTGCGAAGTCCGTCGTAGGAGAGGCCTCAATCTCTCTTGCCACCGCATGCTTCGGAAAGAGCATGAACGGAAACAACGGCCACGGAGAGAATGACGTGTTATACATTGCATTCACCGGCAAGGATGCCGTCCCGGGCAAGAACGGCGCGAAGTGGGCGGCAAAGAACTACAACGAGTTCGAATCCAGCATCCAGGGTCTGGGTAACAAGCTCATCCAGCGTATCAAGGCCTAAAGGAATATGATCGTCGCATCCTTTGGGGTCCGCTTGTGCTAGGGCCGCCTCGGGCTGAGGACGCCGAAGGGGTTCGCTTCATCCGAATTAATTTCCGAATATACATATATAGCTTCTAAAATATTAGTACGATTTAACCTCTCGTGCCAGAGTCTTTTGCCGGGAAACCTAAGATAGTTTCCTCGAATTGTGATATATTTGATGTCAATTCATCCTAGAAAGAGGGAATCGATGAATATGGGGGGAAAAAAAAAAAACCGATAAGGAGCCAATTCGTTTATCAGTTATTGAGGACCAACATACAGAGCCCCATGTGCTGACCAAGAGTAAATTCCGATGTATCTTTAGATGACGATATCATCTTGGCCACATATCAATAGTGAGTGTGAGGAATGACCCAATTCGAGTGATATTTCGAGCAATTGACACATTAAGAACCTAGGTAAATTAAGATTGCCGAGACGCGTAAGTTCCCGCGCCGTCGAGCATTGGAAAAACTCAAAATAATAAAAAGGTAAGCATCATCAAGACCGAGCGCGTCTTGAGGCTTGATGCATAAGTCGGCATAAACCGTGTGGTTATTCCGATTGTTGGGGCTAGCAAAATGCACGTGCATCTCCGCATAATAACATTTCCAACTCACATAATCAAATTTCCCAGACTTGGGGAAATGAAGCGACATGCCAGTAATATCTCAGCTGAGGTGAGACTCTTCTGATCGTGTGGAACTGAGCGGAGTCAACTCATATCGTGTGCGGTTCATGGCTTAGCAGACGGGTGTAGGCGTTCTAGCGACTTGTCCTTGGAATCCGGGGGCTTAGAAGGTCCACGGGCTGCCCCAAGTGTCCCCCATGTTAACGATGATTCACAGATACTTTACCCCAACTAGCTGTGAGCCTCATAGGGCGGGGAAATGTTGATCGATCAAGCTTCATTAGGAAGCTGGCAAACCGAAGGATTCAAGCTCCGGAAGATGCAGTGAAAGGACCAACCCGTATTCACGGTCTACCAATAAAGAGCTGTGCCTCGGACCGGGGAGCTAATGGATATTCGACAAACAGTCAAATCAAAATGAGTTACCGCTGCTGCGGTGTTCCCTCGAGGACGCCCGCATCGAACCAGGCAGGCTTTCCCCGCATTCTCTTTGACCTATCTCGGCTCTATTATTGTTTATTTCCTTGGACCGATACAATGATGGCTTTCCAAATTAACGTCATATGCTCATTTGCGGCCAAGGCATCTGCAAGGGTGATAAACATGACCAGTCAGGAGTCCTCAGCAGGCAGCGTGACAGGGCTTGCTCCGCGTCGATCCGCGGTCTAGAAACGGCGGCCTGGAAGGCAAACAACAGATCGGATCTGATGAGTTCAAATATTACTGGGCGCCTCGCCCGTCTGATTCTAGGAAGTCCTAGACCTACGTCTCTGCCTAATGCTCCGTTCACACGTCATTGGAGAATCCTCCAAGGTTATCCGAGTTAGGTACAATGGCTCTCTTACCTCTACTGTTTAGTTTCTTTTTCGGTATCCTTCATGCAGTCTCGGCACAATGTCCCAACTATGATGATTTTTCCCGAGAAAGGCACGAACCGTACTCGGTGGGAAAGTATCAGCTTTCATACCAAAGACCGACAGCAGCATGTCGGAAATTCAACTCTTCGGATGTTGAGGTGACTATTCAGCGCATGCAAAAGCTGGTCAAGGACCCAGACCTCTTCCGGTTATTTGAGAATGCTTTTCCAAACACGTTGGATACTACAGTGACATGGAAGGGATATGCCGCTGATGACTCAACGGAAGAGGTATACTGATCTGTTCCTGCGCTTACTAAATCATATTAACATTACCTCAAGCTCACCTTCGTCACAACTGGAGACATTGTGGCGATGTGGCTTCGCGACAGCGCGAACCAGATGCGCAGTTACAAGTCACTACTGAAGGCCGATGACGGCCCAGACTCGCTAGCATCTCTGTTCCGCGGCGTGATCAACTTACAGGCACGATACATCATCCGAAATCCGTACTGCAATGCATTCCAAGCGCCAACGGAGTCCGGACTTCCGCCCCAGGATAACGGGTATGCCGACACCGACAAAGTGACGCCCCCTTATAACACGAGCTTCGTTTTCGAGTGCAAGTACGAACTCGACTCGATCTCGGCATTCTTGCAATTGTCATACGATTACTTTAGCAAGACCAAAGACTCCAGCTTCTTCGGCAAGTTTCAGTGGGTTAATGCAGTGCAGACGATTCTCGACGTGGCCGAGGACCTCCTTATCGGGACTTACGCCGATGATGGGTCCGTCAACGAGTCGCCGTACACTTTCCAACGAGGAAGCACAAGCGCGACAGAGACCCTTACGAATTCTGGCGCCGGCAACCCCGTCAAGGGCGGCACCGGATTGGTTCGTAGCGCATTCCGCCCCTCTGACGACTCGACCATCTATCAATTGTTCATTCCGGCGAACATGCAATTCTCCAGCTATCTTGGGAAGTGCGCCAAGATAATGAAAGCACACGACGCCGACCTCGCACAACGCATGAGCGACTTTGCGTCCAGCGTGCGAAATGGAATTGAGGCGCACGGCAAAGTGCAGCATCCGGTTTTAGGAGAGATATATGCGTACGAGGTCGACGGGTTTGGGTCGAGCAACTTGATGGACGACGCCAACGTTCCGAGTTTATTGAGCGCGCCAATCTTGGATTATCTGGACGCCTCGGACGAGACGTATCAGAACACGAGGAAATTCGTCCTTTCCACGTGGAACCCGTATTACATGCACGGGCCAGTGCTAAATGGGTATGTCAGACCTTATATGAGAGACCACGATTGCAGAGGAGCGATGGCTAACATGCACCCAGTACGGGCGGTCCACATGTTGGACCCGGAAAAGCCTGGCCAATGTCAATCATCACGTCACTTCTGACTTCGGACGACGACGGCGAGATCGTCGCGGGGTTGCAGATGCTTGTTTCATCGACGGACGGGCTGGGGTTGATTCACGAATCCGTAGATACGTTCAATGCGTCGGAATGGACGCGAGAGTGGTTCTCTTGGGCCAACGGCTTGTTTGGCGAGATGCTGCTGGACCTGAGGGATAGGAAACCTCATTTACTCGCGACGAGCTTCCAGTAGGTAAGTCTGAAGCTAGGGCGTATATGCGAGTGTTTATAGATGTCATATATATTCAATCGACACGTCACCCAGTATAGCTGCCATTGGGAAAGCAGGCTGCTCGATTTTTTCGGTGACTAGAGCTACCTTCATAGGAGGATTTCTAGCTCCCTACATGCTGCATATGCGCCTCTTATACCAAAGTGAGGTGGCCCAATTGCATTTAATCCGAGCTAGCCGTCGGAATTACAACGCACTTAACTTTCCTAGAACTAAGGGTTTCCTAACGCAGGAACAATCTACGGCTAATGGACAGATTTCGTTCTCACCTAGGGGGGGTTTCTTATCAGGAGTTTGGTGTGAGTGAGCATGGTTGGTCAGATGGACCGGTGTGGATGTTACCGACTGACACTGTCCAGCAGGGCGAGTATAGGGGGACTATAGATAAGGTATGGTAAGCAATGCAACGGCATTTGTATGGTGGCATTATAAAAAGGTAGTCTCCCCAAGCTATAGTGGAAACAAGGGAGATCAGACAGTTTCGGTGAGATTTAGTTTCGTCATGGAGAAGCAGGACGTTGTCAACGCAGAGCCTAGCTTGACTCCTTTGCCAATCACATGAGCAGGAGGTCGCTGTGTTGGTAGTCGGTACTTCTGCCTCTCTCGAGAATATGCTTAAGACCTGCAGCGAGTAGGGGGCCAATGACTAAGTAGAAACAGGGGGGTGCGTTCTGTTTCTGTCGTCTGGTTCAGACTTGCGGAGATGGCTGCAGCCAGTGTTGCGACAACCTGGGAAATGTGCGTGGCCCTGTGCCTGTGGCCTGCCTAGCTGCAGAGGAACTGCAGCTAATAACGAGCTAGAAGCGGCATTCGAGTGAGCCATCCCAGGCACCTTGCAGGCAGAATAAGAGGCCAACGTAGGACTGAAGGTCCCATTCTGTCACGGTGACTCTTCGTATATTACCTACCCCGTCTACCCTGTCTACCCTGTCGACCAACCGTCTGAATCAATTAGATGCTGCGGTAGGTTGCTGTAGGTTTCCGCTGTCCACGATTTGGGCACGTCCGTCAATCAATATCCTTCTTTCTCCATCTCTGTTCCCTTTGTGGCCGTTGGGTGTGTCGTGTATCGTGTATCGTGTATCGTGTATCGTTGTATCGCATTGGACCGTATTTATAGAACTCGAACTCGCTTTAGTAAAGACCGCTTAAAAGACTTCAATGTTGTGCAAGAGCCTTGGACCTTTGACGACCTTTGACTTGCATTGCAGATTTAGAGTTCTCAACATTGGTCTTAGCGCCTGTTTTATTGACGGATTGTGTGATATTCTGCGTATCCGCGTACTGTACATGGCAGGTGTAGCTACCTAGGTACGTACAATTCGACACTAAGTACAAAAACAGCTAACAAAGTCGTCATAGCCGGCCAATCACAAGGCATTGTGCTGTCTTGGCTTACTTTGTCTAGTCTTATCAGGCGGTCGGCTCGTCATCCTATCTTTTTCTATCTTCTGCTGCTTCGCTTCGGCTTCCCAACCCAAAGCTCCCTGGGGTCCTCTGCACCAAATCTTCTCTAGCACGGTCCGGACCGATGACGGATGGCCACAAGGTTCCTTGGAAACAAGATCACGAGGAGCAACCCGTCTGACTGTCCCCGGCGTCCTCTCCCTCTCTTGACCCCTTCATCCTGATTTGATTCCTCCTTGCGACTAATCGCAACACTCTCACGCAACCTCCGATCGGGTCGACTCGACAGTAGACATCGTCCATCGTCTTCCCGGGTTACTTCCGTCCAACCGCATCCAACGCATCCAACGCACGCCACACCCCAGGCAGCCCAAGGAAAGCATAAACCCATCGGCGCAATTAAATTCACCATCCTCCATTCTCCATTCTGCGTCCTCTAGGCACCTTTCACCATGGCACAATCCGCCTAGCTTACCTAGCTCCCCCAACCCTGCAGCAACCCGCATCCAGTTAGCAGAGCCGCCCGCCACGTTCTCCTGCCAGCTACCATTCAGTTCAACGCAGCACTATACCAATACAAACCACCACAATCGMCCCTTTGCCTGTATTGTCTCTGTATGTCTGCCTACGTGTTTCGACACCCTGTCTGAGTAACTTGCGATCTCCGCCTCCACCCAGCTCGCTAGAGTTCCCATTCCCTATAAACCAGCGTATGCCTAGTCTACCTGCCCGCCCTATATTCGAGGTCACGAACAATGGATGCCAAAGTTCGGTGGCATCGAACCAAAACCCCCATCTCCATCTAAGCTAGTCGGATCGTCGTTAACTCCCTTGCGGAATCGCCGACGTCTCGCTCTGTGACACGATCTCCTCGAGATACGGCATCAGCGAGATCGTGCATCGACCCGATCTGACCAACGAACCCACAATTTCTCTATCCCTACCTTCACCCATCTCTACCAGGCTCTCGCATAGTCTGGTCTTCGACGACTTCAAGATGCATCAAACYCCCCGCGCCCCGCCTCGCACAGCCTCCCCCGCCTTATCACAACAGACGAATCCCACGAGAACGAATAATCAGAGAGATCCAGCAAGTCCAAATAGTCGGCCGCCGTCTAGGCCGAGTTCTGGGGCTCCAGACGGGATGGCGCCGGGTGGGAATGGAGGAGTTCGTCGAGATGATGGCCCTACTCGGGATTCCATCAGGAAATTGGATCAGATCATTCAGGTTCGTTGTTCGCCCGTCATATTACTGCAATCATTAAATAACCTCCAATATAGAACATCTACTCGAAAGCCGGCACTGTAATATTACAGACACGCATGCAGGTAACTCCAATTCTCGTGGGTAGGTCTCAGGAGCGAAGAACAAGCAGATGGGTAAGTCTACACCCCGAAGAAGGTGCGCTTAGCAAGAAAGCTTCCTGGACTGATAAGGCAGTGCCTACAGTTCCAACTCGACACAGACGATATCGACGATTTTCGAGAGGAATTCCGTGTATGGAAGCAATGTGGTGGATTCGAGAATCGACCACCTCCGCTAGTAATCGAAACTTATCTCGATGCGTCTCAATTGAAAAGGGGCCAAAGTTTAGTGATTCTAGACGAGAATGGGAAGCGGTGGGACGTTCTTGAGGCGCTCAACTCTTCCGACCAGTCCAGCGACAGCAGCTCTGGTCGTCAGGGGGAACCGATAACTCATCTAGTGTTAGAGCGGTGGCGCGTTGAGTTAAAAGGCAAGCCACCTGATCAACTAGATGACTTTGGCTCTCTCCTTCCGACCGTCTACAAAAAGGCTATCGTTTTGATGCGCTCTATATACACAACAACCGGTCTCCTGCCCGCTTGGAAGCTCGCTAGGAATACCAAGACTCGAGGCATCCATCCCGCATTAGCTGTCCGCTGCCGAGTTACCTCAGGAGATCGTCCAACGTATGGGGCCGATACTCTAAGGATACCCTTGTTTGATGGTAGAGGAGACGTTTCTACGGACTATATGTTTGGTGATCTTGAAGTCCCTGTGGGACGCTTCTACGTTTCTGTGTCTTACCGTAACCACTGCAATTTCCAAGTGGTTGAAACGGAATCTCTTTTGAGCTCCCGCATCGGTATGGCTATCTCTGATGATATGTTCAAGCCGTCGTTGTCGAATCGCGGCCATGGACGTCGCGACTCGTACGCCCCGGAAGTAGGATCGCTTCCGTACCACCGGCATGTACAAGACATCACCGAGAACCAGCAAAGATACGGTAGTTTATCCACGTTTCATGGCGAAGGGCCTATTGGTACAAGCCCGATTTCCGCCTTGAAGGCAGTAAAAGCTCCAGGCTCAGACACTAGTTCACCGCCTGACTCCCGGCCTGCGAGCATTGATGCTGCGCCACACACGCTCCCAATCGACAGTCCTGCGCGGCGGCTGTCACTCAGAACGACCGAATCGAGACGCCCGTCTGTCTCTTTCCAGTCGTCCCCTTTTAAGCATGGTTCTCTTTCAGGGTCGCCTGTAGTTCGGCCGCAGGACCCTGATGTTCCACCATCGCCTCACTCCCTCAATCGTCCCTCAGGCCTAAGTGCCCATGTGCGGAATCGCTCCTCATTAACGGCAGGAATGCCAGCTTCCCTGCGAGGAGCGCCGACTCCCGCTCCAGCCGACAACTCTCTTGCTAGCTCACCGAGGCCATCTGTCTCAAATCGATTCAGTAGCAGCTTTACGCATCGCCGCAGCCGGCCATCTCTCGGCGGCGCCAGCAGAGCAGATGATGATCAAAACAGCAGCGGCAAGCAGAGCCTGTCGTCTTCAGTTGCACAGCCAGGCTCTGCCCTATTAAATGAACCCGTTGCAGGCGGCAGTTCTTCATCGATTCGAACCGATGATGACAACATTCAAGATCTCCTAAAAATGATCGACAGCAATAAAAATCTATCAAGTTTCGATCTGTCTAAAAATGGCGAATCGTCAACCAAGAGGACCATAAATCAACTTTCCAAGTTTCACCTCATGCGCGAGTCGAATAATGCACTCACCGAATCCATGAACTCATCAATGCAGCTACAGCGTTCATCCAGCTCGTCTAGTAGACAGCTGGCTAATGTTCCGGGCATGTCGACGTCTATATCACCAGGGAAACCATTATCGCCTCATACACCGCATACACCGGCCATTCCGTCTCGCTTGAGCGAAAACTCAAGCGTTGATTACGCGCCTACTACGCGGGTTGCGTCGCGATCGCGTGCTGTCGAGGGCCTTGCCGAAGAACCGTCGGTCAGTACGCAAGCCACGCATGAGGGGACAACGGCGATTGATATCCCTACATCCCCGCGACCTTATCCACACGCAAGGCGATCGAGCTCTGTTGCTCATCGAAACCGCGCATTAGTTGATGATGACGATATTGATGCTCATCGCAGTGTCAGTCTCGGGGCGGAAGACCGCGAGCCTCCTAGTCTGAGCGTTCTGTTGGGACTAGGCGCTGCCGAAGCAGACGGCGCCGTAGGCGCGCCGGGTCTACAGTCGCCCGCCGATATAAGAGCAACGAGCCCTCCGGATACGATTGGCCAAGAATCGGAGTCCATTGAACGTGAAATCCGGCCTCCGGGCGGCCTTTACACCGGATTCTCCAGCTCGCCTTACAGCAGGCGCTATGGCAGCAGCGCCGGTCGGGGTATCACACCTCCGCATTCCGGAAGTGGCAGTCTCGCTGGATCTAGCAGTAGATTCGGCAGAGGCTATTCGCGCGGCGGTGCGACCGGCCTGGGTGTGACCGGCACTGCTGCAGATGAGGCTGATGATGAGCCACTTCTTTTCGACATGTCGGAGATCACGCGCGAGCAGTCGCGCCGTAGTCTCGAAGAGGGCAGAGGCGGTGGCAGCATAGGATCTACTAGTGATAGGGGAGGGTATGAGACTAGTCACAGAAATCGGCGTTGGGCTTGATTTCGTGCGTCGCCCGAACCCGCCTACGATCCAACACGACTTTGTATTCCATCGTTGAGATAGATTGTAATATTTGTCTTGGCCGCGAATCGATGATATAGGACACACAGGGAACACTCAGGAGGGATTGTTATGAGGCTCCCATTCTACAGGACGCGGATACGTCGCTAGAGATCTACCACGATTACAGATTGCCATTGTTGTTTTTAGTCTTGGATGACGCGGAAAGTCTTTTTTCTTCTGAGAGGAGTTGGACGGCATTTTTCTGGAACGGACATAACACTATACTTACGAGGGCCGGAGTCTAGAGCGGGTTTTGTGAGGTTCATTATCATGACACGCTCGAGGAAGACCGTCTGGCGTTTATTTCGGAAAGGGGGGCCCGTGGCAGAACAGGTTGGTTTCTGCAGCGCATGCTCCCTGTTTGGTCTGATGCCTGGGGGTTGTGAATGGCGGCGGTGTCGCCGTACGGCTACCTACTAATCCGTGGGTGGCTCGGGGTAACAGGCCCGTCGTCTCAGAGTGCGCCCGTAGATGGAATAGAGAGAATATAAGGGAGCATGCTGAGACGAGTTCTATTGGCATTGGGCATTACTTGATTACGGTTAGGTCTGTATATTAGATGATGGGGTACTTAAGAGCTCAATCTAAGAATATACATAGTATATATATCATCACCATCTCCTCCAGTATATTGCGATGTCTTGGCAGATGCTACGTACATGATTCCCAAAGCATCATATATACGCGGCTCAGTATCACAGAGCTGTTCCGCATGTAAGTAATTTTTTGTTGTATGAAGTTCTCGTCGCATATTACGAGATGAAGGATCTTCAGGGTCGAAGCGAAATTCGCCTCACAATTGGCCCTATGTACTCCGCCTTGCACTGCAGTTGTTGAGAATTGGATAGGCGGAGGCGCAGTCGGGKCTGGCAGATATTGATAGAAATGATCGAACGTCACTGGATTGCGCGTTGTGCTTAAAGGTGGGTGCGCATACTCGCTAGCTTCATAGAGCCTTGTACGGGGCTTAAATCGGCTTCATGGGGGCTTCATGGGGTTCCGATTTATCCCATGCTTAGGCGTGCATTGCCCCGAGGCTAGGGACCCAGCATGCTGGAGTACCCAAGCGTAAACCCAGGCGCAACCCAGGCGCAACCCAAGCGTACCTAAGCAAGCACAGGCCAACGTCATCCATTATGTACCACCACATACTCCTTCCAGGCTGCAAGCTACCTACCACCAAAACCACCAAATACATACCTTAATTCTGGTACCTCCTCCACCGTCGATATCATTCCTTTAACAACCACCACCGCTGCTACCACAATCATACGTTTGAGCCATTCGACCGTCGCCACAAAATACCCAACCTACAGAAAAAAATAAGAGAAGAGAATTTCTACGTTTATACCATCGACTGGCACAACATCATTGGGATTGTCCTCCTTCTTTCCCGCTGCCCACCATGTTTCGGGGAACAGCAGTCGGTCCTTATGACGAAGTCATCGGTATGCACCGCAACGCAACGCAACCGCATTCAGCCCCCAATGTGGCCACACACTGACATATCTCTACTTCTAGCCAAGGCGACGGATGAGAACTTGACATCTGAGGACTGGGGAGCCATTATCGAGGTCTGCGACAAGGTATCGAGCGACCCAAATGGTCCCAACCAGGCAGTTCAGAGTTTGATCAAGCGCCTTGCGCATCGCAACGCTAATGTTCAGCTCTACACCCTTGAGGTACGTAGCCTTGCCTTATCATTCTTCCGTCTGATAACCGTCTAATCTAACCGGTGTCGGCAGCTCGCAAATGCGCTCTCCCAAAACTGCGGCAAGAACATGCACCGCGAGCTCGCCAGCCGCGCATTTACCGATGCCCTCCTCAAACTCGCAAACGACCGCAACACCCACCAACAGGTCAAGGTAAAGATCCTTGAGAGGATGAAGGAGTGGTCCGACATGTTTAGCAAAGACGCCGATCTCGGTATCATGTACGACGCCTACTACCGCCTCAAGCAGAGTAATCCCACGCTGCAGCCGCCCTCGGCCCCGCAGAAGACCGGTCTCACCGACTTAGATCGGCAGAAGGAGGAGGAGGAGCTCCAGATGGCGCTGAAGCTGTCCTTGCAGGAAGAGGAGAGGAAGAAGTCTATCCAGATCGGTCCGTCTGCTGCGGGACCAAGCTCGGGAGCAGGACCGAGTGCCGCCGCTGCTCAGCCTGAACCAGTGCCGTCTCACCCCACAGGTACGACCGCCGCCACCGTATCGCGAGTTCGCGCCCTATACGATTTCGTACCATCCGAACCCGGCGAGCTCGAGTTTAAGAAGGGGGACATCATAGCCGTCCTTGAGTCCGTCTACAAGGATTGGTGGCGAGGCTCGTTGAAGGGCAGGACTGGCATTTTTCCTCTGAACTACGTCGAGAAGCTTGCGGACCCGACCCCTGATGAGCTTCAACGCGAGGCGCAGATGGAGGCAGAGGTGTTTGCCGAGATCAAGAACGTGGAGAAGCTGCTTACTCTATTGAGCACATCCAACGCATCGCCGAGGGAAGAGGATAATGAGGAGATATCGGTATGTCCCGGGTAACTCTAGAATGCGCGGACGTGATCGCTGACTTATTCCAGAAACTCTACCACCAAACACTGGCTATTCGGCCCAAACTCATCAAGCTGATTGAGAAGTACTCTCAGAAGAAAGAGGATTTCACTCAATTAAATGAGAAGTTTATCAAGGCCAGAAGAGACTACGAGTCGCTCTTAGAATCCTCAATGTCTCACCCACCCCAACCTAACTACCATCAATACGCACCAAGGCCGCTCATGACTCATGGATATGGAGTCCCGGGAGGCCCAGGCCCAGGCCCAAGCTTTGCTCCCCAGGGACCACCCCCAGCGGCCCAGCAAGAGCCTCAAAGATACTATACCCCTGGGCCCCAAGGGCCCCCTCCGCAAGGTATGTAAGGTACGGGCACCTTTGCGCGAAGTGGGCTCACGCATATTTAGAGCAGAACCAATACCCGCCTACGTCTCCGCCGCCTAGCTTCCAACGGCCCACGCCGGCACCTGCTCCGTTCTACCTGCAGGGTGCGGAAGTCCCTCCACAGGCGAACCAGCCACCCCCTCAGCAATATCCGCCTAGAGATCAGCCCTCGCGGATAGCCGTGGGCAAGCAGCCCGCTCCTCTCCAGACCTCGTCTCCCCCTCCACAGCCCTACCAGGCGTACTCTCAACCTCCTCAGGCCGGCCAACGGCCTCAGAGTACTTACGGTAATCCCCAAGAATTAGCCACATCGGCGTACGACTCGCCCGTGGCAACCACACATAATCCCGGCCGAGTAGACCCCTACTCCGCCTCCGTCTACTCCCAAGACGACCCCTACGCCACGAGCCCCACGGCGCCATCCGCTCCTTCAGCACCCACCACCGTCCCCGGTCCCTCCGCCCCCTCCGCTCCTTCCACCCTATCTCAGGGCGTGCCCACCCCGCTAGCCATCGCCGGCGCTTCTCACCCCCACCCCTCTGCCCCGGGCCCAGCACCCGGGCCCTCGCAGCCCCAGTACGCGGCGTACAACCCGAATCCCCAGCGCCAGGACTCGTACGAATCCCAAGCACCGCCACCGCCGCAGCCCACCGGATCCGCTCCTCCGATCCCGACGGGCGTCCAGCCCGTTATGACGCCCCCGCCGCTACAGCCTAGTGGGCCGGCGTTCGACGCGAGACAGACGCTGCCGAGCCAGGGCGGCCATGGTCACGCGTTTGGCGGTCCCCAGGGCCCCGGCCAGTATAAGGCGTATGTGCCGCCGGGAGCTGGAGCGGGCGTGGGGAACGAGCCGAGTGCGCCGCAGGACTTTTATCGGCAGGGCGCTGCTTATTAAGGGACTTGGTGAGGTGATTTGGGGATTTAGGGGAGGGCTTTGGTTCCGTATTGAACGATGGCATACCCGGTTTTGATGCATACCTAAGGTAGGAGCTAGGGTTAGGGTTTCTTAGTTGGAAGTTGGTAGTTGGTAGTTGGGGAGGGGGGAGGGAGAAGATGGAAAGGGGGCGAGAACCCCTGATTTGTAGGATGTAGGAACGAAGTAGAAAGTAGGGAGAAGTGAGCAGTGAAGAGGGAAGTTGTTAGATAATGAAGGCATACCATACGAATTTTCCTCCTCGCTTTTGTTGCTATGAGGTTGAAGTGGGGATGTGGTTGTAAGCATAGGCAGGTAGATATGTGCCTACTTACGCATGTCTAAGTCATTCTCATCTACGTTGAGAACTCACCCCAAGGTTGAACAGGACACTTCCAGAGCCAAATAAATGATATATTAGAATACAAGTATCTGAGAACCTTGAATTCCTGAAATTATCTGTTCATAGCTATTTCTACATGAATATGTTGAATATACAAGACAGCTAAGTATATCACTAATCGTATAGTTGAACAAGATCAATTTTGGAGTATGACAGAAGCGGCGTGATATCTCATGCCTGCTTATCGTCAAAATCTGCCGCGACGGCCTGGTCGTGCAAAAAATTCTCATCATCCGTAAGACCCATGTTTTTCAGCTCCATCGTCAAAGCAGCAGCCCCGCCGGCGGCCAAGAACAAGCAAAAAAAAAAATTCGGTTCATGGCTCTAGCCATGCCCACGCAATGCGACTGCTGAACACCGAGTCTCTGGAGCTCAAGGAGTTCCACGGCAAAGCGATTCCCGCCTACGCGACACTAAGCCATACTTGGGTGGAGGGGGAGGAGATCAGCTTCCACGATTTCATTGATTTGAACCCGTCCACCACGACGAAGTCAGGTTTCCGCAAGATTCAGGGCGCTTGTAAGATAGCGCAACAGGATGGGATCGACTGGATATGGATTGATACCAATTGTATTGATAAGGCCAGCTCGGCCGAGCTCACTGAGGCCATCAATTCCATGTACAATTGGTACAGGCACTCCGAGATCTGCTATGCTTACCTGGCTGACGTCCCGTCGCGTCCGTTTCGGGAGAGCAAGTGGTTTCGTCGTGGATGGACGCTCCAGGAGTTGATTGCTCCGCGCCGACTGGTGTTCTACTCCAATTCCTGGGAGAAGATAGGGGACCGCTCGGAGTTGGCTAGCGATATCTCTACAATCACCGGCATTGAGGTGGCACTCCTTCAGGGGCGCGGGAACTTACATGCGGTGAGTATCGCTAAGAAGATGTCGTGGGCAGCACGGCGCAAGACCACCCGCGTAGAAGACATGGCCTACTGCTTGCTTGGGTTATTCGATGTGAATATGCCGCTACTATATGGCGAAGGCTCAAAGTCGTTCGTTCGCTTACAGGAGGAGATTATCAAGACGTCGAACGACCATACCATCTTCTGCTGGAGCCGGAATAGCAGCGTGCGAGCAGTGTGGAATAGTATACTAGCTCCATCGCCCGCTGCTTTCGTCGATGCAGGAGACTACGTGCCAATCGACGCATGGGGCAGCCCGATGCCGTACTCGCTAACGAATCTGGGCCTGTCCATTTACTTACCAGTTGTGTATACTCTAACGCAGCTGTTCGTTGTCCTCGACGCGGGACTCGTACGCGGCCACCGGAATATGCGTGCATGCATTGCGGTGGAGCGGACAAACCCGCGTAGGTCTGGCTCCAACATCCTGGACCGGAGCAGGTCTCAACATAGCCCAACCATGTTATCAAAAGAAGCGACAGACACCAGAGAGCGCCTCAACCTGTTAATCCGGTCGCGGCATATAGACCAAGTGGAAGCCCCCTCCAAGATCTTCATCCGTGTATTGTTTGACGCGCCCCCTATATTCAAACATGGCGTGTTGTTATTCGTAGACCCGACTGCCAAACGACTCCTGTCCACAGGCAAGCGTGGCTCGCCCCTTGGGGCCGTGGGCTACGACATCAAGACGCATCCGCCGCACATTTTCGACGAGACTACGGCGCTACTCGGACTACATCGTTTCGTTGGCGGGAGCTCATTCGTCACATCCAGTCTCTTGCGGATCTGCTTCAAGTCTCCGCAAGAAACCGACTTCTACCTATTCTTCGCCGTCATCTCGCCGCTGAGCGGTAAGGAGATTTGGCACTGCAGCGTACACTCAGCTGAGTATTTCCGGTTCATCGAGCTTGCGATTCAGGAGTCCGTCGACGAGGGTCATGAGCCCGTGGATGAGCAGGAACTGATCCATAATTACCTACGAAATGAGGCCTGGGGGAACTGCCGCAAGCAGTTAACAGCTCACAGCTTAGATGAGTCGCTATTTGTATCGATTGGGGGCACTATGGCTTTAAGGCCCGGATTGGACGTTAGGGCTGCTATGCTCTCGGGGAAATGCGAGTCCCCCTACTCAGTTCCTGTGAGCGCAACAGACATCAGTGGCGTCGTGGACGAGACAGATGAAGACGAGTACGTGGATGAGAGTGATGATGAGGAGTTCGAGGACTGGGACTCTGAGGAAGAGAGCGGGAGCAGCTCAGGGGTTCTAGCGGAGGAGTCAAAGGGGTTACCTAGATGGGATACGCACAGCTCAGCTGAAAGCTCACAGGCCTTGTCATCTACATCCTAATGGCATGGAGATTCACAGCTAAAACTTCTATCCCCTAGCTTCTGAATTATGGAGCTTGGACCTAGCAGAGCAGACTTGATGTCCTGGGTTTTAAGTTGATGTTGATCCTCCTTTAGCGTTCCGTATATCCGAACAGATTAACACCAAAAATGTTTACACGGGTGAGGATTAGACACTTACACAGGCCCAAAGTGTTTACGTGAGAATCCAGCATGGAACATACCTAAGCTATTATTAGCTGCCTCGTTATTCGCACTTCCTTAAGTTATGACGTTCTTTGCGCGGGATATAGTTATACTTGACTTCTCCAAGTAACTTCATACCCTACCCAGGTGTCTACCTAATACGATCTTTAAAGGGAGTGGCATAAGTCATGAACAATGCAGATGCCTAATACTTCAAACATCTTATGCCTATAATAGGAAGCCTTCTAGAATGGATGACGCCAGCCAAAAACCATCATCAATCTCCCAACACGATCAATTCTCGTGGTGCTATGTTTAATGATGGGATCGCAACGTGTCATATCAGCATTGATCAGGGAGTGTTAGAATTTTGAAAATCCTTACAATATTCTAGATTCTAGGTGACAATATGCTTAGAGGTTGGTAAATCGCAGTGACAGTCTTCTCAGAGTGCAAGCAAAGGATTTCTACCAACCAGTTGATCACAGCTGAACAATGATCCTCAAAGGATCGCCGCCATATAGCCTATTTATTCCACAATCAAAGCTAGATCTTCATTCTTTCGTGCTTTTCCGCGGCCTTCATCTCCCTCTACTTTCGTAGAAATGACGCTCATTAAGTGACCCTCTCGAAACACCGCCTCGCTTCTCTCCACAATGCGGAACCACGGAGGCGGCTCTGTCACCGAAGTGTAGCCGTTGGACGGACTATTATTACTAAGTAGACTGCAGTTCGGGGTCTGCGCATCGCATTCGTCTATAGCCCATGAGGTTAGACCCGACTTGGTGGAAAACCTGGAGCAAGTGGAGACGGGAAAGCCAGTCATTTTGTAATGTAACTCAGGATCCAGGAGATGCATATGAACACGAGTGGGAGCAAATCACAGAGTTTCAGCTGCGCCCGTTAGACCAATCAAGACACCTAAACGTCCCCCTCGTCGGGTACCCCTTTAAATCGGCTTGGTCCACGCTACTTGTAGTTATTTTAGGAAGAAAGCTTAGTTTGGCGGCTCGTATTACCCAATAGAAAAAAAACCGGGGAGCACCACGAAGTCATAGGAGAATTGCCCGACTCGGCAATGATCCTAGCCTCACGGTCCATAGGGCATCTTACAAAGCCATGGAAACTCACATTACCGCTTCGTGCGGTGACGTCGATCTCAACGTGGCCGCGAAGATAGCCTATTTGCATCGTGAGGTTTTGGCTTCAGGGTGACTTCAGAGACGATGGTCGACGGGAAGATATAAGAGTTGCGGCTCGCACCCTTCAGTAGGACTTCTATTCGGCTCCTCACCAAACACAGACACTCGCTAATTCACTCCTCGCTCGACTCGGCAATTTACATTCGCTCCATCTATCCAACTCGCCAGTCCTCTCAACCAACCCCCCAAACCCCAAACTACAAATCAAGATGCAGTTCACCACCGTCGCCCTCGCCCTCTTCGGCACCGCCATGGCGGCCCCTGCCATCCAGGCGCGCCAGGGCGCCCAGGAGGACGTCAACATCACGGAGTTCAACGTGCACAAGAACGCAGCCAACGCGGTCGACGGCGTGTCGTTCAACCTGCTGTCGGGGGCCGCGGGCCACAACATCGTGTGCAACGCCAACGCCGACAAGGTGCACGGCCTGCCAACCGACATGATCGACTGCGGCGACGCCTCGTACCACTTCATGGTGCTGGCCGGCTCCGACGCCACTACCTACACCCTGCGTCTGTACCACGACGCTAACGGAGCTGTGTAAGTTCTACTACCACCCTGCCTTGCCTTGTCTTACCCTGTTCTACCTATCCTGTGATCAATGGCTGGGTGTTAGGATCATAACTAACGAGCGGATAGCGACGGCATCTTTGGCCACGTCGACATTGCTACCATCTGCCACGCTGGAGGCGCGGGAACCTACGTCTGCATGCAGGGGAAGCCTGCGTCCATCCACCTCGACAACAGCCCCAAATAAATGGGAAGCTTGTAAAGCATTGTGGACGTTGACCCCGTGGAGGAAAAGCAAAGCGTTGGAAGATCGTCAGGTATATATAGGTATCATTCTTGGACATAGAAGCGTGTAGTTAATGCATCTTGTTTTGTATAACCTTTGTATCTGAATGGTCCCAGGTGATGACATCTCTGAAATGGAGCGTAATGTTCAGCTTTAAGCTGTTTTTAATCCCATGGGTAACATCGGCTGGGAACGAGCCTCATGGCTCCAAGTGTAACTTCAACAAATAGGTATGACGAAACGTGAATTAGTGTTGTGATATAGGTAGTGTTATGGTATACCCGTACACGTAGCGCTGACATGTCTCTTTAGTCATTGGTGTGACCGATTTGGAAGAAATTCCCTCGAGATGTTTTGATGGGTATTCTATACATTGAATTGGATTCTAAACTGCGTAAATGACAGATGTATATAGTCTTGTACATGGATATATAGTTACCTAAACCCAATATCTCCCTCTACAACCTTGCCTGGTTGACCTAATTCGCCCCTAATATTTAACCCGGAACTCCGCGCTGAATTGCCCCCAAATGGTCATCCGAGATGGATGGCTTGGTTGCATCACTGCACCAACACGATGTTGTTGGTGTAAGGCTTCACTTCCTCCTGCATGCTTACCTCTTGTGCAATATAGTGTATAAAGTGGAGCATATGCGCGTATGACTTCGTACCTGTCAGCATTGTTGAAGATCGTCGATAACCGCATAGATCGTTTCTGTAGTCATGTCATCCTCGTGATTGGCCCCGCGATCGTCTCAAGGAGAACTGTCTGACAACTTCAGGCACCGCTCGAATAGGTTCACCGTTTCTTGAACAGATGATACTTTCTCGCCCAGCTCGATGGACCTGTAATACCACGGCTGGTCGATTTGCTGTGGAAAGTTGTTAAGCGAGGCCGCCATGTCGCGGAAGATGCGCCACCGGCTCTCGAAATCTCGAGCCATCTGTTCCGCACCTCCTGTGGCACCTATCTCTCGGCAGTAGCTTTCTACCGCGGACATCGCCTCTAGTGTCTGTATGTGTGTCGGTCCGTAGACCTCCTGTGATATCTTGAGGAGGTCATGCCCCGCTCGTAATGCTTCTGCCTGCGTCCCCTTGCGCTCCTTGATTTCGAACATCAGCCATGCGGTCTTACAGCGAAGATCCAGGTAAACATTAGGCGGTTGTAATTCGAGCCATGCCAAGATTTCCTTGGTAACAGTCTCTGCCTTCTTCAACCGCCGTCTTCCGAGGCAAGACAGGACTAGTCTAAACTTGGCTTCTTGAAGCAGATATTCCGCGGCTTCTCTCGAGATTGCCCGTCCGGCGATCATACCCTGGATGACAGTTTCGAGGAGGTTGAATGAGAGCAAACCAGTACAATGTAATTGGATAAAGACGAACGCGCCTTGCACGTCATTCGTGGTATTTGTCTCCCTTGAGTTGATGTGCCGTCCCCACATGTCTAAATAGGACTCGAATATTGCTCCAGCATGGTCTTTGATTCCGCGCATGCCGGTTAGTACAACTCGTGTCCAAAGCTGATTGAAGGGATGCCCCGGCGGTAAAATCAGCGATGTGAGCTTTGACGCATAATCGATGAAGGCATCACCAAGCTTGTTATTTTGACTGGCAAGGACCATTGCGCATTTGTATGTGGCCAGCCAGAACATCGAATCCGGCCGTTGTAGTTGTTGCTTATACTGGTCGAAACACATGCCCAGCAACGAGAAGCCTTCCTTTATCCGGCCATGACGTATCAATCCTTGCGACGAAGCCACGTAGTGTTGCCAGGTGAAAGCACCATTCATCTCGGCGCGATCGCCCTCCGCCGCCATTTGCCATATGCCGCTATCGAATGCGCCGTTTATAAAATTGTGGAGGATCTGCATACACTCATGCGGTACTCTCAACTCAGTAGGTTCTTCTAGGCGAGGGGAAATGGATACGGCCGAATCGGTCGCGTCGGGCGACGGGGACGGTGAAGGAGTCCGGCAGACCACCTGGGTTATCCTTGAAGAACTTGATTCTTCATCGTTGGCTCCCTTCTCGGCACGCATAATCTTCTTCGAAATAAGTGGTGCGGCACGATACCGATAGCGTTGGAGTCGATCTGGGTCAATGCGTCTACCCCGGATGTACGCTACCGTTGGTTTTCCCGCTGCGGCGCGCGCCGTCTGTTGGCGGAAGATCTCGACGGCCTCCTCAGCTTTAATCTTCTTCTCGATGCCCCATTTCTGGAAGCGCGCCTTGTACATCCTCACGCTTGTGAATTGGTTAGATGGGTTGGCCGATGGCCAGAACGAGCTAGAGCTACTCGAGACTCACGTTGCGAAGAACTGATGCTTCTCCTGCATCAGTTGCATGATCTCCTTCAATGTCCTATTTTCATCTCTATCTAATACGGGTCATGTTAATTGACATGCTGAGGAGAAGGGTGATCCAAGTCTTTTCCACCTGCTGGAGTTCTCATTTGCGAGCAAGGGATGGGGTGTAATTTGTGATCGCGAAGGTCTCAAAACAGGGTGATGGATAGAAGAACGGTAGAACAATTGAACATACTACAGGGAATTAGCATTAACCGCACAGGTAGCAAGTGACGATACAAAAGGGCGAGTTTGGGAAATGTGATGGTCGTTTCGCATACCATAACGTTGTGATGTAGTCTCTCTGAGCCGCCCAATCGTCGGCGGTGGCCCAGCCATTGTGGCCGGTGGGAGTGGCCATTGTGATGCGCGAAGTAATTCAAAATGGAATGTCAACTGAGCATTGAGGACTGGAATAATTGGACACAAATCGTAGCACAGCAGATCTGAGGTTAGACAGTTAGGATGATGAGGAAGAGAGTCTGGAGCAGGTCGTTGGTGATTGATGTAGGGTAACACTATCGTGGGTCCAGAAGGTCAAGGTGAACAGATGCAGGGAACTCGCACCAACAACGGTGTCACTCCCGCATTTTCGCGAGAACCAAGTCCAGGCTGGTGGCGGTCCAATCGGGTAGGTGAGACCGCCAATTCGGCGATCTTGACACACTAGAGCGCGATTTGTTTGCTTGTTAATATGCGACTGGGAATAGCCCAAAAAAAGCATTTCCAGGCAGTAAGGGGCGTGCTATATGTAGGTATCGGTGATGAGGAAAGTAGAAATAGAAGAGGGGAGTACGTAAGACATCAGCAATTCCCTGTCCTGCTCATTTATTAGCCTGTTTGCCTATACCGGGCGTGTAGGTAGGTTAGGTACCTACATATTGGAGCTGCATCCATGGATGTGTGTTGGAGATGGCGAGCCTCCCAGCTTTGTCCGCAAGTCCGGGGGACCTCAGCAGCGAATCCCCTTGTTAATAAAAATCAGCATTGACGACGGAAGGGATAGAAGACGACGAGACGAAATTATTGGACGAAGGCGTTCAGTGCGACGTTGTACAGCAGCATCACGCGAGGGCCAGGTTTCGGCATTTCCATGCTAATCGAACGTTCGAACGTTTGGAAACTTCCATACCACATTAGTACCAACCGAGTACCAGCCTAGTACCAACCTAAATTAGAATAAGGTACAGGCCGTGCATTAGACCGGCGCACGGTACGGTGTGCCCATGGGGGTGGGGGCGCATAACAGGTACCTACTTTGCCCAAATTACCAAGTTGCATGTACTTACTCAGCCATGCCATGTGGCTGAAGACCACAATTGTGGCGGGTGGGAGTTTGCTGCCTGGAAGTTGTGGCTTGCCCCTCAAATCGGCCGATAAGTTGTTGGTTGGCCGGGCAAATTATGTCATTGGGTCCAAAAGTAAACAACCCGAAGCAAAAGTCAAAACTTCGAGCCACAAACAAATAATCAGGCGAGGCTGGCAGGATACAATATCCATGGATGTAGAAGATAGGTTTTACATTCTATTCCAACACATACTGCCTCATACGAATCCCCATCCATCATATTCTAGCTTTCCATGAGGTTCGTTCACCGTCCTAATACAAGGCTCTGTACTCATATATAAAATAGAAAGCCGGGTGACAACTTTGGGATTCGGCCAAGAAACGACCTTAAGCCGACCGAGTCACCACACTTCCACAAATCTAAACATACTGAACACGATATATCGGCGAGAAGGAAATTAGAAAGTTGGTCTGCGAGTGGCAACAACCGACAATCGCATACCTCTCCACTCGAATCCCAATATCCACACCAAGGCGTTGGACATAACACTTGGGCCAGAAACAATTACGAAGAAGTAGAGAGTTGGATTACAACTGGGTACGTTGGATCGCTCCAGCACAAACGTCCCGCTATGGTCAAGGAGCAAGCACCGCCCAAGGCGCCGTTGCGCCCCTTAGGGTCCAGCGAAACAAACGGCAATATGTCAAGTCAGTCAAGTCGTATGGACGAGAAGACACCTGGATTCACGAATGTAGGAATCGGAGGCTTCACATCTGTTAACTCTGCTTCGTCAACCGCGAAGCCCGCTCCAGGACCGGCTGTCAAATCTCGAGCCTTTGCGGGAAACATGGATGATAAATATGCGAACCTGTTTATTCAACCAAAGAATCGCCCGGAACACCACCGACCCCAGCGTATCACGGGACCATTACAGCCTACTTATAAGGATAAGAAGCCACCTCCACCTCCCATGTTCGACACGCAACCAGGATCGGCTAGTAACCCGATCTCTGTTCCGGACGGCCCAGTCTCAATATACAGCCAGCCTGGCGTCTTTTCCACCTACGTTGAACCGAAGAAGGCTGCAGCCGACATCAAAGCCTTACTGGAAGGCTCCATCGAAGATGAAGAGGACAAGGAAACAAAGGAAGAAGATGGCGAAGACAAGTCCCACATAGAAGGACTCAGCGTTCGACTCCTGCCCCACCAGGTCCAAGGTGTGGAATGGATGAAGGGTCGTGAACTTGGTCCAGTCAAAAAGGGCAAAGTGCCCAAGGGTGGTCTTCTTGCCGATGATATGGGTTTGGGCAAAACCCTGCAATCCATTGCGCTTATTTTGAGCAATCAGAAACCGGCAGATAAGCATCCAGGAGTTGAGAAGACAACATTGGTCGTTGCGCCACTGGCTCTCATCCGTCAATGGGAGGCTGAACTGAAGGAGAAGGTGGCTGAATCTCACAGGTTGAAGGTGCTCGTACACCACGGACCGCAACGCACGAAGCGTTTTGAGGATCTCCGCCGATATGATGTGGTCATCACGACCTACCAGATCCTGGTGTCAGAGCATAACCACACCACTGAGACCTTGAAAACTGGCTGTTTCGGTCTACATTGGTACCGCGTCATCCTCGATGAAGCACACACGATCAAGAACAGAAACGCTAAAGCCACAAAGGCGTGCTACGAACTCCGAAGTGTGTACCGCTGGTGTCTCTCCGGTACACCAATGCAAAATAACTTGGACGAACTGCAGAGCCTGGTGAAGTTCCTCAGAATCAAACCATATGACGATCTCCGGGAATGGAAGGATCACTTCGAGTTACCAATGAAGAATGGAAAGGGCGATATTGCAATGCGCCGCCTCCATAGTTTGTTACAATGTTTCATGAAGCGCAGAACCAAGGATATCCTGAAGGAAGCTGGCGCTCTCAATACCGGTGGCAAGAAGACTGAGGAGGGCGAAAAGGGCGGAGCTTCAAGCTTCAAGGTCACCGAGCGAAAGGTTGTGACAATTGCCGCCGAATTTACACCAGCAGAGAGACGATTCTACGACAGATTGGAGAAGCGTACCGATAAGAGTCTCGAGGAGATGATGAAAAACAAACTCAATTATGCCAGTGCCTTGGTACTTCTACTACGTCTGAGACAGGCATGCGACCATCCGAAGCTAGTCGAGGGCAAACTCGAGAAGGACAAGGATGCCTTGTCCGAGGAAACGAAACCGAAAAAGAACGATGCGGACGTCGATGCTCTTGCGGACCTTCTTGGCGGATTAGATGTCGAGACTAAGCACTGCGATATCTGTGGCTGGGAACTTGACCGTGAGAGTCGGCAGGCCGGCACAGACAAGTGCAAGGCCTGCTTTGAAGACCTAGAGTATTTCAAGCACCATGAAGAGGGAGGAGATCTAAAAGCCCCCAAGATGAGAACGAAAAAGAAGAAGACCAAGGTCAAGGTCAAGAAGGTGGTGGAAGAAAAGGTCAAGACTGAAGCTCCCAGAAGCCGGAAGCCAAGAAACCGCCGCGCCATCCTTGACAGCGATGATGAGGAGGAAGAAGGTGATTGGATTGTCTCAGGTGACGAACA
The DNA here is from genome assembly GCA_000931505.1 of Hypoxylon sp. E7406B. Lineage (NCBI taxonomy): Eukaryota > Fungi > Ascomycota > Sordariomycetes > Xylariales > Hypoxylaceae > Hypoxylon > Hypoxylon sp. E7406B. The sequence goes on along the minus strand of JYCQ01000114.1, from coordinate 567,812 downwards.
AGGCCCACTACGCCTAGGCAAAGCCGGTGGCACGGACGATGAAAACGCCGAGGGKGAAGGTGAGACTATCAACTCCGATGATTCAGAAGAGGACGAAACACAGGACGGCAGCCAGTTGAGCAGCTTCATTGTAAATGACGGGAATGATACGAAACCCGAGGATCTACAACGAGCCCTGGACGAGTCAGACTCGGAAGATTCCCTTGGCTCCATTTCGGAGATTCAAGCCAAGATGCGCAAAACAAAACTTGACGAGAGCGAGGAGGAAGATGATGACGATGACGACGACAAGGACAAGGACAAGGACGACGACGACGAAGAAGACGCAGATTCGGAGTCGCAGTCCGAGTCCGAAGACGAAGATACAGGCATCTCCGAATCTGAGCTCGACAGCGATTCTTCCTCCGGAGGGCCGTACTCGCGCTCGCGGCCCCAGCAGAAGGCCAAGGTCCCACACGTACTCGCATCCGCCAAGATCCGGCAGCTGATCACGCTGCTGCACAAGGAGGTGCACGAGCACAAGTTCATCGTGTTCTCGCAGTTCACCAGCATGCTGGACCTGGTCGAGCCCTTCTTCCGCAAGGAGGGCATCCGGTACACGCGGTACGACGGCAGCATGAAGAACGACGCGCGCGAGGAGGCCCTCAACAGCCTGCGGCACGACCCGCGCACCCGCGTCCTGCTGTGCTCGCTGCGCTGCGGCGCCCTCGGCCTCAACCTCACCGCCGCCAGCCGCGTCGTCATCCTCGAGCCCTTCTGGAACCCCTTCGTCGAGGAGCAGGCTATCGACCGAGTACACCGCCTCACTCAGACCGTCGACGTCATCGTATACAAGCTCACCATCGAGAACAGCGTCGAGGAGCGCATCCTAGAGCTCCAGGAGAAGAAGCGGTTGCTGGCCGCGGCGGCTATCGAGGGCGGCGCCCGCAAGGAGTCGCTCAAGCTTGGCCTCAAGGAGATGATGGAGTTGTTCCGTCATGTGGGCCGAGGTAGTAGTAGAGCCGCTGGTGACGGAGAGGTGGATGGCGATGAGTCGTTTAGTAGTGTTGTTCGCCAGGATGTCGCTGCTAGTATGCGGAGTAAGAATTCCCACAGCTCCAAGAGCGGGAATGAGAGCTCTATTTACGGACGTCGGTGGTGATGAGGGAGGGAGTGAATGAGTGTTCTTATGCCTCTTACGTGGTCAATGATGGAGGGCATGAGACAATAGGGCGTTTACAAGAGGAATCATTTGGCTTCGGGACTTCCTTCTGCTGGCTAGAAGATGACGGACGTTAGATGGGGCGAAGTGTGCAAGTTTCATGATTGTTATGATTCTGATCCGTTGAGTTTTATTTGCGGGTTATCAGAAACGAGGAGCGCCCTATAGACGGAATTTCACACTTGTGTGTGGGTTGACAGAAATAAATTTTTCTTTTCGTAATCGATTCTCATGCTTCGCATTATCATTATTCGTCTCTCATTTCTGTCTTTCTATCCCGTTCAAATGCAGCGCGCCGGCCAATCTTACTGGACCTCGAATAGGTCTACGGCAACTTAATCTACCTCCTGTATCCCTAACACCGTGTCTATGCATTCAATGAATTTCTTTGGGTACCAGGTAATCTATCCACCATCCCTCTGAGCTAAGACCATCCGAATACAAGGACCGATAGCCATCACCGACCACTGCCATAATATCAGTTGCGACCCCCACCGATTCCATGATGAACAGGCGCATCACCATCCGCCCGCGAGGCAGACTCATCAAGATAGAACCTCAAGACGTGATCAGGGATAGCAAGGTGCGTGGTTTGCTCAAACTCCTGCAGACTAGTGAGACGGAGTAACATTTCCAGAAGTGAAAGAGAGGTCTGGATAGCCCCGAAGGGAGAGCGCTCGAGTAAATCTTCGTCAAACGTTTTGTAGTCAGGGACAAGCGCCCTTGAGTGGCGAGAGGGCGACCGTGAGGAAGAGGCTAGACTCATCCTGCTGAGTTGCGTCACAAGATTTGAATCGGCGGATGGTCGGGAGGTACGCTTTAACCGGCGAGGTATGCGGTTCGATATATCTCCGTCCTTACTTTCTCCATCTTCGTCCTCTTCCGGTGTAGGATTGTCTTCTTCCGATGTGTCTGTTTCATCCCCGTCGTCCATATCAAATACCTCAAGCGCAATCCATTCAGGGTCCAAATCTTGCGGGAGCTTCCAAGCGCTGGTAGTTCTCCCCGGTTGGGTGGTCTCTAGTCTTGGCATGACCGTCTCCGCTGCTTCAATTTCTTGTTGGAGTTGGCAATTAACCTCATCCTGATCGCCCTCCAATGTACTATCCGACATAGTACTCTCATCCGGATTTTGGATCAATGGCGGTTGACCCACTCCACCTGGATCGGACTGTTGTTCCGCGTTTGGAGGCAGGACCTTCACGTCCCTTTTGAGTAAGAGCACAGGATTGCTTGATGCACCGTCTTCGTTGGTAATATTCAGGATCCTCCCAACATCTGCGTAGAACATCTTTGACACCTGGCGCACAGGGATAAGTTCCCGAATGCCGGCGTGAGGGATCCCATCGTAGGAACTCGGTTGAGCATCGCCATCCTCCAATGTATGAACCCGTCCGTCGTCCAGATCCTCTACAATTTGCAGTTGGTATGCATAGCTCACGTACGAGGCGTTCTCCGCTAGATGGTTCATCTCGGAGTACTCATCTTCAAGAGGTACTCTACAGAGCCTAACTCGGGCTTTGTGGATTACCTCCTGCCAGACCGGCTTGCGCTGACCATCTTCGAGACCATAAGGTTCCCTAGGATCCTCAACAGAAGCGTGGGCGCGGAAGAGCATGTAGATGGATAGCACGAAATCGGGACCTATCTGCATAGGCTTGCCCGGATTTAGAATGTATTGGGKGTCCCCAACATTCACAAGCATGCTAGCCTGCAACAGGCGAGAAGGCGAGAAGGACGAGGGCTGCGCCTGGATGCCCCCAATTGCGGATACCCAGAGATTGATGAGAGGTATGGAATCATCGATTTCAATGATTAGTTGTTTGATATCCGTGATTATGCTTTGAATTTCAACACGCCGTAGAGAAGTCGCCGAGGAGTTTGTAGCCCTTCCATTTTGCTGTGATTCGTCTGCCAAGGCAGCGAGTTCCAGACGTTTGCCTAGGGTATCGACGTTGGCTCGTAATTCTTGTGCTGTCCGCACTACTGCTTCCAGAGCCGAATTCCCTCGCGTATAACGGAACTCAATGGTCTCTAATATGGGAGAAATGAGCTGTTTGACTAGATTAGTTAAGGTCCTGAGTTCGACACATTACAAAAGGGCTTATCGGTGAGGAGCCTACATTCTAACGTATTCGGTTAGATATGACTTACCTCGATTTTGCGAGCTAACCGACGTTGTAGATGGCTTAACTCGGCCCGTAAAGGGTCATCATCAACGGTCTGGATTACCTAATTAGCTTGGGCACCTAGTCCGTAGTCCTAGGCCGGGGTGTCATTCGTAGATGAGTCAGTTATAAGGAGCCTGTTATTGCATACCTTGAGCAATCTTGATCCCTGCTGGATGACATAGGTAGATGTCAGAGCAAGGCATGACCTGATGGCGTAGCTGGTGGCGTGGTAGGACAATTTGGATAGGAACGCATCCATGGCAGAAAGTGTTGGTTATTGTTGTCTTGCTCCGGCCACACCTTCGAAATCTGCATCAGAAAGACTAAGAGACTGCCCCATGAAGGGCAATCAGATAGGTGCCCAACTTGTCGATATTGCCCGAGTCACACCTAAGAGGCAGGTTAACTATTCCGTTCTCGAATCAATATTACATAAATTCACAATAATGTTAGAGAAGGGCGTTCATTGTTGTGAACTTTTGACTCACCGCGTTAACACAGATCCAGCCCAATTAACTTTGAGCTCTATCCCATTCAATCAATAAACGGTATAGGCAATGCTTGATTATTGCATGGATATATGATGATATGTAAGTAGATAGCTCACATTAAATGGGTCCCTTGATCGGTATCTTCAATCTAAGCGGTCAAAGAGGAGCTAGTCTGCCATGCATTACCGCATGTTGACTCGCTTTAGTTCATAATTACGGTACCGTACACACCTTTCACAAATTACAGTAAAATACCGAGGGGCTGATTGCTCCGTCATTCGCGGGGCAAAAACTCATCACCCCGCTAAAGTTGCGCCCTTCCACTCTCTTCGTCTTCGCCGCAACTCAAAAATCAGGTCAGACAGCTGATTTAGGCAGACTTTCCAGGGTTCGCACACGGACCTGACTGATCTCCTTCAACTTTGTCGTTCTTTAAGAGTATTACATCCGAGTGTCAGTCATCCATTGCGCCCTTTACGCCTCTGACTCCCCTCGTCCAAAATTTCACGGTCGCACAACTACGAAAACTGCCGACTTTTAAGACAACCTGATCCATCTTCGCGTTTTTTTCCCTCCCCTCGCACCAACCGCCGAGATTCGCTTACATCACACGGACTCGTTGATAAGATTTCAGAAGCAATCAACACCATGGCTGACCTCAACTCCTGGGAGGATGATCCTGCTGCTCAGGATGACAACCTGTCCAGACAGACTCAGCAGATGAATCTAAACAACCAACCTCAGAATCCCGCAGCGGCATCTTTCCGACCAGGCGCCGCCTCCTTCCAACCCACAGCCCAATCTTTCCAACCAGGCCAAGGCTATGGTGGTGGGTACATGCCCAACTATCAACAAGGCTATTACGGCGGCCAGAACTACTACCCGCAATATGGAGGAGCTCAGGGCGGCGGCTATGGTCAATACGGCGCCCAAGGATACGGTAATGTCTACGGACAGGGTGGGTATAACCAAGGATATGGTACGGGTTACCTCTCCAACCCTGCTGCCGTATGCTAACTTTAGGCTAGGCCAGGCACAATATACTCAATACCAGCAGCCCCAGTCCCAGCAAAAGTCCAAGCAACAACAAGGCCAGCAACAACAGCAACAACAGCCTGTACCTACCATTGCTAAACGAGGCGATCAAAACTCCCCCGGCGCTGCTACCCCTCCTGCCCCTTCGTCCGCGGATACGTCTAAGCCAGTCGCCAAACAAGAGGGAGGTACCAAGGTTTTGAGCATCGGTGGTGACCCCCCGAAGCCCAAGGCCGCTAAGGTCCTATCTATCGGTGTTCCAGCGCCGCCAAAAGATGAACCCAAGACCGACAAAGCAGACAAGGAAGCAGCTGCCGATGCTGGCTCCAAGGTTACGGCAACAAAAGCTATTGAGAAGACTGGCGAGGCTACCAAAACAACTAAGAGCTCGAGCGGGAAGACGTCGCCAACTCCTTCATCCGGACGTTCTAGCCCTTCGAGAGGAAGCAAGGCGGCCGCTCGTGATGCTGATGCAGTCGCAAACGAGCAAGCTGCTGATGTCGATGAGGAGACCCTGAAGGAAATCTACGGAAAAGAACACATAAACATCATATTCATCGGTCACGTCGATGCCGGCAAGTCGACTCTCGGTGGCTCTATCTTATACGTGACTGGTATGGTTGATGAACGTACGATGGAGAAATATAAGAAAGAGGCAAAGGACCTGGGCCGAGAAACTTGGTATCTATCATGGGCTCTTGATTTGACTAAGGAGGAGCGATCCAAGGGAAAGACCGTCGAAGTCGGAAGGGGATTCTTCGAGACTGAAAAGCGACGATACAGCATTCTAGATGCCCCCGGCCACAAGACCTACGTCCCGAACATGATTGGAGGCGCCTCCCAAGCAGATGTTGGCATTCTCGTCATCAGTGCGCGTAAGGGAGAATACGAAACCGGATTTGAGAAGGGAGGTCAGACTCGCGAGCATGCTATGCTTGCCAAGACGCAGGGTGTTAACAAGCTCGTTGTTGCGATCAACAAGATGGATGATCCTACAGTTAACTGGTCGGAAGAGAGATACAAGGAATGTACCACGAAATTAGCACAGTTCCTTAAGGGCACAGGATACAACCTGAAGACCGACGTCTTCTTCATGCCCATCGCCGCTCAACAGACAATGGGCATCAAGGATCGCATTCCGAAGGATGTCTGCCCCTGGTACGACGGACCTTCCCTCCTCGAGTATCTTGACAACATGCAAGCTCTTGAGCGCAAGACCAATGCGCCGTTTATGATGGCCATCAGCGGAAAATACAGAGACATGGGCACCATGGTCGAAGGCAAGATCGAGGCTGGTGTGTGTAAAAAGGGCATGAGCTTGATCATGATGCCGAATAAAGAGAAGGTTGAGATTGCAGCTCTTTACGGCGAGACAGAAGATGAAGTCCAGGTCGCTCAATGCGGTGATCAGGTCCGAATACGGCTCCGAGGCATTGAGGAAGACGAGATTTCGGCTGGCTTTGTGCTCTGCTCCCCGAAGCGATTGGTCCACTGTGTCTCGGCTTTTGAGGCACAGATCAGGATTCTCGAATTGAAGAGCATTCTGACTGCTGGATTCAACTGTGTGCTGCACGTCCACTCAGCCGTCGAAGAGGTTACGTTCGCCGCATTATTACACAAGCTACAGAAGGGAACGGGCAGAAAGAGCAAGTTACCACCGACCCACGCAAAGAGGGGAGACAGCATCATTGCCAGGATGCAAGTCATCGGTGGTGCTGGTTCGGTCTGTATTGAGAGATTCGAAGATTACCCTCAAATGGGTCGTTTCACCCTGAGAGACCAAGTACGTCCCATATTTAGCATGAACCTTGTTGCCTAACTATTACTAACAACTTACACCAGGGTCAAACTATTGCCATCGGCAAGATCACCAAGCTTATCACCGACGAAACCGCTTAGAAGACGAGATTCACAGCTGATGAAGCTTAAGGAGGAACGCCGAGATTTGGCACGCTTGCTGTAGAAATGGGAGATGAGCTCCGTTAGGTGAATATTGTATAGCATTGTAAGCAATGCTGTTGTTCACGGTGCCTCTCTGCCTGGGTTATCTACAGTCGAGCGGTTTAGAGCCGGTGGCAGGGATAGGGAGAGGCATAGATAGAATTAACCACCCTGAATAAAAGCCACTCTCTCCTAGACAAGATGTTGTTTTACTCTCTTTGAGCCTACCTAAGTGTTTTGGGCCATACAGGTATGCTGTTAAAGATACCAAGTTGCACTTAGTAGATACGTGTATGCTTCCTGGGGTCTATGATGTATTAAATCCAGATTCCTCCAAATATCTATATTACGGTTGAGCATCTCCTAGAAAGATAAGGGAGTCAAATTTCTTGTTGCGAAGCTAAGACTGTTTTCTAATATTTAAATATTGAGGGCATGAACTGATAGTAGAGGTCTAGGCTATTATACTTCTTGTCAGTGATAATGTCGAGATTAACCTGAAGCGATCAGCTATTACTAACTAATCTGTCTGTCAGCTAGAAAGGCATAGCAAGAGCAACACATAACTGCAACGCGCAGCGCGCAACACTATTGTACGGCCTCACATAAGCCGTCCAAGGTATCATCAGGTACGTGGACCTATGATGTTGTGGAATCACATGTAAGTCAGCATATGAATATGATCTTGCTCCTGGGCTTTGGTTGGTGGAGAATAGATCGTGTTCTCTTTACTCTATTCCCATGATAATTGTGCTCAACTCGTTACCTATACTCTTGAACGACTACGAATAGCACCTAAGTTTATCTAAATCTCTTGTTGAGGGATAATGGCTATCTACGCTTTCTATCCCGACGAATTCCACTTCTAGTTAGTAGCAGGCGATTTCTTTGCTTACGTTGAGTGGTTATCTGGGGCTGTTATGATATTATCTTGTGTCCCCAGAGAAACGAGCGCGCATGACTACCAACAGCTACACGAGCACGTCCCGGTTGCTGGAAAGGGGTGGTCAGCACTCAATCGTCTTTCATCGACAATGCTACAGATGATCAACATGTTGGTCAGGCATCACGAGGTGTCCACCCCTGACGACAATGACGCATAAGGGGTCGTTGATATGCGAGGGTCTCGTAAGTACCTATGTATGTCATCCGACACTGGGGCGCTTAGAATGGGCCGAAGCAAGTCTCACCTGCAGCAGCACATCGGTCGTTCGTTCGTTCGGGGTGTTGATTTCTGACAGATGACTGCTCACGTTCGCCTCGATTCTCGATCCACCAGACGCTGTGCACGTCAATAGACATACCTATGACTGTCGTAGCACAGGCCTATGGATCCTACAGCGTCAAATATTCCCGTGTTTCTCCTCTTTCAGGCTTTCTGTGTAATCTGGCCGCCTGCGAACTAGCTGCGGGCCGACGGCCTGCTTGCATGGTGGTGCGTGTTTAGGCCCCGGGATGCAGCGCCGCCCCGTTCCGTCCAGGGAGGACTCGAGATGTCGTGCATGGTGGCCGCGTCTGTGATCGCTGGGGATTAGTTCCCATAGGATCCGTGGCTTGGTGCTGCGTTGGCTTGGTTTGTGTCATACTGTATTGTGCTTGTGGAGCGTTCGGCACATTTGGGGTGGAAAAGGGGGAGCCGTTGGCCTGTGATCGTGGTGAGAACCGTCGTGGAATGACTAGGGGCTATGACTAAGGCACCGGTAGTTGAGCGATGCCCCCTAGTCCCAAATAGCAAGTATCTTCAGTGGCATTATCTCCAGATAATGCGCAACTTGGACTCGCGACAAAATCTTAGGGTTCTACTTTATAGGGGCATGGTTGATGAAGCTCATGTCTTAGGGGGGTTATCCTGTACTGCTGTGGCGCGAATCAGGGGTTGCATGGATTCATGGTATTCAATGTTGTACATCAATTTTTGACAGAATACATGTATAGTATACATGGCATGTGGAATCTCATCTAATAATGCTAATGAGTAACGCTGCAAAGTTATAACCCGAAGTCTAGTCACAATGACCATGATCAACGCGTTGCACAAGCTGCCCCCTCACAGCTTACTGTGAGGTTTCGCTAACGCAAGTTTCGATGTCAGCGTCTGCTCCGCTTCCCTCTCTATTCTACTCAACAGATCGGCGCACGTCGGGATGTCATGGATGAGACCAATAACTTGTCCGGCAGTCCAGACCTATGATTCAAAGTGGTTAACAATTGTGGATAGCGGCAAGGGGAAAAAATATGGGTTGTGCGACTCACGCCAAATTCAGGGTCTCCGTTTATGAAAACTTCCCGGCCTCTTTTGCCGCTTACATAAGGGGCGATCTCGGCAAATTCACCCGTCTTGCTCTCTTTTTCGATCTTGACGACTTGGTCCGTGACCTTGTTGCGGTATAGTCTGGTGGTATTGGTCCACCTCCGCATTACCAAGGCGGTGTCTGTTTCCTGAGCCTTGACGATCTCCTCCTTGATCTTCTGGTGGATGGGGGCTTCAACGGTACACATGAAACGGGTACCCATGTTGATGCCTTCTGCACCGAGACATAGAGCGGCCGCTAAGCCTTGCCCGTCGGCGAAGCCTCCTGAAGCAATGAATGGCACCTTGAGCGTTTGACGTGCCTTGCTGAGCAGGATAAAATTGGTGATGTCTGACTCGCCCACGTGTCTGCCGGCCACGATGTGTTTCAGCTACGCGAACAAAAAAAAAAAAAAAAGGATCCCGGTAATAGGCTTTTTTAGGTCTACTCACCCTGCGCATTCAAAGCCGTCTATGGAGAGAAAGTCGACACCGAGTTTAATGGCGCTCTGTGCGTGCCTTATGGTGGTACACTTGTGGAGAATGATAATGCCGGCGGTCTTGAGCTTGGATATGACAGGTCCAGGGCTGTTACCGGCCGTCTCAACTATCTTGACACCCTCGTCGATGACGACCTGGGCGTAGGCCGCGTAGTCGGGAGGGACCAGGGTAGGCAGCAGCGTAATGTTAACGCCGAAGGGATTTTTCGTCATCTTCCTACACCGCCGGATCTCATTCCTCAGGTCCTCGGGTGTCGGCTGGGTGAGAGCTGTGAGGATACCCAACCCTCCCGCGTTTGACACGGCAGCGGCCAGCTCAGCATATCCAACATACTGCATGCCACCCTGCACGACAGGAATTTTGATGCCCAGGCGGCGCGTCAGCTCGGTGTCGAACGGCATCTTGGCTTTTCGATTGGCTGCCTTGCGTCAATCACCTTGGTCTAATTTGAAATCAACGAGGATCCCGTCCTCGATGAGACTAAGGCAGACAATACGACGCGGGAAGCGATATATTGGCAAAATACGGAAGCCCTAATTGAGTGATTGAAGGATTCGAATGAAAACAGAAATGCGGTAGAACGTCTCTATTAGAGGCATCCATGGATGTAAGCACATAATGAGGGAAGATAAGATGCCGAGGTTCACTTGTCCTAGGCCCACATTCGGCGTGGAATTGGTGCTAGGTATGGGCAGTTGACCCTGTCCGTATTCCGCCTGTGACTTCCATTTCAGCCACTCACCGAGGCTTTTGTTACCCCAGCCTGTTACTTCCTTGTTACGGGATGCCAAGTACCAGTGTTACCCACTTCAGGGGTTAGGTTGAGCTGTTACACAACCTTGGAAGCATGTGCAGCGCACGTGCCAGCTGGCACTTGGACGGAATCCGGGGTTATCTGTGACCGAGTCTGGTAGCTTAGGTTCGGTAGCGGGGGCTGGGACTAGGATGGCTGGGGCCATTCCCCAGTTCCCGTCCAGTCCCTACAGAGCACCTACCTAGGTATGTACATAGCATAGCAGACCCTAACAGACCCTAATAGGCCTAGCTCAGTATGTCCCCAACAGAACGCAGAACCTTACACAGAACACACACACGGATTCGACCTCATCCCACATGAAGGGGACCTCCTGTCGCTTACCACATCGCGTCTTGGTCATTGGTGTCGAACTGACGCCTCACGTCTCGTCCAGGGGTGGTCAGCTTGCTCTGCTCATTCTCTGCCTGTCTCTCTTTTTCCCCGGCTATGTGTATTTGCAATACCTTGATCCAGGCACAGGCTTGACTCGTCGTTCATCAATCTCATCAAAGGCGATGAGCGGAAAAGCTGTTAGCCGGATGACGAGTGACACCGGCAGCACTCCTTCATCCATGTCGTGCCACAGTCCGTTTGTTCTACCAGTGTAACCATAGGGATATTCCGGCAGACAACCTCCAGGCCTCTGTAGAGTAGGATATTCGCTGCTGGCGCCATGGCCTGTCGCTTCCCTAAATTTCAACATTAATCATCCCTCCCGAGCTGACGGGATGGACCCGATAGTCGGGACTGGATACGGGGTGTTTTCATATTGATTCTTCAATGCGGATCCAAGGCCAGTCCCCTCGGTGGTCGCTGAATAATATGTATTAGCAAAGTCGGACGACTGTTTATGATACGAGAAATCAACGCGGGACAACCTCTCTTTTCTTTTTACAGTAAGGTAGGTGGGCGTGGCCTGCTGCCATGACGTTTGTTTCTCGTTGCCCAGATCTAGGCCGACCTTCAAGATGGGGGGCATTCACATACCCTTATCCTGGCAGCTGACGCAGATGATGGTGTGGAAATCAATTTACAAAAGGACCTTGGGACCCGACGGTCTGGGACGAGTTGCTGGATTTTATTTAGTGTCGTCACCATTGCGACATTTGGGTCTGTTGTAGTCTACATCAGCTCCATTCACCGGCTTTGCAAGTGCACCCTGTTGCTGTTTCACTCTACTGGCCGCCTCTGATAGGCCACGGCAAGGGAGCAAAAACATTGACTTGCTTTTTGCGCTTCGCGCTAGTCTACTAACCTCTCTGGCTATTCTGTTCTAGAGGCAGGAATTTGATATTGGGACAGGACGTGCTACATGCTAGCACTCTGATTGCCTGCTAATGTTCATTCCCAGCCAATGTCCCTATAACAGCTGTCTGGAACTGGGTAGCGGAAGACATCCGCTCTGCCTGCGCCGAACACCCTTGCAATCGCACCCTACGACGCCCGGAGGTCCAGAACGAGGTGAGCGTCTAAATGGATCTTCGCAAGGGTCTCCCGCCCTCCACGCCTCTACGGAAGGCGTGGGTCTACTCTTTACTCCTTTGAGCACTTGGCAAGAATATCGGCCGAATCATCTTTGGTCTTCCTAGATATAATGCGTATCATATAAGGCTTCTACGTTCGTCCCTGCACTGCGCCGTTCCACGTTGCTCTGTATTCCGACGATCCGTTCTGATGGGACCGTCGCTAATGAGAATTCGCGCTTACAGCCCGTATTTTGGACTATCCAATTTACTCGCAAGCCACTGGTCAAACATGATTGCATGTTTGACAAGCCGGGGACTCGCAGCACAACTCAGGTACGCAGGGCTGACACATGGAGATACCTCAAGAACCTGTACCTGCCCTATCTATTGCCAACATACAGGATGGCATCATGTGAGCAGCTGTCCCCACCAAAATCGTGAAGGTGTCAGGGTTTCAATCCCTCGACGTGGAAGTAGCCGATGCCTCCTAGCTAATGAACTAACCTTGACGGTCCTTATGTCTCGAAGGCATAGCAGCCAAGGAATTGGCAAAGCCGGTGGGCAGGGCTGCCCTAATTCGTTTGTCATCGTGACCGCTCTTCTCACCGATTTCCTTGGCCAGTTTCCAGTTGAATGCTCGGTTTCAAGGCTAGCCATAACTGTTGCCTATCATGCCATGTGCATGGTCGGAAGAAGATGGTTAAGTTGACGACTATCGATTTCTGGAAATCCGTTTCGGAGACCCAATGGTTAGATAGCCGACTTCAGCTCACATTATACACTAACAACCGGGGTTTTTCATACGAGCTTCAAGCGAGCAGCAATACCGGCATGATGCGTCATCAGTTCATGCCTAACTAGCCACCGAGTGGCCCAGCCTAATTTTCTTTACCAAAACTAGACTTCTCAAACGAGAATCCGTGTATATCGCCGTTGTCGTTATGCCACCGGCCGTTCCTCGATCATCCTACGTGCTTGTATTTAACCCGTCCAATCACGGTAGCGAGTCCCGATCAATTGGGTCGAAATTTGTGGCAAGGCCCCTGACAGCTCCCCTGTTGGAGTAGAAAAGCAAACATCAACAAGACAGCAAGCAAGAAAGAGGCGTTTACGGTTGTAATTGTTGCGTCAGAAAATCAATGCATTGAATCAGGCAGAAAACAACATGACTAGTAAGTATTAAGGGCACGCCTCTTCCCCTGCAAACATGGACATGGACATGCACGATGCAGTCGGCCTTGGATACATATGGACGGAATTGGACGTTGAGTCGGGCTGTGCTCCAATAGTACAAGGGCGCCTCGAGACTCGGGGATTTTTTATTGATCACAACTGCCAGAATGCCACAACGGCGGCAGCTGTCCGTCGTGGCGCGGCTCAACCACGTTGTTGGGTCTGAATTGTCACGCAATAAATCAAAGCCTTCCACACCTGGCCTTTCGAATAGGGCAACTCTCGTTTGTCCCGAGCCTACTACATATTCATAACAGACCCCTAATTGGACATGAGTACATTGTCCTAGGTCTCGGTCTCGGGTCAAAACAGATTGTCCAGAGCTAGTCAGCCACCAGTGCTCTGTTGTCATACAGCCGCGTAATAAGACGCATACAGAGTGCGCACATATCGATTACCTACGGTAGCGCAGTGCGACTCATTTATCAAAATATCTCCGAACTGGGGGAAGCATGGCATGACATTGGCTGCTACGTCAAGTTTGACAGCAACACATCAGCCCTTCCCTATGCGTTTATTGCTCGCATGCTCGCGAGAAACTCGCAGGAAGCTGATACAGGTCGTACCCACGTACGCCCCGCCCCCGATTTGAGCTTGCAATGGTACGGTATTCTTTTCTTTTCTTTTTCCATCCGCATCGTTTCAAAGCTGCTTTTCTTGTGTATGGAGCATGCAGGTTATCATCAGCCCGCATCGATTTTTACATGTATTGTATGCACATACACCCGTAATTTTTTATCAATGGTTTTACACTACCTGACGTTTCCTGAGCTGCTCGCCACCGGGTGGGTCAGCAATATTTATCATATTGTCCACTGATTTTCTTTTCATTTCACGGCACTGCGGCCCTGACACTCTCACCTGGGTATAGTACTGGTGTTACCCGAACAAGCACCAGCACAGTAACCGGCTGTATCATCTTACCTACCCCAGAGCTTCTCGTCACCCCCATGAGTCATGGAGATGAAGGCGATGATAGTCTAGACGGAAAGGGGGGGTAAGAAAATAAGAGAGAGGGAGAAAAAGCAATCCTTTAATCTACCTCGACGTGTTTGCTTGTTATGTTTCCTACGCAGACCCATTGGGCCCTAGTAAGCAGTTGGTTCCGATCAAGAAGGAATCTGTATGCTCACTTGTAACTTATAACGGTAAAGAAAATTGTCGTCTACTTCCTACTTCATCCTTCTCTTCCACCATTTTTGCGCCTCTCTAGGCTAGAACTACATACATAGGCCTGCCGTCCACACACCACGTACGTACCTACTACACAGACACGATGCATGATGCCGCCTCTTCTGCCGAATAATTTCCCTTCACAGCCGTACTGCACCGTTGCGCAAACAGCTAGAGAGCCGCTAACTAATCCTTTCCTGCCACATCACCCGTCGCCTCATTACAAGTCGCGGTTCTGATTTCACTTGCCATTCTCTTCGTGCCTATGCGCGTACGTAGATAGTATCTGTCGTCCATGCTGCTGGCCGTGTCTCTCCCTACCTAATCGGGAAACACGAGGACCGCGATTCTACTTCGAATATATAAGGTATTTACATAGCCCGACCACCCACCTGACCTTTGCGCGCTGGTCCAGTCTCTTCATCATCGTCATACAACCCACAATTTTGGTTACCATATCCCCTCCGTTGCTAGAAGACATATCCTCATCGGGTCGAAGTATCAACTTGTTTCGTTGCCTTACACGAGACTACCCAATCATCATGCCGTCCTCACAACAACAGCAGACTTCGAGTACGCCGTGGCAAGACCGGCTGGCAGGTGGGATAACAAACCTTCACACAATGAGCTCATAGGAGCATGGTAGCTAACCTGCTTGGCCAGAGGTGTGCCGTGAATACCAGATCCAGGCTCCTCACTTTCAGATTGTCTCTGACCGACGAGGTGAGATTCTTGTTTTTTTCTTCATTAGTCCCAATTAGCTGGCCACCAACCAGCTCACACTCATTGCTCAGGTGGTCGCACCGCGTGGTCTAGCATAGTTACCGTATACGGCAAGCGAATCGAGGCGCGCTATTGGTACGACGGAAGAAACATCACCAATGCTAGGGAAGATGCCGCAGAAGCGGCTCTCAACTGGCTGTCGACTCAAGCGAATCTTACCACGAACTGGTAAAAAAAAATTGGGTTGCGCGGACGAACAATGAGCCGCGTACTTTTTTTTCTCGATATTTGACTTAGGGATTGTCGAGCCGACATGCGGGACTCCTCCACACGATCTCCTTCCCCATTTGCGCGATTGATTCACTTCAATACCCCCTATTTTACCCGACGACGGTCTTTTGCGGTTATGTCTGTCTCCTCGCTTTGTACTTGAACTTCCTGTTCTGTACGATACTAGCAAATCGGAGTTTGGGAAAGGATCTGGTAGCCCCACGGCAAGGAGACGAAGAATAAAAAAAAGATACACAGAGAGAGAGGGGGACAGAGAGAAAGGGAAAGCAATTACATCAGCATCTTATGGATACGGCGCACGTTCCTGTTTCATTGATTGGTTTTCCAATGGATACAGAATTTGGGGATTGAATTTTCCGGTCCACCACGCGCATTTTTCGGGCAGCGAAAGACATGTTTATCACTACGACGGGGGGGATCATCACTGGGAATGGAATACAAAAAGCAGGGGTTATTCGGGACCAGGCGCAGGACATTATTGCTTCGCCAAAATTTTTTCGTCGTTTTCTCAGAAACGGGGTCCTGAGAAGTGATAGTGTTGTATTTTCTCCTTTTCTGTTGTTTTCTTCTTTCCTACTTCTTTTCGTGCTTTTCAATTTGTTTTCTTCTAAATTGGTTTTCTTCTTCTTTTGAAATAACGACAGAGACGGATCGGGTAAGAAAGGAACAGAAAAAAAAGAACAAAAAAGCAAACCTCGACTCTACGAGACAAGTTTTCGATGAACACATGGCTTGATCGATTTCCTATCAAATTCGTGGACCTCTGCCTCCTAATTGCGGATGGGATTTTGTTGAGCTCATTAAGATCAGGGGGCCAGCGACTAAGACATGCGCGCGCAGAAGGGGATTTCATTTGGTTTTTCGAGGAGGGAAGAAGAAAAAGAGGACGAAAAAGCAACGGCTTCGTCAGGAGGATACCGGAGGGGGGGAGGAAAATGCAGAAACGCGAAATCAGATTTTGTTGAGGAGTAATGAATGATGCCGATCTACTAGCTATGCAAGTTTGATGATGAATGATGGATGATAATGCCGCGGTTGTCGTCGTCGTCAAGCCCTTTTCCGCAGTTTGATTTTCAATGGATCTGAGAAAAAGATAAATATCCGAAATGCCACATTCACCCAAATGACGTGATGCCCGCACTCTTCTCGAAACAGCTTGTATGAGGAATTGCGTGTGCTGATGTTCCTGCTTACTGTAGCATGCCATGCGTCCTGCATGCACTCCTGAAATTCCGTCTGATAAAAGGAAAACGAAAATACGCAATGCAACGCCAGCCAGGGACGGGGTGACGGGGCGTGACGGGGCGTAAGCTACCCCTACGTAGTGCGTGGTAGTAGTGTCTTCTCCTACCTGCCCTACATGCCCTATGCTACCCTATACTACCCCATACGACCCTACAGCGTAGTATACTACCCTAAACCACCCTGTTGCCACCTACCTAACTGTACCAAGACGACGCGCTAAGCATATCTTCATCGAGTACCGCGGCGTGCCGGTGCCGGTTGCCCAGAAGGATTTGCGCATGGGGGGGTGTAGCTGTAAGCACATATACGCGCAACTCTTCGATAGGTTTCGACTGCAGATATCCACCGTCAGCTTATACATAGGCTGTGACAACTGGGGAACTACGACCTCCCGGTTTCAAGCTATGTAGGTCAGGTGTACATCTATCTATATTACGATATTACGCCATCGCAGATCTGGCCCTAAGCCCCAGCCGATGGCTTCTTCTTCTTCTTCTCCGAAGTAAGCTTATTGTTGTAGATTGTTAGCCTTATGGAGAATCCTTACCCCCCAGTCCGACCGGTGAGCTAGGTAGGCAGTCTACACTATTACACAACGGCACTACGACACTGTTACACGGCTCTTTACATACATCCACATACATACATACATACATACATACATAGGCGGCAGCTGTCATCGACCCTACACTATATATGTATGTGACCCTACGGTCGCATGACTAGCTGGGCTAGCGCTGCCGACGACGACGACGACCCGCGCTCAGCGAGGTCGTATCCGAAGGATGCGCGAGACTGAGACAGCAAGTGAGCTCCAGAGGCGCGCCGAGGCGGCACAGCGCAGATTTTGGGTGGTGAAGGGTTTAAGACAGCCATGTCTCATACCTTAGGTACATCCTCATACCTAGCTACACCTAATATGTAGGCAAGTACTGTATTATGTCCCAACTAGGGCGTATTGGACTTTGAAGAAACGTGCTCGGGCAACCAGACCGACTTCCTTCCCGTCCCAAAAAACAAATTCGTATTAGGCACTAAAAGGCGATCAAACCTTCGAGCCAGATTATCTATTACCTAAGGCCCGGCCCGGATTCTGCATGGGAATTTCGATTTCCTTCTCGTCGTACACTATGCCCTACTGCTACCACCTTACTATCCCACATACATACCCCTACATAGTACTGTACATACATACATAGCCTACATAAGGTACGAATCTAGGTGGACACAGTGGGGTTGACTATTAATATACATATATGTATGTATGTATGTACATAGCCCTGTTACAATCCGCTCATCACCCGCGTGGGGGAGCGAGGGCATGGGGCAGCCGGATCTGGAGTTTGGGTGACACGGTAGGAAGCGGAAGGTTCAAGGGTTTTCAAGGTCAAGGTCAAGGTCAAGGGTGTTATTGATTCGCGGTAGAATTGTTCTAGATTTTCTGGGACTCATGGGAAATGCAAAAAATGCGCTATTATGTAAAAAAGTCACGGAAGAAAAGAAAAATTGATACGTATTTGTACAGGAAAATGGAGATTACGAGAAAAATAGAAACGAGAGCCATGGACACATTCGATATGGTAAGGGGCTAACGGAACGAACCCCCTGAAACTGGAAAACAATGAAGATTGTGGCTTGGTCGTTGTGTGGCTTCGAGGATTCCAATTATGTAATACTACTTGTTTGCTCGTTCCCGCGTCTTTTGGTATCGATCTACTCAAGTGGCCCAAGCTTCGGATTAACTGCGGGGCTGAACATTGCCGAACCTCACTATCAGATAACATTTTTTGCTGCAGCATCACCATCAATTCGAATATCGCATTGGGGGCTGACGAGGACGGGGCACTGAGACCGACACAGAACCCGAAGTCGATCCGCGGGCGTATACATCCACGATTGGCATCATGTCCTGCAAATTGACCCCGTGGGGGGTCGCAGCTGTCGTCCGAAATCTCAGCATACGGACGCGACAACCAGCTACATCCGCACTACGAGCCGCCCGTCTAGAACAACGACCAATACAAATTGCGCCATTCTTAATAACAAGGAGAGGGCTCGCAGATGATATATACTCAAGACAACCACCAGAAGACTCTTCCGAACCACCGCCCCCGCCGCCCTCCTCATCACCATCGGAATATGAGCCCAAGCCAATCGAAGTCTTCGCACCCAACTTCCTCAACGCCGAGGCCATTGCCGCGCTCGAGAAGGCTGCCGCGGGCCAGGATATCTACGGCGACGGAGAAGACGGTCTCCTCTTCGGCATGCCCGAGCGCCCCGGCAAGAACGAGCAGCTGCAGCACCGGTACCACCCGGTGATCGACCAGGTTACGAAGCTGCTGATGCGGGACGGCAAGCTGAGTAAAGCGCAGAGAGTACGTTCCCTTCCCCTTAATACCTACCACACAGTTCTATACAAAGAGACAACAAAAACCAGAAAACCTACCTCCCTAGGTATAAAGCAACAAGCTAACATCACCACACACAGCACATGAGTCTAATCCTCAACTACCTGCGCACCACGCCCGCGCCCAAAGTCTCACCCCTGCGCCCCCTCCTGCCCGGCTCTCCGCCTCCCTCCCAACTCCCGCTCGACCCCCTCCTCTACCTGACCCTGGCCATCGACTCCGTCGCGCCGTTAGTCCGCATCCGGGCTCTCAAGGGCGCCGCGGGAGGTGGCCAAGCGCTGGAGCTGCCGGAGCCGATGGCGGCGCGGGCGCGGCGGCGGCTGGCGGTGATGTGGATCCTGGAGGCGGTGCAGCGGAAGCGGTCGACGGGGTCCGGTAGGGCGCAGTTCGCCACGCGGTTCGCCCAGGAGATCGTCGCCGTCGTCGAGGGCAGGTCCACCGTCTGGGACCGCAGGAACCAGGTCCACAAGCTGGGCACCGCGGCCAGAGCGAATTTGACGCATTATGCTGTTGTGGGGAAGAAGAGGTAGATGATGCATCGAGGCTAGATGAAGTTGGTGGCATGAGGGGATGGCTGAGGATAAGAAACATGGGAGCGGGGATGGAACATTGGCTTGTTGGTGACGCCTAGGAGGTACCATATCCTCCCAAGGCTAGGCTCGGTTGAGCTGCCAACTACATATCAAGCTGTACCTAAGAGGTCTATGTACGATATACTAAAAATGGACTTGTACAAATGAGAGCTACCTCCTCAACTTGAATCAAAAGGGGTATACTTATGTGCTATGGCCATATCACGTTCTCGCAGCTTTGTGGGCGTCGAACATTTCACATCGTCTTATTCCAACCACTTGTCTTACGAGGGGCAATTATTCTATGGTTGATTTACGGCCGTTACTGCTGGATATTCTTCTATGATAGCGAATGGGATTAGCAAATACTCAGTTGTCTCAGAATCAAGCAAGTAGGCTACTAATCGTTTAGCTTGTTAATTGACTTTTAGTGGTTTATTGACTTATCGGTGGCTAAGGTCGTTAGTGATAAAAAAATACATCAATTCCGAGCATTGTAACAATAAAATACCTATCACCTGAAGCACGAGGCAGTCACTTCTACTGCATGTTAATACGCGCACTTCGGTTCTGACATCATTTTTGCTCTGTCTATGTAACTATCGTTCAAGTCGGGGAAAAACCATTGGTTGATACGTATACGTCCCCTTTGCCTTCCTCTTCCTCATTCCTTCCCCCTTTTCCTACCGCCTTCTCACCTCATTCTCATGGGTCATGTAAAGAAAAGGATCGATAATGCTTTTCTCACAAGCCCTTCATTCAAAAGGTATGCCATAAGGATAATGTGTGAACATCCTCCTTTCCAAAGTCCGGTCCTCTCTATGAGCCCTTTTCAAAGCTTCGCATGCCAAGTAACTCAACAAACGCTCCTCAATCACGAACTTTCAAGACCATTCGAGGCTGACTCGTCTTGTCCTTCGTCCTATGCGCGACGTACGGTCCCGGGCGTAGATGGCGTTCCAGGTCCCAAGCCGCCAGGCCTCTTAACTGGCGTCGTAGGCGCGAGTGCCGTTCCAGGTGTTGCTCCTCCGTCAACAGGTGGGGTATCCGTCCTAGGAACAGCGCCGCCAGGGCCAACCTTAGCCGGGGGCTTGAAGTTGGAGGCGGCGCCCTTGGCATAGATCTCCTGAAGCATAGTATCAAGGACGCCGGCCTCGTTGAACTCTTGGTACTTGCGGTACAGCTTCAGGGCGGTCCTAGCGTCCTCGATGGAGTCGTGCGTGCTCTGCTGGATGTCTTCCTTGAGCAGAGTGTGCGCGAGGAACTGCAGGCTTAGCTTTCGGAGGCGCTCCTTAATGAAGAAGAGGTCGCTAGTGTCAATCACCTGCGCCTTGGGTACGTGTATGTTTATTACGCGGAAGTCCTGCTTTAGGCCGTGACCTAGGAATTTGCAGCCGAGATTTAGGAGGATCCAAATCTTCTTGTACGCAATCTTCAAAGGGACGAGGTTGTGACCTCTTTGCTGCGCCGTTTTTTCGTCTAGGTCTTCAGGGGTAATTCCCGAATAGGATGTTAGGTAGTCGACGACCTTCTCTTTGATAGTGATGTAGTCATCGATAAACGGAAGTCCTTCGTCCATGCCACTACCACGGACGATAGAGGTCCTGGCTAAAGCGTGCACCACTGGTCGAATAATCCTGGAGTCGCCGTCTGAATGCATTTCTACTTCTGGTTGCGAGATCTTCACGAATTCTGTATCTATGGCGACGACTGTATTAGGTCCAGCAGGCTCAGTCTTTTCGTCCAATGTCCGATATGTCTTGTCCGCTCGATTAGGTCTGCTAAATTGTTAATAGAGTGATAGCGATTCACCAAGTATATAAACTCACTGAAGATCCAGATAGAGTAACCTCGAATCAAGGTTCTGCTTCCAACTAGAGTCGAGCTTGTTGTTTGCGGTCTTGATTTGATAAGTGACGACAGAAGGGTTCTTCCACGACGTATTGAACGTCAATGCTTCCTGAGGTGGAATTGGCTTGACGTAAAAATCATTAAACAAATACCATTGACTCTGGCCAGGGGCCGTCGGTGCAGAATGTGCAACTACACACCTACGCGTTAGCTTCCCTACCACTTCTAACCCCATGGGGATCGAGGGATCTTACTGTTTGCCATGGCCACAAGGTGGGATCTCTGTTGTTGACCTCCTTCAATGTTGACGGCTAGGCCAGTCAAAGAATACACGGTGATGTTATGAATACCTCGTTGCAGATGCAACTTTAAGTCTTCTCCTTCGAAGCAGAAGAACTGGCCATTGTCCACTATGACGCCAATTTCTTCAGGCAACCATCCCGGAGTAGCCCAAAGGCGTCGATGCTCGTTATTGTTAATAGCGGTCGTAAGCATCAATACACTAGGAATCCTATGTATTGTCTTTCGAGTAGCTAATGTCTGGTACCTGTGGCAGTTGTTGCACCACCCCTTATTAGTGGTTTCTCTCTCAACACTCATTTTCAACACTTGTGAAAACGTCGTTCCTCGTATCCTAGAGTTTCTATGACCGGGTTTCTAATCTAGTAAGCCTCCGTCGCTCTCAACTACTAGAAGCAGGCTGAACTTACGTTTTGAGGGTACATTAATTCATTTACCATGGTGTGGTCGGCTTTCGTAGTCTCACTACGACAATTCATACACCGAATGGAACTAGTCGCAGACGTCTGGAACAGCTGGGAGTTTTAGTGTTAGCTAGCTGCATTCCGATGTATGGAGATGGCACAAATGGATTTACCTCTTCGAATGCCCCTGGCCGAGGTGCCTCCGTAGTGTGAGCTTCGGGATTTTGAGCTATCATGCTGTAGTTCTGAGTAGTCTGTCTGAGAAGAAACCTAGTCAACTGTTGCAACATGACTGTCCGAGACGCATGAGGTTCTTCCTCGAGCAGGCCAAGCTTGCCCGCTAGTGAGTATTCGTTAGCCAGAGATGGCGAAGCATTAAACAGCAACTTACCTTCGGGATGGTAGCTTAGAGTCTTGGTGAAGTTGGATGCTTGGCACGCCTCTCCTTCTGCTTTATAGAGCATGTCGAAGAGAAATCCTAGTTCGCAGAGGAGACATAGCTCGTCAACGCAGGCTGTAGCCGCATGCTGAAGGGCAATGTTCCGAATTAAGGGGGTATAATGCATTACTTGCAATAGAGGGTTTGCATAGGCGTTAACAATATGATTCTGTAACCCTGAGTATTGAGTTTTGTTGAAATAACTGTATTTTCGATTAGTACCTATGTTCCAAAGTAGAGAGCCAAAACGACTCACCCGAAGTCGAAATCGTCAATTCCAAATTTACTATACTTAATTTCGATGTTTTGGTATGACTCGGGAACCTCGATCTTGAGGCTTTCGAGGCTAGTGTCTTGTACAACTAGTGGAAATTCGGGGACGACCTCTTCGGGTGCCGGTGTCCCCGCTGGAGACTTTGCGGCTTCTCTCGCCTTCTCACTCAGGAACTTTGGTGGCTTTAAAGAACTTTGGAGATTCTCGGCACTCCGTGTATCCTCAACCTGGTTTCTTCGTAGCGGTCGAGTGTTCTTACCAT
Organism: Hypoxylon sp. E7406B; assembly: GCA_000931505.1. Lineage (NCBI taxonomy): Eukaryota > Fungi > Ascomycota > Sordariomycetes > Xylariales > Hypoxylaceae > Hypoxylon > Hypoxylon sp. E7406B. The sequence goes on along the minus strand of JYCQ01000114.1, from coordinate 544,745 downwards.
AGTAACCCCAATCCTTTTCTAGGAGCGTTGCTAGGAATTGGGGGTCGATTTTAACGGGAGGCGCACCGACCTCTGTCACCATATTGCTTGGCCACGCCGACAACAATACGTCCCGATAGTAGGGCATACCGACACTGCTCAATGGCCTAGCATCCTATCAGCAAGTGTCACTGCAACTTCATCACTCAACACTTACGTATCAAGAGAATCAAAATCGATCCGGGGTCCAGTTGGAGGTCCGGAATCAGCGGTTTCTATGGGCGTAGGGAATTCGGCGAAGTGAATCTTGCTGGGCGAGCCCCAAAGGTGGATAAAACAATCGCCATCTGCAAGGGCAACGGCCTCGCCCGATGAGGCGATCTCTATCATTAAAAAGAAAGATAGGCTGTTCGCTTGGCGCACATTACTAGTGTTTGGATTCATAAGGTCGACGACGTGCATCTGTCCGATCTGCGACATAACAATACTAGTAGTTGACATTCGGGGATGCATCCGCACAAAAGCGGCGCCGGCCGGGAACGGAATAGGAGACATTGAGACCATGTTCTTGAGATCGAAAACATTGACGAATGGATCGGGCATGTAGTTACCTCCGTGCCTAATGGAGTATCCGCAGGTAACTATGAAGTCATGCTGTGCATCCATGTCGTTTATCGCAGCTGTATGGGCATTCCATATCTTCAGAACCTGGAAGCTGATGGAGTCGATGATATGGATGGCGCCAGAAGGAGTCGCGGCGCATATATACCGGCTCCTTCTCATGATTGTGTACTTATGTTCCGTAGGAATCTAATACATGGCCGTTAATTGTCATAGCACCGGCTTGTGGTGGGCAAACTGAGCGTACCTGCTTCGAGATCTCACCCTTGTTCGTATCGATGACAAACATCTTATCTTGTTCGCCCGCGACTAGTATTTCAGCGGTGCCCTTAGACGTGAAACTCATACACCGTAGCTCCTGCATTTCCTCGTGTCTGTATTACCAATTAACGAAATTCTTCCTGCTACTAAAGAGAGAACCCCACCTTAGTGACCACAGAGGCGGTCCTCTTCTCAATGCCATATGTACGCCACGGGAGCCGAGGGCTATTACTCCCTTGTCGTTAAATAGTATCTGTCGGACAGGCCCATCTTGGGATGTATGGGCCTTAAAGGATGTATACGGCTGTAGTTTCGTGCCGTAGAAGGAGGATACCCGGCCCTAACCTAGCTGTCAGCTGGATGTTACGGAGATGTCGTGGTCGAGAGCTGGCATTCGTACATATTCATTACCGGTCCACAGGAGTTCTTGGCTCGTATCGAATGCTAGGACTGTGACAGGCGTCGGCATGGCCCGGAGACCGGGKGGTGGGAAAGGTATGCGCGCAACCTATTGTCCAAGAATCGAGTCAGCCTTGTGCTCTTACTGAACGCCCATTGCGACAGCTGCTTCTCCAGATCTCATCACAGGCTCTGTGATTGCTTGCAATTGAAGTCATGGATAGTAATAACTTGCCTCGTCCCAATCTCCGTCCATCTTGGCGAATTTGTCATCGTCGGACTAATAACATTAGAGGTGTATTCGTCTTCCAGGCTAGAAGCCCTGATCGCGTCGCGTCTCTAGTAAAATGTAGAGATGTTGGTGGGATGGATTTATGGATGTCACCTATCCCACCTTCGATTGATAGATTACGCTTAGGAGTGGACCTTGGTCTATACGGTTTGACGGCCCCTGCCAAAACTGTACCGGTCCGTATAGTCTTTTTTACGTGGCTCCTAAATTCAATAAGCCAAAGCTCTCCCTGTTTTGTCAATATTATAGTAAAAGGATTAGGCGATAACCATATAATCATGAGAAAGGAAGGTCAAGCCATCACATTTCTTGAAGTATAATATTATACAAGAAGAAGCATTCGGCCGTTAGAGCCCATGTCACAATCAAGAATTACATGTCTCAATGCAGCAAGGTGTAGCTTATACACCACCTACTACACTCTAATTCTTCGGGGGGTATGCGCTTATCAGTTACGATATGCATATAAAAATCACCGGGACGCATTGACCACTTGCGGTGCTGCCCTAACCAGTCACAAGCACTAGTCTCAATATCAAAGGAGGACAGGCCAATTACTAACACTCTTCTATATTCACTAGAAGAAAAACTGCTTAATCTATGTCCGATTCCATCCACCAACGGACAATGCATCACGAATCAACCGATTCATTGTGTGCAACTGCTCGATATTTTCGCATTCAATTTGTTCATCAGCTCCATCACCTCTCGAGCTGTACTCGCGGTCTTCCCATCCAATAGTATATCGTGTGGATCGATCGTGGGACCTAATCATTCCACAATGCGTTTGTTGTTCCCTTTGTAAAAAAGACAAAAACATGCCAAAATGCTCAACTCCTAACGTCTAGAAAGGACATGAAATTAAAAACACCAGGAAAGAATATGCTGCTGCGAAGCGTCTTGCCTTTTTCGTTTAAACAACCGGACCGGCCGCCTTTACCTCGTCGGTGGCTTCTGATTCGTACTTCTTGAAGTTTTCAATGAACAATGCTCCTAGCTTCTTTACCTCTTGGTTGAAGCTGTCTGTTCCCGCGGTCCAAGCGGTCTTGGGGTTGAGCAGTTCCGAGGGTACACCAGGGCATGATGTGGGCACCTGGAGGTTGAAGACATCGTAGGTCTCGTAGTTGGCCTTGGCGAGGTCACCAGAGTGGATCGCATCAAGGATGGCACGAGTGTACTTGAGCGGGCAGCGCTTGCCGCCGTGGACATAGCCAGCACCAACCCAGCCGGTGTTCAGGAGCCAGGCGTTGGCGGAGTGCTTTTCTATCTTGTCCGCCAGCATCTTAGCGTATCTCATGGGGTGGAGGGCTAGGAATGGCTGGGCGAAGCAAGATGAGAATGTGGCTTGAGGCTCGGTGACACCGTCCTCGGTACCAGCCATCTTGGACGTGTAACCCGAAATGAAGTGGAACATGGTCTGTGCGCTGTTGAGCTTCGATATCGGCGGCAATACACCACGAGCATCGCAAGTCAACAGGATGATGTTGCTGGGATGGTTTTCCGACATGCAAGGGATCTTGGCATTGCTGATATACTCGATGGGGTATGCGCATCGAGTGTTCTCGGTGAGGGTAGCATCGTCGTAGTCGACTTCTCTGGTTACCGGGTCAAAGACAACATTCTCAAGGACGGAACCGAAACGGATAGCGTTGAAAATGTCTGGCTCCTTCTCAGCTGAGAGGCCAATGCACTTGGCATAGCAACCACCCTCGATGTTGAAGACGCCCCGCTCACTCCAGCAGTGCTCGTCGTCACCAATCAAAGATCGGTTAGGATCGGCAGACAGGGTTGTCTTGCCGGTACCCGATAGGCCGAAGAAAAGCGTCACGTCTCCATTCTTGCCTTCGTTTGCGGACGAGTGAAGAGTAAGTACGTTGTGCTTAATAGGCATTTCGTAGAACAATACGGTGAAGACACCCTTCTTCATCTCGCCGGCGTACTCAGTACCAAGAATGACCATCTCCTTCTCGGCAAAGTTGATGGCGACTGAGGTTCCCGAGGTCATTCCTTCGGTGTATCGGTTGGCCGGGAAGCTACCGGCATTGTAGATCGTGTAGTCGGGGKGGAAATGCTCTAGCTCTTCCCGCGGAGGGCGGATGAGCATGTTTCGCATGAACAAGGCATGGTAGGCACGAGCGCAGATGACTCGGACTCGAATTCGGTACTTCTCGTCCCAGCCTGCGTAGCCATCGACAACGTAGATTCGCGTTCGAGTGTTCAGGTAGTCAACTGCACGTTCGCGGTTGATTTTCCAGACCTAGATTGAATCGTCATGTTAGCTACCGTGATTCTCGTCCGGAATCGAGATGAGGCCAAATGCAGCACGTGAATGTTCAGGTGGGGCTGAAAACAGCCCGGTCGTGTGGAAGGCGGGGTGCATTCTATTGCCGGATCTGGCCCGAACTGGGCTGGGATGATGCGCCTCGGATGACGCCAATGACAGGGATCATTTTGGCATCGAGTCTAGGCCAGACACCATATGACTTCCCAAAACATGCCTGGTTCAGGGCTGAACCTAGGCAATTGGGGTAAAGGCCAACGAGATTGAAGGTAATTCTTCTCGATGGTAGGTTGGAGAGTTGGGGTGACGTAAAGAGCTCGTCATAGGGAAGCTGAAATTTTGACTGGCCGCCGAGAATGACGATTTCAATGTCGCAAAGTTTACTTCTCGAGTACGGCAAATGTGGATTCAGAAGCAAATGACATGAGGAATAGGAGCTAGTTCGCGGGAATTGGAAGTAAAAGGAAGGGCAACGATGATTCTCTTACCTCAGGGGCCATTGGCTTGTTAACGGGKCCCCACCAGATATCTTGCTCTGATGACGGCTCCTTGACGATTCTCTTATCTGAGGGAGATCGTCCAGTCTTCGCTCCCGAGTACGCTGTTAACGCACCGCTCGACGCAATGGCTGAGCCCATTTCATAGACCTTCATAGTCGGTTAGCATGTGTCGGATATTGGTCGCGTGACCTGGCTGAGAGGTCGTCTTACAAGAGCATCTTCGTATAGGGCAGCAACCGATGGGTTAGGGATCTATAGACTTGGTTAACTGAGACGCCAACAATGTGTTTGGCATCACTGTCACTTACAATAGCGACTCTGTCATAGTCGATGTGTGCTTTCTCATGCAGCTCTTCTTCTACATTGGAAGTTAGTAACCCGCAAGGACAATGGCAAAAAGCCCAACGTCGTGGACTCGAATTTATCTCGTTTCATACCTAGCTCTGTGTGTTCCCTTTCATGGTGGGGTCTGCAAATGGCTCACGTTAGGAGGGATGCCATAGTCATTGTCCAAGGGATGAGCTACTTACTCGACACCACCAGGGTGAAGAGCAGTCTTGTTGACTTTGTTGTTCGGAATCACTGACGCCATTGTTGTTAGCGTCCTGATGTTGGAAATTTTGACATAGCTACTCTCTCAGGGCCACTCACTCTTGTGTTGTTGAAGAAGAGAGTGAGAATGACCGTTGGCAAGCTGCTGAGACTTCGGGCCTTTCACTGTGGGATCAGTGTAGGGAGAAGCGGTTCTGACGACTGGGTCGGCCATGGTTCTTAAGGTTGACGAGTTTCGAAAGTCAATACGATTATAGCGGCTAGAAGGATGGCTCGAGCCGAAGACAAACGGGGAATATGGATATCTAGTTTGATTAAATGGGGTAGCAGACGAGACGCCGGCAATGCAAGTTAACTCAAGGTAACTTTTCGGTCTGCTAGTCATGGACCGAACCCGAGAATATATAGGAGATATGAAAGTAGTGGAGATGGCGAAGTTTGAGCGAGCCATTCCACTGGCCAGTGACATTCGTTGTCATTGATTAGGCACTGAGGCACGAATTCAAACCGGAACACTCCTCCCTGCATCATCGGGAAAGGCGAGCTGAACCGAGCTCTTCCTTTGTTTCTTGTCTCGGTACGCTAGCAAGGTATTGTGGCGAGGCGTAGCGTAATCGTCAAAGATGTTGCTAGTGTGTGTAAGGATCGTTGCCGGATTGCAGGTAGTCCTGACTAACAGGTGCTTGAAGTTGGTGTGTGGTGTCATATGCAATTGAGTTTCGTGCCATTCCGTTTTTTTCCTCAGCCTCTCCAACCCCTGCGACGCTCCGCACCTATCAAGAACCGACAAGGATTATAGGCTATCGGTCCAGATTTTACCCATCGTTTTCGTCGCATGTACATCAGGATCTACATGAATGTAGCACCGTGTTATGCTTGTATTCACCTGCTTGATCCGGCTACCTAAAATTCTGAAGGCCATTCCAGAAAATTATCTTGCCCATATTGTCGTTACATGTCTTAGCAAAGACAAATGCATGAAAAGACGAACAAGGGGGAATGGAAGTTGGAGAAGACGGCACACGACAGCGGGGTACCTGTATCTCACGAACTGGTACGTACTTCCCCGTTCTCCTATCGGCCCCACATAGAGGGGTTACTATAAAGGGTAGACCCGGTACAGGGAGCGCGGGGCAAGGGGGCTGCGATACCTTCAAGAACCTCGGGAATATTTATACGAGAGGACGAGATTGCCATTCGGCAGACCAAAAGACTTCTAGGCGGTGTAGCCATCAGATTAAGGTGAGTTGGTGTAAGAAAAAAAACTAGTATCTATTAAGACGAGAGTAGAACTCGTGATACCCCGGATCTAACTATTACAAGCCGGTCCCCAAGTACAATGCAGTACTAGGCTACATAGTACCTACATATGTCCACGTACATAACCTAATGTGTACCTAAGTGAGTACATCATGTATGTTGGTGATGTATATTAGGACGAAAGAGAACATCCAAGCTATTGATAATTGATATTCTTGCCCATCGCAATGCAACTATGCGAATCCCATCGGGACACCGAAATATCAATTCGGGACCCTCTTAAATTCCCGGAATTTCCCCCTAATAATATTACCTTCCCAAAGGCATCTATCAAACATGTAATAGAAATCCATTGCTGCGACTATCATATGAACTGGAACTTGTTGAACAAACCTTCTGATATTGAGAGGCTGTACATGTAGAAGACGGCCCCTGCATGTTGTACACACGAATAGCGMCCCGACTCTTCCCATCCGTTCAACCCTGCATGAAGATCATTCGGTACTTGGGTAAGGTCTCTTTTGAGCCGCCAAGATTGAGTACTGCAACCAAAAGGAGCGAACGCGGCTCGAAGTACACAGCGTAATCGCCCTTGCATGGCATATCTGCACCCGATATGCGGTTCAGAAATCTGGTATCGATCAGGAGAAAGGTACATCAGGTACCTATCTGGCCCCCTTCMCCCCGTGGACTTACCGAAGTTCATCCCGCCATTGGGCTAGCGAAATTGCCAAGTATTCCGACATCTTCCGTCTTTCTGGGGTATTATGGGTCTCTGGCAAAGAATCATCGTGATGATGTCTGGAGAACCAAGAAACAATAAGATCCCATGAGATTCCAGATTGGCCTTGTTACGTAAACGGCAGAGCGTCTAAGCCACAGCGGGGAGGCGGGGATCACCCGACGTCTCCTTGCCTCAGTTGGCTTGTGCGACGTAATCGATGCTGCCCAATGCTGAAAAATTTTCGAGAAATTTCGGAAAAACACGTGAAGTCAGCTCATCATATGCATTTATATCTGTTTTTGGATATAAACGGCGATCGTCCAGTGGTAGAGATCGGAGCGTGTAACTGATATCAGAAACTCCAATCAGCATCGAGATGATATGAAATTCGATTCGTGAAGTCATCAAGCGCTAACAGAGCGCTAATGTGGCTACAAGTCCCCTAGGAATTAGCGCCAAGAACCCCAAATCATTCTGTTGCAGTAGCAAAACACGGTCGGGCAGAACCGGGTTGATGATAACGTAATCTATGAGGGCCAGACCCATTTTCTAGACTAAGGTCTAGACTACCCCGGGAGTCGATTGGAAACGAGTGGGACTCCGTTCGGCCGGTAACAAGAACCTGACAGCCCACGGATCCGGTCCGACCCGCGGATCAACGTCATTCTCTGCCGAACTGCACCGATTATTGATCTTCCAATGATATCACCGTTCCGTGCCGTTGTCGCCGTGTACCGGTTGTTGTCGAGGAGTGTCGACTGAAACTTGTAAGACTTTATTAGCGATGGTCCCATGAATATTGGCCAATACCCATGTTTGGGGTTGATATTGAAACATCACTTATCAGATGCCTTCAATTGACGAGCCATGCAAGCTGAGAATCAGGAAAAGATCCCGTTATAATTCCTCCGAAGGAATTTTAGGGTTGCCATGTCCATAGTGATCCGGGATTCATCAAAAGTCACATGGTTACGCTACTTGTTGAGCCCTTGTTCTAAAGACTCGCCGTCTTCTATTGCTAGGTCAGCACGTTGTAATTTATATATCCCTCTTTTCGTGGGACCTGCAAGCTTTATAAGAATCTCTCACTGCCATCCGAGGATCCGAGAGCCGCCAGCTCCTAACTAAGGAAAGGGGGCCCACGTTGCCCAGCCTTTTAAGTTGCTGCCCAGATTATCTTTATCCCGACAACACTATACCGCCGGAAATAGATTTGCCGATCATCAACAGATTATAAAGGGGCGAAGGACGAGCCACTTATCCCTAGCAATCGGATCCGGACCAGGCGGGAAGGKACAACCAGGCCGTCGGTTGCGTTAATTTGACTTTATAAACACCGTTTTAACGAGAAGATGCCGACAACCGATTAAGGCAGATCGAGATGCTATCAATAGAATTAACCTATTTAAGAATTTGACTAGGGAATTCAAGTTAGGTGTGTTTCAACTGAGAGCCAAGTAGAGGTGAGACCCCGGAAGAAGCCAATATGTGTCCGGTCCTTAATAAGCGGGAAGTATAGTGGGAACTGACTCTCTGATTACCTGACTCTTAAAAATAGCAAATAGCAATCGCGGCGATGACCAGGATAGGTTCCTCTACTACGTTCCAACATCGTCGTTGAAGCATAGTCTTCTAGGACTCCTATTCCTAGATTGCAACAACTAACCTATTATCATATTGAGTCCTTTGAAGAAATGAGTTATCTGCTTGGAGATAGGTACCTTCGACCTCTGTATGTAGAGTCTTATTATACCATTTTTTCTTATCCATCTACTGTTCCTACACGATCTGTGCCTAATTTGATCACAGGCTATTCATTGCAAGATGACTGGCCATTCTGACAAATGTAGCTCTCAACGACCCCTTGACACAAGTCCATTTCAATTCAGATTACCTCGCCCGTATTAGGTAGGTAATTATTGCGCCTATGAATCTTATAAGCTCCCTGAAACTTTGGTTTGGTTGTGGTCTTTCAACTATTATGACCTTCCGTACCGTGACATTGATGAAGTTAGTAACGGAACTGCGAGCGACTACAGCGGAATTATGGGTATCAATTCTGGGAATTGCAGGAGATTAAAACTTGAAAGTCCTAACTAGGGACCTCGTCGACGATACCAGGATTGACGTGGTATTCAACGTGTTGAGACAGAACTGCGCCATTTCAGCCCTAAATCCTCGAGACCAATCAGGCTCCCAATTAGCAGGGACTTTTTGAGGTCCTCGCAAAGGCGGTTTCGGTATCGCTTTCGAATCTGTGGAGAAACGGACAAGCTTTCGGCTACTAGCGTCTATGCGGTGGGACAAAATATGGGGCTACGGCTGTGAATGACTCGCGACAGCTGGGGTGCAGCTGGCTGCTAAACCACATTAGGATAAAGCAACGAGACCGAAACCGACGATCTGCGACTGTTATGTCCATTGCGGCGCAGCCGCTTCCATGGCCTCAATAAGTCCACCATCTTATGTCACCGCCTTACGTGCGCTGGGGAGCTCCTTCGAGGCCTAATTTTAATTCTGTGAGACTATACGCCAGTCAACACAGGACCCAACGATATCTAGCTAAAAATGAATACAAGACCCTTGATAGTACGTAGCTGAAAATGAATATAAAGATGTCTCGGAATCTGCTCGCAGTTGTGTTTGGTCTTGGTCAGACTCGATCTCAGCCTTTCAACATCAAAGTAGCATCTGGATTCTTGGCAGACTATAGACACCACCAGAATGCAGCTCTCTAAGTCTTTACTCCTTCTGGCGGCTCATAGCAGCATTGCTTTGGGCCAAACCAATAGCACCAAGGGCACGGCCGACGTCCCCTTCTACCCTCTCAGCACGGATGACCACTTCTCGTTCGTACTTTACGAAATACTCTCTTTGTCTAACGGCCGTGGTGCAGCGACAGGCGAGGTGATGCGAGCCGCCGCCAAAATCCAGGCTGGAAATTACGAGAGCTTTTACAATGAGTTTAAGTTCCTCGCCGACTCGCTTCACGACACTGCCGCATCCATCAACGCGACGAAGTTCCCTGTCTCCGCCCGAGAAGCGTACTTCCGATCCGCGTCTTATTATAGGTCATCACTCTTCTACCTGACCGACAACCAGACAGATCCCAGACTCTTCAGCGTATGGGAAACGGCTAAAAAGGACTTCGACCAAGCAATTTCCTTGTTAGATGTAAAGGGCGAACGAGTTACTCTAAAGGGGCCTGGATTCGACATCCCCGTCATATTCTGGAAATCCCCTAAGGCTAACTGCGATACCCCCGTCCCCACGGTCTTGCTCGGCAGCGGCTACGATGCGCCTCAAGAAGATTCGTACCACGCACTCGGCCAGGAAATCCTTGACCGCGGCTGGAACTTCGTCACATATGAAGGTCCGGGTCAACCCACGGTACGCCGGGAACAAGGTCTTGGTTTCATCCCGAACTGGTGGGACGTTGTCACCCCAGTCGTCGACTACCTCGAGACCAGAGATGAGGTTGACAAGAAGCGCATTGCCCTCGGTGGTATGTCATTCGGCGGTATCCTGGCTCCCCTTGCCGCATCTCGTGAACACAGAGTCGCCGCCGTCTTGGCCATCGACGGGTTGCAGAATCTCCAGCGAGTAGCATTACAGCAGCTCCCCACCGCCCTACAGAAAATATACCAGAGCAACAACCAGACGGCATTCGACACGTACATGAACATGGTGAGAGCAAGCCCCCAGTCTCCCACGCTCATCAAGTGGTTCATCGGCCAGGGCTTGTGGGCCTTCAACACCCAAAGCCCTTACGATTGGTTCAAGCGGCTGGGAGAAATCAACCTCGACGGAGATGTCCTAAAGAGCGTAACCGTCCCTGTTTTCGTCGGCAAGGGCCAAGATGATGACATTGCTGGGGGCCAGGAACAGATCGTGGCCAATTTGTTAGGCAGCAAGGCGGATCTTCATGAATTCCCGACCGCACTTGGCGCTGGTCAACATTGCCAGCTGGGAGCCGAGCCGCAGCTTGCGCAGGCTGCTTTTGACTGGCTAGGCGAGGKATTTGAGGGAATACATTAATAGCTTTGCACCTTATACACACAGATTGTCTGCTTCGATAATCTTGGAGCAGCATTTTTTTTATAATATTAATTCAATTCATAGAGAAAGTTGTTTCACATTTGGTATAATGTATTTATCATCGATTCAACGACTTTTTGATATAGATTTACTAGAGTCAAATACCTAAATTTAGCGTTGCCTTCACATCTACCCATACAGTCAGAAGCCACCGGATCTCTTTGGATATAGCCACGAAACTTTTCGATTAGGTACTCAAAAAGCTCCTCCATATCATCCTTATGGAGAGACAATAATGCAGAGCTCTGGGATTGTTTTACTGCCATTGCTCTATGGGATAGTCGAGGGTAGCCTTTCCATATACACTTAAGGCACAGTGCGCGTAAGCACCTTCGTATACTTGGATTCTTTAAAACAGCAGTTAGGATATCTATTTTATAAGCACGCCTATCCACAAGCCCTGTATTAAGAAGTTTATAACTCATCACATGAGCTATAGAGACACTGCAATAAAAAGTTTTCACACATTTTCTATGCTAACCCTACGTGTGGGCTACGTGTGGGACATATACGAAAATAGTGGAGGCACTAACATGTACCAAGCAGGAGGAGGACTCATAGCTCAGTGGTAGAGCGCAGGATTGCAGCAACTGAGTAACCATCCCGAGGTCGCGTGTTCAATCCACGCTGGGTCCTTCAAGCCCTCCTCGTGAGAGGCAATGGCTTACTTACTCTTCGGTTTCGTGGTGTAGTTGGTTATCACGTCAGTCTAACACACTGAAGGTCTCCAGTTCGAACCTGGACGAAATCATCCTTTTTTTGCGTTCTTGATTGGTGGAAGTATGGGTGGTCAAGCGGCTAAAACACTTCGGTCTAGTTATGAAGCACACAATGCAGGCTAGTTCGAATCCAGAGTCGAGCAACGACTCGTTTTCTTTTGTAGACTTGAATGTAAAAAAATTTACTTACCAGGATTAATAATATACGAAGCCAATATGAGAGGGGTCTCGATTGTTTATAGTCAAGAAAGGGTGACGTAAGAGTGAAGATATATAATCCAGCGCAGAAAAGAAAATTGAAGGGTTAAGAAAAAAACTTTGCCGCTAAGTTCTAGGAGGTCTGGAGCGAAGAGGCTCGAGCAATCGCAGGCTCATCTGGAGTTGTTTTGAGAATATCTTTGATCTTGAGCGCTCTGAGAATGATGGTGCTTAAAGAGAATTGTTGATTGTAGGTAGGTGGTGGATGGGAATATTGATCGAGTGGATGCTTGCCCTCGCATCCGAACAAGTTTGGTTAAGCAATGTTATAACATATATGTGATTCTGACATTTCCTTAACACTCCTCAATTGTTGACGAAAATAGGTAGAGATTGTGTGATATGGTATTATTTCGTAAGATAATTGCGCGCTTTGCTCGAATATGATAGTGTACTGGGGTACCTTGGGTAAGCGACGATGATGTAAGCATCCCCTGAGGTACTAGGCCATTCAAACGGGGAGGCCTTTTGACTTCATGGCACTAGGTAACAAGAGGCGGGCACTCTTGCATGACCTATATAGGTTATACCATAAGATGTAGAAGGTATTTCTTGATCATTAAATTAAATACTGAGGGAAGACTATCTTCGTGTATTAGGTAATCTCCCAGCAATCGCTTTCTAACCCTGAGCTGTATGATAATTCTCGTGACTGAGGTGTTGATACGCCGAGCCGAGTGAAGACCCATGATATGGGCTCTGCCCATTCAAGAGCTAGACAAGGATGGCGAGTCCTTAGCAAGCCTGCGATTTCTATCGCAAGCTCCTCTGATATAGATTGCGCCCACCAGATGCTCTTATCTAATTGGCTTAGAAGCACAGCCCAGTGCATGACAATAAGCAAGGCGAATGGATCAGACCTGCTGATAAGCGACGCAAAGGGCTTACCCGCCAGCCCTGGGAAGGCGGTGCTAAACCCCCTCAATAAACCCCTGGCTTCTTCTGCGAAGCACATCTCCAGCCCTTCGATGCTCATGTGATATAGCTCGTGATCGCGCACTATAACAACCCCGTCTCCTTCTTCGTCACTGCTAACCGACTCGGACGTAGCTCTATTCCGCTGGTCGTTGATGGCGTGTAGCGTGGCTAAGGCAATCCTGCTATCTGGGTCTATCAGGTCTTTGGATGCGCCCATGCGGGATATGAAAAGGCGTAGGGGAAAAGGGCTATTGAGAAGCCACGGCATTCCCATCATCCCGATGCTGGTACTGCCATTGACCAGGTCGAGAGCTATAACCAGAAGATCGAGGACGCTGCCAGAATGATGAGGTATCGATAACTGAGCAGCTATCGCTATAGCGGAGAACATGTATAGGACGTGGCAATTATCTGCGTTCATGGTGCACAATTGAGTCCGAAACGAGCTGCTGCCTCTATTGTAGTATTCCAACCCCGCGTTGATGTATTTTGTGGCGTTCCCCTCCCCGATGAGCTTGGCTATTTGCAGCGACGAGATGGCCAGGATGCAATTCAGCATGTAGTCGTACTCGAGGGCGTACCGCGGCAGTATAACCTGCAGATACTCGCCGTCTTCTGGTATGCCGCAGAAAGCCTTGTATGTATTTGTAGACCATTGGTGCATCAGCTCTAGCTCCATCAGCCTGGAAGGCCCCCCGTAGGCGCCACAAAGCGCCCCTACATCGCCCTGTGGCCGCTCAATGGAAATGGGCCATAACTCCGCGCCCGCATCCCTGGACCGTAGGGAGAGAGAAGCTCTATTATTGAGATTGTCTACTTTTGGCCGGTTGTAGACGCATTTGGCCTTTCGAAGCGTGCAGTTGTTGCACGGAGGTCCTGACTCGTCGCATTTAGTGTGCCACTTCTTGCAGTTCTGGCACCCGTTGCGTGATTTCTTGTGAGATCTTCGCTTCTGCATGGCTTTTGATAGCAGATTGTATGGGAATAAGTGGTTCTCTCGAGCTTCACGTAATCGAGTTGCTTGGGTCCTTTATATTGAAAAACGACCCTTAAGCGCGGGATATGCCTAGGTAGATTGCTGACAAAATTTAAAGCTGAACTTGGCGATGTTACGTTCTCCTGGGCCTAATGTGCTGCGCCACGTGAATCCCCGCCAGCTGAAGGGCGTGTGGCTCAGTTATCAGAGACAGTCTACATCTACCGGGCGGCAAATGCGAAGTCTATTGGTCTAGTAAACGACCGTCTAATGCCGAGAACACGAGGAGATCCTGAAATAGACGAGGTCGGGTCCATCGTGTGACGTTCCGAAGCAAATATTTTGAGCCCTACGAGTTACCACATGTCAGTGGTGTGGATGCGAACTGCCCTCGTGGCTTCACTAACTCTATGTCCTTGTGGAGGATAAACTCCTGCATCCCACGACTTTACTGTATGAAGCTGTAATGTACCTTTGACTTGGGCGGGGCAGCCATGGGTATTGCAAGGGTTGCCCTGTCGCTCTGTCGTTGGTAGGGCTGCCCCTGATGCCGATCCCCCCTGTCTTCTGTTGGCCGCCGTGCCTGGGGAGTCTGTGACTCGAGATATCCTCGGGGTTGGCTCGCGCACAACTCGGCATGCTTACGTGGTTGTTATCGCATATATATATGTCTAGCACTGATTTAAGGACATACTACATAGATTTAATAGATTCTAATGTCGGTGTGAGTAAACCAGAATTATCTCAGCAGCGCAGGTGGTATAAAGAAAAGCCGCCCGTCAACTATAATGATCCTATGTGATGGAATGGGTGGGAATGTCTCACTATGATTCATACCTGGTATACACTAGACTCGGGGTAGATTAGCGGAGCGGGCCTAATAGAAGCTACCCCATGCTGCCCATGGTATAGCCTATACCAGCATAAAGACGACCTTCCATCTCCAATAGCCGAACCTTCAAATGGATCTAACACTCCTGGAAGGTATGTATTCCTATCGCTACTTTGACGTCTCCTCGGGCCTTACTATAATTATCGGTGAAACAAAGCTTAATTGAACATTAAGCTTTTCCCTATACCGCTAATCTACGCGAATTTGGAGGAAGGTTAATATTTATAGAACATAAACCGCAATAGTCACTATGGATAGCGGAGCTTTCTTTCCGTCATGTGAAGAATAATTCTTGTGTAACATACTATCTTATGTAAGAGCTCTTCCAGCAACTCGTCTTTCCCTGGCAACTAAATCTGAGATTAGGTACCAGGTACATATAGATGCCTAATTTAAGCTTAAAAACACGTGACCAAATGCCCGAGCTAAGTTCATGCACGTTCTCACCCTGCCAGAGTGGCATCGGGAAAAACGCCCCACGTGCGGATAATCCTGTGATATATTATGTGATATTCTTATGTTAGAATGTACTGTATGCTACAGAATTATTCGCACATGGGTGTTTTCTGACGCTATTCTGCCCGCGTCGACGCTTTGCTCCGATGCCCAACGGGGAATGCAAAAAAATAGCATCAGATGTAGACGAGTATCCCCACGAAATTCTTCGTGCCCGTTCATATCATCGGTGGGACTTGTCTCTAAACAGCTTTCGAGGCCTCACAGGCTTCGGAGTTGGGCATATCGGGCCGCCTCCCTACGGAATTCACGTCAATTATGCTTCGTAATTTGGATATCCTCTCCTATTTCAGGTTTAGCCCAGTTATTAGCGCTGGCTAAGCCGCCTCTCGTGCTTTCGGCACTACGCATTAATTAGCGAAACGGGTACCACTAGCGTTAGCGCTTGAGGTACCCTCGATAATGTGATAGTCCTTAGTAGGTAAATATATATATCTTAGCTCTTTGTGGTGTCTTAAAAGCGTATATAGCATATAAGATACTTTGATCTTGTATGCCTAGAGATCACACTAGGTAAAATTCAGTGTATCGGGTATTCCTCGGCTGGAGGATTTGCTAGTCTTGCTCGTTTCGCTACTTAAAGCACAGTGCCGAAGGCGCGAGAGGTGGCTCAGCCTGTGCTACACCTCCACAGCACCCTGGCAAGGCCCGCAAGTAGCTTATAAGCAATTTTCCTAAGAAAAAATACCTGTCGTGGCTTGTGCGAGATGATGTGGCGAATTAATCTAAGACTATCAAGTAGAAGACGATATCTTTTCTACATACGTAACCTTGGGTGCTACTTAAACATACCTATGTAATGTTTGGGTGCTGTGGAGACATTAAGGATTACCATCCTGGAGGAGGTGCAGTAACTTGGCGCGCTCGCGTTCTGTTGAAAGCAGTATGGGAGTATGGACTAGTCGCAAAGTATGGATTAGAGGGTCTTCGATGCCTCCTACTCACCGTCCCTCAAACTTGCGAATCACAGTGGTGATGATGAGTAGGATTTGATTTCAATGGTCCCCGCCGCTGCCGTTTGCCGCTGCCTAAGCGCCTCAGAGTTCTGGTTTATGTTTAACAAGGCTCTCTGCGCCAGTCGCCCTGAGGAAACCAACCTGTCGGGTCGGGAACCCATGAGCTTCACGGTCGCTAAAACCCTATGCGTAAGCGCTAATGAAGGGCGCTACAGCACACCACCTAGGGGTGCTACAGATCCTCCCTCCTTGTTCGACCAATACCAATACCTACCTTCCTACCTACCTCTTTGGTAGGTAGCCAATAATAGGATTTTTGATTGAAGCAGATAGATTTGGGTATCTTTCGATTATCCATGATTGATACCATCCATTATCCATGCCCGGTCCACAAGCAGCCCCCTGTTTGTCACCATCGATCAATTCGGCATAGTAGAAACCCCATCCCCCCTTTCTTAATAAGAATAATGGCGATCATGGAATCCTCTCGCGTCATTTCTATGGAAGTTTCCACGGCGGGGAGAGACGATTGCTACTTCCGTATCCTAGCAGGGACGACTGTTAAGTAATACCTACATTACCATCCAAGCTGGAGCACTCGACGCAGACTCGCTGATGGACATGCTGCTGAATTTCCAGAACATCCTCCCTTCCTTGCCATACTCCACTGATAACTGGAACTTGGCATATATTTCTCGCAACGTAGCATCTGCGGAGCTATAGTCGACTCTGTCCGTAGCTGAGCTACCGGTGTGCAGACGATTGGCACCCGGAGATGATCAACTTCCTATATATCGAGAGAACCCAGCAATTGAGCTTGTTATCTCAGGAGTGCGTGTGGAAGCAAGACTCAGAGAATCGGGGCCGGCAAGCCATGAATGCCAAGATTGCTCGGTTCCCATGTGATATCCAGTAATTACATCGAGACAGAAACCGGAAGCTACCAGCTTCTACAGCCTTTAGGGATCGCGCCAAGATTCCTCAGCCACATTCATGAAGCAGGTAGGGTTATCGGGTTCCTCTTTGAGAAGGTAGAGGGTCAGCCTGCTAACTAGGGTGATTGTGAGGCGGCTCTATGACAACTTCATGATTTGCGGATGGAGATTGCAACCGCCACAACTTTATTGTCAGTTCCAATGGTTAAGTCACTCTCATTGATTTTGACAACGCTAAAGTTGATGCCGACACACATATGATGGAGATAGGAATGACTGGTTCGAAAGAGTAGTTACTAGAGGAGACCGGCCGCGGCGGGGGCTTTGTACCGATGGAAAGTGATTGATGTATGTACATTATAATCCAGCCGTGACTTATATTATTGACTGGGGAACAGGGAGAGGGCCTGGTATATTCTGTAAACGTTTGCCACTGTGCTTTTATAGCTCACTCAAAATGGCATTCGCCATAATATCTCTCATGCCTGACTCGAAGGGTGATTGGCCCCTTTTATCTTGGTGATACGATGCTTTGCGAGACACATGCAGCTGATCTGATAAGATTCGTCGCCTAGTTTGAGGGAACAGCGCTACTGTTTTTGTATCCACTTGAGCCCGATCTCGGAAATTTCAAGATATCATGCTTAAATCCCAAACTGGGGTCCCGTGTCCATCGCCGCCACAATAGGGTATTAATTAATCAGGTGCCTATATCAGGCTTTCATCATCACGATTCACGATGTACTCTCGCGATGCCACCATCCACGCAGTTTTGAGATTCTACCGAGAAGTCATCCGTCACCCATATCTAAATGACGATGTGCTCATCATACCGCCTCCAACTGGCTGGGACTCCATTAGCATAAAGGGGAAAAACGAAACCGTCCTCGACCTACTTCGCCACCTCCCATATCTACGGCCAGAGAACCAATATCAACGACTTCTTGTTCACTGGGAAACCGTTCCAGTGTGCTATCCCGATACCCAAAACAACGAAGAAGTCTATCCCCTCCCAGCTCACTGCGTCTACCTCACCCATAGCCTCGATAGAGAAGGGACATCTTTGATCCTCGATACTAAAGAAGGAACCATAACTGAATACACTCACACCGGATCTCACATCATAGTATCTTGCGAGGAGTACGATGCCCTACCTGATTCAGATAAATGGAAGGCTCATCGCACATCACCTATACCTAAATTCTTAGACTCTTGGATAGAGAGATATAAGAAGTTGGTGTGGATGCTACTGCCAAATCCAATTGGTCAGCCCACGACGGGGAGGTTCTATAGTCGTGCCGAGACGAGGGTTGGGGAAGAGGAGCTAGTGCAGCAGGGACAGCTGGAACCGTGGCATCCTGCAGATGATACAAGCGACAATGATCCCGGCGATGAGAGCGAACTTGACGGGGAGCAGCGCAAGACAAGGGTAAGGCAGAGAAAACATGTAGCGGTAGGTTGAAAAGTTCGGTCACCCAACGTTGAGGCCACGAGGGCTGATTTCGATATTCATAGGATATCTACAATACGTACCTCCGCCATGGGTGGCCAGATCACTTTGACAAAGAGCGATGTAGAGCCGCATTATTAGAGCTAGAAAAAATAAAGGACGTAGATGACAAGCGGTGGATGGATGAAATGAATCCGGACGCAGCACTATTTGACTGAATTATAGATGGTCTAAGGGTTGCTCAGACGTGGGATTTCACCTGCACTGGAACAGAAAGAGGTACGGTAGATAGACGTCTCCGTTCCGAGAGCTGGAAGGGACTCATAGTTAGGGTTCACTCAATTTAGCCACACTACGATTCTAAGATACCCTCGTACGGTGATAGAAGATACGGCATATGTCGCCATCTTATGTCTTCCTTCTAGATCTAACTATCACAGACCTTCAGCTTCGCCCATACCTTAGCGTAGATGCTTTTTAAAACTAAGGGCTTTACACCTCCTGCTTACAGGTACCTACCCAAGAGTTCATCTTCATTTTCTGCATGAAGGAATTCTACCTAGTGTTCTAGTAGGCGCCCTATCCTTTCAGCTGGCTGAAATTATAGATAGTCGTGATGTTAAGTGGTCGTATTTACTTTATACGCTAGATCTTACGATCATTTAATGATAGGACAGGGATAATAGTGGCAGTGCTCGGTGTGCATCAATGAAGCCAGCTAACGCGACTCTTGGGTTTCTTGGACTACGTCACCTGCTTGTTGATCTGGTTCAGCGCCATCCGTTCTTCAAGGCAGGATTTGAAAGTGTCGTAAATTTCCTCATGCCTAGTGTTTTACCCCTTAATTGATATATTTTATGTAGAAGAGCAATGGAAGTGGACTCCAATGACTCGCTGCCTCCTTATAGGGGTGAGAAAGGCCAATTCACGGGGGACGGTTTAGAGCCACAAGCTCTCATACTCATGGGACCATCCGTCGTGTCTGATACCGCAGGCCGAAGACCGCTGTACCAGATGAGCTGGGACGTCACTGCTATTCCACAAAAGGGCACATCAGTGGAATTCGAGCGAATCGAAGACGACGTATCCCTGGAAATAGAAGATGCGGCTTCTACCAAGCAAGAGAACCAGCATATATTCTACCTTGCGCACCCGACAGGCGCACAGTACCAGACGGATACTCCATCATATTACTTAACATCCGTGTCGTCCGAGACGTTAGGAAACATCAGTCTTGAGACTTCGAAGCCACGATTCCACAAGACAGAGTTCAAAGCGCTATTAAGCGAGGGGAATAGCTGGTCGGATAAACCCTTATTTGATAGGAACGCGAAACTCCTATTTGATGTCAAGCCAAAGTGGACAGGCGGTCACTACACGTGGTCGGAACCCAATGGCGAGCAGATAGCATACGAGGATAGAAAGGAGGGCCTACACAAGCTAGTTATCATAGCGCCAACAAATAGGAAAACAAGGGATGCTCTGGTCGCCACGTGGTGCCTGAGGCTATGGCATGATACAGCTGAAAGCAGAGCTGCTAAGAGAGAAGGTTAGTTATTACCTACTATGTTAACCCACTGATTATCGTTGGCATACATTTTAATTGACTGCTTTGAAGCCCTAGAGCGCATGACCCCACCCGAGGGCTTGAAGGGGTACGACGATATGCAAATGGCGAAGAGGATCGGAGCACTCGGTTCTCTTGGTGGAGCAGGCGCATGAGTTATTTTAGCAACGCAATCATGATAATCGTATTCCATTCCTTGTCTTCTTCGAGACTGACCACAAGTGGCACAGTTAGAGAAGTTTATATTTGGTTCAATTTGCAGAAACTCGGTTAACGTCTGGACATGCCCCCGGGTTCATCAACCTTAAGGCACCTAAGAAGATACGAGAAGAATATAACGGCTTTTTGACGTACTTGGAGATGGAGGTAAGACCTCAATATGTGCTGAAGGATAAAAAGTGTTATTGGCTGGGCTGAGGGCCGAGACGCATACCTCTCGTTAGTCGATAATGGAAAAGGCGGGACCTGATACAGATATAAATCATATGTCGGATGAGCTTTGGCTTATGTGTACACATCTATCTTGAGCCGCATGGTGTCAGCAGAATCCATTTATGGTTGAAATAAGCATTCCTGTCGTGGCCGAGATATGCCAAATGAGACCCCGTTACAACTTAAAAGGTTACATCAAGGTAGCTAACCCCTGAGCTCAATATTACAGGGGAAACTAGCATTCGTTTACTTTGCATGTGAAATAGGCTATGTATCGTAGGGAGGACCTATGTCCATTTTGGGTTGGTCAACCTATGAACCTCCCTGTTAATACAGGGTCCCGAAGGGTCGGGCCGCTGCGCGCCCTACATGGAGACAGCCCTGATAGGTACCAGGGGGTTACAGGTCCTCGGCTCCGAGTTCGTCCGTCAGTCGATAATTTGGTCCCGACGTTGCATTATTACCGTTGGTATATCCAGAGGACTATCTCCGACTCTCGGAGTTTTGGGTCAGCTTACGTATGGCTGCAACGGCGTTGTAACTGCATAGATTAGGTAAGTATACAGGTAGGTACCTCACAGCGTCTTAAACACCTTTCTCTCTTTTAGTCATTGCTTATATACAAGAATTTTATGATGGTATAAGCCTAAAGTGAAGATTACGTTGCCGACTTTTTTCTTTGCAGCCCAGATAGATTAGAGTTGGACAGTTAGGTACCTAAGATATCAGGAAGTTGCTGAGTCAGATTGTCAGTAAATGTATCGAGTGCAACCTTATCTTATAACATATTGGATCCTTTACACGTGAAAAAGTTATTTTCACTTTGGTATCCGTTGATTGAGAGTCTTCTTTTTAAATGCTGCTCGAAATGGCGGGCTTGGCAGACTTCCCCCTATCCATACCTCAGCACCGAAGAGTGCCAGTACCTAATATATCGAATGATTCCTGCAGTTGAGAAGGCTTGTAATTTAATGCTGCTTTATTACTCGTAACTATTCGATGGGTATAAGCGAGGAAAATTAAATAAATATTATACGGTGTGGCTCATTGTCATTTAAGGAGTAATCGCATGCGAGTGGAACAATCTAGCCCCCTATTCTGCAAAAAGAGCGATTTGCACCAAACCCGTAGAATATGCGCCTGTAAGTTTCTAACAAACCAAATAATTAGCGGCGTATTGAATCTCTAATGTCATTCGTGTTTCACTCCGGAAGTCTTCGTATCAATTTTGCCTCCAAACATCCACTTTGGCGTAATCGCGTTCGGGACACTGATGGTTACCCTCTTTAACAGGCTCTGGGATGCATGAGGCTTGGTCATTCGGAATACCCATTCTAATATGGCTTAGCAATGATTTCTAATAGGCGGCTCATCCTTATCAAATGGAGTTACCTATTATGATGCATAGTGTCAGGAGTGGCTCTGAAGGAATATTGTACATGCTTGGAGTTAGCGCTCGGTGCCGCAACATCACTCCTTGCTTTTATATGATAGCGGCCGTAATTACTTTATTTTGGCGTCAGTTTATGTCAATCTACTCAAGTTATTTACATGATAGAGGTTTCACAGAAATATGTGCGAGCCAGACACTTATTGCATGCATACGGGTCTGTATCATATAGGGGATTTGGCGTCTACTCGCTTGATTCTCCACGAAAGTTCCTTTTGAGGGCCAACAATGCTTCCTGGCTCATATTTGCTATCCAAATAGTGGCCTCGAAAGTTCTCAGTGTCCCCTGGCTTTGTTCGCGTGAATGGAGGTTATAGTCGTGGCCCACGTCTCGGAAAGGTCTTTCCGTTGTTTTCGAGGCTTAAGGGCGGAGTATTATTCTATATGATACGTCGTTAGCATAGATGATATCAATTTGGATCGTAGTTGCTGCAGTGTAAAGATCTTACTCAGCTTATGGCCATCTAGAATGAAGCCTTGAGATCGGCGACTAACCTGCATAAGACTGGACTTGGTCCCTGCAGTCACGATCCTGCCAGCTCTTCTGGTTACACCTGATAATCTCACGTATTACAATCTGATGTTGTATGCCGACAGGTGTTGATGAGGCTCTCCTGGGCTGATTTTATAGCCCCCAAAGCAGGCGACATCATATTAATGTAAATGAACGTCGGACCAGGCGGGAGTAAAATCGAGCCGACGTGTTGATGTAGCATTCGCAATTCGCGTTTCGCGCATAGTTGCCGCTCGTTGCGAAGGATCTCTGCGACTTACACCGACAGATTGCCTAACTTCATTATGCCTTCTAGGTCGTTAATCCCTAAACCTGGAGCCCCTTCTGATCGGGTACAACTAGGGGCTTGTGAATTGTGCCGTTTCTACGCCTTACTTCCTTCATGTAGATAGCTCTGGCGGGCTAAATCTCAATGGAAACCTGAAAAGCCCGCCGGGTTTGTATCTCTGGCTTGAAGGCGAACTCGATGGAGATAAACTACCTACATATGCCGCTACATAATGCAGATCATTGAAAATATTTACACTGTGCCAATGTACCTCCGCGATTCTAATGTATAATTATCACAATGGTTTCTAGCGTGGCATAACTCTAGATCCGTCTACTACAACAGTACACGAAAATGTTGCGTCTGGATTAACGCTTCGTTCAGAATGGATGCGCCTCATAAGCCTTATCAGCTTCCACAATAGCGTCGTAGCCCCATAGCCACGGTTGCACGGAAGGACAGGTCCTGAATGGTAGTAGTTCGTTAGTTCTATAAGGTTAAATGATTGTCGAGACTGCTATGTTCTTACCAACGGCTGGGGAAATGTGGTGGTGGGTCTTTATTCAGATATTCTAGGAACACGGCATCTCGCTGTTCTTGCTCGGGCCCGTCAGGCATATGGAATGAATCCCTCTTTAGTAGGTATTAGTAAAGCCTGATACGGCAGAGGCTTTATAGATGGGAATTAATTCGACTGACCTGTCCTAATGCTTCCTTAGCTATGGCCTCTCCTCGAGCTTTTCGCAGCTGTTGGTACGTTTCCAACGCTGGTGCTAGTTTGTCATGACTGGTCACATATTTGAGTAACCGGCCGAGGACGGCGCCATCTTCAAGAGATGAGTTGGCACCTTGAGCGAGATATGGAAGCATTGGATGACACGCATCACCCCTGAGCCTAATATTAGTTCCACAATATTCCAACGACTAATAGGACGTCTTAGGGTATTAGAGCTAGAACTTACGCCATCAAGAAGGTTCCCTCCTTATTTACCCATGCATCCAAGGGGGAGACTAGGCGACACAGTTAGCATTAGCTGCGTTTCCCAAGTGGAGATTCACGGTGAGGTGGTAGGGGTAGAATTACTATGCATCAGTCGCCACTTATCTACCTGGTTCACACATGCTAGTAGTTTGCTCAATCTGACGTGATCGTAGGTGAGTAGAAGCCATTCAAAGCTCAGCAACAGCAGACTTACATGGGATCCCAGGGCTCGAACAGCTTGCGCATCTCATCTACATCGGCAGCAGCTCGGCTAACATCTTCGGGCAAGTCGTCGGGGCGCAGGAGCACAAGGTTGTAGGTACGTCCCTTTCGAAGTGAGTAACCCACGACATGAGACTCAGGGCCGATCCAGAAATTGACGGAAGGCTTGGAGACCAGTTCTCGTAATTCCGGATCGCCGATGTCCTCTAGGTTGAGGATGATCCGATATGCAAGGTCTCCGGTAGGCTTCGGCGATAGTTGCCGCCCCAATAAGAAACTCCTTGTGCGCGACCATAAACCGTCGGCGCCGAGGACGAGGTCGCCTTGTACTGTACGACCATCCTGCGTCGTTACTGCGGCGCGCTGGAAGTCGACATGTTGCACATCGGCGCCTAAGATAATATCGACACCAAGAGATTGTGCGCGACGCACGAGCGCCTCTTGTAAGTCGGCGCGATGGAGGTCCCAAAAAGGGGCTCCATACTTGTCGAGGACTTTCTTTTGGAAATCGTCCTCGAAGGCTAGGAGTCGAGTACCATCATATCGCCTCACAGCTAGGTAAGAGGGGATGGCAGCCTTGGAGCTCAACTCATCGTAGACTCCCCAGTGGTGGAACAAGCGACTCGCATTGGGGGTAACTTGCAGCCCAGCGCCGATTTCTTCCAATTTGGCCACTTTTTCTAGCAATGTGACACGATGGCCTTCTAATCGAGTACTGATGGCAGCGGCCAGTCCGGCCAGCCCAGCACCGACGATCACCAGATGTAGCTGGAAACCGGTGGGCTTATCGCCGTGTTGTACCCCGTTGGCAGCCATTTGGGGAAATCCGTAACAAAAATTGAATAAAACACGCTCTTGAACCAAATCAATTATGTGAAATTTTTTATATCTTATTCTTTCTCAGTGAGAGTACGCCTGTGATATAGTTCTTCTCTGGCATAGAAGACCAGGAAGATCCCGGTGAGGGGATTAGGAGGCGGCATGGCGGGCGGCATCAAGGGGAGGAGAGGKGTTCAACTCGCGGCTAGCATCTCGGTATGTGGTAAGCACTCACCCCTGTATGTGCATAATATACTCGAACCACTGTCCGTCTACACTTAACGCATATCAGGAACAATCTTACGCGGCTCCTACTATAGCTGCTGTGCCCTATGTGTGGCTAGGTGCCGAGCGACGTCGATCTATCGATAAGTTTAAATGGAAATTGGCCAATCGGGTCACGGCTCAGACGGCAATGAGCATGAGTTTTAGAAATCTTTTTGAGGGTCTTCGGAGTTACAGTGGGCGCGGCACTGAGGCGACCCCTGTACGTAGGGCGCTCAGTGCGTTTCGACGCTTACCCGCCGTTTCAGACTCCACTGTATACGCAGGCTGTAGGCTGTAGGCTGTAGGCTGTGTAATACAACAAACATCCCTTGTTCGAGATGCTCCGCCGTGGCACATCACTGCTTGCGGCTTGTATAGCTATTATAGCTTACCTGCAGATTCCAAATGCTTCTTACATCAGCAGAATGGTATGACAGCAGAGAGAGGTTGGAATCAGGCTGCTGCAGCTTCTAGAGGACCTGTTGCCGAAATGAGGACCTGCGTATTACTCTATGGGGCTAGCCGTAAAGACCCCTGAACTGATTCCAAACTGTCCTATTCTTCTTACATGTGAATGGAGACAACGTTGGGAGAAATCTCAAATTTGTAATTCTCCTACATCCTTTCCTATCGCCATGGCTTATTGTTTCTGCTCGCATTCGGCGGATTGATTAACGGGCCAGTCTGACAACTGTAAGGGGCGGTTCGGTGGGGACGATTATATCGCGGATTCTGTTGTATCTAAAGTCGCCGAGGGCTTGGAGCCTTGGCCGCAACAAGACACTGTAGTATTTATTCAATATAGACACAAGGTCCCCTCGAAGTGTTGGTGACCTGTAGAGGCTCGGCGTGCTCTTTAGTTCTTCGAAATGTATCGTATAGCAGTGTTTGCCGGACTAGGCTCCGACTCCCTATTCTCCAATACCACCTTGGAAACGGCCACCCAAGATGCTACTCTGCCAGAATCACAAATAATTCTACGAGCATGCCATGCTACCTTCCAGATACACATTGCCAAAGCCGTAGAGCAAGGTCGTCTTGCCCCCGAGTCGATCAACTTAGACGATTTCACCGAACCCGAGACCCTCATACAACCTCCCGTTAAATATCACCAAAATGTCGTCATACAACATACAACCATATACCTTATCCAGACCCTCAGATTCCTCCGTCACTCGAGAGGGCTCCCTGATATACAAGGTGTTGCTGGATTCTGTGCAGGCCTCCTACCCGCCGCCGCAGTGGCGTCGGCTCACAGTGTGATCGAGTTTATGCAGAGAGCTCAGGACTTCTTCCATGTTGCCCTATGTCTTGGTATAAACTCCGAGTATTATCGAAGCTTGCAGATCTCCGAGGGTGGCTGCCCTCCTGACCTACCATGGAGTGTGGTGGCTCATAACATCTCCGACGATGTCATTACCAAATTGCTTGGTGCGGACACTCAAAGTGTAAGCAAGAAGAAAGGGAATGGTACTTACAACTACCTAGAGTTAGACTGACCTGGCTGAATAGGATGTATATATCAGCGCTAGAAACTCGACGAACTGCGTGACGCTAAGCGGAAGGGGAGGCCAGCTTGCAAAATTCGTTGACGAGAAACTCCCTCCTCAATGTAGAATACGAACGACCAACGTGCTTACCCTATATCATAACCGCGATAGATTAACCCACATCTTCGACGAAACGCTGGCGACCCTCGAACAAGAAATGTCATCTAGATGGGAGGTCCCAGTGGCCATGGCGGCTACTCTCTTTTCCACAGTAAATGGGGCGCCTCTAGATACTTCCGGCAATACTACACTGGGACAGTTAGTCTCAAATCTTCTCGAAATGATCTTGCTCGAACCGGTAGACTGGGTCTCTGTTCAAGACTCTGTCTTATCAGAAGCTGAACAACATACTGAACCGAAACCCTGCGAAATCCTAAACTTTGGGCCAGGTTATGGCGTGTCTAAATCAGGACGGTCACTACCCAAGACCGTGGAGATTCGAGATGTCTCAGCCACCGGGGTATCCAGTATACCGACGAGTGAGGCTTCTAGTATATCACTCGATGACATAGCCATCGTGGGAATGGCGGTTGACCTACCCGGAGCCCAGGATGCAGATGAGCTGTGGGAGAACCTTTGCAACGGAGTGAACTCATGTTCAGAGATCCCAGCTTCGAGGTTCCATGTAGACGACTTCTACCAGAAGAAGGACGAGAAAGGCAATCGGGCCAAGCGATCTATAAACACCCGATACGGAAACTTTTTGAAGAACCCGTTCCTGTTCGACAATGACCTCTTCGACATCTCTCCTCGAGAGGCCAAGTCAATTGATCCGCAGCAACGGGTCCTGCTCCAGACATCATACCGAGCTCTTGAAGACGCCGGATACGTTCCAGATTCCACGCCTTCCTTTGCCCGAGACACATTTGGATGTTTCGTCGGCAATGCGACACTCGACTACACGGAGAACCTCCGAGCAGACATCGACGTATACTATAGCCCAGGTAAGTTCTTTCCCACTTAACCGTTAACACTGTAATTTACTCATCGCGCTCCACAGGGACGCTGCGGGCTTTCCAGAGCGGGCGCATCTCATACTACTTTGGCTGGAGTGGTCCATCGATGACGCTGGACACAGCTTGCTCTTCGTCAATGGTTGCGCTTCACCAGGCCGTTCGCGCGCTGCAAGCTGGTGACTGCAGAGCGGCGCTGGTTGGTGGAGTGAACGTTATTACTAGTCCTGACGTATGTGTTCTCCTCGGATCACTCTATTAAACATGCCCTTACACCTTACAGATGTACCTCGGACTCGATCGCGCGCACTTCCTTAGCCCTACGGGTCAATGTAAGGCTTTCGACGCCTCCGCCGATGGCTACTGTCGCTCCGAGGGCTGTGGTGTCTTTATCGTTAAGACTATGAGAGATGCTCTTGCGGAGGGCGATAAAATCCATGCGGTTATCAAAGGGATTGAGGTGAACCAGAGCGGGAATGCCCACTCGATTACACATCCTCATGCTCCTACACAGGAGCGACTTTTCCGCCGGTTACTGGAAAAGACGAAGATACACCCTCACCAGCTTACGGTCGTTGAGACCCACGGAACAGGGTAAGAGCACCCCTCTTCATTGGTTAGTAATTCATGACTTACAATTTCCATCGTGTAGAACCCAAGCCGGAGACCCGAATGAACTCGAAAGCTTGCGAGGCGCCTTGTGCAAGGGCCGCGATTCTCGAAATCCGGTGCATTTCACCTCAATCAAAGCTAACTTAGGACACTGCGAGGCTAGCTCTGGAGCTGCGGCTCTGGCTAAGATGGTACTCATGATGAGGCATGGAAAGATACCCCCACAGGTCTCGCTGAAAAATCTGAACCCCAAGATCCGGAATCTCGGCGTCGATGGTGCAGTGATTGATCGCGAGATGACTTCATGGGAACAGCCTGGTGGTCAGCCAAGACTAGCTCTGATCAACAACTTTGGCGCAGCTGGATCGAACGCAGCCGTGATTCTCCGGGAATACAACGCCCCTGTTCGACCCCAGACTKCCCCTAGCGGTGATGCGCAAACATATGTTCTGGGTTTGTCTGGAAAGAGCGTCAAGGTTCTTAACAAGCTTCGCGAAGAACTGATCACTAGCTTGACTAGGTCGAGGTCGCCATCCTTGGCCGACATATGTTACACGATGACGGCACGTCGTCAGCTTTACGATCACCGCATCTCAATAACAGCAGACTCTGTCGAGAAACTAATAAAGAATCTGGAAAGTGCCGAGCCTAACCATGCTCCGGCTGCGAAAGCCGCTGGGCTTCGCGTCGCTTTTGTTTTCTCGGGGCAAGGATCCCAATATCTGGGGATGGGCCAACAACTCATGTCTCTCTATCCGGTTTTCTCAAAGGTTGTCCACCAATGTGATCGGATACTGAAGAGGAACGGGTTCCCCGGGTGCTTGGAAATCATTGACCCAAGCGAAACGGGCGGTGCAGACCCAGAAGACAATACTTCACAGCTTCAGGCTTTCCAGTCTGCTATATTTGCATTAGAGGTCGCTCTAGCTCAATTACTAATGTCCTGGAACATCATGCCGAGTATAGTCGCCGGACACAGGTAAGTTTTGTCCCTTGTTTCCTTTAATGAATTCAGGCAGTGATACTAGCATTTGACATTAGTCTCGGTGAATATGCAGCACTCGTAACTGCAGGGGTGTTAGACATCTCAAGTGGTGTTATACTGGTTGCTCGCCGGGCTCAACTGATGATGACCCGTTGCGAGGTTGGAAAGACCTCGATGCTAGCTGTCAACATCGGAGCATCAGATGCTAGAAGAGTGATTGCAGACAATTCTCGCTTCCAGGAATTGGCTATCGCATGCGACAACAGCCGCACCGACTGCGTCGTTGGTGGGCCTGTCTCTCAACTGCAAGTCTTCAAGGAACACCTTAAAAGCACCGGGAGTGTCAAGAGCAAGTTCCTTGATGTGCCTTTGGCATACCATACAGATGCTATGGATCCCATCCTCCCCGAATTTATGAAGTACGCAAGTACGATGATGCTGAGAAAACCGTCAATTCCAATTATCTCGAACGTGCTTGGGCGTATAGTGCCGGCTGGAGAGAATGTGTTCACACCCGAGTATTTTGCATCCCACTCGCGCCAAACAGTTGCTTTCCAGCAGGGTTTGGATGAGTATCTTTCGGAGAGTCCCTGCGCTGCGGCGACCTGCTGGGTTGAAGTCGGGCCGCATGCCTCTCTCCTGCCTATGATTTCCACACAGGCTCCTGCGGCGAAAGATCGTTTGGTATCATGTCTGCGAAAGGGAGCGTCACCATCCTCCACAATATCACAACTTTTGAGTCAGTTCTACCAGAAAGGAGCACCGGTCAATTGGCGACAAGCATTTGCGTTTCAGAGCCAGCCGCAACTGGTCACCCTACCTGGCTTGCCATTCTTCCAGTCCGAGTTCGTGGTAGCTTACCCTCATGAGACATCACCACTCCTCACTGGTGTCCCTGAGAAAGTAGAGGACGTGAAACTGAGTAACGTATTCCTAGGCCAGACGGTCCAAAAGGCGTCCGAAGCCAATGGCTTCACTGGGATATACGAGACCTCGATTCAGTCCCTGAAAGAATTCATTACTGGCCACATTGTCTGCGAACATGCGCTTTGCCCAGCGTCGGTATACCACCAGATGGCGTTGTCGGCTGTGCAGGATATGGAGCCAAATAGCGCGGCTGAATCAGCCTGGTCGCTTGCGGACATAACATACGTTGCTCCTCTCCTCTACMCCAGCCAGTCCACGGCAATGATCCGCCTTCGCATCGCTCCTGTCGGCGGCGCTCGGAATGAGTTGGACTTTGAAGTCTCATCCTTTGGCGCAGGCACTGATCCCAACCGCGGCAGCACCCACTGCAAGGGGCTTCTGAAACGTAAGGCTAGGAAGTCCACGGAGCAAAAATACACGCGAGCGACTCGCATGCTTGAACGCCAGATGCAGAGATTTGTGTATCCCGATCCGAATACTATTCTGGAGACTTTCTCGACCAAAGCAATGTACGAAAATGTTTTTACCCGGGTGGTCACATATTCAAAGTTGTACCAACAAGTGCAGTACATCCGCATTAGTCCAGAGTGTGACGAAGCATACGCGCGATGCAAATCATCAACGACTCCCTCCAATATACCGGCGGATACTAGCGCGGTGTTCATGGATGTTCTGCTACATGTAGCTGGGTTTGTTGCGAATCTCTCTGTCGCAAGCGGCGAGGCTTGTATCTGCAAGGAGGTGGAGTCCGCTTTGGTTCTTCGTGAGCCACCATCTGTTGGAACTATGTTCGATGTTCACTGCACCGTGGTTGAATTGCCTAATGAAGGCCTGTTCATTGCCGATGCACAAGCAGTTGATGAACGTGGTATAATGGCCTCGTTTAAGGGAATGGCGTTCCAGCGAGTCCAACTGTCTAAGGTCAGCCAGGCTTTCAGCATACAGTCAAGGAGGGGACAAGGGACGCCGAACATGTCAAGGGTCGCCGCAACACCACTAGTTCAGCAGTCTACTACTCAAAGAATCGCTGATGTTCGMCCAGCCACTCCGACTCCATCGTCTCAATCAAACTTGGCCGTGAAGAACCTCATAGCCCAAACCTGCGGGGCGGATCTAGCGTCTCTGTCGGCAGAGACAAATTTGGAGGCGCTTGGATTCGACTCGCTATTGATGATTGAGTTCGAGGCTCAATTATCTTCAGCATATCCGCAATTAGATATATCTTGCCTCGAAGAGTGTCACACTATCGGAGACATCGAGAAGCTCTGCTCTGGCCAGGAAGTTCCGGAGACTCCCCTTAGCTCTGGTATTCAGACGCCTGACGAAGACGAACCCGATACTTCTAGTGCTGTCCCTGACATCCAGAAGCTTACTCGTGCCGTTATTTCCGAGACCTGCAGCGTAAACCCGGATAATATCAACTCCGGCGTGGAACTATCAGCGCTAGGAATTGACTCGCTTATGATCTTTGAACTCGAATCGAGTCTGTCGAAGATTAGTAACGGCGGATACCTCTCCCCCGAGGATTTGGCTGAATGTCGTACTGTTGGCGACATTGAGAGCCTGGTAAGTGCCTTGAGTTTTGCTAGCTCCCGTATTCGCCCGCCAAAATTCTCGTACTGACGCAATGCAGATCCTCAGCGGCTACAGCCAAGCCGAATCGCAAGACGATAGCTCAACGCCCTCAAGTTCCTCTTCAGATTCCGAAGCGAGCATACCCTTCACCACGGGCCTAACACCCACCGCCGTCCCCACAGCCATCGCAACGCCCATAAGCGTCGAATCTTCCTCATCGCAGGTCCTCTTCAACCCCGCGACCATCGACAAAGTCTCACAGATCCTAAACCTAGACCAGCAGCCCGAAATCGTGCAAGCGGCTCCATCATCACGCCTCACAGGCCACGACCAGCGTGAACCCTCACTCTTCCTCATCCACGATGGCAGCGGCATTTGCACGCACTACCACCGTCTACAGCCGCTCGGGCGTCCCGTATACGCTTTGCACGACCCCAAGTTCCTCGATCCGTTCGACAACTGGGACAATCTGAGCGACATGGCAGCTGAGTACGCGCGGCAGATCGCTTCTACGACCGCGGGGCCGTACCTGGTAGGCGGGTGGTCGTTCGGAGGCGTGGTAGCCTTCGAAGCAGCGCATCAATTAATGGCGCAGGGCCACGGGGTCGTCGGCGTGCTCCTCATCGACGCCCCCGCGCCGCTTAATCATCAGCCGCTGTCACCGCGCATCATCGACACGGTTACGGGACAGACCCGGCTCCCGGGAACCGAGGCGGCTCAGGCAATCCGGGCGCTGACGCGGCGCAGCTTCGCATCGTGCGCGAGCCTACTCGGAGCATTCACGCCCGAGTCTCCCGACGCGCAGCCCGTGCCGCGCGTCTTCCTGCTACGATCCAGGGAAGGCTGGCAGGATCCAGCGGATCTAGAATTCTTCGAGAACGAGTGGCTACAGAGCCGGCGTAGTCCCGTGTCTGCGATACGAGGCTGGGAGGCCGTTACAGGGACTAAGATAGCGTGGGTGGACATCCCAGGAGACCACTTCCAGGTCTTTGATGCGGCGAATATCGAGGCCGTTTCGACTTCGATACGGCGCGCGTGTATTGAGTTACAGGGTGCATATTCACGGGTTTAGACGGTTAGATTTAGAGTTGCAAGACTTAGAATAGAATACATGTTTTGATTGAAGGTCGCCGAAAGTGACGATTACGTAATATTTATTACATAAGACACGAATGCTCATGAGGCTTACCTAAGCATATCTGACTAAGCGGCTGAACTCTCTTGCTAATTGCAAATATGTATCTACTGCAAATATGGTCCTTTTTGTGCATATTACAACTTCAACTAACCCCCTAACGGGTCAGCAATCATAGAAGATTATTACGTAAAAAAGCCATGGATGGACATTGATCATAAGCGTCTAGATATTATAGTGATTACTTGCTAAGATGGAGATCCATGGATTTCTCGCATCCAGGCTTAGTGTAGATTTGGTCGTAAAACACATATCTCGCCCTGGTCTCGCGAAGAGAGATGTGAATATTGATATGTGAATATGAGCCACGGATATCATTTCCGCATCCCTGGTCCTTGTCAGACTTCGTAGTATCTTGCCCAATAAGATATAAGGGATTATCAAAAACCTGTAATGAGACCATGTGTAATATAAACGATGTCCTTATAGCCTATCTATTGTCTATGAGCCATCCGTTCCTTCAAGTCCTACATATACTTAAGCCCCCATCATGAACGAATGCCAATCACTATCAAAAATCATGTCATTTAACACACCGCCTATCTCAGCGTTCCCCCAAGGCACGCTGTCCTGCATTTCGCTAATAGATAAAGGGAAGGCGACATGTTCCTGGTCCCTAGGCTGCGATAGATAAGATGCCCCCGCGCCGCCACGAGTAGGATCAAAAGAACTTTGCAGGATTGAATCCCACGAGGAAAGCTGGGGAGAGGCCAGTTCTGGGGTAATGGTGTAATATTCAGAGTTGGTAGAGCACGGGTTCCCACTTAGGAACCCTGCTGCTGACGCTGACGAGCTTTTCCTACTCGGGGCAAGCATCCGGTTCCTTGAGGAGACGATCCCGCCAGGGGGTTTTGTTATTGCTGAAATGCGGTTGAGTATTTCGCGAATGAGGTCGAGTGCGCTACTGGCAGCGCAAAGATACTTTTCAAGGATTGAAAACGTCCCGATAGCCACAGAAACCGACCTCTGGGCGTCAAGGGTGAGTGATGATGTTGGGTTAGCAAGAATGTAACCTAGAATGTACAATGTGGCATCCCACTGACATCGAATAACGAAATGCCATCCAGTTAAAGCATCACCCTCCGTGAAGGCTTGATTAACGATGAAAGTAAGACTAATTGCATGTCTTAGACCAATCACGCTATACGAATCAGCTTGATCCACCGTACGAGAAGGGTCTCGTTTCTCGAAGCGCACGAACTGTCTTAAGATGAGAAGGTTGAGATGGTTGTAAGTAATCTCGAAGATCAGTCGCTGGCGCTGGAGCCATAATGGAATATCGGGGTCGAGGGTAAGAGATGGGCTGTCAAGGGAGTAGAACGGCTCTCCGCTATTACCCTTCCTCGGAATGGTCAAGACAGGGGGTACTGTTTCGATCCAATCTCGAACAACCCTCAACCTTTGTGCTATGCAGCCTACAGGCGAGTCCAGATTCGTATCTCTGGAGTCGCCGCCGTAAGCATCGCAGTGTTGGGATTTCATCTGCCTAGCACATAATGGCGCATGAACTGAAGTAAGGATCGTAATGAGTTTCGTGTGGTATACTTGGAAGGCTGCTATAACATCATTCTGGACGTTTTCATCGTTGCTGGATGTAAAAAGCACACTTGTGCTCTGCCAAAAATTCACAGGCAGGGTAAGTGTAGGACTGGGTTGATGGAGTAGTGGTGGGAGTCCCAGCACGATGGCAAGGTAACCATCTAATGCAACCAGAGATCTCCAAGTATTGCGACGAAACTGTCGGTCCTTTAAATTCAGCTCAGGTGCTGTCGAGTCTTCATGAATATTTAGAATCTGCGCTGTTCTCACCGATATGGCGAGTGAGGTAACAGCTAAGTTGAACGACCCCGTATTCAAGACATACACCGTCAACAGCATGGAGCTTAGTGCTGACTGTAATGTTGGGTCCTGCTGTTCCTCGAGGAGAAGGCGGCGGGATCTATCGTAGAGCCACTGTCCTGCTACACTGGAGTCGACAGACCCGGGGTTCTTCCCTCTCATCGTCCTGTTTGAGTCGTCACATATTAGAAAGCTGCTGCTGAATTGCATAGACAAGGCAAGTATGATGTCTATCAAAGCTGAGGGGAAACGGGTGGACGACAAGGATCCTGCAGCCGCAGTATTGCTCCATAAGGAGTCATGGTGATTTCGAACTTCATCTCGATCTAGAATTGGATACATAAAGTCGAATCCTTGCCAGAACAAACTCAGAAGATGTCTTTCCTTGGCCCTGGATAAATCTGGCTGCTTTCCACCACGGATGTCAGGGGGCGGAAAGGATCCGTGTTCTAGGTGCGGCCTAGTAGGCTCGAGATGGGTTATAAGATGCGATTGCGTGGGGGCACGCTCCAGGCACAGGCTCATACGCTGATTGAACGAGAGCACACGACAAGGAATAAATGGGTCGAGGCTGTCGAGATCGCTGTCCAACTCGTGATGTACCATATCCATCTGCTCGCTCATAGCTTCCTTCGTAGTCGATCGGGTGTCGCTGGTTTTCTCTAGATGACCATACCTATTCTGTCTTTTACCACTCGAATTTTCTGGTGTATCGTACGACGTTGAACGCGGTGCTTTGACGGTGTGATCTACTATCTCAACAAGTTGACTTTGAGAGGTTTGTTTTTCCTTGAGCTCATTTAGTTGCTCTTGCAACCGCTCAATCTCACTGAAGGATGAGAAAAATTAGCTACAGTTTTCGCACTTGTAAACGAAACATTATTATGATGATGGTCCTTGATAAAATACTGTTACCTACCGCTTGGCTGCTTGCAGGGAATGTGCTTCCCAAGGCATCGAAGTGGTGCATCTTTCGCCTCTGTTGCGACAGTTCTGACAAGGCGGTTCATCATCACACTTGACCCTATTCACCCGACAAGAATCACATGCGCGCATAACCTTTCGTTTTTTAACCTTTCCTATTTTCGAGGGTATCGTTGACTCCGATCCCCGGAGAACAGGTGTAGTAACAGGGTTCATCTGAGCGGAGAAAGTAGTAAACATAGTTTGCATACGTTTGGGGGGCAGGGAGTAACCATATCGTGGTTAAGGGATCGTCACAATTTGGAATAGGTGACTGAAATCGCAGGGGTTTCTTGCGTCCATCGTGTGGCTAGACCTTCTACGCCAGACCTAATGTGAATGTGCGGGAGCCATCCCTAAAAGATAGGAGGGGKGATATCCTCCTTTCTTATGATGACCTACCGCTGCCCTACCGACCCACAACTGCATGGTGCGTGATACATGTCCGAGCCTGGAAATGACGGTCTAGTGCAAAGTTTTCATGCTTATCTGAAGGACTGATGTTCCACAAGCAGAGCGAACGGTGCTATTTGGTCAAGCTGGAGGAACGGCAAGTAAGACGATTATCGTATGCAGATGCATTCCGTAAACGCGCGACTTTAAGGGTACGGTAGCTGTAGCCATATTGATCTACGACCTCAAGAAAAATAGAGTTACGCAATATCGTAAGTCCGATTATCGCCTAGAAGCCGTGGATCTAGCATTACTCAGTGGTAGAGGTGAAACCGAAGGTCACGGAGGTAACTTCTGAGAAAGATACTGCTTCCGGTACCCCCAGCATGTGACAACTTTTCATCTGCGAGGACAGATGTGCTGTCATCATCATCCCTGTCGGTGAGGCTCGATTACGCTGTGTCAAGATCCATAAGCTTATACCTGTGCTTACCAAGGTCTGGTGAAATCCCGATGCTGATATCTACCTATGTACACGATGACATCAGCATAGACCCGGAATTCTCGACAGCCATCCGCGGGCATAGGGAACGGGGTTATCCATGCCGGCGCGGAATATCCCGAACCTTATTCATAGCAAGACGGTAGGAAATATGTGTAGGGGTCATTCTTATAGACCTGGGTTGATCTTGGATCTTGGTGGGATCATGGAGTCCTAGAAAAGGGGCACCAGTTTAAGTAATTTGGCCGAGCTGATCACTGCACCTGAACATTAGGTGCATTATTTTGCCCTACGCGACTATGGAGATGTTTCACATACCTGGATTGCTACCGAAGAGAAGCTTCCCCAGACTTCGATATGGAATGGTTAAGCCGGGGTGCCATCCCTGGGGCTTGTCGGATCGCGATGTCTCAATAGAACCTTCCTTCCCCATCGATTATAATACGCTGGGGTGGGAAGCATAGGAAATCGAAGTTCGAGGCTCGTATCCGAGTGCTCACTTTGGCTCATTAGGTTCCTCTTCGTTGGAAACATGGTTTCAATCGAGACGCTCGCGTCGTCTATTGCGAAGGATGTTTCAAAGCTGTCGTCGTTGCTCCAAGAAGCAGGCTTATCCCCCCCTACACTTGGAGAGGCGGGKTTCAGCGATTTCGCGCATGAAGCGGACACTCCAGTAGGAGGTTCCCTACGAGCAACGCGTAGCAAGATTCTTGATGCAGCTCAGGATCTCATACGGTTGGTAAAGGGGCCGACCGAGCAGATTCTGACTTTAACTTGGTCGGTCAGTAATATCACCCCTACCACCTTTCGCCGTGAGGCCCGGCTTAAAACTCATCGAGCCGCATAGGCTGCAGACACGGCGAACATCGACTTGATAACACGGCTAAATATTCCTCAACATGTGCCACCAGACTCTTCTATATCGATCCAAGAGCTGGCCGTCGCTACCCGCGTTCCCGAGCTCCTCTTGGCGCGCATACTACGATATGCTATCGCGAACGGCGTATTCGTGGAGGAAACGCCCAATATCATCCGGCATTCAGCAACATCGGCTGCATTGGCGCGCAGCCAACACTTGACGAATATAGTGCATTTCGGAACAGAGTTTCTTGGTAACATTTTACTGAAGGTGCCGGATGCGGTGCTACTCAAGCGTGATGATCCAACGAACGCCCCCCACACGGCATTCAACATCGCGTACCGTACAAACGATAATCTGTTCGAATACCTCCACAAAAATGAGGATCTAACGAGGAAATATCATGAGTATTTGGCGGGAAGAGTTAATATGCCCCTATGGTCCGTGGATCGTCTGTGTGCAGCTTGGCCATGGGCTTCCCAGGGAAAGGTTACGGTAGTCGACGTGAGTTCCCACTCGGTCACGCACTAATTCCCGTCATTTATCCCTTTCGCCTTTACGATTTGGATGTTCTTCGCTTGAACTGACAGAGCCTAGGTCGGTGGATCCAGTGGACATACGGTCCGGGCCGTGGCACCCCTGATGCCTGACGCAACATTTATCGTCCAGGATAATAACCTCGGCGCATTAGAAATGGGACGGCGCGCAGCCGCTAGCGATCCTTCTCTTCAATCGCGTATTAGTTTCGCGGAATATAACTTCTTCGAACCTCAGCCCGTGCAAGCCGATATCTACATCTATCGACACATCTTGCACGATTGGAATGACGATGACGCGGTAAAAATCCTTTCATCCCTGCTCCCAGCCTTGAAGCCGGGCGCGAGGGTTCTCATCAGCGAGGGCATTGTCCCCGATCCACCTGCAGGAAGATTGAATACCCTGGCGAGTAAAATGATCCGGTGAGTTGCCCCATCTCATACCTTTCACATCCCTTAGGTTGTGTATTGATAGGTATAATTCCTATAGAATCGAAGACATGTTTATGCTTGCCGCGCACGACGCGCGCGAACGCACGGTGGCCGATTTCGAATCCTTGTTCCGGAGAGTCAGTCTTGGAAATTTCCGGCTTGTAGGCGTCACTTCGGGCACAGAGGCGGGGGCATTCCCATCCTTACTAGAGTTCGAATTTCTCGATTTATGTAATTAGCAAGTATGATACTACTCGCTAACGTAGAGATCTATTCCGCAATGACAATTATGGAAGTTTTCATAGACGGAGCAGAGAAGAGAAAATAAAGTAAAGACGATCATTGTGACGCTCGAAGATTGCGTCGAACGCATTGGCCTTTCCCTATCAGCCTCCGAAGCCACATGAGATTAGATAAGGCGTGACTAAGCACTTGTGGCGCATCGAAAAGGGGCTGAATAGGGGTAAAAGAGAAATATGAGAAGCGCCAGCCACATCCACATGATGCTGACCATCTCAGCTTCCCGGAACAACGACAACGTCGAATAACAAGAATAATGGAGTAAAAGTCCAAGCCCCAAGAATTTCTTAATACCCCTCACTCTATACCTGAACGATCTACTAGTTATGAAAATGTTATCAACAGAACAAATTACCACGCCTCCATACCCCTCACCGTTCAGAGTTGTGTTGTCCAGCCACTCATCAACCACACTCTCGTCTACTTTCTCCGCAGTGAAATATTAGGCATCTTCCACTTATGAATAAAAATCAGGTATGTCGCAACTGTTGCGACCGCGTAATTGAATACGATGAAGCCGATAAATATGCCTACATTGCGGGCGCGATTGCTATAGTCGAAGTCATATTGTTTGAGCTGGAGGTAAGTAACTTATTAGCTTCTGGCACTTTGAAGATCTAAGGAGGGATATATAAATAAAACCCACGTATTCATCTCCGTTCGTATATGGGCAATACGCGCAGTCACCCGTAGCATTTTCATCGGTTAAATMCCCCTGGGATGACGACGAGCCGAAGAAGGCCGCAGCATACTCGCTGCACGTCCGGTTACTAGGCGCATGGAAGACGGAGATATCGGAGTCCAAGCAGCGGATATCGAGACCATGCATCGCATTCGTCGCGATGCCCTCCACGAAGTAGAAAAGCGGCGACACATTGTAGAACCAGCGCCAGCCTTTGGGGGTAAGCGGCGGCGGAGAAAGGGGCCCGTTGAAAGTATTAACCATCAGCCAGACGAAGCCAGTGGCGATCTGTGCGGCTCCGAGCGTGGGGAATACCGATGATATCAGCTGGGCCATGCTGGCGACGAAGATATGGTACAGCTCGTACATTAAAAAGGCGTACCCAGCCCGCTCAGATGAATAGAAGTACCCGGCCATATAGTACCACAACAGCCAATAGACGAAGCCGCCCGCGAGAGTAAATGGTATCTCGATTAAGATCGCACTTAACATGAACACGGTCCAATGATAGACGCGGGACTCCTTCTCACGCGCGAGGAACTGGTCTCGTAGGGTGATGAAGCGCGGCTCAATCTGTAGGGTGAGCACAGGACCGGTAATGATGCTGATAAAGATAGAGAACACGCGGTTTCTCGAGTCTGTCATGCTATCCGATAGCTGTAGGAAGGTCAGACCATTGATGAAACCCATCCAGATGTTCAACTGCATTTTTCCGATCACATAGTCGGGGTCCCGCCAGTAATCGAAGAATGCTCGGCGGAGGACTACCCGTAGCTGTTCGAGAGCTGAGGCTGCGTAAGCTTTCGTGGCATAGTCTTCTTCCGTTTCCTTGCCTCTCGAACCCGAGCCGGTATCCGAGAGGATCTCATCTAATCGTTGTCGGGTGGCTATGTACTCTGCCGACTGCAGCCATGCCGACGCCCAATCGACCGAAGCATTCGCCGTAAGATCGAGGACATAATCGGCGGGGTTTTCCGTCTCCCCGCAGGGACGCGTATACCGACCAAAATAGTTAACCAAAGTTTGACATTTCGGTCCCATGGGGCCAAAATACGCTGTCTTTCCGCCCGGAATGAGTAGAAGGAGGCTGTCAAACTGCTCAATAAGTTCGAAGGACGGCTGGTGAATTGTGCACAGGATGGTCTGTCCGGCATTCGCCAACTTTCGCATGAAGGAAATGATCGAGAAGGCAGAATCTCCGTCTAGCCCGGACGTGGGTTCATCCAGGAACAGCAGAATATCGGGCTTCGCGGCAAGCTCGACGCCAATACTGACTCGTTTCCGTTTCTCGAGGTTTAGTCCAGCGCCAGGCGTACCGATCAGGGCATCCGCCACGTCTCCCATTTCAAGCATAGAAATGACCGTCTCCACATATTCATATTTCTCAGCGATTGGGACAGATTCTGGCTGGCGGAGACGTGCTGTCAGTCGTAGGGCTTCTCTAACCGTCGATGTGCTTAGATGAACATCTTGTTGTTGCACGAAACCGGAACGTTGGTTCATTGAATGAGGGAGTGGGTGACTATCAAGAAACAACCCGCCCGTTACAATGCCAATGGACATTCTCTGAGCAAGTGTGTCCAGAAGTGTAGTCTTAATACCGGAGGTATGTCAGCAAAACTCCTGGAACCGGATTTGCCTTAAAGTACGCACCTTTCCTGCTCCAGAGACGCCCATTAAGGCAGTCATAGTTCCGGGTTCTAACCATCCTAGGAAAGAGTTAATGACATTAGGGCCGCAAACCCCAGTCGGAGCCCTTACCAGAGACATGATCCAGTAGCCTACGAGGCTCTCCTTCAACCCGGATATCCAGACAGAGATCTTTCCATGCGAAATATCGTTTCGAAGATGCTATTGCTTCATTGGTCGACGTATGGGGCTCCTGTATTGTAATTTCGCTTTTGTCGCTATCTTGCCCTTGACACTTCTCTTCATCGGAGGAGGTCTCTCCCGCCCTTTTCTTCAGCGGAAGGTTCGTGCTATAGAAGATGGTAGACAGGCGTCCCGCAGGGGTCTTAAATCTTTCCATTCCGATTCTTTAACTGATTAGTATCTGGCTAACTCAGGTTATAAAGTGGGGGTAGGAGGACATACGTGACGCAGAGAGCAAAGAAGGCAAAGAAGGCCGCATTAATCCCAACATCTCGCCATAGGTTAGACTGGAGGAAAGCATATACAACTTCGAGATATGTCTGTCCGGAGAGTATCAAACTGCCGGAGACTGAACTCTGCCCAGCGCAAACTTGAAATGCAGTGTCGTTGTAATCCGGTCCTCGAGGAACTATGTCTTGTGTACTACACTGATATCTGCTTGCCACGAACTCGTTAAGCATAACAGATTCGAATGAATAATACATCGGCTATGGTTATTAGTTAACTTTTATCGCAGTCTCCGAGAATAGGGGTGAACTCCCACATTTAGATATCTGAGCCACCCCAACCAGACTTTCATCCCCGGAGGGTTAATGTAGAAACCCGCGTAAATAATAAGCGTGTTCATTAGGATTCCGACGGGAAGGACGGCTCGCGTCGGAGTTGTAGTGAACACGGCAA
Source organism: Hypoxylon sp. E7406B (assembly GCA_000931505.1). NCBI lineage: Eukaryota > Fungi > Ascomycota > Sordariomycetes > Xylariales > Hypoxylaceae > Hypoxylon > Hypoxylon sp. E7406B. Next base: position 502,781 of record JYCQ01000114.1, on the reverse strand, counting down.
TGGTTCGGAAGATCATCCCCATTGACATGAGGGCGACGTATAGCGTTAAAAACCAGATGAAGAACGGGCCCGCTTCTCTCTTAAAGTTGACCAACCAGTAAATGGGCAGATTATAGAGGATAAAAATGGCCTTCCAAGGCATATCGGCAAGGATCTGTCCCAGAGCGTAAGCTCCCGGTCGATAGAAACGTAAAGCCCGCTGCTTGAGAAGGATTGGACGTTGCGCAAATGTATTTCCAAACTCAGCAGTGGCCTGCAGACACATGATGAGCACGCAGAAGAATAGCGCCGACGAACGGGTGTATATCCCTTGAGTAACTGCCTGTTGATCTCGAAATAAAGTCCCTAGCATTAATCCTTGGACTATGGTCCCTACGGCCTCTGAGATCCAGGTGCTACGATCTGTAAAGTGGATGCGATAGTGTCGGATAGTACATTCGTAGATTTGTCGATAGAACGGTAGCTGAAAACTCGACACTGACCTGGAGGGCGATTCTTTTCGGCTTGGTCTCTCATACACTTCGTTCAAATAGTACTTACTACCCCGAAAGCGTTGTTCGAAGTCTAGAGGGCTGATCGGAACTGGTGGCCCGTCATAGTTGGGCTGGACACGACGGGACTTAGGATCTCCAGACATGGATGTCAAGAAGTCCGTCAATGATGTCTGAGGAGAGCATTCAAATCCGAGGTCTTGAAAGTATTGCTTCGAGTTGTGAGTGGGTCCGAAATAGGCCACACGACCTGCATTCAACACCAGAACTCTGTCGCAACAATTGGCAATGGCGTCGTTAGCCTGGTATAGAGACATGATGGTGCAGCATTGACTCTGAATGGTATATTCCCGAAGCAATCGAGCGACGCGTAGTGCGGTTGATGAATCGAGACCGCGAGTTGGATTATCGAAACACATCACACTGGTAGTGTAAGCTCTTTACTGCCCAAAATTCTGATCTAGAGATAACTTGCATACCTTGCTCGGGTTGAGAATGCTTCTGCTAAAGTCACTCGGTGCCGCTGTCCTCCACTGACGCCGCGGATATAGTCATTTCCCACTGGAACATTCGCTACGTGCGCAAGGTCGAAAAGTTTAAGAAGTGTCTGAACGTCACTATCAAGCTTTTGAGAGCGGTTCGGAAGATTGGTGGGCGTTCGCGCGTTGAGGGCAAACCGGAGCGTCGTCCCTACTGATAAACTATGAAAATGGACATCATCTTCGCCTGTGATACGGAGCCAATTAGAGCCATACTAAGAATAATATGGGAGTTTTAACCTGCGGGAAATACTTACCGGCGTATGCTACCTCGCCTGGGTAATGAGCCTTCAATTCCGTCGCGTCAAGACCATTGTACCAAACGTCTCCATCCACAGCTTCATATTCTTCTCGCATGTTGGCCATAGTCTTGAGAAATGTCGTACAACCACTTCCAGGTTTCCCAATGACCATTAAAGTCTCTCCACCACGAAGGATACCGGACATGGGATATAGCAGTGTACGCGAAGGCTGGTGCTTATTCGAGAGATATAACGCCGGATTGAGTCTCTGAGCTAAGGCGAGTAAAGCAGTTGGAACAGTTGGAGCTCTTTGATACTGTTATTAAGGTCAATTGTATGTTCCTATTTCCGTATAGTGGTGCTCCTGTCGTAGCAAGATTCAACTTACGCCAATACCCGATCCTCGAACGCCGAGGTCTCGAAATACTACATTATTCCGCTGTTTTCCCGCGATAGGACGAGATTGTAAAAATGACTTAACCAATTCACAAATCTCATTCCCATCGTTAGGTGGTTCCTCTTGGTCGAGATCCATTGGGTCGTGAAATAAAGCGGCTGGCGCTATCTGAGCCATCTACTGCTTGAAGAGAAGGAAGGACATGTAGTATGAATTGAGAGCATACATTCATAACATGAGAGGCGATTGGCTTTTAAAGGGCATGATAAATCTGACCTCTTAGCTGATGACATCTTCATCTCTCTTATTCGTGTGGGTAACTGATCCATGGCTCAGGTAATCAACAAGACGAGATATGATTATAAATACGTCATTACGGATTGTACGGGGCCATGTTCTCTCCATGAAGCAGAATGATTCATCTGGGTCTCATAGAAACCATGCCCTTCAATCGATATCATTCATTCATGTAGCAGACCACTCCGTACAGGGCATCAGAATGATTCTAAAAGGGGAAATTGATATTCGACCTTTCCGAACTTGGCGGCTCCGAGGTACTGGGAGACCCATAAGACGACGGAAGCTAACCAATAACGACCAAGCCCTCTGGGTCTGAGGGAGAGATTTCCTTTTTGGGCCCGGAATGGTGAACAGGGATCATTCATCGTGTACAATAAGCTCTGACATATTATATGTGTACCTAGACAAGCAAGAATGACGGCCGCGTGTGTTTGAAATCAGGGGGAGAAGGTACACAAGTTTTATTGTCCGGTATCATGTGTATGGCGATAGCTTCGGGTCTGGCCTTGGGTAGGCCTTAGAGGCTGCACACTAACAGGAATAGGAATAGTGTTCGATCGAAACAGTCTTAGAGGCAGTTAAATATTGCGTGCCTTTTCCTAAATATCATTGAAGGATGTGTGTAAAATACTAAACAGGCATGGAGCTGCATCCGATAAAGAAGATGTTGAAAGTGAATCCTTCGGATGTGATCCCGATGTCTTAAACAGTATTTCAGACATTGTGTGACAGGCTGGTACTAGTTCGACTTACTGCACATAGCGGTTAAAATCAATACATTGTGAAAGCGCGTTGGATTATGGCTTCCCTTGAGGTAGCTCTTAGAACTCGGTTTGTAATATGACATTTAATATGAGATTTGCGAAGATTGTGTAGCTTCGCTATGAGATTGAAGCCGCATATAGAATCTGGCCCGCCGACGTTGCCCGAGAATAGGCCGTACTCAAAATATGCCTGTGGGCCTTCTTGCTTACATGCGTTGACGCCAGATTGAGTGGCTCTTCAAAGCTAGGTAGGAGATGCCTAGTTAGATGAGGGGCAACAAGCTTGACTTGTTCCACCATGACGATAATCGCAAAGAGAGACTCCCTGGGCGTTCGCGCGTAATAGGACGCAGAAGAACTTAGAACGCAAGAGGATAAGGTTTCGGGCCCGACTTGGTACATGGTGTCTGGGAAGTTGTTCTGATACGTTATGTCTTCATATTGGAGCTCCAGATTCTTGGAGTTGGCGAGAATCTTTAAGGAAGAGGGAAGAAACCATCATTGTCAAACGGAAGATCAGGAAAGTCGGCCAATACTCCTGCGATCTCGTTGCTGTAGGCTGACCACTCATCCGGGTTAGTCATTTCGGCCCACGACCATAGTGCATCACTGCTGGGGTGTGACGGAGCGATTGAGTCGTTCGATCGAGGGATGTCTTGCTTATCGACAGTGGGGGAAGATACTCGTGCGCCACTGGACTTTAATATCTGCAACAAACTGTCCACTTTGGAACAGAGTGTGCGGGTAACATCCGCAGCCCTAACAGCCACCACATTCCTTGGATCTGCCTCGGAGAATATTTCTAAGGCGAGCTGAGCATGATGACGGGCGGTAGGCGCATAGATACAAAATGGGTACGCCATTAAGAAGCCAATTAGGGTGAGAAGGGCATTCCAGAGCCATTGGTGGACCTCACTGCGTCCGTAGAGCATATCCGTCATGGACATGATGCGGTGGGTCAGGCTCACTGTAGCTACAGCGTGGTGAAGCGATGTTGTCGCGTGGGCGTCTGCTTGGGGCAACTGTTGTGAGTTAAGTAGGCCGTTAGGGAAACAGATAAATGGTCGATGCAACCCGATGATCTCATCGTAATACTGCAGCTCTAACAAGATATTGTGTAACACTTGGGGTGAGCTCGATTCAGCGGCAAAATGAACCCATTCAAATGCCTCTTTATTGTCTACATGAAGCGGCCGTCGAATGACTGGACGCAATTCTTGGTCCCGCCACTCTAATAAGATGCGAATTTCCACGGATAGGGCAGATGCACGGGACTCAACTTGTGCGGTATAATCATCATGAGGACAACTTGGCTGCCGAGAAAGTGCCTCTGTTATGGCTAAGGTAGCCCTAGTGAGGGTAAGTGTCCGGGTATGGTAAGTGAAATTGTTAGTAAGAGGTATAGGGCAGGTTGTGTCGGCGAGCTGTACCCCAACCGGACGACCAAGAAGCCGGGCACAACGGAAACTGAGCTGGATGATTGTCCACCATACCCGACCGGCTAAGTGGACGCCCGGATCGCAGTCGGGTAGGCCGTGGTGGAGGTTAAGAGCCTGGGCAATGCGCAAAGCTAAACCGACCATATTATAGGCAGTCTGGTATTCGCCCGCGTCGAGGAGATACAGAGTCATGAGAACATAGCACTGTACGCAGTCTTGGGACGGCTCAGCAAACGCCGCAAGCCGGCCTGTAGCGGCCACGCAGCGCCCAAAATAGGCAAGAGAAGGATCTCCTTGATCCCAGCGCAGTCCTAGTAGACGGCGATTCAACCCCGAACTATCAATGTATTTTAAACAGAGCGCAATTATGCCATCTATTAAGGGGACACTCTGGGTCTCAGTGCCGTCCGCAGCCCACAGCGTCTCGAAAAGCGCATCCACTCGGGATCGACTGAGGATTGGGACGAAATCATGAAATCTCATCCAGTAGACTTCCAAAATATGCGTTACCTGGGATTTCGAGAGCACGGTAGGAAGCCCTTTCCCTATGTTTCGCAATAATTGTCCATTCGCGGAGGGGTAAGGAGGTGGGAGCTCATCTATAGAATCAGATGGCAGCTGAGAGATAGCGGAGCAAAAAGCACTGATTTTGGACATGAAACCAACGGTCGAGTCCGTTCTCTCAGGCCTGGATTCGGCCGAACTTAGCGAAGTAGATTGAATAATGGAGATACAAGTTTCCTGGGTGGTTTTCCGAGTAGGCGTCGAATTATTTGGAGGGATCTGAGAGCTCTCCGGGGACTGGTGGCTTGGGGAAGAGATCACACACGCAATCTTGTTAGCCGCACAACGTGAGCAGGGCGATTCAGCGTCACACCGAACCCGATGCTGACGGCAGTAGTTGCACGCCCGTAACACTTTGGTCCGCTTAGGATTCCGTTGAGACGAGCTGGTGCTTGCCGCTGTAAAGGTGTAGAACATCACGGCCGCCTTTCAATATCAGTTGAACGTGCTGGAATATGAGAAAAGCGATATCTCACGAGTAGATGGATGACTGTGAGATTCGGCGTTAGTTGGGTGAGGCCAAAGATTAACCTAGTAATATCTGCTACAACAATCTTCCGGGTTCCGCTACATACTTGAAAACCTCCTTTAATGAATATTTACTACACTAGCGGCAGGGGTTTATACCTAGAAGAATACTCTGCTATAAGGAAATTCTTTGCACGATCTGAGAAGAAATTCCAATTCCCCTCCGTTTATTTCGGCTCGGTTGGCAAATACGTCCCACCCAACGTCAATATCGTCTACAGCCCCGATCTAGCTGTTCGCTTCAACCGGAAAAGCCTTCTCATATCGGTCTCTGATCATCTGCGCCTTCTCCGCGGATCGGGGTGCAATGTCACATGTGAAGCGTTTAGGCGCAAGTTCTATCCCCGGCTACATGATTGTCAATGGAAGCGACAACAATAAAAGGGGTCAACTCACCTGGGCGTAAGATTCTGTGTCCATGTCTCCTGTCCCAGACCCATCCTTCTTGAAGTTGAACGCCCAAAGCAAGTTCATCGCATTGAGTGCGATCGATCGACGTGCTAGCGCTTCACCGGGACAAATTCGCCTTCCAGCCCCAAATACGAGATTATCCCTATAGCCCTGTGTGTCGGCACCCTCTTTCGTCCCAAATAATGTCTTGAGGAATCGTTCAGGGTTGAACGTCTCGGGGTCTTCGTACATATCAGGATCATGAAAGAGCCCGTACGTGTTCATGAAGATTAAGGAGTTTTCCGGGATATGATAACCCTTGTAGTTCACCTCCTTTGAGCTCATATGCGGAAGACCGATAGGAAACACCGGCCTGAACCGGTGGGTCTCGTCCACGATTGCGCGGATATACGGAAGTCTGTCATAATCTTCCAAGGTTGGCCATCGATTCGGACCAACGACGGTGTCAACCTCCTTTTGACCTTTTTCTTGGACGTCGGGATGATTGATTAGAGCTAGGACGAAGTTTGAGAGGAACGCCGCGCTGGTCTCTGCCCCGCCATCCATCATCCCCCCTGCAAGCCCACCGATTTCTCTAGTGGACATACCTAACTGTTGCTGATTGAGAAGCAAGTCCTCGACATAGCACCCAGTCATTTTCTCTTTCTCTATCGCCTGCTCACATCGCCGGCACAGAGATATATAGACCTTATCTCGGATCGCCCGCGCCTCATCAGCTAGTCGCTTCCAATATGCCCAGCGTTTTGGCACGTATTGTAAAGGCCAGAAGAGGTCAACTGGAGGATGCGCCCCAGGGTCAGTGACTTGATTTAACATTTTGGCCCCCTGAAAATAAGCCTCTGCTTCTGTGCCCTTATATTTAGTGACTCTAGACCCATACAGAACCATCATCATAACGCCCACCGTCGTCCGACGGATATGCTCGAATATGTTCCCTGGATCTTCAAGTGCATCGTGTAGGAACTGCGAGTATTCGGTATTTTGCATTGGTAATTGTGATGCCAACCTTTTCTCCGTATTGAAAGTGTGGATCGCTTTTCGACCACGCCTCCAGGTTGGATTATCCATATCCTCCAGCGCTATGAGATTACCCTGTGTAACACGCTGAACCATAACAGAATAAGGCCGGTTACCGGTACGAGCTCCGTTTGAGTCAAGGACTTCCTTGACTGCCGGGGCAGAAGACACAACAATAATTGTCCGATTGAGAATCTTTAGAGAGTGAACATCGCCATATTGCCGAGCCCATTCGGTAAACCTATAAACTTGAGTAATAATATCGCGTGTCGTTGACGGCAACTTACTTGATGTGAGGAAAGCGGGTAGGGAAGTCCAATGCGTTCCCAAGAATTGGAATCGTCTTCGGGCCAGGGGGGTAGTTCTTCCCTCTGAAACCCAGAGTGCGCAGCTTGAGGAAAAGGAATATCGCGAGAGCAACAAGCGCGGCTATGACCTCGATTACTTTCAGTGTTAATTCCATTATGCCACTCTTCTTCGCCTTTGAAACTAAGTTTGCAAATGAGAGTGTGATAGGAGTAGTCAGGTTCCATGATATTGTTTCTTGCCAGGGAATCTATATATGCCCCATTCCTTCGAGTATAGAAGATACATGGCGGGGTGAAGCTCTTCGGTCTAGCAATGCATTATGAAATCTCACGTCACCAACATCAAGATCAATCCAGCTCTTGAACTTGTCCTATTTCAATGGATTAACTTAAATAGCTTCTCTTTTTAATCTAGTGGCTCACCGGATAGGATAATACTACCCGAGTCTTATATGAGCCTTTTTAAGGGCTAGAACAAACCTAGCCAATAGTTATAACTCAGAGATATGGTGTATCGGAACGACGAGCTCGAGGTAGACTCGAATAGGCAAGAATGACTAGCAACTTACCTGAACTAGGCCAAGACATTACAGTCCAGTTGGACTTTTAGTAATCCGGTTTGAAAATATGGTGGTTGATATATTATATCTGATGAGTGTCGTTCGACCGCTCTTCGAGATGATCGTTCCTAGAAAAGGAGAATGCACGTTAGTGCAGCGCATGTACACTATTGGGTGCTTGGCTAAGACCTATACTCAATTCGATCGTCCCCCATCTACGGTTACATGCTACCAAAGAATGCAATGCAACTCATCGCATGCAACTCTACGATTGGATTACGTTTTATAGAGTGGATAAATACACAATCTTCCACCGTACTTTCACCAGGTTAGTGAGTCCCACAATCACTCCTTACAAAACACCTTAGACTACCTCCGGAAAGTTCAATGAAGGTCTTAAGATAATCGACTTCGCAGTCGGCTTTTATTTGCTATAATGCCGGTTACCAGGGGAATCCTTCAGGAGTCCGTAGACAAGGGAAAGTCAAAGCGACCAACATGACAGACGGGGGAAATGACCGAAGATAATACTATATGACGCAAGCTACATATTTTATTCGTTGCTCATCCCGGTTGATCCGATTAGCGGCTTTGTAAATTCCAAGAAATCTGCAAATAGGGTAGTTACCTTAAGCACAAGAGTCAACCTACCAGCGATAAGTCGCGTACAATGCTATGAGATATATCTGCCTCGTGCTCTGTGCATTAGAAACCGCCTGCCTTAATATATAATGAGAAAGGTATATTGATTATAAACAGGACCAAGTGAATTTTCCATTCAGATACACGTCTCAAAAGAGGAAGGGCATTAAACGAAAATTCAAGGGATATTAGAAGGAGAAAAGGAGCGGAGGAACGTGAAATGTTCATCCTCGATATGAAAGCAGAAAAGGAGGACACTGAGCATAGAAGTAAGAACCTAGGATAACTGCTAGGTATCAAGTAGGGCTGTAGACCCTGCCGTTGCGGCCTGCGCCTCGGCGGGAAACTGCCCTAAGGCGCAACACTAACCCTTGGGAAGTAAGCTGCAGCAGTCGGTTATAAGCCCTAGAGCGCATTGGAACGCTTACACCTGGAACGTAAGCCGCTGCGCCATACTGCTACACCAAAGGTCTGTCGCAGGCCTTAGAGCGCAGCGCGGTACCCTACAGCAACACGTCCCAGGGGCCGGTTACTGCTGTAGTGCGTTCTCGCACGCCGTGGTAGTCCGACGAAACGAAACCCAGCTGCTAATCCCTATGGCGGTTGAACCGCATAACTTACACATCAGAGTCCTGCACCATCAGATGCGTCATCATACTTATGTCAAAAGATCCTTATATAGGTAAATTTACGTCCGTATAGTAGCAACAGGTAGCAGCATGGTTAGCTCGAGATGAGACTTCTTATAACTTCAATAGTTCAATTCTTCGTCGCTCTAATATCTACTCAGAACTTACCCGCGAGACAGTCAAGAAATGCCACCACCGTTTGAGATAGATATATAACAGCCCGTACTATATTCGTACATACCTCCATATCTCCGGAAACTAGAGGTATTTTGTACAGGTAGTTCATGGTTAGCGGACTTTCGCTAGGCTTCAGGGCGTAGAGTTCAGCGTGGCGGGGKTAGGGGACACTGTATGGCATAAATAGGGGTAGCGGGTAGCTTACTCGTTTGTTGCATTTTTTGCATTTTCTGCATCTTCAAATCTACTCTCCCCTTTACTCGCTCCAGCCTTCTTTTAATCGGATAAAGTTTAGTAATCATCGATAATAGAATGTGACTCATACATGAATAAACTTTCATCATGCACACCTTCTCCCATTGGAGATAGAGCTACTTCCAACTTATAAACCTCCCATCTCCCATGAATCCTTCTTGATTCAAGCCGGACCATCCTAGTATTTCAAGCAATACCAGGCCTAGATCTCGAGTTCACTGCATCCCAATAAATTCCATACTCGTCATGGCAGCCAAAATTCATACTATTGGGCCACAAGAAAGCCATCCGCACACTCATACAATCATATTCCTCCATGGAAAGGGCAGCGATTGCGAGGAGTTCTCGAGCGAATTCTTCGAGAGTGAAGCTTCGGAGCCCAGAGACCAACCTCGGACGCTTCTCGATCTATTCCCTACTATCCGATGGGTTTTCCCTTCAGCACCACTCACGCATTCAGAACGGTTTGACTGCACTGAGTCACAATGGTTTGACATGTGGTCGGTAGAGAATCCTAACGAGAAACCAGAGCTTCAGACAACCGGTTTGGAGCAGAGTATTGAATATGTCCTGGGCGTCATCAAAGAGGAAGAAGCACTCGCCCCGCGCGAAAACATCTTTCTAGGAGGAATTAGTCAAGGCTTTGCGACTGCGTATTCATCATATATATGCGGTAGCAAAGGTTACGCTGGGTTAATAGGTCTCTGCAGCTGGGCGCCCTCGGCTGCGCTAGCGATGATGGAAATGGGACAAGGGGCTTCGAATGTCACGGGACAGGAGAACCAACACAGTCCCGTGTTCCTCGGACATTCGAGCGACGACGAGGTTATACCAGTTGAAGAAGGCAGGAAATTACGCGATACCCTCAAAGAACGTACAGAGGTTGTGGTGGAGTTTCACGAATACGAGGATGGTGGACACTGGGTCAACGAGCCGCAGGGAGTGGACGACATGGTCGCTTTTTTACAGAGAAACATGAGTAAAATGGAATAAGAGTGTTTGCGGGCAAGACCTTTTACTCCCAAACCACATAAGTTACCTCAAGGCCATTTAATCAAGCCTATGATGTTAATACACCAATAATATCCCTCATTCGCTAAATGCCATGCCCAAATCCGCATAACTCATCTCTGCATGGGATGTTGCTTCTCCCTGATCATTAATCGCACCTATCATAGTGGCTCCAAGTCCCTAAGTTCATTCTCAGTCCACTCCCAAAGCTTATCAGCTAGCGCCGCATCGCCAGCCATCTTGGAAGGTGCCGCCTTCTTTCCAACAGGCTCATAGTACTGGCCATTCTCCAGCTCCGGAAGTGGCGCCGTAGCCGCCCAGAGTGGATTATACGCTAACTCGGCCGCGCTCTTCAGCAGGAACCCGGTCACTGTGAAAAAGCGCTTTATCAGCGACGGCTTGGTATGCTGCAACAACCCCGTGTTGCCAACGCCCGGGTGGACGGCTATGCTGGTAACCTGGGGGTACCGCTTGACCATTGCCTTGCAGTATAGGATCTGAGCCAACTTGCTCTGCCCGTAGCGCGCGAACTCGCCGACGGCGTCAGCTTTCCGTAGATGCTCGAATTGGACGCCGCCGGGTGGGCTATAGTTATGACCGTGCGATGTAACCTGAATATGCCGTACGTCTGCGCCGCTCTCAGCTGTACGTAGTAGGGTAGGTCGCAGGAGATGTAGGATCACGGCGTGGCCGAAGTAGTTGGCGCCCCACTGTAGCTCGTATCCCTCTTCCGTCAGGCCGGGCGGCGTCGCCATGATGCCGGCATTGGCAATGAAGATGTCGAGACGGTCGGACTTGAAGCCATCTGCGATAGCTTGTCGGATCTTGGCGCGCGACGAGCAGAGATCGCACTTGATGAAGGTGACCTCGGTATTGGGACCCTTGGCCTTGGCGGCGGCAACTACAACAGCTGCGGCTTCTTCATTGCGACCGGTGAAGTAGATGTGGGCCGGATTATGGGCAGCCAGAAAGATAGTGGCCTCTTTCCCGATGCCTGATGTGCCTAGGCGTACCAATTAAGTAATGAGGGATTTGGTGGAACATGAGAGCCACCGACATACCTCCAGTGATGAAAATGACCTTCCCTGACAGATCGGGTATATCCTTCTCAGGATTAAAAGGGGGCATCTTAAGGGGTTCACGAATAACTAAAATTGAATTTGAATGCTGCAGTATCGTTCGCCTTCATACAGCAGGTCAGAAAATTTGACTAGTATCTTCTCGCATCACGTAGTGGTTCTTAAATGGTGATTTATATCTATGAGGCAAACAATGCCCAGTTTCAGCTTCGGGAGGGATCAGCGCCCCGAGAGTCCGGGTGATCTGACTGCCTACGGACCCGGTGTCCACCCCTACGGCCGTTTACGTCTGCCTGAACTACGTAATGCTAAATTTTTGATGCTCAGCCCATCCCCCTAAAATCCGAAATGGGATATATCTGACCACATGTATTATAATTTATTCAGCTGCCAATGCTCTTAGAGGTAGTGCACCGAGCTAGAGTATTTTGAGAGTAGGGGATTTGTGCCTCAGCCTGACCTAGTAGATATCCGAACATAAGCTATCACTGTTCATATTCATCTTCGTCTTCGTCTTAGTTTGAACTAATGTCCTCGGAAGCTTCTTTAGACCCGCGACGCTGCCGCCAGTACTCCTGTAGCTGACGTACTAGCTCTTTTGACTTTTCCCGCGCATGGCCTTGGACATTTCTGAGTCCTCTTCGTCCATCTCTATGTCCTTCGGGAGTGTCCAGCAAATTTGCCGATGCATACTGATACTGATGATATTCGAGCTCGCCGTTGTCCGGCGACCGCGACGCATAATGTGCGAAAAAGTCGATTGTAGTGCCGTCCGTGACAAATGTGGTGACCTCTGCGTGGCCAGGAGGATTGCACTTCCCGATGAATGACAGGGTCTGGTTCCGGGCGTAGACGAGGGCTGCCCCGTGGTAGCGCGCCCGCAGCTTCGCTTCTTCAATATCCATTCCGCTTTCCTTCCACTCACCGACTATATGCGGCAGAATCAGGGAATGAGGATCATCCTTGTAGAGGACGGCCCCGTTAGGATATTCGTTAACCGAGAGCGGGCCAGCCGAGAACGGGTCATCTACATCTATCAGAGGCCCTTCAATGAAGTCAGGTTGCGGAGTTGACAGGCCATTGTTAAAGCCAACATTCGTAGGAAAGCCGGTGAAGGCCCGTTTGAAGGACGGCGCGTGAACGTAGTACTGATGCGTCTCGAGTAGCCTCGAGGCCACCTGAAAGATCATGGTGTCTTTATTGCCAGCCGTCTCAACTACAGCTCGGTATTCAACGTACGCCCACTCATCGGGAGGAGTAGTTGTACGGGGGTAGGCATAACGTGCGCGAATACCCTTGAGGTTCCGAGGGGGCTTTGAGCTGAGAGGATCGAGAAGTCCGTTCTTCTGAAAGTGGGTCTTAAGTGACAACAGCGTATCGGTAGGTTCGGGGGCAGCTGGTGTTGATGCCTTATTACAGGTAGTTACCCTATTCGCCTTCTTAAAAGCTTTCTGACGCTTCAACTCTTTGTCAAATAAAGCTAAGTTCTCCAGTGTTAACTGTGCTAATTTTGGCTGGTATTTGCTGTCGCCGTCGTCGTGACACTTCTGTGATTGCGTGGTTGGAAAGACTTGATTTTGTTTCTCGGCACTAGATTTAGGTATTGGGGTGAATGACGGGTTAGGGGACTTGTTCTGTTGTCCACGAGCTATTAGCAGCTGACTTCCGTGAGCAAACGCTATCCTACCTTGGTAGCTTTCTCTACTTCAAGCTCAACTCGCGGCTCCTGCACACTAGTCTGCTGCAACTCCGGTTGCTTCGATGACGACGGAACATTCTCATCACCTCTTTCGATCTGTGGTTCGTGGGGAGGTGTCGACCGAACAATGCTAGGACCTTCMCCAGCCGCAGGATTCTGTTTTCGTTGAAGTCTTGGGCTACGCCTCAAGGCTGTAGGTGATAACTTAGCACACATAGTGTCTAGTGAACGTGATATAATGCTTACTCATGCGGCCTGTATCCATCAACCGCGCCATCTTCGCAGGTGATGGATCGACCGTAGGATCTTCCTCTAGCTGTCGTTTCTTGGCCCGCAAGGACATCTTGCCATGTATGAGATTTCCATTCATTATTTCACTTGTTATTCTAAGAGGTGTATTGGACTCAATACTGGTTGTTGGTCTCGTCACAAGAGATTGCAAAGATTTGGTTTCCTCGTGCAGGTAATTACTTAGCCTAGGCTGCCGAGTAATTCCGATATGCCCGAGTTTCTGCACTTTCTCGCCAACCCCCACGGACCCCCGTCAAGACAAACAGCGGCCATGTATCTGCACCGTTATTTTGCACTGGTTTTCACTGGCCTTAGAGAATCGCTCCCGTCCCTGAACATGTATTTGGGACACGGATGAGGGGAAGCAGTTCACAACAATCGCGGAACTATCCGCACCCACGCACATAGTTGAAACAGCCAAACGTATCGTTAGGAAGTAGCAAGTAGGTGCATCATGACCTAATATATGTCGTTTTGAAGCATTACACCTTCGAAACGTCGAAGGTCCAATCCTCAGTGAACTGACTGTACTGGATATCGGGATTGTCCTTGAAGATGTTCTCGTACTTCTCCACTATAGTCAACGGGTTCTTTGCCTGTCTGAAATACTCTTGCGCCTGTTGCTTCATAACAGGATCGTTCCACATCTTCGCCATCCACTTCAAGCCATCCTCGCTTATCCCGGTCAGGGGAAGCTCGTAGCTGCGGAAGCGCTGCATGAAGTGTCAGTACAGGGTATTCGAAAAAGCAATTTCTAAGCCACCAACCCATAGAACAGGCCAGAAAAAGGCGTCAGCGATGCTGAAGTCTCCAAACAGAAATCCACCATCTTCTTCACCGAGCTCTTGCAACCTTTTCTTCGTATCTGCGCGCGCCTTGCTCCAAAGCTCAACCATCTTCCGAATTTCTTTGGATGCAGCGTCGCTGATGGGGATTTTCCCGGTGTACTTGCCGAGGAAGTTGCTGTCATATGTGTTCCGGATCACGCTAAAGCCGGAATGCATTTGCGCCGCTGCTGTTCGTGCTAGTGCCCTCAGCTTGAAGTCCTTCGGCCATAAGTGAAGATCCGGGTGCTGCTCTGCCAGGAACTCGCATATAGCAAGGGAATCGCCGATCAAGAAATCTTCGTCCTTTGGGTCCGGCTCGAGAACGGGGAGAAAACCGCCCGTGAAGCGAGATTCCCGGGCGACTTCTGGACTGTTTAAACCGTACATCTTGATGTTGCAGGGGATTCTGAAGTAATCAATGACGAGGGCCACCCGCACTCCCCAGCCTAAATGGCATGATTATTAATCATGGTAGGTCTGCAATTTTGTAGTTGACGTACTTGAATACCGAGTGTAGTACACATGTAGAGTGTATTCTGGATCTTGCTTGATGCTTGCCATTGTGTTGATGGTACTAGATATCTTAGGTTGAGAGATCAAAGAGAATAGGGGGAAGTATCGGGCATGGGATGCAGTTTTAATATCACGAGAAAGCTGGGTTTCGCGATTCGAATAGCCTGCGGGCGAGTCACTACCCGGCCGATTGCGGAACCGAACTAGTATACCTAATACGCCCTATTGACTCACGGAAGGCCCACCACCTACTACCGCGATAAAGAGTCTCTATAGATCAGTAATAACACCCACATCTACTAACATTAGTCCGAACAACATCAACTGGATTATGGCTTTTTCCACGGAATAGGTCCAACGACGTCCGGCTCATCCTTCCATCTCTGCGTCGTATCGACATCCAGCCGAAAGACCTCCGGCCTTTTATAATGGCCTGCACCATCCACATACGCCTTCACCAGATCTAACTGCGAGAGATCAATCTCACCCACGACCAGCAGATCGAAATCGCTCATATACGGACCAGCGACAAACGAGCAGAACGGATGGATAATCGCAGTCCAGCCTCCACCAGGCTTGACCTTATCCTGCGGTCCTAGATTCTTCTCCATCCACTGCAGACACGTCTCGTCGACGTAGCTACTCGGGCACAGCACGAACACCTGCGCAGTCAAAGCATGCGTCTTCATCAGCGCCTCGATCTGCGCCGACGCCACGTTCTCGAACCCCTCGAGGATGTCGAGCGCCGGCCAGCATCCAACATGCACATGCTGCCCCTGATCGATGAGCGCCTGTCGCGCGCCGTTCATCGTGTGCTCCCAGCAGGCGAGCCCGCCGATCCGGTACCCGGCCCCCTTTGGCTCGTACGTCTTGAGCGTGTATCCGGAACCCTGGCCCCACACCAGGCGTTCGGCCCATGTCGGCTGCACCTTGCGGTGGACGCCGAGGATGGTGCCGTCCGCGTCGATGGTCACGATACTGTTGAACAGCGTGTGGCCGCCGCGCATGCGCTCCGAAACGCCCAGGACAACCACCACCTTGTTCGTCGCGCACGCTGCTTGCACCTCGGTTAAGTCATCTGGGATTTCTACGCTCTGCGCCGCGTACAGAGCCACGGTGGTGGCGTTCGGCGGGTAGCAGTTGGTGAAATATGGAAACCCCGGTACGAACACCTCCGGGAAGGCGAGCAGCTCGATGTCTTCGACTGCTGCTTGGCTGATGAGGGAAATTACTTTACGTAGGCTGGCGGCTTTGTCCATGTACACGGGCGCGGCGTGTAGGGCGCATGCCTT
Organism: Hypoxylon sp. E7406B; assembly: GCA_000931505.1. Taxonomy (NCBI): domain Eukaryota; kingdom Fungi; phylum Ascomycota; class Sordariomycetes; order Xylariales; family Hypoxylaceae; genus Hypoxylon; species Hypoxylon sp. E7406B. The sequence goes on along the minus strand of JYCQ01000114.1, from coordinate 486,806 downwards.
GATTTTCTTGTTTAGCATTTCGAAGCTTCGCCCGTGATCCTTTATGTAGTTGCTACCTAGTTCTTGGTTTGGTGAAGTCGTGGATCCTCGTTGTTCACCATCGACGTGATATCATAGACATGTCCATATAAAGCGCATATCCCATGGTGGGGTTCCGAGACCCCTTTGTCCAACGCACCGGATGGCGACCCGTGTTACTGCCAGTGGCGGGGTAGGGGTACCGGCACTTCCAGGATAGGATTGATCATCCCGGAGTTGCAGTGTCATCCCGAGATCCTACCACATAGTTTCATTTAGGGTGACATACACGAACTCGAGGGTATGAAGATATAGCTGGAGGTCCTATCATTCCCTGAGCGGCTATCATTGCAAACAACAGTTACATCCGTGACAACCATCTAAATATATCCACGCATCTTAGGAGTGGAACGTTTCTAGCCTGAGGCCCGGGCTGCTTTCCCGCAAGATCATGGTATTATAATAGAGAGATAGGGACTGCATCTCGAGTGATCTTACGTTAGTGGAATCAATTAATCGGTAGCGTATTAAGTAATCTCTCTGAATGAATCATAGCTTATGCACTTAGATGACCTTTTTTTGATAAAGAGGCGAATTGGTAAGCGAAAAGGGGTAAACAACAAGGTAGCATGTACCTCAGTACTACCATGTGTTTGTAAGAACCGATATATACGACATGCTGCCTCTCCTTCAATAGACACTTGTGACTTATAATAGCTCATTCCACGTAATGTTAATAGATACAAACCCACGCACATGTGTGATACCTCCCAATTTGGCTAGAATATCTAGCTTGCCAGATGATAGGTTACGCCCCGGAAGTAGCCAAAGGCTTACTACCTTATCACCATCAATTCCTAGATTGCGGCTTGATGTATAATGTCTTGATGATAGGTACGGCAGGAGAGKAGTCCGCTTCTAGCGAAGCTTTGGTATCGGCCAGGCTCATCTGCGTCAACGATTAGCAAAGAAATCAACTATCACTATACGTCAACTTACCTTAAACTTCATGAGCAGCGCCGGTATAATCTTCTTCATCTGCATAGTAGCAATATTTTGGCCTATGCAATTGCGACGGCCCCGGCTAAAGCCCAAATGGGCCGCTTCCATCCGCCTCAGTTGCTCGCCATTGGCTGTGAGCCAGCGCTCGGGGCGGTATACATTCGCATCCTCACCGAATATCTCAACTCTTCGGTGGACCGCTGACGGAAAACAGCCCACGCTTGTGCCCTCCGGGAAGAACATGCCCGCGATTGTGGCTCCTCCTGATGGTATTAATCGCTCCATGGGCCACGAACTCAGGGGGAAAAGTCGCATAGTCTCCTTGATGACGGCGTTAAGGTATGGTAGCTTATTTACTTGCGAGAACTCGGGGATTTCCGGAAGGTCGGCCTGAAAGAGCTCGTCTTCTAACTTTTTCAATGAATCGGGGTTTGTTAGCAAGTTGTAGAAAACCGCCGTCGCCGACGCCGCAGTAGTATCGCCCGCCCCAGAAATCGTGGATATCAATATGCCTATGATCCCGGAAGTGTCTAAGGCCTGCGGGTGCTCCTTACTGGCTTCCAGAAATTTCTGAAGTAGGTCTGTATGGCCGGCTTCGTTCTTCGGTTGACTTTCTCTCTCCTTCAGCTTTGCTAGTGCCGCAGCCACTATACTGGATGCTGCTTGTTTCCGACGGATAGTAATGGGGTTGCGATAGATAAGCCTTTCTAGTTGCGGGATAGAAGACCACCGGCCCCAGTGGTCGAAACGGTTACGAATCACCTGGATGGTGCCGCCAACGTCTTCCTCGGCCTGAAGGCAGCCAACAGATTGACCAAATGAGAACCGTCCAGCTGAGTCTATACTATACCAGAGTAGCATTGAAGGCATGTCGAAGACCGTCTTCTTGCCCACAACCTCGAGGAGCTCACTGATCGTCGCATCCATTGCTTTCTCGTAATCCAACGCAGCGGTAGGAGTAAAGGCATTAGCAACCGAGCGACGCATTGCTCCATGAAGAGCGTCGTCAGCACTAATTAGACTCGGTACCTCTTTACCATTTTGGATGCCTACTACCACTTTATATCCGTCCGCCTATACAATCGTCGGTAAGCAGTTCGTCTCGAAAGTGAAGTATCGGTGACGTACAATAGTAAAACTATCTCTGCTTGCATAGATGACATTTATGGCCTCCGGATCACTGACGCTAATGCTTCGCACCCCGTATCGAACAATTGGGCCATGTTGACAATGCAAATCTAAGAGCTTCTGCCTTAGTTTTCCGTTATACTGCTGGTAAGCCCGCCAAAGATCGGTGCATCCCGCGAGGGTTGGTCCAGGTGCCTTGTTTAACCATTTCCAATTAAGGAAAAGGCGGGCAAGCACTATTAAGAGCGGCAAGACAAGTAGTACGGTGAACGAAGCCATGGAGTAGCATCAGGACTGACAGGTGCTCAAACAAGAACAAAAATAGAGATAGAAGGGAAGAGTGTAGAGAGAAAATGAATGGAAAGTTGGCTCATATAAATCCTAACTCACTGGGCAGTGTCGGACATAACGCGTGGATGCTAAAAGGCTATTAGAAGGAGATCGTGGCATCCGTTTCTGTCGTGTCAGGCATCTAAATACCCACACTTAACTACCAGGGTAACCTGGGTAGCATGTGCTCCGCACGAGACCCGTAGCCCCGGAACGACTAATGATACATCAAATATTGCATTATTCCGCGCGATCTACAATGACGATCTTAAAATATAACATGCTGTATAACGTTACATATGCTTGTATACATTCTCCCCTTGGCATATTTCTGTTTAAGTAGCCGGACGCGCCTCCAAGATCTCTTCTTCTTCATCCCCTTCCATAAGATAGATCATACGTTAGTTGGTATTAGCCAGGAAATGGAGCTAGTGTAATGGCTTAGCATGATGACTTCTGGGGTAGTGCTTAGTGCGGTCGATCACTCCGGGTCTGTACCAGAGCATATAGCTCTAAAGAGTTGACAGGCATATTCCCGTCCGTAATACTTTAGTCGGGACTTCTTCGTATTTATCTTAGTGTCATTGTCGCGTCCAACATCTTTTGGAGTTGGCCATTAAATAAGTGTTGTCACGACTTGTACTTGATCCGAATCCCCTTTCCATCACCTCAACACTACCCCTGTTCATAGCTCTCAGCAAAATTGGTGGGTTCAGAGGTTGTTACGTTTTGATAACATCTATTCACCAGAGCATTATTCTAACGTATTGCCATCGTCTATTCGCGTTTCGGCCTTACTTTACACCGTGGCTTCGTCATCATGACTTATATGAACCTGAGTGGTGATATTCCCGACTTAGGCGAACTTTATCCTTAGAAATATGTAGATATAGGCAGGGAATATAGGTACGTAAGCAACGCATATAACTCAATAGCCTTTAAAACTTCAAGATCCAACATCTTCTGCATGAATCATTTCGTTGCTCTTTGTATGAACCCTCGAAATTGCCATGCTACTTGAATCTTTCGATTTTATTCGTTGAAATTGCAACACGTTGTTGCATGCCCTCCTCCTTCTAGTGTTATTGTGCGATGGGGAGTACGGTGATTCCCCATCTCGATTCTGCAGGTGTATGAATAAGCGCGGAAATGACGGAAAACAGGCCATTAAGATGACCGAGGCGAGCTCTGCAAGCCTATAGGTTCGGGAATAGTTTAGCATCTTCTAACCGACCAACAAATACAGGGCACCTCATTTGACTCACCCCCAGCAAATGGTGGGCTCCATTGCTCAACTGTAGTCTTGAGTCTGTGTCGATTTGATCGTATAATAGAGGCGAAGTATACTAGAAATGACTGCGCTGGTTCTTGTTAATATGTATATCCTTGAAGGGGCACTTCTAGCAACAGGATACCATACAAAATGACTACGGCAAATACTGCTAAAGCTCCAAGCTTCCTCGTTAGTGGTAACTGCAGTGCCCATATACCTGCAAGAGGTACAACGAGAATTGTAAGATCAGATATCAAGTTGATTGTACTTGTTGAAATAATCGCTGCCGTGGAATTAATGCAGCGGCCCGAGACGAAGGGGTGCCAGATTTTCTCGCGGGGGATGCAAGCAAGCGCGAAAGAGATCATGATAACAGCATAACAGAAGAAAGTTGGCCCAGATAAGTGCCCAAATAACCTTGTATGCAATGTGGTGAGAGCGATGCTTCAAGAAGATGATCTCGATTTGCTGGAGCACAGCATACTTAGCAAAAAACATCGTTGGGCCATATAGGATTTCGAGAACATTGAGGTACTATAGGTAATTATTTTAGCATTGGACCAATGTTTATCCCCGAAGTACGACACCCACTTGAAGCAGTTTGTAGCCGTCGGCTTCAGTAACATCCCATTGGTGCCTCCCTTGACCGTGTTCACCACTTATGATTGAGAGGGCTGTGAAAACCGTAAACAATACCTATCTAAAGAATTAAGTCTCCGGGCGTGTCTTCTGAGGTAATTAAACCCACTCCAGCAAGTAAAAGGGCACCTAAATAAATACAAGTCAACATTAATCCGAAGTCAAAAAGACGTTCGCAGGCGCGCACTCACAGTCATTATGCAAAAACTGTTTGAGAATGACGATTCGCGTGTAAATCTGAGCGAAAATACCCAAAGTGCATAGAAATAAAGTCACCACTGACACAGCAATCAGAAGTGGCTGAAGCGTGACCGGGTTAACAAAATTTGGCTCGACACCTGGCGGTGGAGCAAGCGAGGGKGTTGTTCGGGTCCATTTGACTTAGGATAATACCCCAAAATTCATCATTTTGATAGAGTCTTTGCAGCTTCTAATATAGCAAAATATCTGCTTTCAACAATGACTCACAGAAGTACGCAAGCACAGTGACCTTTTGATATTTAACAAAAGGCTCTCGAAATGGAGGATTCAGGAGGTTGAATAGGGAAATGTTAGAGGAGCGGAACTCCTGTGCTCCTGTATGTTTTCCACCTATCACAGCGTGAGAAACAAGTCGCCATATACGGACACTTCAGCTGCTATGGGTATCACAAGCCTACGTCACTGAGAGACATAATATCTTGACATAAGCAAAGAACTATATCAACCAGCAGAGTCTTATGGAAGTGACAAATCCCGAGAAAAAATAGCTTGTAATTAGGTGCCTACCTCTTACCGGTAGTGTAGAATTAACTTGACGCGTACATAAGTACCTCAGAACAACAGGTTGATATGCCATATTTTCCGATTTCCTCTTTGAAAGCGTATGTCTCTTTCGTTCAGCCCGTATCATAATAACCGGGCAGCTTAGGCCATCATGATGCGGGCCGTGTTGTGGAGAGGGCCGCGGCGTAGGTAGGTACCTAAGGAGGTACCTACATGTATACAAAAATTATGCTGTCTACGCCATTCCAGATCCTACCTGCATCCCCTCAGTAGGTCATAGGGCAGCCTCTTGTGGGGAGAACTGAAGCTTATGACCCCCTGAACAATGTTTTAATTGACACCTATCCTGACAAACGCAAATAACAGATACGGGGACGTCCGCACGCATTTAGGTGCCATAAGAATATAACACATGTAGCTTCCGCTTGAGATCTTTAATATACGTATTTGTAGGATGACATCATAATATAAGGAATGTTTTATTAGCCTAGTAAGCATTATCTATCACGACATATTGTAAGTAGTAGATCTTAGCCATAAAAGTTCGTTTAGTATAAGCGACTGGCTAGGTCACCTCATGACCAAGACGAGGCTGATATAACGTTGATACCTGCGGTGAAAGTGGAAGTGCATGGTGATCGGCAAACATAAAGTAGGTACATGTAGGTTAGGTGCCTAATAATGTGCGCGCCTCTCGGTGACCAATAGCCCCCATTGTAACCACCCGCGCTGGAGGCGCATGCAGGGAATTCCCCTTTAGGTTCCCCTCTACGGCCGTTCGTCGCGCGGAGAATAAGCCCTTTCAACTCGTTCTGTGGGTTACCCGATTACGAATACCAGCTCGATGTTGCGAGTTGCACCACATCCAATACTTTACTGATGCGGATAGTGGCGGATAGAATTACCTAAGTTCTCTAAATGGCGTACTACACTTCCAAAAGGGCATCAACAAGAACTATCAACCTGTATAACCACCTACGACATGTTGTCTTGGTCCCCTCATCATTATTCCTAATTTGACGATGATATATCTTATAACTAAGGCGAATACAGAGTGGTGCCATGCTAACATAAGTCATTTGGGGGGGAGTCTCGCATTCTGTGCCAGTATTGAGCGGTGAACGCAATTTGTTGGTTGTACGATTCAAGCATACTGCATGCAAGCAATCTTTGTGGTACTATGATCCAGTAATATAGCCTCAAATGTACTTCCAGCTTCCTAAACGTACAGATTGATGGTGTATTCAACTCGAGCCTGCCTCATGTCTACGAGCGGCGTAGGAGATTCGTGCCAACAAGACAAAATTGCAAGGAAATAAACAAGTAGATATTTATCATACACGCCGAAAGGTCATTCTTCTTTTGTTCTTATTTTCCTCGTACTTTATGGCAATTATGTCACAGCGAGTAATACCTATAATTCAACCTTCTGCCCTCTTATGTTGTACCAGTCAAGAGCCATTGAATGTGTTGTATTCAATGTCCCTATTCTACCACTAATTCTCATTTATGCTGAGACCATCGTAATACATCAGACATGGATCCTAGCAATACGCCAGCGCTCTACCCACCTCCCGGCGTAGAKCCAAACTTTGTCAATCCTCATTCTCTGCAAACTGAGCGGATTGCCATATCTGCGATATGCTTGGCTCTTTGCTTGATCTTTGTTGGCGGGCGTATTTACATCCGAGTCCACCTGAAAATGTTCAATCTTGACGATTGTAAGAATATCTATCTAGGGGAAGACGGAGCTAATATTCTTTAGACGTCCAATTACTCTCATTGGTATGCGGGTTTGCGCTTGATAATGGCCTTTCTATAAACTAACATGTACAGGCAAGCTTCATCGCCTATATTAGCCTCATAATAACCTGCGGTGAGTATGCAGACGGGAGACATCAAGTAAGAAACCTTCTTTAGCCTTATATTTGAACTTGTCGTACATTCGGCATTGTTGGGAGCACCCAGTGACAATGGCATTGTACCGACTTCGAAGTTCGAGTTACTAACCTTGGATACCTACATATACAGTGGGACGTAACTATCGCTAGTCTCACCAGAAGTCTTGAGGTCAGTAACCCTCGCCTATAGCTCTAATATTGCGTAGTGAACGGTCAAGGACTTGATCGTTGATCTTGAAGTCTGGCACCAGCTACAGAATATCTCCGAGATTATCTACTGCTTGACAATGTTCACAGCCAAGTATGTAGTTCTCCGCCAGATTGAATTGATATTCTTCGACCATCATCGAAATAATATTACATACAAAGCCATCTGGACCTTGATTTGGGTGAACTTTTTATTTGCTCTTTCGATCGGAATATCCTTCATCTTTACTTGTATTCCTCGGGAGAAGATTTGGCAACCGAACATCGAAGGTCGCTGTATCAGTTCATCTGCAATCATAATTGGTGGCAGCGCTATTAATATGGTCTCTGATTACGCGATCCTCATCGTTCCTCTGGCGGCCGTCTCAAGATTACAACTACCAACGGCGAAGAAGCTCCGTGCTGCGGCGGTATTCGCAGTCGGCACCTTGTATGAACGCTCGCTTTGATATCCCACCCCCTATATATACGTGCTAGGTAGCAACACTTTCCAAACAGAAATGCTAATTGAGGAATCCAGTGCTTGCGCTTCCAGTACGGTGCGCCTCTACTACACTGTCAAACTATTTCATACAGAAGATATTACGTGGGCCATCGCGCCCGTGGGTCAATGGACGTAAGTCTAGTATTCTCGTACTGCAATCTCGTGGTTTAGCTAGCATTGATGCCCCCTCTTAGAATCGCCGAATTCACCACTATTTTCCTCGTAGCCTGCTTCCCATACGTTCCACGCTTATTGCACCATATCATTAAGCACGACAAGCAGACAGTTTCCTCTTCATCGCATACCCAAACGGGCTTTTCATCGCAGAACCCACCGTCCGGGAATCGGACTAATAGGGGATGGAGAGAATTAGAGGAGCACGAAGGGGATCGTGAGGTGATCATGTTAGGTGATTTAGGTAATATTGACAGTACACCTGGAGATAGTCATCCCAGTATTACATCAGGCTTTTAGAGATGTATTCTGGGGAGCTTCCTCATGACGTTTAAGTGTAGCCAGGAAGAAGATTCATTGCATATTCAGAGCCTTATTACTGCTTCAACTTGTTTAGTAGGTGGATTTCATGTACCTGATTGACGGCATTACAATGACGAACTAAAATTCGATTGATCTTCGATGCGCTTTCAGGCACCCTAATATGAGAAAACTTGTCTTCAAGCAGTGAAAATCCAACGATTAGGTACTTACCTCTATGTTATGCGCTGAAATGAGCCTTCATAGCAAGTTTGCACCAGGGCCAAGAGGAAGAATGTGCTGATTATGTTCGATACTATCTACCAGCTCGTGAGTTGTTTCTTTGGAGTGTGATTGGGAACTCCCGATACTAGGAAGTTCAGTATTTCAACTGCGTTAAAAATTGAAATGGTCCCTATTGCTCGTAATACTTAATAGTCCGTGTTTCGATTATCAGTTATAATTAATCCCATCCGGGATTTCTATTCCTAAGAATAGCTTCATAACAACCATAGCCGCAAATTTTGGTTCCATTCGATACCGTCCTCGGATAGTAAGGTATATTCGAAGGGCCTCTAACTCGCTTGGGATTTGGTATGTGTGGTATCCATTCGTCCCTTTGATGTAACAAGCACACTCCGTCGAACGAGCCATCGCCTTGTGATGGAAAGCAAAAGTTGTTCTCTCGAGGGCCAGATGGCAAACACCGAAGCAACCTGATGGATTCCCTATAACAAGATCTGGATAACCATTATTTGGGCCGTCGCTTCGGTCGGTAACACCTACTCTAAGTTCCCTTTCTAGTCTCAGAGGGATCCTTTGAGAGCTTCCGGCTTTCGGCTTTCGTGCAAGAGTCATCTTCAAGGTGAGGTTCCGTCCTATCTATATCACAAATGTTTACGTACCTAAAATAGAGTTAAGTGTAGGTAGTTGAAGATATGAAGACGTAGACCCGAAGAATGGAAAATCTTTAATCAGATGAACTCGTTCTTCGCTCATACGGGTCCCTTTAAATCATACACATTGGCTTGCATTAACAAAAATGAAAGAATATTGAAAGAACAAAGAAAATTGCTCATAATTCTTACAAATGATACTAGCAATAACAACGGTATTGTGATAGTATAAAGCACACAATATTGCTTAAGGACAAGTGATTCCCTTAGACCCCGGCGAGAGCTCCCGTTGAATGACACGAGCTCAACCCCTGTAATATAAGTGCGCGAGGATGGTTATGCAAGAGGCCAGCTTAGCATATTTATAGGGTATATACCTATGAAGTAAATACAAAACTAAAACGACGTGCTCAACCATCTCAAAGCTAGCCGGGTTGATCAAAAAATAAGGCTATACCAGACCTACTAATATTATCCTCGAATCAATTTCTAACCGTATCCTAAGAACAAGCCGCGCTCATTTTTTTATTTTTTAAAGCAGGGTATCAGCACAAGAATTTCAATGAGGGAGCGCTTTATTATGACGGCAGCTATGACTCCTCCTGTATGTAAATATAAACATTTCTAAGTCTCAGTTTGGGCTATCTTGGGAGCTAGGACTTTTACATGAGTTAGATGTGACAATCCCCGAGAAAAGCTTTTAGCCCCTTAAGTATTAGCTAGAAACGTATCACTGATTCGTATTATTTCAGTCTCCTTCGGGCAGTAAGAAATTTAGACAAAGTCTTATGATTAATTACGCATTCGACAATTTTCAATATGTTATAACACCCGGGGAAGCGGATGAAATTATAACCAAACCCTTTTGGGATGACGTTGACACTTTTATCGACTATATGATGGAAATAAGTTTTGGAGAACCCATACGCGGTTCGAGAAATGTTAAGCTCCCTAGTTCTTTAAGGATATATACCGATGAGGAGATCGATGCGATGGATGCAGGATTAATAGAGCTCCCCAGCACTAATATACCAGGACACGATTCCAATGAAGAGCCAAGCATGACGGAAACAAATTTCACCCATACATCTAATCAAGACAGCAATACTGAGCTTGAGCCACGCATTATAAATGTTGGCGGAGAGGAAATCGAGCTTGATGCCAGCTTCGAGGCTGAGTTTGGCGGCGAGTTTCTTCCTCTCTACACCCCTAGTATGCTGCCCCCATACAGCCCCTATGATTTGGCAGAATTTCCGCCTGGCATCTCTCTAGCAGGCCAGAGAGAGTGTGTGCCCGAATACAATTTACCCGAAGAAACTACACATATAGAAGCGACTCTTGAAGAGAGTATATCTGGGGAAATCGCTCCGGAAGGTAATAACGGTGCAGATAATATTATCGAAGACACCCACGAAATATGTAATGACGAATATATTAGCGGAGACTCGCACATTGACGGGTCACCAGGTAGGAGAGAAGCCCGTACACCCAATCCTTCTCCATTTTCTACCTTTAGTTCACGAATCGACCGGAAACTCCAAATGGTCAAGCAAAAGTTTACCCGGGGCATCGAGGCTATCACGCCTAAAAAGACATTCAGTCGAGCTCAAAGTATTATGAAAATAATACGTCGAAAATAGGCGAAATGAGTCAAGAAAGGTGTGGGTATGTTGTAGTGGGAAATTTTCTTTTGTTCGATATGATGTGGAGCGTTTAAGGAGAAGGTACTCGAACTGCACAAGTACCTACCCTTAGGTACGATTCTAATGTTTAATTATTTGCATTGTTTACCATGTTTATGTTATTGTTTAGTTAGACACTTTCCATTTAATAGTAATACTTAATTCTTGTTCAATGATGGCTTTCTTTCAAACTATAATTCGTGTATACCTCCTATAAAGAAAAGAGAATAGGGGTATGATCAATCCGTTTCTAGCCGAAGCCGGGGAAAGCTGTGAGAAATACGTGTGGTATCAAGCCAATATATATGGACATTGACTCTCAGATGATACCTAAGTCTTTATCGTAAACTGCTGTTTATAATAATAGTTCCACTCAACCCTTCGGTAGGTTAGAACTCGAAATCATAATATGTAAAAGTGGAACCAAGTATATGCTGATAGAGGATAGTGACGTAACCTCCCAACGCCCCCACCATTACATAAAGGATAAGCATCTATAAACAAAGCATTCTTCCAAGCTTCAAACTGACAGTCTTGAGGCTCCGAAGTGCGAATAAACAACGAAGATGAACACAGTTTGAATGGATGCTTAGTCTGACACCACTCCGCCTCCTTACCACTCGCAAGATGTCCTCAGCGCCAAAGGACATCACTATAATAGGTGGTGGCATTATCGGATGCTGCACCGCCTACTTCCTCACCCGACACCCCTCCTACTCCCCGGAAACGCACCGCATAACTCTCCTCGAAGCCTCGTCGAGCAACGCCGGAGGCCGAACCCTAGATAGCATCACGGATCCAGCTACATTGGCCGACCCCGCAACGGCAGCCAAGAAGAACCCCGCCCACGAAGGAATCGCTGGTGGCGCAAGTGGCAAAGCGGGCGGTTTACTCGCGTTATGGGCGTTCCCGTCGAATATAGTGCCATTGAGCTTCAAGCTACACGAGGAGCTGGCAAAAGAGCATGGTGGCGACAAGAGATGGGGATATAGGCGGTGCTACGCCAGCCAGATAGATTGTCGGGCGCGTCTACCACCTGGCTTCAGTGGTACCGGCGCAGGTGGAAAGAATGCGGGCGAGAAGGAACCTGTCAGCAGCGGGGCAGAACAGGGTTCGAAGGGCCTTCATAAAGACCACAAGAAAGACACCAAAGCTCTTCGGAAGTTGGGCGCACCTGAAGACCTGGATTGGTTAGATACAGAGGAGTCACTGGCTGCCTACGAGGGGATGGGCACACCCGATAACACGGCGCAAGTACACCCTGAGCTATTCACACGAAGTATGGCCCAATTTGCTGAGGACAAGGGGGTGAAGATCGTGACAGGTGCCAGAGTTACGGCCATCAACAAGACGGCCGACGGCAAGAGCGTGGAAACCGTAACATACGTGAAAGATGGCAAGGAGGAAACACTACCGACAACAGACTGCGTGGTAGCTGCTGGACCTTGGACTCGGCGCCTCTTACCCGAGATTCCCGTCACCGCGGCCCGAGCGCACAGCGTCGTCATCAAGACGCCGAGACCTGTGTCCGCATATGCGCTCTTCACATCGATCATGCTCCCACCCGGCTTCCCTACCCCAACACCCAAAGAGGCCAAGGGAGCGCCTACTACCCAGCGACCACTCAGAGGACCGCAGATTGTCGAGCCCGAAATCTACGCGCGGCCCGACGGTACCGCGTATGCTTGCGGACCCACAGATAACGTGGTTGACTTACCGCTCACGACGGCCGAGGTCGAAGTTGATACGGCGCGGTGCGACGACATCATATATCAAGTCGGCGGAATCAGCGACGAGCTGGGTAAAGACGGACAGGTTCTTGCGAAGCAGGCATGCTACCTACCCCAGGGTGGTCCTTATATAGGCAATGTCGGCGACACGAAAGGGCTCATTGTCGCGGCGGGACACACGTGTTGGGGCATACAGAATGCGCCTGCGACGGGAAAGCTGGTCAGTGAGATCATCTTGGACGGCAAGGCGAAGAGCGCACGATTAGGAGGTTGCGACCCATCGTTGGTTTTATGACCTGAGTGGATGGGCGCGTTATGGGATGGCCTGATGTAAATAGAGGAGCATTTACTGTGAGCTTATCTTCAGCTTCACATTAGCAAATATGTGGTCATGCTAGGTAGGTACCTACCCAAAGATATATAGAACCATCTACATAAGCAATCCAGACTCCGCAGATCTTTGAAGGATTTAGACCAATGTCGCAATCCACTTAGGTAGAGTAGAGCCACCTATGTATAGTGGGAAAGTTCTTAGATTTAGGTACTACTGCGTACAACTTAACTCCAAGCCGGAGGAGTTAACCTACATGATGGCTAGCAGTGAATGAGTCAATCCGACTCCGCTCTATATCACATAATTTGCTCTATTCCTAAATCGGCTTTCGCATCAATTAGTCCATTCCAATAGTTAAAGTCAGAACACTTCAATAATATTGCTTCAGTCCAACAGACGCAATGGCCAAGAACATCCACAAGCACCTCTTGACCTAGGGGAAGCCGCCGCTCCGTTTCTTCAACCGGACGGCCTCCCGCGGCGATGCACTTGAGGCGCTCGACGGGGTCAGGTGTTGGGACGTGGCCCAAGCCGCTAGCGAGAGCGATGTGATATTCATCTCAGCAAGTCCTAGCTCTATCTCACTTAAATAGCATTCGCTCTATTTCACGACGTACCTAGGGCTAACAAGAGGGAGGAATCAGGCTAGCGACGATCATGCAGTGGAGTCAATTGTGGAACAGATCCTAGGTTCAGGAGACGTAGCGGGGAAGGTCGTGGTTGATACGACTACCATCCACCCCAATACAACCAAAGCACTTACTGCGAAGTTGAGAGAAAAGGGGGCGGATTTTGCGGCCACGCCTGTTTTCGGTGCGACGCCGGTGGCTGAAGAGGGACGGCTGCTTGTCACATTCGGAGGTCCGAAGGCGGTCTACGATAAGATCAGCCCCTTTCTTACTGGCGTCATTGCGCGAGAGGTCTTGGTCGTCGGCGAGGAGCCTGAAAAGGCGACTCTATTAAAGACGACAGGGCGCGTGTCTCAAATAATGATTTCCATACCGTGGAAGGTGCCTAATCGATCTGTCCTGAATATAGGAACTTCCTCATGGCAGGTCTCATGGAACTCATAGCAGAAGCCCACGTCTTCGCAGAGAAAACCGGATTAGGCTCGACGGTCTTAGAGCGGCTCTTGGAGCTCAACTTCGGCACCGTGGCGCACTCGGACTCGATCCGCATGACGACCGGCGTGTATGCGCCTGGGAAAGATCAAGCCCCGTGGTCGGACTTGGATCTAGCGCTCAAGGATGTCGGGCACGGCGTCGATTGTGCCGCGCAAGCAGGTGTTCAGCTGAAAGTCGCTAACACGGCGCTGGAGAATTTAAAGAAGGCCAAGGAGTATTCAGTGCAAAAAGGAGGTAGGAAGCTGGACTCGTCGTCGTTGTATGGTGTTGTGAGGCAGGATGCAGGGTTGGATTTTAGGACCGAGCTTGTGAGGAAAAGGGATGGAGATGAATGATTTGAACGGGAATCCATTGGAACTTTCGAGGGTCTTCATTTCGCTTCGCCTTCTCAAGTAAAGCGATGCTTTTTAGGGGCGTATCAACGGTATATACCTCTAAGATGGATAGGTAGGTACTTGAGCCATGGGCCTTGGCGAGTACAGCTAAAGCTGACTTCCGCGAGAGCTTGGGATCGGAACTCAGTTCTAGTCGCTTGTCTAAAATATACCTACGCTATATATACGGCAGGCAATGCTAAAGAGAGCTAATGAGATGTGTGGGGTTTTGAGGACCAGGTAGAGATGGGTGTATATGAAATCATATAAGAGTAGAGGGTGCTTAGGGTGACTGAAGAGCCAAGGCATAGTCACCTTGATGAGCATGATGAGCGATCGAGATTTATACAAGCATGAGAAGTAAATAGGAGGCATCAGATTTCATGAAATAACGAAATTAAAACATGTTTGACGCGGCCATACTCAACTCAAGAAACAAAAGCCCAGCTCGTGCCCAAGGGCGACTTGCGTCGTTTGCCTACTTGCGCCATAAAGGTGAAAACGTAGTAACAGAGCTCGATCGCCACACAACTCAATTCAGCTCTCGAGATGTTCATCTCATACAATCGCCCAGAAAGGGGCCGATAAACGTTAGATCAGTTAGATATGTAGAAGTTCCCTTCGTACCTCTCATGGGCACAATTCAGAGTTGCTAGGGAGGAGGTTTTTACCAGGTAGGTACTATCCACGGCTTGGATCATCCATTGCAGCTCGGACACCCGTCCGACTCAAAGTATGGCTCTTCCTCTGGATGATCAGAACAGACTGTCAGATGAACTGAGCAGTACCAGCGATTCTCGGTGGCGGTGTATTCGCATCTGCCCCTAGAATGCTTCGGGCAGCTTTACTTTTCGTCTTTGCACTTAGGGCAGTCTTCATCCTTTTTATAGGTCTCGTTGTGCATAGTGCATTCTTCCTGTTCCGCCTCACAACCGCGGCATGGTTCGTCCTTCAAGTGTGAGATGTCGTAGTCCAAGCAGTATGTCTGATGTACTGTACAATAATTCATCTGGGGATGCTTTCGACATCCCCCCGAACTCTGCCTGGGGCAATGATGAGTAGTTCTGGTATTGGTCTGTCTGGGCATAGCGAAGGAGCGGCTGGAGAGTAATAATAAATAAATAAATAAATATATATATATATATATATATATGCAAATTGGCAGGTCAAGCCATTTCAAGTCTAGTAGGACTTGGTGAGACATTATATTTCCCTATGGGCAGTATCACGCAGTACTCCTAGAAGGTGCCCCCTTACCGTCAACTTCAGGCCGGTTCAGATAGCCTGCTTTAGCTATTGTCCCCGCATAATTGCAGAATCAAGTATACCAGAGATGAGCTGCTTTTCGATGCTAGGCGTGGGGTGGATCATGATGTTGCGAGGAGCAAGGTCAAGGTGGGCTAGTGAGTATGGACAATCGTTTAACCACCCTGCTTCCTGGAGTCCAGACGTCATGCCAATGAACTTCAGTATGTAATCGGGTTTGAATCTGCTTTTGGGACGTATCTTAAGCTCTTCAGCCATCTGGGCTTCGAAGGAAGAAGTGAGCATTTCGTATACGTTTTCAGTCATAGGAGCGTCATTGTAAGGTACCGAAACATGAGTGTCAGTCGATATCCACGGTAAAATATGAAGTGGCGCTTCCATGCTTTTATCGTTGGGTGGAAGGACAAGTTTACCAGCCTTGTTGCTAGTAATAGAAAGCATTTGGCGGATTATGCTACCTMCCTCCGAGGCAAGCCGACGCCGGTCTTGGTGAGATAGCTTGGAAAATGACACATCTAGGCTGCTTCCTACCAGTCGATTAATGACCATATATGGTGAGTCCAGCTAGTTCTCCCGAGAGTCGTCAAACAAAATGACTCTTGGAGCTGGAATCTTAGAGTGTCTCTATATGAAGAGTAGGGCCGCCACGTTATCATCCACTTGAGCCGCATCTAATCTTGGAACCCTTAGGATATACTGAATCTTCGCGTCGGGCTTGTCTCTGTCACGCCACGTTATACCAATAATGCGGTTATATCCACCCCCTGGGTGACGTTCTATGGTGATTTCGTCAGACGTTGCGTCGACCCAGAATTTATCCAGTGCTAGAGACATAACGCGGTGTTGAAAAGTTTGGAACGGCTCATGGCTATATCTAACAGTGGAGGTCGAACTGCTAGTTGAGGTGGATACGGCGTCGGAGTCTGTGCCTGGAGCGCCTTCGAGGGAAATATCCGAGACGAATGAAGACATGGACATAGAAGTGATCCTTCTCCAGGATCTTGAGAGCTTTGTACGTTATCATAATATATTTCGTAACATTGTGGCATTGGGCCTGCGCGTCGAGAAAGTTGTAGAAGTTAGTTGGGGAATCCGCGAAATGATTCCCAAGATCAACCCTAAATCATCAGCTTCACGCCAAATATGTTGTGTAACAATTTAATTTGGCTACCCCCTACCCACATATAATAGGGTTCTCATTAAACAATTGAAGGTATAATCTTAACGAATTAGAGCTATTAACGAGCTATCTGTAACCGGACTTCAAGGATTTGAATTTATTACTCACTACCATTCAGGTTTACTTATTTCGTGGCCTTGAGCTCATGGCCAATGACGTTTATTTTAAACTATGCTCTCAGCACCTAGATAGGTAGGTAGGTAGGTAGCTATTAAATAGGGAATATAGCATCTTTGTGATGTTTCCATATTACCCCATTATAAATCAGCCCTCGCCTCCTCTCCAGCCCAAGCTCGCCGAATCAACTCCCTAATCGGGCCTCTTTCAATGGGTCGAGGGTTCCAATAGGGGTTGCTCACAGCTATATCTGCTGCCTTGTCGATGTCGCTTTCCTGCATCCCCAAAGCCTTAAGTCCCCTTTCGACTTTCAATTTCTCTAGGAGAATATTCAATCCTCGCGTGGCATCCCCGTCGCTCTCTGGCAGTGCCTCGGCCAACGCCTTCATCGCGGAGGGGACTTTCGGGGCATTGTATGAAAGCGCATGCGGAAGCACTATCGTATGGGTTTCGGAGTGCGGGAGATTGAGGCTTCCTCCCAAAGTATGACACAGCTTGTGATGGATGGACATCCCCACACTACCGAGACATATTCCACAGAGCCATGCGCCATATAGCGCAGATGAACGCGCCTCTTGCGAGGACGGCTCAGAAATCAGGATAGGGAGAGAATTCGCAAGCGCTTTCACACCTTCCTGGGCAAACAGGTTGATAATTAGATTAGTATTGCGAGCATATAGCGCCTCAACAGCATGTGCAATAGCATTAACGCCACTAGTGGCAGTAAGGCTCGCCGGGAGGGACATGGTGAAGTCAACGTCGTACACGACGGTGCTCGGCAAAATTTTAGGGTCCGATCTTGTCGTCTTTCTCCCAGCATCTGTTTCGCCGAGGATTGGCGTGACTTCGCTACCGGCATAGGTTGTCGGGATTGTCAAATGAAAGAGACCGGTCCGAATGCTGAGGGCTTTGCCCAAGCCAACAGTGCTGCCACCTCCGATAGAGACAATGGAATCAGCCCCTGAAGACTTGAGTTGTTCAAGAGCTTTCTCAGTCACCTCTACCGGAGTATGCATTGTAGCCCCCGTAAATACTCCGGAAACGACATCTCCAAGAACGCCCTTGAGTAATTCGATATGGCCGACCTGTTGAGGTGTGCTCAGGAGAAAGGGTTTCGATACTTTCGCCCGTGCAAGCTCCTCCGGCACTTTCTTGATTGTGCCACTTCCAAAGACGACACGAGCGGGATTGCAATTGTACTCGAAGCTGTCCATATTGAAATAAATCGAACGTCCAAGATACACTTAAAGCAGTACGGTTATATATCCTCGCAATGTCTCATAGCTACAAGATTGTAACTGATTGTAGGCTCAACTGCGCTAGATACCTCTCACCTTATTGTATTTAAATCGTACCATATTTCTACATACCGCACCGGGCTAATGTGTTCCGCACACGTACCGTGGCAGCTCGAACTTGAGTAAATCCCCTCCGGTATTAAATGCCGACGCTATGTGATGCAATGGGGTCGGCACCGCTGAGTCCTCCTAGAGCCGTTCCCCGCACGGGGAGCAGAGGATAGACTACCCTCCATGGCATAGCTGAAGGCAGAACCCAAAAAGCAGAAAGGCCGAAGAACTTTTGACTGCCGCAAGTTGAAAGAACATATTACGTTCTATCAGTTAGCATCGTGATGGGAATATGGGCAATTGACTTTGAGTAAATGCTCCGTTGTAGACACGGGACAGTTGAATGAAAATTTAATAAACATAAGGCTAAAGCAATAAGCTCAAGGGAACTGTTGACTGCAGAAAACCCAAATCATCGAGTTTGACTTTTCAGTGTAATACAAAGCGCTTCTTTCCTGCTTCCTAGCTGCTAGGTAAAGATTGGGTTCCAACGATGGTTTCCACAAGTGCTGAAAATAGAAATTGAAGCTTGGAAGCTCAATAAACGAATCCCTGTCATTGGACAATCCGTCAGGTTTAGCGCCGGAAAGGTCCAGCCACCCCACAATCGAGAGCGCGGACCCCCAGCCCTCCAGTTTCAACCCAACCAAATCCCCATCACTCTAGCAACTGCATACGACATGTAAACAATCCTGCACCTCTTCTCTTAGATCCCTGCTTATGCATCCCACACTTTCGAACTCGACACATTCCTGAGAAATTGATACTACCACCAATTCCCGTGGCAGAATCAATTTCTTGCCAATTAGCCACGATCCGATTTCGAGACATTCCAAAGCGACTGGGAGTCGAGTCGCTACCACGAGTCCACCTACGCCGAATTCACCGATACGATCGACACTTCATTGTACACAACCCCACCGCCTTTTACGAGAGAATTGGGGAGGATGCCTGCGGCGACGGATGGCCCGACAGTTGCCCTGTCGTGTATGTCCTTCATTGCTACAACCTCACTACAGGGTAGAATACTAACACAATGGAAACAGTTGCCAATAACTTCTGGGGCAAAGATGACGCCGGCGTAGGGCCATTGCTCGATCGCATGGCCTCTGCAAAGCAGACCAGCGACGAGCTCAGATCATTCTATAGCGGTGAGCCTCCTCCGACTTGATTTTGCAACAACACCAAACTAATGACTTTACTTTTCCAGCTCGAGCCTCCATCGAAGATGAATACGCCCGTAAACTCATGTCACTAAGTCGAAAATCTTTGGGTACACACGAAATGGGAAGCTTAAAAGCGTCGTTAGACACTGTGCGAGGAGAGCTCGAATCCATGGCAAAGCAACACGCTAGCATCGCCGCCCAGATGAAAACCGAGCTGGAAGAACCGCTGGCTGCTTTTGCTGGAGGGATGAAAGAGAGGCGGAAGATCGTCCAAAATACAGTTGAGAAGCTTCTCAAAGTCAAGATACAACAAACTAACATGGTCAATAAGGTTAGTGGCAATATTGTACAAGTTTTGGGCCTCCAATGGCTAACACTCTTCCCTAGACACGCGACCGATACGAGCAAGATTGCTTGAAAATCAAGGGTTACCTTGCCCAAGGACACATGGTCATGGGTCAGGAAGAAAGAAAAAACAAGGCTAGGTTAGAAAAGACGCAGATCAGCCTTGCTACGTCCAACACCGAGTACGAAAACGCAGTTAAAATTCTCGAAGAGACAACCGCTAGGTGGAATAGAGAGTGGAAGGCGGCTGCCGACAAGTTCCAAGATCTCGAAGAGGAAAGACTAGACTTCACGAAGAGCAGCCTATGGACTTTCGCCAACATTGCATCGACGGTCTGTGTTAGTGACGACGCGTCGTGCGAGAAGATCCGCTTGTCTCTCGAGAAGATGGACGTCGAGAACGACATAATCCACTTCATTAGCGAAAGGGGCACTGGCCAGGAAATCCCCGACCCGCCCAAGTACATCAACTTCTGTCGTGGTGACGTGGAAGAGCACCATGAAGAAGTCTCCGAAGACGAGAATTATTCGGTGGCGCAATTCCCAAGAAGCATCAATCCGGCCTTCCGCACTTCTTCACCCCAACCATCTACCTTTGAATCACATCATGATCCCAATTCGGCTCTCGCTCGAGATCTAGCGCACCACGAATCTCCTGCTGCACCAGCTACTAGGGAATTAGTGATKCCACCACAAAAGGCACCAGTAACCGCCATAGCCCAGCAGGACCGACGGCGAGAAAATGCTGTACGAGAAAATGCCATACAGCAACAGTACCCGCGAAGCATCAACCCGGGATACCGTGCTCCTTCACCTCAGCCATCAACCTTTGAATCTCATCACGATCCTAACTCTGCACTGGCTCGGGAACTACAACGCCGCGATCCCAATCCTCCTATATCTCGAGAGATAGTACCTCGAAATATGGAGCGTATTGAGATCAATCCTGCATTTTCACGAGAGTTCCAACGCCATGACCCACAGCCGCAGCCACAGCGTCATGAAGCTGAACTCTCTCTGACTAGAGACTTGCAGCGACAGGACTTGCAGCGACAGGACCTGCAACGCCATGAGCTACAGCGCCACGATCCCAACCCGCCTCCAACCCGAGAACTACAACGTCAAGAATTGCAGCGCCAAGAACAACAACGGCAAGAGATACAACGCCTTGAATTACAACGTCATGATCCCAATCCTCCTCAACCCCGGGAACTACAACGTCACGATACCAGTCCTCGTGTCTCTCGAGAGCTGCAACGCCACGATACTAACCCTCCTATCTCCCGAGATGCGCCTCACAATGAACCCCCAGCMCCCTCCGCCCAGGAGCTCGTCAGGGAACCTGTCGTACAGCCACAGAAAACTTCTAGGTCTATAATGTCGCCGCAAGAACGACGACAAGGAAGCAATGGGGTGCAGCAACAGCAGCAGCAGTATGATGCATCCCAATTCGCACCTGTTCCCCACGATCCTTATCCTATGGATGGTATGACGATGCTGTGCCGCACTGATGGTATGAATTCGGCTACGAGCTCGAATTTGTCAGCGCGGCCATCAAGTCGTGACGACAACAGCGAGTACTCGAACCCAACATCTTTCTCTAGTCAGGAACCACCGAGCGGTAAGGTATCGCCGGTGAAACAGGAGCCCGCACCGGTGCCGGCATCACCCGAAAAGCGCATGATGAAGAAGAAGAGCGGATTCTTCCAGAATCACAGCCCGTTCCGCAGAAAGAGCATTAAGGAGGTGCAGCAGCCGGTACAGCCAGTTCAGCCAGTGCAACCTGTCCAGACATCGAATAGAAATACTTGGGGCCCAGTAACTTCTCAAGCTCAAAACTCACCAATCGCTCGGCGCGCCCAGGTCTTACAACCTCCGGAACCTCAGAACTTGATTACGGATCGAGCAGACAAGACAGCCAGCCCTGATCCTATCGAAGCAAATGCAAGTCTGGCTCTGAATGTCGGACAGAACGTTTTCCCTGTAGCGAATACCGATAAACGCAACAAGGCTAGTGATGATCCGCCTCCACAAGAGGAAGATCCGATTGCCATGGCTCTAGCAGAACTGAAGGGCGTGGCCGGCAACAAGCAAGCTGCAGGACGAATCTCGGCTGACCACTACCACGGTATAGCTACACCAGCACCGGATCGATCTGCACCAGATCGATCTCCGGCATTATCTCGCTCCGTGCCTACTCCTAGGGGAAGCAGCGATGTAGCCGCTGCTAAGAGAGGCACACCACCGCCATCATATGACCAACAAGCCACTGCACCTGTGCAGCGACTCGGAGTTCCGCCTCCAGCGGTTACGTCCAAGGCGATGCAAGAGTCATCGCGGAAATACGTAGAGCAGACAAGGGACATGTTCAGTGCGAAGCGTCCCGAATCCGTCTACAGCAGCGGCACTCAATCATACCGGACTTCCACCCAGGCGCGACCAGGAACCAGGGGTAGCACCATGCCTCGCGCAGCGTCGCCAGCAGCTCCTCGCAGCGTTTCCCCGCAACCTGAAATGCACACAGACACACGTGCGGATACACGCAGCATACGCCAAAGCCATCGTTCGGTCTCGCCAAACCCGTACAGTACCAGCCAGCCTCGATCGCCGGCAGCGTCGCCGAGTTCGTACGGCGGTAGTCGACGACAGAACTCGCCGCAACCCGCATCGCCGATTTCATATGGTAGCACCGCGCAACGAAACTCACCGGGTGGCATATCTGTTAAGCGTAGCTCGGATCAGGGGTATAACTACAGGCATCACTCGCCCAGCAACTCGATGAGAGCCACTTCTCCGTCGCCGTATAGAGGCGATTATAGCCGTCCCACTAGTAGAGCTGCGGGAGATATGGCTATGCAACTCGCTCCGGTTGGGGGTGACGGATCTGTATACGGTGGATCCATGCGAGGAAGGGGTAACGGAAGACCCGATACGAGTTCAAGCTCGAGGGCCATGACTTTCTACGATGGACGAGATCCTATGGCGGAGGGTACCAGACAGCGCAGCCAGAGCGTCGCGGACCCGAGTCGCCAGTACACGCCGGATGGCCGTGCTATTTTACACTATGGTGAGTTTTCCCTAAGTAACACTCTAATATTAAACCCAGCATATCAGGCAGAGGCTAACGTATCAATAGCTCGCGCGTTGTACATGTATCAAGCGGCGATTCCCGAGGAGCTTGGATTCGCCAAAGGCGATATCTTGGCCGTCCTCCGACACCAGGACGACGGGTGGTGGGAGGCCGAGATTCACTCGGGACAGGGCGTCGGCAGGGGCGGACTGGTGCCTAGCAATTATCTGCAGCCGTGTTAAAAACCAGCATGAAGGGACGAGATGATTTTGGGTTTGAGATCTTGGTTGACGACGATGAGTTGACGAGACAAGGATTATACGGCTCATGAAAGCTACCTAACTTACTAAGTACTAGGTGCTAGGTACATTTTGCTTTATGAGAGATGCCATGGGGAATGATGAACGATGAGCACATAGGAGGTATGCAGGCAGGCAGGCAGGCGAGGGGATGAATTTTTTGTTTGTTTGGACTTGGAAGTCTTGGTCGTATGTTGCTGATGAGGGCATGCTTGCTTGTATGCGGTGCGGTGCGGCGCGATGCGGTTCAGGGGAGCAAGCAGGCATGCAGCTCATGTAAGTCATTTTTACCTATTCTTTGCCGCATGGGCTGGTTCATTCATCAAAGGATTTGGAGTCAATACGAAATTGCATTTTGATCCATTATACATATAAATTCAGCTTCTAGACCTTTTTTTTCGTCGTAGGGATGGAGTTAGAGAGATAATTCATTAATGCTATTAAAGATCAATCTCATATTTAAAAGATGCTTGAGTTTGTTGACAATGTGCCAAATATTCATGGATGAAGAGGGCGATGCTTGGGGAACTTTGTCTAGTAAGGATACGCTCGGTGGTGGTTACGTTAGTCATCAGCATGACGTCGACGGCCGGAGGGGCAGTTTCCCTTCTAACAGAAGCTTTTCTAGCGGCGTGTCGGCCGCCAAGAGCTCCGTCGTCAACGTGCCAGAAACCGCCGCTAATAACGCTCATAACGCTAATAACACTAATAACGGAAACCAAAACACCTTCACATGCCTCACCCAACCCAACCCCAGCGCCGCCACCTTTAGGCCTCTTGTCATTCCCACCTCTAATTTTGCTGCTTCTCTGTTTAAAGATAAAAATACAAATTTTGGAGTCAAGCAGGGTCCGGCGCCGAAGGGCGCTGATGCCTCGTCGGAGAGAATGGTCAGTCACATGTGAATCCATGCTCTAAAGCCTGTCTTGTCAATATGGGACAGAGGGAGATACAGCTTTGGTCTGTTTATTCCGGGCATCCCTTGGCTGACGATACGCTATAGCAATACATAAAAGGCTCATACAGAGCCGCGACGTCTCCAGCGGCGAAGAGGACGTATCTCAGTGCCGCTCTGTTCGGTGCTGCGGCCTTGGCGTTACTGGTTATTGCTGCTTTAGCTTATCCCATATTCTACTACAACTATGTGCCTAAGAAGGTCATCTCTATTCCGGTGCATTTGCAATATGAGTAAGCATGCCTCCTGAATATATCGCACCATTTTGCCCCCTTATTTAAAAGAGGCATAAATTAATATATTTGTTGTTGCGCAGCTCCGGTCTTAATCCCTATGGCGTCACATCGCTGTCCTCGAACCTCATGCTGGAGCAGGCCTACGATGTGTCAGTAGAACTAACAGTGCCGCGGTCGCCCCCAAACCTTAACAGGGGCAACTTCATGGTGGCGCTATTCGCGATGAAATCAATACCTGAAAACCCGGCTCTCTCATTCTCTTATGCTGGTGCAGCGGAGGACCCGTACGCGCACGTGAAGGAGGATAATGTGGTCTTCATGAGCCGGCGGCCCACGTTAATCCCATATACGGACCCGCTCGTGAGCACGGCATCGAGGTTTTTGTTTCTGTTCTACCACGTTTTGTACCCTGGACATGCCGAGACGACAACGCTCAAAATCCCGATGGGTGAACTCGTCGAGTTCAGGGACATTCTCCCGCTCAGTATTCTTCTGGATGTGCAGGCTGGACAGACGCTTCAGGTTTACTCGGCTACTGTTACGCTTGTGGCTCGCCTTACTGGCATCCGCTGGGCCATGTACAATCATCGCATCATCTCCTTCGTGGTGTGCACGACTATCTTCTGGGTCGCTGAGATGCTATCTGCGGGAGTAGCGTGGCTGCTTCTGAGTCACTTCGTCTCTGGCCAGAAACCAGAAACTCCGGAAGGTGAGGAGGATGCGGGATACGGAAATGATCCATGGATGGGCCCACCTCCTTTTGACTCGAGGAGKGAAAGAGACGATAGAGTCAAGAAAGAAGAGGACGACGATGATGACGACGATGTGAAGGTCAAGGAGGAGAGTCCGGAACGGGAGACCTTGGTGGACCAGCCTGCAGATGACGAGGAAGAAGGCGATGATGTTTGGAGGGAGTCAGGCGCCGGAACGAGCTTTAGTCACGAGAAGGGGGGGAGTTTACGTAGACGGTCATCACGAGGAGGCAGGTCTTAATGATGGAGGAATTCGTAGATGCGAAACAAGTGTTTTCCTTTGTATTACTAATACAAAATTTTACCTATCCTTTCTGACATAAATAAGGACCTCCAAAACATATAAGAATATCATGCAACGCGCCAACACATACCACGCCGTCGATTAGGTCCATACAGTGCACCCATGGTTGTCTGATTACATAATAATTCATTGGTCGGGTGCATGTTATGTGCATGTCGACAGCTGGAGCTATCAAGGTTCGTACGGGGTTGGTACGTATCTAGTTCGAGACGGCGTGCGACAGCGAAGCAGCTTTGACGTGTTCAGGTGACGAGGGTGGTCCCAGACTTGCGGTCAGCCAATCAGTCCTCCTCAGTCCTCCCCCGCCATGGTCAACAACCGAACCAGGACTCGACCTGAACCTTTCTCACTGCAACATCTTCGCCTCTGCCACCAAATACCCAATGCAAAAAGCTGCCAGGCAGAGATAGGGCCGTGGCCATTGCATTCACTAATTCGCCTTGCCCTACTGTCTGCCCACCAGGGGGTTCTGCCTGAGGGTACACCCGAGTAACAACGCATTACCGAGTTTTTCAAACGTCTCCAAGGGTCGACTCAACCATCCGAGACTTAACACAACCCGGTACACCACCTGAACTTAGACCCGGTTTGCACGGCATCACTACCTACCAACTCACTGCTCACTCGCTCGCCCTTGTTTAACCTATACCGTAAATCGTGCTCGACTTCGACACTGAAAACCCTGAACAATACATTTCCCGTACCGCTACAGCTACAGAGCATAGTCCCGCGGTACAAGGACAAATGCGTACGGGGCATATAATTTGTGGTCCAGGTTTAGTGCGGTCTTCTTATAGCTCGTGAGGAATCCAGCACACCGCCGAAGAGTCCAGGAGTGTGCAAATTGCAATCTTTTACTGCCCAAGCAACTTCACTTCCCACCACTCATTTGTCCACCCTATAATTCCCATCCGCGGTTCTATCCCAACTTTAGACCGACAACTCCCCAACCGAAGTTCGCGTGAGCTCGAGCTCCTAGTCGTCTAATCAAGCTCCTACTACAACAAACACCTCGGGGACATTTCAACCCTAGCTCGCATTGATCACCACCGCCTAGGAATTTCTACTTCGGACACGATAGGGATAACTCTCCTACCTTACATATAACATATCCTCAAGTCCGCCCAACGTCGCGCCCGACCCCTTTGTCACGATGCCCTGCTTCAAGGGCATCGCCGTTAGCATTCATGCGAACTCGGCCCCGCTGCCGGAATACGGGCTGCAGAAGCAGTCCCGCCTTTCTCGCATCAGCACCTACATACCTGTCCCGCAACCTCAGCTAAACCCCGAGACTTCGAAGCATGAGGCAGCCAAATTTGCCATTTCCATAACCTTACTGACGCCGGGCCACCCAATTCCGTACACCACCCCGAAACCAACCGCTGCTAACCCCCATCCCAAGCCTCTCTATGCCGGTCCCCTGCCGTCTACGACCTCGGATCCCTCGAAGCATGCCAACACGGTCACCCCCTATATTCCTATGACGAATAGCGAGAACGAGACCATTGCTGCATACATCTACTTCGACGGACGGGCAAAAGAAGAGGTGGCTACTCTCCTACGACCGGGAGAGGAAACCTGGGTTAACAGCCGCTGGGTCCAAGTCCCTGAGAGCGAGGGTGGTGGTCTGGCCGAACGGGAGTTCTTATTCCGCGAGGTCGGCTTAGAACGATGGCTGAATGGTCTAGATCTTAAGGGCCACGACGCTGCGGAGAAGGTAGAAAAGCGCAGACAGAAGTTCGAGAGACGTCACCGCCGTCATAGATCTACCCCTAATGCTACTGATATGGACACGGAGAAAACCGCCCGAACCCGGGACACCCTGGCATACGGCGCCGAAGACCAGTCCCCAATAGCCAGTCCCGACGAGTCGGACGATGACTTGATGTCTGATGACGACGAACCCCCTGAGGCTACCGGTCAAATCAAAGTGGCTATGTTCCGCGTGATTGCTTCCGGCGAGATTAAGAAGGGGGAATATTCACCGCAGTTCGACGCCCACGACGACGACGACGAGAGTGACAGTGGAGGAAAGGGAGACAGCAACGGCGCCATCGACGCCGATGTTGAGCACACCACTAGTTTTGCTAAGCCCAAGACGTTGGATCCCAAGACGATTAGCACTCAGACAGTGACCGGCATCGATGGCCCGGATAAGCCCTACGCGGTGTTCACCTTCTTCTACCGTGGTCAACGTGAGTAGCTATCTCTTCACGTTTCAGAACTATTAAATGCTAACATACGTTATGTCCAGGTCAACTCTCCAAGATGGGACTAATGCCCGGATCAAAAAATGACCAGAAGGCCCCGGGTGCTAAGCGACGCTCGACTCAGCTGGACTTTTCAGGACTCGGACCATTGAAGACCACTGGCACCGTTGGATTCTCTGCCTTCCGAGACCAAGAGGCTGAAGCTGCTAAAAGGAGAAAGGCCCGAAGGAAGAGCAACGGTGCCAACGGCAACCTCATGGACGAGGATAGCGACGACGACGACGACACGACGGATGATCCTCTAACGAAGATGGAAGATGCTGACGATAAGGACGTCAAGACCCATCTGGCGCCAGAGGACGCCAAAGTCACTGGAGAGTTACAAGCCGGCATAGACCGGATCCGCGTATGTTATAATTTGTTTTTCCTTTGTGCGGTTTAGGTTGCTAACATTCGCGGAACAGCTCAAGCGCCAGCACTCCATGGAACCAGACGCTGCTACAGCGTCAACTTCCGGCAAATCCCCCAGCGCCGGCCCCGGCGAAGCTACACCCACAGAGTCGTCATCAAGCAACCAAGCTGTCCCCAACTCTGTAGCCAACCTCCTAGCCAATGCTTTCAACGGAGACTCAACTATAGGAAGTCCCTTAAAGAAGCAGCGAGCAGACGACGACGAGACGCCCGATCGTTCTGTCAATTTCCCATCGGCGTTGGGCGACGTTCTAGGCAGGGCTACTGCCGACCAGGAGAGAAAACAGGCCCAGCTCAAAGTCGAGGTCGACGAGGATGAAGAGCTATAGGGCAATTCTTCCAGAAGTCGCCGACATGGGCGCTCCCTACCCAAGGCGGATTGGCGTCGCCGATTCCGCAACAGGGATTCTTAGTGGGAKCTCAATAACGACAACTTATGTTTAAGGAAACAGATTATGGCTTKTATACTGAGGKCTTTACTTACCCGACGTTCCGATGGTCTACATCGGAATTGCTCTACACCTCGACACCATACACAACCAATATCTTACTTGCAGTATACAGACGCAAGGAGTTTCCGAATAGCTACTACGTATTACCAGCTCCCCTTTGGGGAAGCTGGCTTGGACATATCACTGTGGAATGACTTGGCTAGGTGTGTAGCCATTACGTTTTATGAGGCGGGAGGKGTGGGAGGGGGTACTTATGAGGATTAGGGTAGTGTGAGGAGGGAGGAGGGAGGAGGGGCGGCGAGATAGGCAGGCTCGGATTCGTTTCTATGTGACGGCTTCTTATAGAGAAAATMCCCGAACCACAAACAAACTAACAAAAAGACATGAGCCACCAACTGCGAGGTTGCCCTGGGCTGTTTAATCAAGAAATGAGTTTCGTGGCTGCGTGCGTGTGTGCTTGCTTGGTTGCTTTCTGCTGTGTGACTTTTGATAATGAGAACCTTAGCCGTTAAGAAGGCTTCCTTACCTACCTCTTGGCTGTATAAGGTGGGAGATCTCCCTTCTTTTTTGTTCCTTATCTTCTCTTATTTTCTTTTCTTTTTCTCCTCCCCCCCCCCCCTCTTTTACTATACGTGCATATGTTACAGCTTGTTAGAGATAAATGGAGTAGCTTGATAATGAGACGAGAATGTCTTTCGACTTATGTGGTTGTGTATTTCCCTTTCTATCGTGATATTAAAGACTTTAAGCCTGCCTACGTAACCCCCGTATTATCGAAGAGGCGGGGKGGGGTTAGGATTGACTTGAGCCGCCTACATCACAACCGTGCGTACTACATCCTTCTTAACTTACCGCCATTTTAGTATTTACAGACAAATCTTCCTACACTAGCGGAGCGCGGAGATGAGAAGTGGGAAAACCTCACATTGCAAAACCAGGCCATTGACACCGCCGTCTTACTTAAGATGAAGTTCGCGCTCCGTCCGGTGGCTGCCGCGGCGGTGCTCGCGCTTTCGACGACAGCCCTAGCGTTTGAACAAGTGGACCGGGAGCTGGAGCAAGGGCAGAAGATTCTGTCTAATGACAAGGGAGAAACAGAGGCGGAAAATGGGGGAAGTCCGTTCGATGATAACTTCACCGCTTTCGTAAGAGAGGCCCTGGACCGCTGGCACGTCCCTGGCGTTGCGGTCGCAGTTGTTGATGGGGAAGATACTTGGGCTGAGGTGGGTTGATATTTTCTTGCCTGGTTAAGCATCATTTGGCAATCTTTAGCAAGCCTGGTTTCCTATTGTTGATCGTGGTGACACGAGAATGTGAGTTGGATGGGTGTGGACGTTCCTTCGTGAAGAGAGGGGGCGGAGGGGCAAGGAATGGATGCGAAGCGATGAGACTTATACCTAAGGATTTCTCAGCGCCTCCCTCTATTTCTCTTCTCTCTATATCAGAGTGATGTAAGATCATTGGTCTGATATTAAAGGGGACTTGCAGTATTCAAAGGCTCAACAATGGCTTGAGTTGTAGGTCGCATATATGGTGCTATTGGCGTTACCCTACAACATTGGCACCACCACGTTAAGTGGGAATCCAGCCTACGATATTCTTCTCCGTTCATAAATTAGGCGACCTGGTTATGAATGAGTTTTTAGTTGCCTTGCCATCCAAGATTCGTTCCAAGCTAACGACAACTCGTGTAGGGTTACGGCATATCCAGCTTCCCCTCCACACCCGTGACGCCCTCGACGCTATTCTACGCCGGCAGCACGACCAAGGCATTCACAGCAGCCATTGTCTCCCTGCTCATAGCATCGGGGAACTTTTCCTCCCCTGAGAATTCCTCTCCACTCAGCTGGCAGACTCCCATCTCGCACCTCATCAAGGACGACTTCGTCCTGTTGCCAGAATACGAATGGCCAGCCGCACATCTCACTCTCGAAGACGCTCTATCACACCGCACAGGTTTCCCACGTCACGACAAAGCCCTAGCCAAGAAGTACGGCCCAGATCAGCATCCGGGCACTGTGCGCGATGTCGTGAGGAGCTTGAGATACTTGCCCATGGTAGCCGAGCCACGGGTCACGTGGCGCTACTGCAATCTCATGTTTATGGTTGTCTCGCATGTTATACAGACCCTTACGAACCAGTGGCTGGGCCAGACGATGCGTGAGCGCATATGGGAGCCCCTAGGCATGGATTCCACGTATTTGAGCGTGGAGCAGGCGTTAGATGCCGGAGAGCAGGTCGCGGGGAGTTATTACTGGGATTACGTGGGAGAAAGGGATGCTGATGAAGGACATGGGGGTGGGAAGGGGTTCGTCGAGGTTCCGCGAGCAAGTCTGGATCTGGCGAGCGGCGCTG
This sequence comes from Hypoxylon sp. E7406B, assembly GCA_000931505.1. Taxonomy (NCBI): domain Eukaryota; kingdom Fungi; phylum Ascomycota; class Sordariomycetes; order Xylariales; family Hypoxylaceae; genus Hypoxylon; species Hypoxylon sp. E7406B. The sequence goes on along the minus strand of JYCQ01000114.1, from coordinate 455,918 downwards.
GTGGAATAGTGAGCAATGTGCTAGACTACGCCCAATGGATCAGGTGCTTGATCCGTGGCGATGGCGATGAGAACGGGTGCCCGGTGTTGCCGACGGAGGCGCATCGCGAGTTGAAAGCGGCACGAATCGTGCTGTCACCTGAGAGTAAAAAAGGATACGATGCCCCGCTAGCGTACGCGCTGGGCTGGGAAGTCGGGACGTATAAGGGACACCGTGTCTTTACCCATGGCGGCTCCATGGAGGCCTATGGAACGGAGGTTTACTTCCTTCCAGACTTGGAGTATGGTGTCGTGCTCATGGGTAACACGGAGTTGACGAGTAATTTCGTGGGGCGGGAGGTTGTGTGGAAGTTGATCAATGATAAGTTGGGCGTACCTGAGGATGAGCGGTTCGATTGGTCTGATGCGTAAGTCTTCTTTGATTTTGTTGGAAGTGTTGTTAAATCTCCGCTGCCCTCCCTTTTGGCATGGCTATGTTTGCCTAGGATAAACTGACCGTTCATAAAGGGGGAAGAAATTGATAGACCGTCAACTCAAGCTACCCGACACAGCGGTAGATGACTTAGACCCAGAACGAGCGGATCCGCCGCTGCCTCCCGCACTTCCTCTCCAGGAGTATGTTGGTGTTTATTCGCACCCGGCGTACCAGAATATCACGCTGGAATTGATCGACGAGGAGGGTCCTACAGGTCAGGCGGAGAAGGAAGGAAGAAGGGGTAAGCTGAAAGCTMCCCGCGACAACATGGAGTGGCAGATGACGTTCGAGTACGTCCACGTCTCGGGCGAGTTTTGGGCTGTTATTATCGATATGTTGAACACACCAAACATAATCACGGCACAGCTGGCTCGTGCTGAGTTCGTAGTCGGAGTTAAGGGCAAGGTAGAAATACTGAAGATGGAGTTCTTGGAGGATGGGAGCGAAGGCGTTATTGTGTTTGATAAGATTGCTTGAAGCCATGCGAAGGTTGCGAAGATATCTCGTAAGGGTATACTTGATTTAGACAATTTATCAGCGGCAGCGTTACTCTTCATATTGAATCTGAGATAGGACCCCCTTCAAGGAACTCCTCAACCGTGGCTTATGATAACTATGTGCTCCCACACTCCTCTGCATCACATGAACACCAGAACTATGGGAAGTATGGTACTCTGTATATAACACCCAAATAGATGGCTCGTAGTCTTATTATTCTTTGAGCTATAGCATTATTACCTAGGGTTTATGACTATTATGATTCAAATCTTACCCCGATTGATATGGATCGTTACGAAGCTCGAGGGACTGGGCTACACTTCAGTTCACGATTATCTTGGTCTTTCCACTCCACTGTGAGGTAAATAAACAGGTACTCATATTCTAATATCTTGATAAAGCAGTTCTAACTCTACATCTGGATATCATGTCTAATCTCCGATCCTAAAGACACAAATGTTGACTACAGGGCTTATACGCACATAGTCCATGAATAATATCGCCCTTCTGGAGTTTCAAGAATATCCACACGTAGACACCACTATGTGTTATCAAAGACCAGCATCTACTACGACGCGTATCCAAGAGTGGACAACCTGTATAAGTCAGCGATGCTGGACATAACTAGAAATGACATGAAAGAAGCATTTTGATGTGTTTAAGTCAGACTGTTGAGCTTGATGATTGATTGAATCCACATGGAGGTTCAGTTGGCTGTTCTTAGAAGTGTTTGGTCATCATTGACACACAGGGAGGTGAACTGTAGGAGAGTAAACTACTTACACTTGTTGCTAATCACAATGGATGAAGACACGGTGACATTGAATGAATAACATCGGGGAACGAGCGTTCACATTTCGCGGTTGCTTGAACAAAGAAACAGAAAATTCTACCTAAGATTTAAGCAACGAAAATAAATAGGCGGGGACTGAAAGCCGAGGACGAGGTTTTCCCGGTAGCGGTCACGTGGTGCGCTGTGCGACCCACTTTGAACTGCGGTTGCTGCTGCTAAGTCGCTCAACTGACTTCACCGAACAACCTCTAGACCTTGTTTGAACCGCAACAAGAAGGAACGAGTCCCAATCTCCACTCCACCTTTACCTGACCTCGACAACCTGCGACCTGCAACCTGCGACCTGCAACCTCCGCTATCAATCCGTCTCTACCCCCATCCCTCTCCCACCTGCAATCATCCGGAGAGGCATCATCAAAACGAAGCAAGAAGGGGCGAAAAAGGAGAAAGGCCCGGACTAAAGAGAACCTCGAAGAAGAGCACCACACAAACTAAGAACCATGCCCGCCGTCCGACCCAACACCGCCGTGCGGGCCACGCGCGCCCTGCAGCAGCACCAGTCCAAGTCCACCACCACCACCACCACCACACCCGTCAGAAGCTTCTCGGCCACGCCGCGAGCGCCCGCCTCCCACGGCCCCCAGTACGACCCTCCGACCGGCTGGCTGTTCGGCGTCAAGCCCGGCGAGAAGTACCAGAAGGAGGGTTGGGAGGGCCCGTTCTTCTACGGATTCTGCGGAAGTCTTGCTGTGGCCGCTATTGCGTACGGATTCAAGCCTGATACCTCGTGAGTCTTTTATTTTTTGGTCTCAGTCATCTTAAGCTTGAGGAGGGGAATGGGTGGATATGAGATTTCGAGTGGCGGATTTATTAGTCATTAGCTGTAGCTCCTATGATCATAATTTTTATCATTATGGCGCTCTATTACTCTCAAACAGTTTTAGCTAACGTCCTTTTCCGCAGGATACAAACATGGGCCCTAGAAGAGGCGCGCAGGAGATTAGAAGCTGAGGGTATCCTCGAGGATCCCGAGAAGAAGAAGTGATGGACCTTCGTTCACTGTTCACTATAGAGTGTGATATATGACTGGATTGGAAGTTGGCAACACACTAAATCGAGACTCGACTACTTGTACATGAACCCCGGCTTTCCTTTTACTCAAGGTCCCCGTCCTTGAGGTGGCGGCGGATCAGCTTCGATTAGAGAAATCATGATAGACGGACCGCCTCCAAGTTGATGAGGCTGCTTGCTACACACAAGCCGCAATTGAATTTCTTTCGCTATGCCCCGTCATATGCCTCAGTTCTACTAGCCATCTAGACATCATTCCCGTCCCATTTAGGGACTACCGGGTAAGCTCTTGTGCTTGAATTAGATCTGAATTCAACGATTTTCAACAGGCCAATTAAGTACGCCATCGCGCCGAATCTACACCATCTCGTCTATATGAATGCACACACAGAGCTAAAGACCAAATGCTGCCGAACTCGCTTTCTTTTTTGCTTTTACCATTCCTCTCATGGACAGATATGACTCCACTCGTGCTCCTCATCTCCGTATTGTCTCGCCTCTATCCAGTTCTTCATCTTCAGCGCAACCTCGCCTGACTCCTCGTTTTCCGTCAATCCGCAGTCCACCATCTTCCCCTTCCAGCTGATTTTGCGCACGGGGCTCACGATGGCGGCCGTGCCCGCGCCAAAAACTTCCATTAGTCGCCCCTCAACCGACGCTTCGTAGAGCTGCTGCATGGTGATCTTGCGCTCCGAGATGAGCCACCCTTCAGGCGCCAGCTTCTCGCGCGCAAGGCTTAAGATGGAATCTCGCGTCACACCCTCCAAAATTGTACCGTCGAGCGGCGCGGTGATGAGCTCCTTCTGCCCTGTCTCCTTGTTCTTGATGGCGACGAACAGGTTCATGGTGCCGACCTCGGTCACGTACTCCTCGGGTCCGAACAGCCACAGGTTCTGCTGGAAGCCGCGCCGCGCCGCCTCCATCTGCGGCACGATGCACGGCGCGTAGTTGGCGCCCAGCTTCTTGTCGCCCACGCCGCCGGGCCACGCGCGCACCGCGTAGTCGGTCGCCTCTAGCGACACGGCCTTGAAGCCCGTGGGGTAGTAGGGCCCCACGGGCGAGGCGATGACGAAGAGGAGCGCGGACCCCGGCGCGCTGATGCCGAGCGTGCGCTGCGTGCCGATCAGCGTCGGCCGCAGGTACAGCGAGTAGCCGCGCATGTCGGGGATGAAGCGCTCCTCCAGCTTGGCGAACTTGGCGATCAGGTCGATGAGCGCCGTGGGCTGGAAGGTGGGCAGCGCGATGCGGGCCGCCGACTTGTTGAAGCGCTCCATGTTCTTGTCTGGTCGGAAGAGACGTATGTTGCCCTTGCTGTCGCGGTACGCCTTCATCCCCTCGAAGCACTCGAAGGCGTAGTGGAACACGCAGGTGGCGGGGTCGAGAGACAGGTTCTGGTACGGCTGGATGGAGGGAGCGAGCCAGCCGTCGTTTTTTGTCCATTMGATCGTCAGCATGTGATCTGTGTTTTCTATGTCAGTATGATTATCTAGAATAGGTGTAGAAGTGTACTCGGCGAACCTGTGAATTCTCTTCCAAAGACAAGTTCTGACGGGTCCTTGGGGGTCTTGGGCGACGTCGTCTTAGTGATAGACAGCTTCGTGGGGTCCAGGTCCAAGGGTTTCGCGGTGGAGGCCGCCTCTGGCTGTATGCTATACCATCTAGTCGCTTGTTGTAATGCTGGCAGCGCATATGAAGAAGAGCGCGCGGCGGGGGCTCTAAGAGCTCTCCCGCACCGCGGTAGAACCTGGCGAAGCATTGTGTAGTGTGGAGGATTTGGCAATGTCGGTGTATGTCGACCTACTACAGAGCAAGGGGAAACGAGAGGATGTCCTGGAACGACTTCGCCTCCAATTGAACCAAATATACTCCTTTGACTCGAGGTTATTCTACCACAGTGAAGGGACGGGGCCGAACAATGATTAATAAACGGCCCCAGTTTGCCTTTGTAACCTCGCAGCAGCTAAGATATGTCACTAATAACGACGCTCACTTGACTCAATTGAAGAAAAAGTGCGAATTACACCGATGCAATTGGAGATGCAAGCGATCTCGGAGGGCGCTAATGTAGTCCTTGTACAACCAACTCCGTACCTGTACCTAGGGTCCAAGACTTGGGACCAATCATAACCAAGGTTTTATGAGATCACGACGGTGCGGGACTGAACCTAGTTCATTGGACGCCACATTAAGCTATCTGGAGAAATGGACTGGAACAAACTGTGGCTGGTGGCTTCAAAGTTTGGCTGATGATTTTCGCACCGCCGCATGTAACGACAAGGGTCCCCTGAATGCTCAAGACAAGAGCTTAGCCTTGGCGTTGATTTCCACATGCGAAATATAGAAGCCCTTGAAAAGGCCAGCTCGTGCTTACAGCGATTTGGACGCCATCTACGAAGCGCATCAATTAGGGCCTCTATCGCTTGAAATAGAGAGTGAGAGAGTTCAACGTCAGATTATCCGATGCCTTATACGCCCATCGAACCCATTACCGAGTAGCCCGATCGCAACCCAGTTGCCCGACTAGGCGATCATCGAGGAGGATTGGGAATTGGGKGATAAAGGAGGACGGAATCGCAGGCGCATGTTTCTCTCCTCGCACGACACTACGATATGAGGGTCGCTAGCTACTACTTAATACACCTTCGTCAATCATGTTCTCCTCGCTGAAGAGCTTCTCCTCTAACATCAACTCCAACTACTCCGTGTCGCAAACCGTAACCTCCACAGCCGGCCCGTGGAAGATATACGATGCCAAGAAGAAATCCACAGGCAAGACGTACTCCGTCTTCGTCTTCGAGAGGAAGTCGCTAGAGTCGCACGGAGGCTCTCTCGGTCGGTCGGGCGCATCCGCATTTAAGCGCTCCGTGGATGAGGTGGTGGAGCGCTTGAAGAAAGAAGCCTCGTCTCTTGCCAGACTACGGCACCCGAGTATCCTAGAGCTAGTCGAACCCGTCGAGGAAACTAGAGGGGGTCTTCAGTTTGTTACCGAAGCTGTGACTACGTCCCTAGCGAGCCTCTTGCAGGAAAAGGACGATCAGGAGCGAGCCGGCGGGGTTGGAGGCCGATCCAGCCGATATATCACCGAAGACTCTGATGGCACTAAACGGAGGCGGGAGCTTGAGATTGATGAACTCGAGATACAGAAGGGTTTGCTTCAGATTAGCAAGGCTCTGGAGTTCCTCCATGAGAATGCTGGTCTCGTTCATGCAAATCTCACGCCAGATGCTATCTTAATCAATTCAAAAGTGAGTCTTGAGATTTTAATGGGCTCCAGAATCTACCTTCAGGAAACTGCCTTCACTAGCAAAATTCGCGAATGTTGCTTGCGTGGTCATCGCTGACATGTTGATAGTCTGATTGGAAAGTCAGTGGACTCGCCTTCTGCAGCCCACCAGAGAACTCGACAAAACCAACCTCGGTTCAACCTATCAGTCTTTCAGAGGTTCTTAACTTGGATCCTCGACTTCCTCGCTATGTTCAAATCAACCTTGATTATACTTCACCTGATTTCGTCCTTGATAATAATCTCACATGCTCTGCCGATATGTTTTCATTGGGGCTCCTTTGCGTAGCGTTATATAACTCACCTCACCGATCCCCTATAGAAAGTAGTGGGAGCATATCTGCTTACAAGAGATTATTCACTTCATCTTCTACGGTACCGTCTTCCGGAAATGGATTTCTGTCGAAGAGACCGCTGCCGAGGGACCTTTCGGCACATGTCCTACCCCGGTTGATTACGAGACGTCCGGCACAGCGGATGAGCGCCCGGGAATTCCAGGAGAGCGAGTATTTCGACAACATATTGGTATCGACAATTCGATTTCTCGATGCTTTCCCGGCCAAGACGCCAAATGAGAAGGCCCAGTTCATGAGAGGTCTCAACAAGGTTCTACCATCTTTTCCAAAATCGGTGATGGAGAAGAAGGTGCTCCCTGCACTATTAGAAGAGCTCAAAGACAAGGACCTCTTATCTCTCATTCTTCAGAATGTCTTCAAGATTATGGAGCTGTTGCCATCGTCAAGGCGAGCATTTTCAGAAAAGATACGGCCGAGGCTTAAGGAGATTTTTGTCGTGAATGCTAAGCAGTCACAAGAGAAGGACCCAGCTAGGGATGCTGGTTTAATGGTTGTTTTGGAAAATACTGGTCAAATAGCGGAAAATTCTTCCGGAAAGGAGTTCAAAGATGGTGAGTTTATTATCTCTTGCTATGTACTCCAACACAAACCTTAAGCTAACGGAACCAATCAGATGTGTTGCCGATAATTTTAGCAGCCATCGAGTCACCGACGCCTTCACTAGTTGATGCTGCCCTGCGTAGCTTGCCAGTCATTTTGCCAGTTCTAGATTTTAGCACTATCAAGAACGAGCTTTTCCCCGTTATCGCTGCTGTCTTCAGCAAAACCAGCAGCTTGGCTATCAAAGTCCGTGGCTGTCGGGCTTTTGTCATCCTCTGTGGTGGTTCGAACGAGTCATCGTCCGCCGACGATGGACTTGATGGCTTGGGTCCCGAAAAGAAAAAGAAGACGTCATCTTCAAGCGCTCTAGACAAGTACACAATGCAAGAGAAAATTGTGCCACTCATAAAGGCCATCAAAACCAAAGAGCCTGCGGTTATGATGGCTGCTCTGGATGTCTTACGAGTTGTAGGCGATAATGCGGACGCCGACTTCGTTGCTATGGACATCCTACCCATTCTATGGAGTATGAGCTTGGGACCTTTACTAGATCTCAAACAGTTCCAGTCTTTCATGGAACTAATCAAGTCTCTATCAAGGAGAGTTGAGGAAGAGCAAATGAAGAAGTTACAAGAACTTTCCGTCGTGAACGGGGGAAGAGCGGCGACCCCCAACGATGATTTCCTAGGGTTTGGGGGTGTGACGGGGACGACATTTGATTCGACAAACGGGGCCACAGAAGATGATTTTGAGCGGCTTGTCAAGGGGAAGTCTGTGTCATCTTCGAGTGATACAATGGACGCAGGCTGGGATGCAACCCCAGCAACAGCGTCAGTAGTCACCTCGCCGCCAATTAAGTCGCCTCAGTTTTCTTGGTCGACACCGAGTCCTACGTCCAGTGCTACTCCTGGCCCTGGTCAATTCGGAGGCCCCAAAGTCCAGCCTACTTTCAGAACAGTGACGCCGGATCTCACATCATTTGGAACTTTAACTCCTTCGTCTACCCAATATTCACAGCCTCTACAACCCACCATGGGGGCCACGACAAAGCCCGCGTCAACTGGTCCACAAACCTCTTCCTCAACCAATTGGTCTACCCCGGCCGCCCCAGTGGCGAATCCATGGGCTTCAAGTTCATCTACTCCAATATCGCCGCCGACCTCATCTTTCAGTAATATAAGCGCGGGGATGTCGAACATGAATCTCGGTCAATCTAGACCTTCTATGAACCAATCTTCTTCCTTCTCACTCCCCCCGCCACCTTCCAGGGGAAGCAACGGTACGCCAACAGGTTTCAGCTTACCTCCGCCCCCCGCAGGAACTCAGAGGCAGAGCTCTACAACATCATTTGGCCCGCCGTCCAGTGGTTTCGGTGGTATGTCTCACCAGCCAACCGGGAGCATGGGCAGCGTGATGAACTCGGGGATAGGAGGCATGAATAGGGGTATGAGTAATATGAACAGCATGATGGGTAGCATGAACACTATAACCCCAATCCAGCCAGCACCACAACCGCAGCAGCAGCAGCCTCAGAAGTCTGGTTTGGATAAATACGAGAGCCTGCTGTAGATAGGTTGGACAAACCCCGTGGGTCACCGGTATGGTTGGCAGGGGGTCAGTGCGCTTGATATGAAGTCGGTCATCTTTAACAATCAAGGTCAATTGTGAATCCTTACTTAGGTAGACGTGTTGAAAGGCGAATACCCAAATAATTAGACTCATCAAGGGATATATTGGCGTGAGTTGGGGTTTAATTCAAGAACCCGCAGTGTCATTCTGGGAATCATCAACTCGACGCTTCTATATGTTGAGGTTGTCTTGCCAGGTATTGTAGTCCCCTCCCCTTCTCTCCACTCCCCCGAGACCCCAATATACACATACGCGTATTCTCATGTAACAGTAGCTTCGTAGGACTCAGAAAGTGTAATTCTGGGTTTTCACAAACTGCCTCGACGGCTTCCCTCAGAAAGTGTGACTAGTAGCAGCCAGTGAACCATTTTAAGAATCAGCCTCTTCCCCCCCCCCTTGGGATTCAACACGCAGTCCATTTCCCCTTTCCCCTTTCTCCATCCACTAGGCACCTGCCTAAGCATACACCATAATCCTATCTCTCAGTATCTCGTTCAGTATGTTCTATATCACTTATCTACTTAGCTGCTGAGATAGATTATATACCGAGGCCCGTCAATTCTACGATTCCTCATCTCGAGGTACCGTTTCTTGATATCATACCCTACCAACTTGGCCATTTCAACGATTTTTGGCGTATTGCGGGATTCAAACAGGAGAGATCCGCCTCACCCATCGTCGAAGGAACCCCAGACCCTCCTAGTCATAGCCACTCCTTCAACTTTATTCCCGGCTATGGAAATCCAGCGTCTAGCCTTACTCGTAATCGCAGTATCATAGATTATGCTCGGCTGGTCCAGTCATGGCTTTACTTTGGACTCCTTTCAGAATATACCGGAAAGGCTGTCGACCCATTCGACTTCTACATGTCACTCCAGATGACAAGAGACTTGTCAAATCAGCAGAAATAATGGGAAAGCTCAAACCGCGGCGAGAGAAACGCATAATTCTCCACCATATCGAACTCGCCATATATTTCCTTAATCAGATCTCACGAATTCCACACGCATCTCAGGATCCTCTCCCGCTGATTCTTCTTTCCATCACCATTCTCATCAGCTCGCTAGATACGCCTCGATATATTGACAATAGGGAATCCCGAAATTGGTTTCGATATTTTAGGCCACTTCAAGGGTGGTGTCGATATTCTGATAGGCCATTCGCAGATTCCGTTCGATATCTTGATCGTAATCTACGCGAAGATCTTCCCCAGGCACGGCTATTAACGGAACGTATGAGCTCGATGGGATGGTGTCCACGCCAGAGTAATAAAATATGTGGCACACTCAGCGCCGATATAGCTTACTTCATTTCTTTATTGMCCCGCCGCGAGCGACCTGGGATTGATCATTCGTTCTGTTCGAAGACCTGTTGCACGGCGAACACTGTCAGCGGAGAGGCATACGAAACACTTCATGTATCACAGAACTGCCGGTGCCCTATGATAGGCGTAGATCAGACACGTCTTGCAGAAATTATTGAACAAGGCAAATCCCCAATCGTCTATATGGAAAAGGACCAGACCACCAACAGACCCAAGCTGAAGCTAATAGCTGCTTCGCCATTGTCCAGATATGTAGCGTTGTCTCATGTCTGGGGCGATGGACTAGGTAACCTACTGTCGAACTCGCTGCCCCAATGTCAAGTCAAGCGGTTAGCCAGGCAAATATCAGCCTTGTCTAAAACAAGCAAATACAAATACCTTTTCAAAGAGCTATATCACGGGACTTCGAGAGCCGATTGGGTTCCAGCTACCCCAGAAAGTTCAGAGCAAACTAGGTCAGAATACTTCTGGATAGATACATCGTGCGTTCCGGTCGACAAACCGGGCCTTCGAACTCGAACTATTAATAAAATGGCTGCTATCTACTCCGGCGCAAGCCACGTCCTAGTTCTAGACTACGAACTACAACAGCTCGGGCTTGGAATTCAACCGCTTCGTGATCATATAGCATTTATCCTTTCTTGTAATTGGAGCTCAAGGAGCTGGACGTATCGAGAAGGGTCACTGGGCCGAGCTTGTTACTTCCAATGTGCTGACGGTGCTATCATGCTCGATATCCGATTCCAACGCGACGGACCTTGCGGCTTCGCAGGAGTGGAAGAGAGTGTGTCTTCGTTTATAAAGTTCGTGTTTATCCCATTTGTACGGTCTTGTCTTCCTTCATTATTCTATTGGGTTGTATGGCCGTGGGTAGTTCTTTCACGAATACTAAGAGATTGGTCACACCTGTCAGAAAACAGATATGAGGTACCTCCGATCCAAGCAAAGCTGAAGGATACTTTCCGTCCACCCCCAGCAAAAGTTTTGTCCGAATCACTAGTTGGAGGAACAATTCACAGGAAGCGTGTCGTTTACCATCTTCCGTCATTGGTCGAAATTTGGAATACGCTCATTTACAGATCGACCACAAAGGCGGACGATCTCTACTTGATACTCGGCAACTTGTTAGGTCTCAAGTCGTACCAACTTATGGAGCTAAAGGATAACAGCGAGAAGATGACGGAAATTCTCTCTAAAACCTTTTACATACCTATATCGTTCCTCTACAATCGCGGCCTACGGTATCTACTTAGAGAACAAGGATCATCTAGATAGATGGCTTCTTACCACAGTGAATGGGGTAGTTATTTGAGTCGCGGGTCAAGCCTCGCTGTTAAGGATCGTTGTTTGCATCCTGTTAATCCTTTTAATCCAGTCATCCTACTACCACCAACTAAACTGGAGGGCATCTGCTCTTTGGCAACACATACTTCTTGAAGAAGATATACGTGTATACCACGGCAAAATCCGAGGAGCTTGCGTCCATGTGACTTCAATGGAGGACGGCGGCTCCAGTAATCTGACACCTTTGTCTGTTTACGACTGTCCTGTCACCGCTTCGCAATCTTTCGGGGCTACATCAGAAGCTGGTGATGATGGCCGCATGACAAAGGTGTACGTTGACGGAATTATTAAAAATCATAGTCTCAGAATTAGATCCAGTGAGTTCTTATCCTCCTTACTATTCACGCAACATGACCCTTAGCAAATGAAGCACGCCTTCGTCCCCCGAGCCCGCTCTCTTGGTCCGATTATATCCAACTCCACTATCCTGCGCTGTTAATTGGATATTTACTATGGCTGCAGTGGACCATAGCTACTCTCACAATCCTCATGCCGGGGCCGCCCGCACCCTGGTATATGGTGGCTTTGCCTATTTTTGGACCCATGCCGATTATTTTCCCTCCGGTTCCAAATACTTAGGTACCTACCCAACTCAATTTGGGGGACTAAGTCCTGTCTTCCAAAGGATGAGAACGGTAATGAGTTGCTCAGAAAAGATCAGAGATGGGCTAGGGGGCGAAGACACGGGCTCCCGAACACTAGTAAGTCATACACTCCCTTATATCCAGGCTAAGAAGCTTACCAGAATACAGTGAAATGGCTGGAAGTAAGATGAGGTTCGGTCTGCCCCTTGATGAGAAAGGGAAAAAGGGGGGGCGACGTGCTGTAGGACCATGTATGGAAAGATTGCGACGGAGTGTTCGGTTGTATGCGATTATGATCTGCAAAAAATTCATCAGGAAACTCAGATTGCGGCAGCCATCACTAGGATGCGAGGGATGAATTGCGAATAATTATTTCATTGTTACTGTCTCTATCATCGGTTACAGACTGGATATAAGGAGTACAAGGTCGCTATTTCTGTCTTGTGTTATTTCATTTTAGGGATTATGAGGTATGTCGCAACTGAGCTCATTCTTCGTTCTGGAGGCGTTCAGGATTTCGGGGGCTGTCTGTACATGAATGACAGCATTATGAGTGATGAACAGGTCATTTCTTGCTGGTTAAGGGCTCTAGGGAGTATATTGCTGATTGAGCGACATACACTGAAATATGAACACATTTCCTATCCCTTGATGAATGGCTGGCCGTGATTTGATAACACTTAGTTATGAGAGGTAGGAAGGAGGATGTAATGAGATCGGTGGCTTGGTGTCGCAGGCTTACGGCGCCACGTTTCAGCAAATTTCTTGGGTAAACAGGGGAGAATGGATTCGCTGCTTTGCCCTAGAGACACCACGGACACACCCCACAGCAGCTAAGGGCGCCTTAGTAGCGCCAAGGTCTAGGACAAGAAGGCCCTTGTTCGATGTTTACAAGAGGAAAAGAGCAATAGCGAGATCATTAGATAGCGTTCATGCGGATTTAACACTACCCTCCCTTTCACTCCTTTAGCTACAAGCTGCTGATTAGAGTTGTGAGACAACCCTGGCCAATGAGCAGTGTCCAGTAATGGTTAGGTCATACTGGAGTCATAACAAGCCACCACATGAATCATGAGCGACCACAGGAAGTGTACATCCAAGTACATCCCACTGGGGGAACTACATAAATGTGTAGTCGTAATTCTGGTTTTATTAGAGGTCATTATGTTGCTATGAACATAGCAGATTGACTATCTAACTCGGTTTATCACATTAGGATCCTCCGTCTGTTGCCCTCAAATACTAGACAGACTCCAACACCATTGCCATAAATGTCTTAACAGGTATGGGAACACCCGCACTAGTAACACAGGGACCGAACGTCGCAAAGGACGCCGTCCCCTCAACAGTACAATAGAAACCGCACAAGAACCTTTCCTCTTCGTCTTGTGACTGCTCGGTGGGAGGGTGATGAGACTCTAGCTGAGATGGAACCAAATGAAACTGCTGCCACCTCTCATGACTGCGAACCCCGTAGGGGGAAATAGAAAGCATTCTGTTGAAAGAAGCCCTGAACGCCTTGCTGCGAAAAAAAGACAGGTTAAAAGGCAATTGCCGCCGGAATACGCCACCCTAAATCCTTAACCGTAGAAAGTGACTCGAACTAGATAACCGACAGTATGTCGGCGACTGTGACTGTAATCATGTGTTCGATGAGTCATCGCGTGTCCCCGAAGGCGTAGATCACAATCCCGAGCCAGACCGACTCCCCGAGCCAACCGCGGTGAAGACGTGCCGGCTCTGGTAGCCCTCCTCCAATCTGATATCGACGACCTGGTCCGGCGCCACCATGCGATGCTCGAGGTCCCAGCCGGCGCGGCGGCACAGCTCGGCGACGATGACGTCGCAGTCGCCCAACAGGTCGATGTCGAAGTTGATGTGGCTCACGGGCGTGCGCGAGATGTAGATCTGCGGGATGTGCGGCGGCAGGTAGGGGACGACCTCGGACACGGGCGCGACCTTGAGCGACGTGCCGATCACGATGACCAGGTCGACCAGGTCGCGGTCGTGCTTGACCAGCCGCTGGCTGAACTCGTCGGGGAGCTCCTCGCCGAAGAACGTGATGTCGGGCTTCATGACGCCCGCCGCCGGGATGTCGTACCGGTCGTCGTCATCGTCGTCGTCGTCGTCCGAGCTGCGGCGCCGCGCCCTCTTGCCGTTGGTCTTGTGGTGCGAGCGCTTGCGCTTCATGGACCCGTTGCCGTTGCGCAGCGCCGCGATGCACTTGGCGCACCGCGGGATGTGGCCCGCCTTGATGTCGGCGAAGATAGTGTCGCCCTGCACGCGGTGCCCGCACTTCTGGCAGGTGGCTGTAGCGAAGGAGCCGTGGCACTGCACCAGCTTCTCTGGGAGAATGCCCGCGTTGGCCTCGATGTTATCGATGTTCTGCGAGTAGTTCGTCAGGAGCTTGCCCATGTTCTGCAGTTTGGCGATGAAGGCGTGCGTGGGTGAGTACAGGCCCTTGGTGTCGGGCAGGATGTCCTTGGCGACCGAGTAGAAGATGGTCGGGTCGTCCCGGAAGATGTCGATGTTAAAGACTTCTTGCGGGTCGCTGATTCCCAGGCCAAGCTTCTCGAGCTGCGAGTACAGACCCATCTCCTTGGATCGGAAGTCGGGAATGCCGAGTGAAGTGGAAATTCCGGCGCCGGTTAGGACGACGATGTTGCGTGATCGCTTGAGAAGCGCGACGGCATCGTCAATTGTGTTGTACTTGAGCAGCTTGGCGCGCTTAGCCAGCTCGCGCGACAATGCCAGGGTCAGAAGGCCAAAGTACGATTCATCCGGAAGGCCCTCTAGGAATGCCGGGGGTCTTATTCCAAAGGCTGTCAGTAACTTCTTGGCCGTGATGGCACCAGAGTCGACTGTCAGTCTGCAGAATTCCGCAGGGCCGATGTCTCGTAGCTGCTGGCGGTAGCGCACAGCTTGCTCAGGCGTGACGGCATCGACTATTAACTTTGTTAGAATAAAATATTCGAAAGCGTAAAATACGAAAAATAATGGACAATATGCGATAGGAATAAAGTTAAAGTAAAAGAGGGAATTACCATCGTCGGGGAACCTATCCTCACTGATGTCCTCAATCACATCCTCAAAGAGCGACTCCGTCTCCCACGATTCACCAAGATCGTTGATGCGCTCCTCTAGCTCGTTGCGGGCTTGGCCGTGCGGCCTCACATTAAGATGGCCGACTTGCTGGTCGTCGGTAACCTCAACTCGGACTCTAGGGTGTTCGGGGTCCTCCTTCACAACTTCCTTCACGGCAGACCAATTCTTGCGAGGTCTGCCGACGGGGCGTTTTCCCTTCATTGTGACCGTCTATGTTGCGATGGGTAATGAGACGGAAAGAGAATCGAAGAGTTAGACAAGTCAATTGCGTATGGCGACTAAATAGAGGAACCGGAGTTTTGGGTCTGTCTAATAAAAGTATGTAATGGAATGGAAATAATGTAATGAAATAGGCGAGCTAATCGATCGACTAATTAATCAATCAACTGGGGGATTCTTGCGCGGTTGAATGAAACGGGATCAACGAATTCTCTGGGGAAGATAATTAGCGGGAAGAAAGGAAAAGTAGAGAGAATGGAGAGAGTCAAGTTGAAACCTGCGGGAAATATGACTGAGAAGAAGAAACGACCTAGTCAGAGTTGTGCTGGGATGGTCAACGCGTTTGTGTTATGTATTGCGTGGTGTTATTTTTGGTTGGGCCATGTCGGGGGGAATTAGAAACAGGTAGCAGTAAGTTACTTACAAGACGGAACGCACGTAGTAATGTGGAGGGCCGCCGCCTCTTTTTGGGTTTATAATATATTTGACAATTGTCTACTAAGAGTAAACCCGCACTGTCGAGGTCCGGCGTTGAGCTAGCCACCCAGTACGAATTTACTAACGCGGGCTGAGGTAGGCAGGAATATTATGGATGATAGATGGAAACGAGAAAATAAGAAGAAGAGAGATAATGGGATCATGCATAGGATGACAGAGAAAGGAAAGACGAGTTTGAAACCTCGACGTTGATAAGTCAAGACTAAGCGAGATCCTGATAGGCTACACGCCCAGTGCCACCCATATTTATTCTAATACCATGATAGGGGGGCCGTCTCTCTCTAGGGTCTAGAGCATTTTTTGCGATGCTTTCCTTTTTTTCCCTCAGCTCTATTTTGTATTACATGGCATGTCATTTAGCTCGCAAGTAACCCGACCGGTTCCGTGTTTCCCATCAAGTCCAGGTACAGGTCTTGCTGATGTTTGCCTGGAGCTAGCTTAGCTGATCCAAGTATGCAAACCGTGCCCTTCATATTGAACCACTAGTCATCATCAATTAATACCACCCTGGCGGGCGAATGTGTTGCCGTCCTATTGAGCTATTCTCGGGTCTAAGAGACTCATTAGTGGCCATGCCAAATCCTAGTCACTCCTAACGTGGGCGCTTGATTCATCCGAATTATCCCTACTTAGTAAATGGAAAGTATTTTGCCATCCATGACAAAATAAAAATGATCGAGTCCCTCATCAAAAGCCCGATGCCAAGACTCAGCACTCTCCGCAACTCCGAATTACTCTGGCCCGTTAATACCGACTCCCGCCCGTTATATAATTCATATTGCCCTTGGGTTTTTTCTATACAAGATGGAAATAAATTTCTCTTGTTAGGGTTGCCATGAAACTGTCCAGTGTTGCCCTTTGTAGATCTCAAGAGTGACCTGGTTCTAGACCCCCCCCCCCAATTGTGTTCGACGAACCCCGCGGCGAAGCTTTACCAGTAGTGAATCTAGTTACCGCTAGCATATCTCGTGTTATTAGTACTTCCTCGCAACACATTTCTCATTCCCCCTTCAAAACACGAGAATTCCCTTCTTGATGTTCGTTCATATTCGGTAAGCAAGAAATGAGTAATTGTTTCCGAGGCCATCAGTACTGCTTACGCAAGGCTCGAAGTTTCCACGAGTTGCCTATTTAGGAAATTGCTCAACTACATAGTACTTGAGGAACATCTCAGGCTTTTTTAAAAGCGCAAAAGGTAATATAATGGCAGAGGACGGATGAGCGCCACGTGGTAGGGAAATCAGCGATTGTTGTTACCCCACAGTCTCATATTACCTCAAGAAGTTAGTCGTACGCCTTTCGGCGACTGGTTTTACTGCAGGTCATAACTTACTCGACACTAACATCGGATAGTTTCTGGCGAGTCTTACGGAAGCCATGTAGTTGCCTAGATCCATGGTGCCTTGATATACCCTCATGGAAAGATAAGCGCTAGCTATTATACTTGGTGAAGCCTACCGTCCTTCGTCGGGAAAGGGCTGGACTTTAAAGCGCGAAGTCTTTGGTTGCTAGCCGCCTCTATGAATTGATGCTTAAGACCAATGCAGTCTAGAAACCCAGAAGGCGATACGCCAACTCTTACTTCGTTCTCGTTATGTTTTCATTGCGACAAATATCAACCCTGATGGACGTCTCATATACATTGATGATAGTTGAGCCGGGATGATGATTGTCGCTTAAATGCATACTCACGACGACCAAAGCCAGTATACCCGTTGTTACTTGCCATAAATACGGAAGATAACTCTAGACAAGCCAGAAAAAACCAGACTAATATTCGAGCCTTCGTTTTTATATATAAATATTACCAAATTGGAACGGAGATAATTTCGAAGTCTTAAAGCTATAACTGAAGGTAACCTGATCGTTGCGCCTTATGCACTTACACAAGTTATATGCGTATACTGAGTTCCCCGATATGTCTACAACCCCTTTTCAGCTGCGACAAGTACCCAAGTTACCTCAATACTTCTTAGCAATTACAACCTATGCTTTATTAATAAGAGTTCGACGAGATATGAATCTCATGGCATTTGAAGCCGAATATCTTCTGTTCTTCCGAAAAGCCCTCTCTCTAACGGTCAAACACATAGCACTGATTAGCCGGTCACCGTACTATTATGTAAAAGCCTACTGCTGGTGACAGTTACACAACATGTGAAGCAGTGGCGCCCCCAATATCACAGAACGCCCTGCTTCAATAGAGGACCTTGCCTACCTACCTATCTGCTACCTTAGTATGTTTCCTGCGTTTTTAATATCGCGTTGCATTCTGGTATTCAGGACAATCATTCTAGCACAACCCGAGGTAATAACCAGAGTAGCATCAGCCCGAAGATCTGCGCAATCCCAGTCCCTTTGGAAAAATAAAACCGACGGGACCAAGCTGCCAAAACAGCCAACCACTAGCCCGCTTCACGGTGACGATGCGTCGTGATTCATGTTGTGCGACTGCGTCTCACATGTATGTGAGTCCTGAGCGAAACAGACAGACACATCTGAAAATTATGCCCCCAAAAATTTCCTGCATCCGAGCTCGTTGTGTCCTTACCATGTTCTTCTCCTCTCCATTCTTCAGCAGGCTGATTGGTGGTGATTGGGGGCCGTAGGGCAACACACATATACCGTATAGCGTATACCTTATACCTTACATGCGCATGTACAATATGCTGTATAACGCACGGCAATATATCAACGTCCAACAACCAAGCAGGCTGCGGGCGAGCCTTGGAACTCCCAACTCCGGGGCTGGCTGTTAGGCGGACATTGCCTTGTACGTGAATGAAACTTCGATGGAATCGCCCCTGTGTAGCTCAGGGAGCTAGTCTTCGGCAGTGCTGTCCGTACGGCTCCCTGAGCAAGGAAGGCCTTGCAAGCCTCAACGTTTGCTTTTGCCAAGGGATCGCTGTTAGTTGTGCTATCCACTATCCACATGCGCCCTCACTAAATCCACAATTCCAGCTTCACAATTAGCTATTAGCCATCAGTCATCACAACTCATACATAGGAAGAATTACCATCGAGTTGCTACTAAATTATCACTTTTCTCTCTCTTTTCCCTCCGCTTTACTACCTACACATTGTCCTATCTTCTTATCTATGGCCTCGTACCGGGAATCCCGAAACCCAACAACACCTTAACACCCTACACCCTACGCGCGCACACATGGAAAAAAAGAAAAAAAAAAGAAAAAGAGGCGCGGCGTTCTAGTATGCGGTCGCCGACAACTTGTCTATAGCAATTGGTATCCCAGACCTAGGAGCCCGTAAAAGCAACACACGCGCGATGATTGGTATCAAACATACGCGAAGGGAGCCAAGAAAACCCCCTTTCCTAAAACCCTTTTTACCCTGGTACGGCCACGACTCTATTTATCTTGATAACTAACCCCCCACACACACACACCAAGCCCCATCCATCACACACACGCACGAACCCGGAATTGCGAAGCACGCAGTATTCGTCCCCACCGCGAATAGGGAGGAGGCTTATATTCGCCATGGCCGTGCTTCGCTTTAGGCGCCCAGGACGTGACCTTTCCGGTAAGCCCTGCCGGGAGTTGTAAGCGTAATAGAAGTAGTAGTTGTAGACTAGGCCGACAGACATAGCTGCCGATCTTTGAGACCACGAGAAGACGTAGATTAAGATTATTATACAGGTTGTCTTCGGATACTTCACTCGCCCTTCGCGCATGTCCTTGCTGCCTCCGTATATCTTGATATCGCGTAACAGTCGAGCTCAGTCGATCCAGACAAAAACACTGTTTTGTTCATACTGCCTAAGAAATAGATTTTTGCTTCTGGGGTGGTTGCGGAACGCTGAGTCGCGGCACGGTTGATGGCCCAGGGTCTTCGATTGTTAATGGTTCTTCTGTTAAAACGGGCGCCGGCTCCAAATCGCTATTCTCCCGATTAGAGAGCGGCGAGGGCGTCGGGCGAGGAGGTTGAGTGAAATCGCGATCTCCAGTCCTCTCAATTGGGGACCATCCAGCTGCAACACTACCGGCGATAATGCCTGCCATAACTGTAGGAGCCCCTAGCGCCGAGTTCGATCGAGACCTCATAGATCTAGACCGTTTTCGAGAATCCGGGGTGGGTGCAGGTGAGGGAGAACTGAAACTATCTTCGCGCGTTGGGGTTTGTGGCGCTCTCATCGAGTTCGACCGAGAGTGAGATGGGCTCCTTGTCTTCGAGATAAAGGTCTCGCGAGGATGTCTTACGGCGAATTTCAGGTTGTTTAGACGACCACCCTTGAGTTTCTTGAGGAATGCAAGCTCGTCTCTAACATCCGCAAGGACCTCGGGATAATCATTAAAGCGCTCTTCGTCCGAGATGGTCAATCCGGGAATGCCGCGCTTCCTCTTAAGCGATTCAGGAATGCATTTCTTGATTAGTTCGTCTGGGATAAGACGAATGGCCATACCCACGGGTATCGAGATAACACCCAGGACGATTGCGCAGGCCCATTGGGCGGACGTCTGTGGTGGGTCCAGTAGGGAAATGCTGAAGGGAGTTCCACCGACAAAGATGATAAGGACTTGCGCACCAGACACGAGGAGATTGATGGCGAGGAAGTACCAGTTCTGGAATAAGCCTTCGAAGATGTTGAAATGGTTGTCCAAGCGACGGTTGCTATTACAATATTAGTATCAATTCTTAAATATGACTAGAAATGCTTGTACTCACTTCCATTGGTTAAAAATTTGCATCCATACAAAGGTGTTGAAAACCAAAGTGTCGCGTCGCGAGGTCTCACCATCCGCAACTATACCGATAGAGAAAGCAGCATAGTAAAGCACGAAGGTAATTACCAACTGGTAAATAGCTTGGCCAAGGATCATCTTCCACATCGTTATCGAAATGATACTGGCGCCTCTCTTTTCTGGCTTTCGGTCCAAGCAACTGTCCTGAGGGGGGTCGGTAGCAAGAGCAAGTGCTGCAAGAGTGTCCATGATCAAGTTAACCCAGAGAAGCTGAACCGCTGTCAGCACAGAGCCTTCCGTACTACTAGAGACAGCAGTTACGAAGGTCAATGCGACGGCGGTGACGTTGACTGTAAGCTGGAATTGCAAGAAACGCTTGACAGCGTCATTGACGGCTCGACCCCACTTCAAAGCTTTCACAATGCTGGTAAAATTGTCGTCCATGAGGATGATGGCCGACGCCTCTTTTGCTACCTCCGTGCCGGCGATGCCCATGGAAAATCCAACGTCTGCCAGCTTCAGAGCAGGAGCATCGTTCGTACCATCACCAGTGACAGCAACTGTCTCGCCCATATCTTTGAGACGACGTACAAGAATGCGTTTGTCTTCAGGACTAGAACGCGCGAGCACGCGAAGGCGTGGAATGATTTCGTTCTGTTGGAGCTTGCTAAGATTTCGAAATTCTGGCCCTTCCATTACCGTCGCATCTGGCTGCTGAAGAATTCCACATTCCTTCGCGATAGCTTGGGCTGTAAGTTTGTTGTCACCGGTAACCATGCGAACTATTACACCGGCTCTCTGACATTGTTTGACTGCTTCAGGGACTCCTTCACGGAGGGGATCTTGGATACCAACCATGCCAACGAAGGTCATATTCTTAAAGATGTCTTCGAAAATAACCTCATTTTGTTCGCTTTCAGCTCGCCTGGCATTTCGCGGCGGCCACCTCTCAAAATCACGGTAGACGATACCAATGGTTCTCAAGGACCTAGATGCGTAGTTCTCGATGAGGCCTTTGATAAGTTCCGAATCGTCAAGAGTAAGAGGTGCGGTAGAGGTGTCTCGAGTAGGATCTCGGAGAATCGCTGAGCACTTCTTAAGCACTATTTCCGATGCTCCTTTAACGTACAACCGAGCACCACCGGTTTCCAGTTGAACCACGATACCCATACATTTTCGGCCAGAATCGAACGGAATGAGCTGTAATATTTTCGCATTGGATCGTTCCTCACTGACAGGTCCCATACCAAGATAGGCCTTAGCGTATTCGAGTAATGCGGTTTCGGTCTTGGATCCAATAAAAGTTTTAACACCGTCAACGTCGCCTTCGAAAGCCGTAGAATTAAGAGAGATGGATTTGAGCAGGATCTCCTGAGTTCCTTTGCTGAGCGCACTAGCAAACTCCTTTTCCGAGGGTTCTTCAGGAACGCGGGCCTCTCCATTCTCAGACTTTCCACTTCCGAATCGATGAGAAGTACCAATCGTCCCCGCAACAACTGTCATTTTGTTTTGAGTCAAGGTACCAGTCTTGTCAGAGCAGATTGTTGTCGCATTTCCCATGACCTCACAAGCTTTCAAGTGACGGACTAAGTTGTTGTCCTTGATCATACGGTTTGTGGCAAAAGCCAGCGCTAGTGTAACGGCCAGAGGTAAGCCCTCAGGTACCGCCACGACGATGATGGTGACCACAACGATGAAAATCTGAATGAACTGTTGACCTTTCTCTGATGGCGACAGAGCCCAGTTTGACGGAAGCCGGACCAGGAACATGATGAAGAGTACGATGAATAAGAGTAGACCGGCGGCGCCTCCGAGTTTTGCGATGTATTCGGCGATAACGTTAAGCTTAGACTGAAGAGGKGTTATCTCAGGGTCTTCATTTAAAGACATCATCGTCTTGCCATAACTCGAGTGGATACCGGTAGACGTAGCGAGGAAAGTTCCTACACCTTCCATTACTCTGCCTCCAGATTGAATGAAAGGGTCTAGCTTCCTCGTATCCTCGCCATTTTCGATTGCAGCGAAAACTTCATCGGCTGGCCTTTTGCGAATGATATCTGACTCGCCCGTTGCTTGAGATTCGTCGCACTTCACGTTGAAGCCTTGGATGAGTATACCATCAACGGGGATAAGATCACCAGGGTCCAAATGAACGACATCGCCTGCCATAAGATCGAACACCGACACCTCGACAGTTTTACCTGAACGAACCACTTTGACAAGTCGATCCTCCTTTTTCTTGTTGAGCCGAGCGAACTGCCGTTCCTTTTGCCAATCATTCAAAGATCCAACCAGTACAACGATAACAATAGCCACAATAATAGCCACACCTTCGACCCATTCGACGGATGGTTGCCCGTCCTCATGCTCAGCACCGAAAGTTTGATACAGGCCGACGGCGAGTGATACTATGGCGGCGATGGAAAGCAGAATTAGGACTTTGTCGTTGTAAGTAATCCACACCAGTTGTAAAAAGCTCTTGCCTTTCTTTTCGGGAATTCGATTATCGCCATAAACTCGTTTTCTATCGAAAAATTGCTCATCAGATCCATGCTTATGGCCAGTATCTGAACGGGTGACCGGGGTTTGCGGGCTCTCCAGCCCTTCATTCGCTAACTTAGATGATGAACGATTCGTCGCTTCTTCGAATGAGACTTTTCCATCTAAGTGCCTCTCGTCCGGGCTCAAACCAGTATGACGGTTAGTGCGAAGTCCCTTCTCTAGTCCAGCAAGACCTCCTAGCTGATAGAAAGCGGATAGACTCTTCGGGTTGAACATCTTGCCAAGTTGGCCAGGGGAATATGCGAAGGGGTTGTCCTCCACCTTGAAATCGGCCTCCTTGCCTTGATCGGGTTTCAAAGCACTCTCGTCTTTCATGATTTTCTCATTGTCAAAAGACTGTTTTGACGTGGCGCTCTTCTCMCCCTGCCATGATGCCGTACCCGTCATAGTGTCGCCTTGCGACGAACTAATTGACCGTGATCCATCATCGCTATCAACTGAATTTTGCCTTGAACGGTGGTGATCCGGAACCGAAAGAAAAGCCTGGCCCTTCTCATTCCCCCTCGACGTTACCGGACTAGAGACGTTGTGTGGGCTGGTTGGCCGGCTATCCCTCGCACTATCGAACGAATATGCTTGTCGCGCTTCTCCCTTAGAGCTTAAGTTAGACGGTTGAGATGTTAAGGGGGCAGCAGTTCTCTCAGATGTCCAACTCGATGTTAGCGCCGTTGGGCTTATCGGTTCGTCGTGAGGGGAGACAGGTGAATGCTGGGGAGGAGCAGTTGTAGGCTCGGTATCATTCGTTGTGTCAATTGTGATGGTAGGGCTAGATATCACGTTAGGATAATCAAGAAACCAAGTAAACAGAAACTGGGCTATAGATCTTCTACTAAGGTGAACTTGTGAACTTACGCTCTCGCTCTCCGTGGCGTCCCCTCGGAGCCGTTCTTACTAGGATCGGGCATTGTCGCGTATGTCGCCGGAAGATATGAGTTCGATGGTGAAGACAGATTACAACATTCAAGGCGAAGGAGTTATTAGGCTTAGACACAGCCTCGCGGCGGGAGGTTAGGAGGTAGGTGTAGGCGAAATGGTGCGCGCGCAGAAACCGGCCATCGACAAAATGCAATACCGGGCGAGGCAGAAACAGAGAAAGGGTATTATAAAGACAATTGGCGTCCCAAATTGCAAGAGATAAGCTCAGAAATTTGGGATTTCGGAATGTTGACAGAAGTTCGTCAAATGTCTCCGCTCTGACTGAGGCGCAGTGAAGTCCGTGTATAAGGTATTCGTTTCCTGTCTATGCTCGTTCCTTCGGCGCGTCCCAAGCCGATTGCTCAACCACAAGACAACAAATCCTGGGGCCGGAGAGTCGGTAGATGCGAAGACTGCACGTCCTCAGACCAATTCGTGTTTTCAGGATTGGCCTCGGGACTGGTCGGGACTGGTCAACGATCGGCGGCCGATAGGTCAACAAGGTCGAGAGAGCGGAGGCCTGGGTTGGGGATATGGATGTCTCGCAACAATGATATGAAAGTTGTAAGGAATACGACGATGGTATGGCAGTAAAAGCTATGGCATGTTTCGGGAAGGTGTCTGTAACGTCTAAACGAGGCACAGATATCTTGTTCGGTAGGCACCGCAGGATAAATTATGAAGGCCGATAGGTACCTGGAGGATGTTGAGTGAGGCAGTGCAAAAGCTAGCAACCCATTAAAGTTGTACGTCCTTTCGAATGGCAAAAGGCAAATTCCACCATGGAAAGTAAGGTGCTAGTAGGTCTCGAGGTACGCCTCCGTCAATCCAATTCGAGAGAGCGGACAAAGCCCGGATTAGGTAGACGGGGAGAGTACACAGGAAGCAATTTTGTTTGTGACACAGACCCGGGCCGCCTCAGATGTATCCAGGGGTCTGGTACCACGAATAAGAACAAAAACAAACAAAAAGGACAACCAGTACTGGGTTAGGGAGTCAGGATTTAGCAATCCGACATAGTGGTAGAAGGAGTGAATGGAAGTTGGATGACGAAGAGGAAGAGAAGAGAGAGGACAGTTGAACTGCGATTGAGCCAATGAGATTATCTTGGTTGATGCATTGCTCTTGACTGTGGACTGTGGGTATTATGAACTACATGCAATACAATACCAAGGGGAGCTAAGATGCCTTAGGTACGTGTACATACTTTGCCAGGGGCTGCCATGGTACATGGGGAAGACTTCTAATCGCACGGCCGAAACGCGCTAATTGCAACATTAATAGAAGTCACGCAAAGTTACAAGCTTGTGCTATGCGCCCAAGTCCCCTTGTAGCCCCTTGTAGCCCGCACTAGTGGAAGTTTATCGCTTTAAGATTCAGTCCACTTTTTCCAATTATTCAATCATTCGTTGCACAAGACACTTTCATGTCCTACATACATGACATATACCTGCATGTTTAGGCGCATCGATTATGTATTTTTCTATCTCGCTGTATCACTATGTAGTAGTGTATTACCAGTGGTGTGTATCACCTCCCACGTCCCTTAGCAGCACTGAGTATAAAAACCACAGCTTGGCCATCGTCAATTGTCACTTGGCACAACAAGACCAGGACCGCGTGGTCGGTCTTGGTAAATTACAAAAAGACAGGATATGGACCCCCAAACAGAGAAGCTGATCATCGTGTCATTCCGGGCTCGCATCTCGCAGTCATCGACCCCGACCCCGTCCTTGTCCGTCCTTCCATTCGCATTCGTTCTACATACGTGTAGATAGGTACTTACATCACGTACCGAGTACATACGTAGACGGCATGTACCGTGGCTGTCGGTTATTACTCGTCAGGGAAAGGCTACCCTGGCCAAGTCAGCTCTAATTCGCCGAGCACAGCGTGGGCTAAAGTGCCAAGGAAGGCTGTGCAAAGGCTCCCCCAGCAATCGGGAGCGAACTTTGAAGGCAACTGGGGACGCTTGCATGATTCGGGAGCATCTTGATTTTACTCTTCGATCTTCAAAGCTGAAATTCATGATTTTTTTTTTTTGCCTCACTCAGGGGGGTCTGGGTTCTTCGAGAAGTTAAGGCCAAGTTGAGTCTATTTCTTGAGCTTGATATTCACTGTGTAACGAGACGCATAACCATAACTACCTCGTAAGGAGGCGTCATATATCATCCTATTAAGCTAAAAGTTCTCAACAATACCGAGAATACAAACACTTTTCTTGTTTGTTACCGTAACTCATTCCTTAACAATTGAACTAACCTTTCTCTTCCCCCGGCGGAGACATGCAGAGACATACATAGTACATATTTTAGGTGGTAAGTTGCGGTCTGTACATACATATGTATCAGTGTCTGACCTGAGTTGGGCTTCACACGATACCCAACTTACTTGCACTACAGCTAAGATAATCCACCCTTGGCAATATGCCTCGTGTGTTCAGCCAAGATGCCCCAAGACCAACGACTGTTAGAAAAATGCATAGATTTCTTGACGGAGGTTATAGCTCACAACCCATATTATCGTCGCTTTCAACGATTTTAACCAAAGACTGAATCATTAAGCGAAGCCCCCTTTAGTGTTGGAGTAAACGTCACAGTCAAGTCAGCCCAGCCAGTCGCCGTCAGCCTTGCTATTCTAGATAACGGCTAATACCTCACCAATAGGGCTACTACTCAAGGAGTCTGATGTATCTACTGCAGCAAGTCTCACATCCCGTCCACGTGGAGCACAAGGAACCGATCTCATTGGAAAGCGGAGTTTCTGAATGCGTGGTGAGCAGCAGCAAATGCTACGCTGTATGATACCTCATTTGTTGATAGGTGAGAAGGACGAATGGCTTGCAGTCAGCCAAATGCAGGTTCTTACTAACTTGATTCCTTTTACTTTCGTGTAACTCCCCCCCTTATGGCCTATATGTTTCTATTTTCCTACAAAAGCCTCAACTCGATATCAGGTTTTGGCGTAGGGATTGATAAAATTTCCTCATCAAAACGGCATTAACAGAATTATGCCAGTATACGTACCCTTATTAGCCAAGTCAGCGCTTGAATTTCACATGTGAAAATATGGGGAACGGMGGACGCGTTCCGCGTGTCCGCGCCTTGAACTGGACTCTACCTATTCGATCCATATTACGTATTATCAAAGCCCTCAATGCTAAGGTCAAGATAATGATTACCGAAACTCTGGGGATGATCTTTCCCCGATCTTATCAGGGAAAAGGCATCATCTCCGATATCAGTCTCGTCGACGTACCAAGGCATACGTCCATGTCAAGGCAGATTTTCTAGCGTCAGTATTTACAGTGAATCTATATTCAGATGGAAACATCCCAACGATAAGACAAAAACATTCTAACGACCCTTAGCCACCTCCGGACAGGGAATATTAGTCGAGTGCGTGGCGGCACATACATAGAGGAGGTACATAGTAAGCCCTCAGGTACATCAGATCATAGACAAATTAGGACAACAGTGCCGCAGGCATTTTCTATGGAACATTCATCTGATTCATGGGTGTCTTGAATAGAAGCTCGAGAACTCCCAAACGCGCGGTTGCGGCTCAGCTGTAATCAATTTCCTTCCTCGGCATCAGATTCCTCCCATCTACCGTAGCGGGAAAACCCCGCTGGAGAGAATGGTTACTCGTAACAAAAGCATTACCCGAAAACAAGCGTTGTTAGAGCTTTAGCTTTTGATTGGTTGATTTAGGTGGGGCGGGKAATTTTGTAAGATTACCCGAGTGTGGGATATAAGGTTCTGTAATATCAAAGTTTTCAACACGGTAAGAGGCTGGCCACCTTGGACCCGTGGCTCAGTGGTAACGTGTATGTTTCGCACGTGCTGCTGGGCCCCGGGTTCGAGGACCACCCTTTTCAACTTTTCTAATTTTTTAAGGTTTTACCCCACATTTTAAAAAATCGACCAATTAAAAGCTAAGATTTAATAATGGTTCTTTTTAAGTAACGCTTTTTGTTACGAATAACCATTTTCCCCCCATTAGCGCGTTAAAAGTGGTAACAAAGCGTTACTCGATACAAAAATGGTTGTTTCCCGCCAGGGGTTCCCGGTACGGTAGATAACCTCTCCTTACGTAGTTTCAGCTTTGCAAGACCCCCATAGTAAGACTTAGTAAAGGGCCATGACGTTCAAAAACAGGGTTGGATCGGGATATAATAGTCATCCACCGCTCACCGCAGATCTACCGCCATGGGTATTGCATTTCCTATCTAGTCCATATATAAGAAACCTACATCTCCTAAATAGGATATTTCCTACACCATCGTGCGGCCGAGGCAGAATAGACATCTCGTGGAGTTCAGGGACCATGTGTCTGCAGGCGAGAGGCACAGCAATTAACCTACAGCAGCACAGTTCCAGAGCTTACGGCGCCAAGACTGGGGTTCCATTCCCTCGTCTATCATAGTCACATCGTGTATCTGACTTCTCTCTCCTTTCTATTGACGTGAGCCAGATCGCCCCCATCCCCTTCAACAAAACAATCCCCAAAAAAAGGGCAAGAAAAAATTTGCCTGTTTTGAAACATCACATCAAAAGTGTACCTAGGTACCCAATAGTTATGTAGAAATGGAAGTAAACACAAAACACATCCGTGTGGCTATGCAATGTCGTACGCCGTGAGCAGTCGGAGCACTCGCACAAGATAGCACCACCATCACCCGGTCAAAATCTCGAGTTGCCCCTAGATTCCCACCAGAGCACCGGGTTCGAAACTGCACGTAGCCAGCCACCCATCCAATTGGGACCGGCAGAGCTACCTAGCGCTAGTGACATCCGCGTGGCAGTGCTTTCAATATTCTCTCGTAAGCTCATTTAACACTCTCCTTGTCACGGTCATCTTCAACTCGTACCTACTTACGAGCTTCAACACCGGGCGATCTGTTCATAAACGGGCCAAGGAGAATAAGAAACATTCCGGATCCCGCTCGTAACAAACATGCAAGAATTTATAACCATGTTTGCTAAGCATTATGTGCTAGGTATGACATATGTATTAGTAAGTGATATATGACAAACTCAAGACATCGAGATTCGGAAATGGTCCTAGCTCGTACGAACCAAGATGGCCAAGTACATAGAAACCCGCATCGGTGAGTCTGTGATACACCTTGGCCCTTGGCTTCAAAGCCTCCTAATTGTCTCCCAACAGCAGTCGTAACAGTAGCACAACCAGGCCTACATGGAAGGAGTAAAGCCAAAGGGCTGTCTAATTTGCTTATCAAGCTTGGTTATGTTCCATAAGAAACTCACTTCAGATATTCCGGCTCCCGCACCTAACCGGCATTCATAACGGGTAGAGAATAAAACCACTACCAGAGCCGGATATGTGTATAAGTCGATATGTACCTACCTACCTACCTACCTCCCTCGTAACCAGCCGTATACCGTACCAGGCAGTCCAGAAGCAACTCGCGCAAGGCATACTCGAGCGCCTCACGATATCTCCAGTAGCCTACCTGCTACCTACCTAGGAGGTACCCTAAGGCATAAGTTCTCCCATACCAACATCATAAAGCCCATGGACCGACCAGCATAGCCACACAAGACAATCTTAACGATATCTCCGGGTCCAAGAAACAGCGGAAGCCGGGTTGCTCCAATATAAGCCGAAAACAACCTAGGTTAGCGTCAGGTTAGGACTATATTCACCGCCCTCGTACTGTCTTAGCCCAGCGTTCAACGACATGAACCATACGATCCGAACGTCGCACTACAGGGGAGAAATTGCCGTAGCACCTTCGTTGTGTCTCCGTCGCATGTAGGCTAACGCAAATCGAGCTGCTGTTTCGGTATGTTTGTACGTACGTATGCAGAGAGAACAGCCTCGGGTTATACTACTTTTTGCGCCTCCGGGGCTCGGGTGCTCGTCGGGGAGCATCGCTACCGTGATACCATACCTTAGATACCTACCTACTTACCTGCGCTACCCCTTTTTCAAGATCTCGCGTTACTGTGTGCCAAAGGTTATAGGGGTTCGCCGGTGGTGGCCGAATATCATCTATGCATCTATGCCGGGAGAAGAAATAAGACCTAGCTCTGCCTACCTCTAACCTCTACGTGTCTACCGCCCCAAATCCACCCGCCTAACAAGCACCAGCCGCTCCTCTCCCTTGCCCCCATCATCCTGATCACCCGCTCCTACCCCTCCGCCCTTCCCATCACCATCACTACTGCCACTGCCACCAAAGAACCCACCCACAGCCTTCCCCAGCACCTCCTCCCAGAGCCCCTGGACCAGTCCCCTCAGCTCCTCGCCGGTCTGCTTGAAGTCGGGAAACGCGTTGACCTCGAGCAGCCAAGCGGTGCCCTGAGCATCAACCAAAAAGTCCAATCCAAAAAGCTCGAACGCGTTGCTCAGCGGCCGGAAGTGCATCAGCATCGCGCGAGCCGCCGCCTCGAAGACCTCGCCTGTGACTGCGCAGATCTGGTCGAAGATGTCCTCTTTCCGCTTGGCGTCCAGGGGCAGGTCCCAGAAGCGGCGCACTGTGCCGTCAGCGACGGAGCGCTGCAGACAGGTGTTGGTTAGGTGGGCCTCGAGGTCGATTTGTGGTGCGCCGGGATTGTCGGGACTCGATGTATCTGCATCTGCATCTGTACCCGTAGAAGTAGAAGCCGCGGCAGATGAAGCAGAAGCAGGCGCAGCATATGGCTTCCCCGCAAACAGGGCGAGCATGTGCCTGTAGACGTAGACGTCCAGGCTGCCGACGCACGCGACGTAGGTGCGGATGTGGAATTTGCGGTTATCGCCCGGCAATAGGAGGAGGGGCGGGTGGATGTAGGGCTGAGCCACGAAATGACGAAGATGCGAGGTGGTAATATTGTTCCCTTGGGAGGAGGCGTCCGCGTCACCACCACCACCACCACCATCCCTATCCCCGTTCCCCTCACCTGCATCTCCCTCCCTATCTCCGTCAGAACCCTCCTCTTCGTCTTCTTCGCTGTCCGATAGTCCCTCCTCCCACTCGTCGAAGATTCCCTGCAATTCCTCCATCGTGCTGAATAATCGTATGCCCTGTCCCCTATCGCTCATACTCGGCTTCAGAATCCACCACTCCCTCTCGCCATCCCCTTCCCTTTCGGCGTTCCTCTCCAGACTCGCCCGTAAATCAAACGCCTCGACAAGCGCATCGTCCAAAAACTCCGCGTAATCGAGCTCAAAAGCCTCGGCCCTCTTAACATGAGTCGCGAGTACCGAGTCCGGCCTCTTGGCGACCCAGTGCTCGACCGTGGCTCCTAGGTAGTGCTTCCGTATGAGTGCCTTGCGCAGCATGTAGCTATTCACGAGACACGTCTGCGGGTGCGCTTCTACGTAGTCCCAATCGATAGCTTCATAAGGCGTTATTTGTAAGATAGGGCTATTGCTGCCTTCCGGCAACAGCTTGCTAAGCGACACCGGTTCTCCCGGAACCGCCGAGTCTGGCATCGGGAGGAGGGTGTAGGCTTCGGGCGGGAAGAGCTTCTGCAGGGCAGACAGAATAAGGGGCTGGACATAGGGATCCTCGTAAGCGATTAGGGCGTAGAAATGCTGTTTGGGCCGGTATATCAAGGTCGACATGGACAATGTCGTTCCTTGAGAACCTGAACCTAGACCCGATGCATCCCTACAAGCAACAAAGATGAGAAACCGCACTCCAGGACATATACACAATCGCAGGCATTCGACGTACGCAGAACACTTGACAGCCCCTTTCACCGTAGCTCACCTCACCTCTCAACGAGAAGTAGCAGGTATGGTCTAAAAGATGACGAGGTTTTGTCTAACGTCTATCTGACGGACCGGTTATGCGGCCATGCAAGCTCCACTGTCTATGATGCTGCCATCCCCGTCTAAAACCAAATGCAATGCAATAGGCTCAACTCACAGTTTCAACTCCTCTCCATGTAATTGCGATGCTCCGTGCCAGAAATTCGCCTTTAGTGGTGTTACACTGCATGTTTGGTCAGCCTTAGGAGTATGTACGGCGCCTAGAGCTAAACTTACCTGGTATAGCCCTCCTTGACGGCCCATCCATCATTGCCAGGAGGGGATTCTTCAACACTCTTATACACGTCTGTAAATCGTGGTGCCCACTTGAAATGTCTATGTGGATATCGCGTCTGMCCCGCCTCGCCAGCATCGCCATTTGTCTTTGAGTCGAGGCCACCTGATGCATTCGCTTCCTGACCCTCTCGTATTCGCTCTTCTTCCTCGTCCTCATCACCAATACTTCCCTCGACCTCCTCAAAGCAGGCACCGTTCTCACCCCAATAATTCTGCAGCATCTCGGCCCAAAGCGTCTTCCGCCCTTCGACACCCTCAATCAGGGGCACGTTGACTGAGTACAGGTCGATGCTCTTGTCCGCCGGCCACTGAGAATACAGCTTCTCGATGACACGCACGCTATGTCGACTGGCGGCGTCGATGATGGTAGGGTCGTGGTTGCGGCTGAAGAAGGCGTAGCTCAGCGCGATAGCCCTTTTCCTACAAACGGCTGCCTCGAGCGCACCGCCGAGGGTGCCAGAGCTTAGCGCAAACACGGCCGTCGTGTTTCGGCCGTAGTTGGGGCCGGATACTACGAGGTCGATGGGGCCCTTCTCGTGGAAGAAGTGATGTATACCGATCTGGGCACAGCTTGCCGGTGTACCGTCCACCAGGATCCATTCCTCGTCTTGGCTGTTCTTGCTCGGCCGTGTGTACGTGGTACCTTGAGCTTGCGAGGCTGCGCTGGGGGACGGGTCGAAGGTGACGGATGGTCGGTAGTACAAGGGCTTTACTGTCTGGCCAATCATATGCGCCTTCCCGATCCAAGATCGTTGGGTGTGTGGTAGGCAGACAGAGACAGTATGCCCTCTTTTCTGGAGCTCTCGGACTAGACTGTGTACATAGGGCGAGGATGTGGGAGACGGGGGACCGTCGTCGTTGGTTACTAAAATATGCATGATGGGAGTACCTAGGTAGTATTAAGTTGATTTAAACAGGATTTTAGGGAACTATGAAAACTAAAGGCGGCTTTTTAAAGAATTGATTTAACCAAACCTCTAGAAACTCGAGAATGCTCGGTATCCTCCATGTGTCAGGGAGTCGAAGAGTGAGGTGTTAGAATCGGGTACGTGTGGGCGGATAGGGACCGCAGAGTGAAATTTAGGCGGGGGCGGGGCAGACGATTGCCTTTACCTTCGTGGGTTGGTATAATACTGGGATACAGCATATGACGTGATACCCAAATCCTCTGGCACAACCTTCCGCTAACACCAAGTAGGTGTGAATGTGCCTTGAAGGAAACCGCTGTGACTATTCGATGGGAAACATACTCGCGCTACTCTCTCCTAAGATACTGTCTCCTAAGAATATTCGACTGCAACTGGAACTAATAATATTCGTGAATACCTGTTAATTGTTTAGCTAATAAGGTAGATATTTCATGCTCATTGGAATTGAAGCTATAGGACTTTTCCACGGCCGCAACTAAAAGCATGTGAAGAAACCTCAACCCCAGGTCAACCTTGATGACATAGGTAATTCTATGAAGATTCATCTGAATCTAAGCAGATGAAACTGTAACTTAATAGGATACTATGGGATGATTATGATATCTCGGAAAGCATGTAGACGATGGCTATGACCTTAATTCAGCCCTGGCCTACATATCCGCATAACTTTCATCCCATCCGTAATGTGATGTTGGTAACACTACTGGCTTCATGTTTCTATCCCGAAACTAGGAGGTAGGTATAGCCTGATCGTCAGATGGCATCATTCATCGGACTACATATAATAAGGAACAACACTTTCACACATCTAAGTAACAGCAACTAGAAGTTTTAGCAAGTCCACGATATGATCTCTACGAAAAAAAAGAAAAAGAATTTTCAAAAGCACTTATTCATCGCGTTCACTTTGTCAAAATCGCACTAATTACGAAATTGCTATGCTATGCTAACACAGTCGATTGATTTCATTCTTCTGAGGCGAGCTATGCTAATCCGGTGGAAAACTCCCTGCTACTACCAACCAGGGAATTTCTCAGTCAAGAGGCGTGTGTACCTCAGGACCTCGGCAAGAGCAAACGCCTAAAACMCCCTCTCCTTTCGGTATACCAAGTTTTTTCCATTTTCCTGCCCTCGAATTTTTGGCTTATTGCGATCCTGCCCTAAAATTCACAAAGGGAACACATCAAGAATATGAGGCTGATTAATAACTCCTAAGCCTCATTCCATTACAACTTCCTAGATGAGAGAATTGGATCCGAAAAGCGCCGCAGCCGCCGACTAGGCTCGTTGGCGCTTCGAAACCTCGTGAGTTCCGACCAGCGGCGAACCTTCTCGCTTCTGACCATGAGTGGCAGCACGACTCTTAGAGCGACGCCAGCCGTCGAATGGGCTTCGTGGCTTGTGCTGCTTGACCGGTGTCTCGCTGGCTTGTAGCCGAGTGCTGGCGCGAGTTGCTCGAACGGTAGAAGGGGGTGAAGCAGGTGCGAATCGAGGTGCGATGGGTGTCTTGGCCTTCTCATTGACCTTGACGGCAGGAGTTGCAGGGGCCTCGATAACCTCTTCTTCCTCTTCTTCGGCATCACGAAGCACGTGATCTTCAATGTCAGTATCTGCTTCCTCATCCTCTGTAGTGACCTTAGCAACAGCTTTACCCTTCGCAGGGAAGAGTAGACGAGGCTTGATAGATGAGCGAGTCAAGGGACGGATTCGACCTGAGCTAGGAGAGTTAAGCAACTCTGCTTCGCTATCGCCCTCATCGATTTCATCCGCCATCTCACTTGAGGAGAATTTACGGAAAATCTTCTTTCCTCGGCTACAGAGTAAATTGTTAGCAAATTGCCATGGGTAGTCCAATGTGACATGAGATGATAACTTACAAGACGTAGACGATTCCGTCCTCTCGATGGATTGCCTCATCGACGGACTGCTTGCCTTCACCAGGAATAGAAACCTGCTTGCTTCGGGTTCGTCGCATGGGTTGCTCACGTTTCGGCGTGGCCGAGGGTTGATTGCTGTAGAAGGGGTTCTGTGCGTCCTCATCTGCCACAGGAAGGCGGTCACGGGTGTCGGTGAAGATCTCAATAGGCTCTTCAACTTCTTCAGCAGTGAAGCTCTCCAAGGTAATTCCGCTGTACTTCTTGATCTTTCTCTTCTTAGGAGAAGGTAAAGAGTCAGTCTCAGAGAATAGGTTGCGCGCGATCGCATTAACTTTGGCCTTGGCCTTCTCGTCGGGTCGCTTCTGGGGGGTTTTAGCGGGGGTAGGAAGCATCATGGCGCCTCGAGCAATGGTGTTGCTAGTTTTAGACTTCTCGTGAGATTCGTACGAAGAGCTAATTCCTAGAGAGCCAGCTGCATTGGTAGAGCTTCCAGCATTCAAATTACCGGATGCGCGTCGCACAGAATCCATGGCGGGCATTCGCTTCTTAACCGGCGAGACTGCAGGTGTGGAAAATGCGTCGGATGAAGTTCGCGTCGAAACACGATTGCGGGATTGGGAGGGTGCACGGGGAGAAGGCGTGCGCTGTGCTGAGCGCTGCGCTGAAATACGGGCCGACTTGCGAGGAGAATAAGGCTCCCAAGAATCGTTGTAGCCATACTTCGGGGTGCCTGGGGTATGCACTCGAGCAGGAGGTGAAGGCGTGGAGACGGAGAAGGAAGTCATTGTTTGCTCAGGCAGCGCCTCGCCTCGGGTGTTGAAAATAGAAATGCAGTGCTAAAATTCCGCGAAAACCTTGGACTCATGTGGCGCCAGTTGCTAGAAGACCTTGATGCCGCAGCAAGACTCGATTGAACGAAATTGACTGGACCGAGGATCAATGCTTGCGATCGGTTGGGTAGGCGGGTAATGGTGCGGACGAGAAGTCAGGAAGGTTTGGGATTGAAGCGGTACTGGTAGTGGTTGTAGAAATAATCGGCTCTCCGTGATCTTAGCTCCTCTTGCAATCGCAGCCTACTCGGGTCAAACACTGAATGAAAAGAATTGAGATACTCAAGTAATGTTTGCTAGTAGCAATGGGGTTTCCACGGCGACAAGTTGAGCCCAAAAAGACTAACGACAAGGAGCGTAGAGAACAAAGTGTGGTGGCTGTGGTCGGCGGAAGGAAGTTGTAGCGGGATTAGATCAGGTTAATGTTAGGGACATGGGCAGAATGAGCAGCACGGGAATATGGGAATATGGGGGTGGCAGGATGATTGTGGAAGTTGAGAAGTGGCTGGGCCGGCGACTTTCCTGACTGGGGGGGACTTGGCTGGGTATCCCAACTCACATGGGACGTGCGGCAGTCGCTAACTAAATTGTGACATTCCTGCACGGCGACCCCTGCTAACTTGTTTTGATTACGGTGGAGTACCTGCCGGGCAGCCTAATTTGTGTGAGATGAGAAGTACCCCACACAGTGTTGGACGGTGCAGCAGTCACGACCTTAATTATGCGGTGCACATGTTGACGCGTGTTGGACTCCCCTGTAACGCGTCGCAAATCAGCGCCCCACCGCGAATTGAATGGTGTTTGACCCTATCGATAGCAAAACCAGCCAGGCTCATTGGCCAATTTTCACGGCCAGCACATCGTCATATCCACCCTCGAAAACATACTGCTGTACGACCACGCATGTCAACAAAAGAGCCTTAGACACCAACGGCCCTCTGTCTTAGAATGACATACATATGCCTACAGAATACTAGAGATCCTGTGGATATACGTCACTAATCGGAACACCCCATTTGCGCCCGCGGTTGTAAATAATTCGAGCCTATTGGCAACCTGATTCMCCCCTGGAAAGCTMCCCCGCCAATCGTAATATTGCGATTTTGCGGCTCACTATTCCCTATATCTCTCACGAGAAACTATCTCCTTCCCTAGGCAGCCATGTCCGACCACGAATCCGACCACGAGGACCTCTTCGCCTCACATTCGAGGAGCCACACTCCTAAAGAACAACCACCGCGGTCCACCACGCCGTTAAACCCCCCTCCGACCAACCGCTACGATGACTCGGAAGAGGCCCGCGAGGCGAACCTGCGCCGGGAGCTGGAAGGCGTGCGAAACATCAACGAGTTGATCGAAGGAGTCATCGGCACACTAGAACGAGCAAAGGGCAACATGCATGTATGTCTCTCTCCTACACCTATACCACCCCTAGTTATCCATCCCATCCTCCCTATCTACCCCTATATGACATCACTCCTCACTAACGACTAACGACCCCTTAGACCGTCTCAAACACAGTCAACACCGCGTCCACGCTCCTCAACACCTGGACGCGCATCCTCTCCCAAACAGAGCACAACCAACGTCTCATCCTAAATCCCAATTGGAAAGGCGCAAGCCAGGACCTCGCAGATATGGAAGCAGAAGCCCTGCAAAAGCAGCGCGATGCTGAGCGCCGCGCCGCGGAAGAAGAACGGCGGCGTGCGGAAGCTAGGCGCAAGCAAGAGGAAGATGCGCGACAGCGAGAGGCGGCGGCTGCGACGCGCAGTACGGCTGGTACGAGTCGGGGAACGAGAGGGGCGAGAGGAGCGAGAGGCGGTGGTCTGACCAGGAGTGGGAGTGTTAGGGGTAGGGCGACGGGTACGGGGAGAGGAACATATGGCTCGACAAGCAGACCTGCGTCCGCGGCTGATACGAGCTCGACTACCAGTGCTAGAGGAACATCAGGGATTGGAAGGGGGTTCTTGAGAGGGAAGTCCAGAGGGCCACGCGGATATTAGAGGCGAAGACTGCAGGCTAGATGTTTACCCACCTTGGTAAGGTAGGGCTTGATGATGCCATTGTCTATGTATACATGAATGATGAATGACACGCCATGAGTATGCGTCACCGACATCTTCTCCGTGAGCTATGCAGCCCAAATATTATACACTCTTGACCATACCCAAGAGCCCCTGGCCTTTAAACGCCTGTTTCTATTTCGTCCTATTTTCTCTTGAAGAAATCACTCATCTTCTTCATCCCCGCTGTATTGACCTTCTTCAAATCTCTTACACCCCTACTCTCACCCGCCTTCTTTCTCTTATCTTCCTCATCCTTCCTCCGCTTTTTCTCATTACGTTCCGCTAGCTCCTCATCGTCTAACACACGCTTGCGCGAATAGTCGGCCATGCTCCTTGCCGCCGCGSCCTCCTGCCGTAACTTGCTTATTTCCTCTAGGTAGGAGTCTAGGGGCGCGAAGTCAACCGGCGGAGGTTTAGCCTCCTTCAGTTTCGTTTGTAAGAGTTTAGTTTGCGCGGGAGAGATATAGCACGAGCAAATGAATGTGAAGGCTGTGCGTAGGCGCTGCAGTTTTATAACTTCGGGGGAAGCTTGGAGTGTGGGTATTACTTCTGCAGTAGTTATGGATTCTTCAGCGACGACTGAAGTGGCGGCTGTGGAGGCTTCTGATGCGACGCTAGTAGTTGTTTCTGTGGATGAGACTGACGACTGGGTATCGGCGGACTCGAGCTTAGGGGTTGATACCTCTGAAGCGGGAGCCGAGGTCTCGGATTTCACTTGTGTTTGTGTTTGCGAAACAGATGATACCGTTGTGCTCTCCCTCTTCACGCCCACGACGGGCGCCTCTAGCGTCTTGGTAACAAACTTGTCCTCCATGCTCTTCGGCAAGGACTGCTCGCTCATCTTCCGCGCCTTACTTAATATTTCAGCCAATAGCTTGTCCTCGCTGAAGCGGAACATGGTCTCGTCGCCCGCCTCTGCCGTGTCACATACCGCGGCCATCCGCGACTCCAGCATCGTCCGTACTTTACTCCACCGTAAGATCTCAGATAAATGCGGCGAAGCGTCGCGTATGGAATCAAAGTAGTCGTCGCTAGATATAAACATCCGCTTTCCGTCTTTAGTGCTTGCCGACTGGCCCGCAAAGGCGGGKAAGATTAAAAATACGGGATCAACAGGCGTCGCGACGAATAAATCGGCGCCCTTGGTGATGTAAGACCCTAGCTCAGCGCCATCTTCGCCCGTCTTCTCTTCGACTTTTCCCGTGTCGCCGCATTCTATCAACCAACTTCTCGGGGTAGACTTGGGTGCGGCGATCCTAGTGAATTCGTAGATGCCGGTTTCAGGACATACGAGATACCTCGTCGGCTTCCCATATCTGGGGTTTAGAAGGGAAACTATTCTTGCATCTTTCGTGGCTTTCGTGGGGAGGATGAAGAGTTTTGGAGGATTTAAGGACTCTGCCGGTAGTGTGTATTTCGACTTGTTATCAGAGGTGGTCGTCGGCTTGGAATCTGATTTCGCGGCAGCTGATGCGCTCGCTTTTGACCGGGTGGTCCTCGCCATGTTGTAGAATTGCTATATTTTCAACAAAACATGGGAAACTCAAAGTGAATTGATCCAATTAGGGGCTTATAGTAGCGATAGCAAGAGCGTACGGTTTCTAGATCATCAATTATGATCAATTGGTGCATCGGTGCAACTTAACAGTGTTTTGTTAGAGATTGGGTGTTTGTAACTAAGTACCAGGACCCCTGCCAACGCGTGTTAATGGAAACCGCGTCTAGCTAAAGGGGGAACGCGTCTCCACTCCACCAATCAAACGCCGTCATTTCTACGTGGATGTGCGAATGTGTGACTGAGCGACTGTCACTTATCGATACTCAATGTACCTCATTTCATGTACTCAGGTGTGACACCGGCGTTCGTATTCAGGACTTCGTGAAACCAGTTCTTACTGCATTTATCAAACTTCAATCCTTACGAATGCGTTCATTCCGCGCCGAAATAAAGACGGGCAAACAGGTTTGCAGGAATTCTGTGTTATCAATACCCGAAGAAGCAGTAACATAAGTGCGACCAACCACAGATCTACTTTCACCCTGTTCGCTCTACTTCTATATTTGCCGCATGATATAATATCCAGCAAGGTGCCGGATCCCTGCAGGTTTCGAGTGGAGGGGACGGGAAGCCTTGTCGAATAAACACGGCGCATGGGAAACGGGAATAACAGCTGCGATGCCTGCTAGTACGTTCTAATACTTACCCACCATGTCGCCGACATCATTCTGTCACCAAAATCACACAACTTACCAAAAATGTTAGGGTCCGGCGCAGACCCCGAGCCGCAATGGCCGCCGCGATCCCCCCACGATGTCCTCCTCAGTACGCCCAAGGGACGGGAGCGACTGCGACGCATGGCTGAACGAGCGTCGCCGACACCATCTCCAACCAAACGAAATCGATTGACACCGGCATTGGCTGCTAGGTCTGGGAACTCCCAGCGCAATAATGCGGAAGAGACGGAGATGGATCTGGATGACGATGACGATGAGGACGAAGACGAAGAGATGTTGCAATTAAAGCTACAGGCGATCCAGGCCAAACTCAAGCTGAGGAAGTTGCAAAGTGCTAAGGCGAAGAAGGCGCAAGGAGGAGACACGAGCCTGACACGACCTGAATCTACACCTATACCAGATATCCCAGTACCCAGCCAAGCCCGCTCGAGGGCAAATTCATTATATTCAAGGCCAACAGTACGGCCACAGTCGCAAGCAGAGATTCAAGTTCCAGCATCCCCAGTTAGGAGAGCGCAGACAGCGCAGGGCGACAACTCCCCTAGTAGGGTGCGATTAGGTATCGACAAGGGGATCAAAGCGAAGGATATTTCGTTGAAAAGGGCACCAAGTACCAAGAAACCCGCAGAAAGTCAGAATGGCTCGCAGGGAGGCTACCTTCGAAGAGCGCATACGCCAGCTCCCAGTACCTCTGAGCTACCCACCAAACAGGAGCGGCCCATGACTTTCAGTGAAAGATTAGCTGCGGCTAGATCAGACGAGACCAGTCGGCAGGAGAAACGAGAGAGGATAAAACAAGCACGAAGCAATGCCTTCGAGCTCGGCAGACAGGAAATGGAGCAGTATAAAAGCAACGCAAAGGAGATACCCGATGTTCCAATACAGCCGGAACAGTATAGTCGCGAAGATGTCATAGCTGGTGGTCAACTCAGACGGAGTAATACGCCGAGTTTAAGACGACCAACGCAGGATGCAAATCGTTCAGGAAGTAGCCTAGGGGGAGAGGCAGACTCCCAGATAGAACCATCGTCCCGCCAGAAGAAACAACCACCTTCAGAAGTGCCAGAGGAGGAAGCCTCAGCGTTCGAACCGTATTCCGCTAGCCATCTTTCAAAGCGTGTAATACCACACTCCGTACTCACACGAAACCTGGCAGGCAAAAAGACATACGTGATCAAAGACTTATTAAAACACGTCAAGGCGCCCGAGTTCCAACTTCCTGAAATCGAACAGGACATAGTCGTCTTTGGGATCCTAGCCTCCAAGTCCGACCCCCGTTCTCACAAGACTTCTAATAATAACCTGAAGGAAAAGGCGCAGACCGACCCAACTAAGGGGAAGTACATGGTACTACAACTCGTGGACCTGCAGTGGGAGCTCGAGCTCTTCCTCTTCAACTCCGGTTTCGACCGGTACTGGAAACTGACTCCCGGCACCTTGCTTGCCATTTTGAACCCAACCGTCATGCCGCCGCCTCCAGGCCGCACCGACACGGGGCGCTTCAGTTTAGTCATAAATAGCGGGCAAGACACCATTCTCGAGGTCGGCACAGCGCGAGA
The DNA here is from genome assembly GCA_000931505.1 of Hypoxylon sp. E7406B. Classification (NCBI taxonomy): domain Eukaryota; kingdom Fungi; phylum Ascomycota; class Sordariomycetes; order Xylariales; family Hypoxylaceae; genus Hypoxylon; species Hypoxylon sp. E7406B. The sequence goes on along the minus strand of JYCQ01000114.1, from coordinate 414,460 downwards.
CCTGGGATTCTGCAAGAGCATCAAGAAAGACGGCGACTACTGCAACAGCTGGGTCAACAAAAAGCGCACCGAGTTCTGCGAATTCCACATGAATTTGGGATTAGCCAAGCACCGCCAAGCGCGGCAGGACGTCAACGCGTTCGACACAGGTCTGGGCCCCAAGAAGGGCAAGGACGGGGACTGGAGAAATAAATACAAGAACTCGTACCGCCTCAATGATTGGGAGAGCCACGCCAACGACCCAAAGAAGAAGAGCAGGGGGAACTACGACAGGGAGACAGGCAGCCAGTGGTTCATCTCGAAGCCGAGCGCCGCGAGCATGCTCGACAATGAGATCCTCGGTGGCCAGGTCGCGGACCGGGTCGAGCGGAGCGAGGCCCTGAGGCGCAGACTCGCGACCGAGGAGAAGGAGCGCGACCTCATGAAGAAGCTGGGCCAGATGGGATCCGGCGCCGGCAAGGAGTACATGCAGAAAGGCGGAGCCGCTACTAGGAGTAGCAGCGCCCTAAGTTCGACCTCGCGCTCCAATTTCCCGTCCGGGTCCGCCCAAGCCACCGAAGAAAGGCAAGACCTCGACGCCAAATCCCTCGGCCTGATCCGGCCCAAGGGCCAGGAGCCTAAGATGCACCTGAGCCCCGTCAAGCGCAAACGCAGCGAGAACGCTAGCTTTACATTCACATCGACATCGACATCATCATCTACATCAGCCTCCCACACTAAATCCAGCAGTAGTACCACTAGTAAACCAGCACTAGGCTGGGGCGGCAACTTAAAAGATAAGCTCGCGCGCATGAAAGAAGGCGAGAAACTGCGATCCTCGAACCTAGACACCAGCGGTACCAGCGGTATTAGCGGCAACAGCGGTAATAGCAGCACCGTCTATGGAGGCGGCCGAAGCGCCGGCGACGAAACTACTGGTAGCAGCAGCAGCGTCCGCGGCAGCAGCCGGTCGCCGGCGCGCAAGAAGACGCGGTTCGTGACGCCGAAGGGGATCCGCGAGGCCGGGCGGGAGAGCCTGGGGAACGAGCTGCAGACGGCTTCGGCTGGKCCCGATTCTCGACCTAGTTCTAGTGCTGGTCTTGGGCTTAGCGATAGGGAGAAGTACCGGAAGGCGAGGATGGTGGTCCTAGAAGATGATGATGATGACGATGAGTTGGAGATCCTGCGGTAGTAGGGAATACGGGGGAGGAGTTATCGTGATGCGCCCAAGGCTGAGGAATACCAAGGAGGGAGGATAGGAAGGCGCGAAAGGAACGAAAGGAGACCATGAAGAGCATGGAAGACGAAGTGTTAAACTGGACTGAATATCGTTTCCCTTTGTCTTTGCATTACAATTGGCATGGTGTCGAGGGCTGAACCAAGATTGGGCGTCTGCGAAGGCGGCGCGACGCGGTGTGGCGTAGCGTCTATGGACAACGGATAGGTACCTACTAGGGGAGCATAGGGCGTGACGGGATAGCTACCTAGCCTAGCTGAGCTGCTTTGGCTGAGAACGACGGATTCAATACAACATTAGGAATTTTAGTGGACTGAAGTTGATCAGTATTTTCGAGTTGTTTCATGGTGTTTGTCGTATGTGTCTTTCATTCCATGAGTGGTCTTCTATTCGACTAACTCCCGAAGAGTATAAGTTGACACACGTCCATAAGCTGTATAGGTATCTACGACGTCGTACCATTCCTATATACAGGTCTGCTCTTGCTGATAAGTGAAGAAAGATTGAAATTCCGACCGTCCCATCGGCATCAGTTTGTCTTACTATGAAGTCAAATATCACCATCAAAGGTCACTTACGTGCTCTACCACTCACTTAACATTTCAAAAACAGCCAGATATGAATCTAACCATTCTCCAATTAGAGGCAGTAATCCTCTCCGGTAGAGGTAAAAAGCTTATTCCAAGTGTTGTTTATGTATTTACTATCAAACCTAGTTAAGATACGTATACTGAAGTTGACCATCGAACTAAGATTCATTCAGTCCAAGAGGTCCAAGCCCAACAAGCCAAAGCCTTTTTCATATGATAGTAGTAGTCTAGGTAGTATCGCGAATCAAACCTACAAGATTCGTCAAGTATAGCAGAGTGGTAGTAGTATGCTTCTCATGATCAATGCATGGATCAGCAAAAAAACGAACGGAATGGAATGATATAGACGAACAACGGAAGGAAGGACAAAAAATGACTATGTAGGCGACATCCGCGAGAGACGTGCCACGATCTACGGTTTGCTATTGGTTTTTTGCTCTTTTTTTCTTTTCTCACTCGGTTGCCTTTTTTTACGGTTCGGTTCGTCTTGCAAACTTGTAGCGCTCCCCTCGCCTCCCAATCCCACTTCGAAACCACCCCCCTTAACCGAAAAGGAAATGTGGAATGAACTGGAAATGAAAAAACGACGGACTCGCACACCCCCTTACTGACAACAAAGAGTAATCATGTCATCATTCTGTCACCTCATCCTTGGTCTCTTCAACCTCCTGGACTTGGTCACCTGAGGGCTTCTTCTCGATAGTCTCCTCTAGTATGCTCTCGCCAGCCGTGTTAGTAGCGAGGGTTTTGGCTTCTTCCGTTGGTTTAGGTTCGCTCGAGGATTCAGCCAGCTCAGCCTCAGCCGGCTTGCTTTCTGACTTGCTTTCCGATGTGTGCTCTGCCTTGTCTTCTGTTTTAGTCTCGGATTTGTCTTGGTCTGACGGCGCCTGTGGTTGAGCCTCCTTCGGCTCTTCACTTTTTGCTTCAGTAACCTCAGGCTTGACTTCGGCTTCTGAGGGAGCCTCTGGCTCAGAAGCGTCTACCACCATGGTACCCTCTTCATCTATACTGAATAGGGTACGAGTCATGGAGAAACTCAGGATAGGCTTGCCATTCGTCACTGGCGGGGGCCCAGATTCCACGCCACTTGGACTCCTACTTGTAGCCTTGGTAGGGGCTCGTCGTTGGGGACCTCGTGCGCGGCCTTTCCTCGCGTCAGATAATGGTGCCTTCTCCTTTTCTTCGGCGGGTTCCTGGGTGGTAGATTCTTCCTTTTTAGGTGCTTGAGGGCCTAATCGAAGACGATTATTGAGGTCAGACAGGAATCCTGCTTGTAAAGCAGCAATCTTTCCTCCAGCTGGCCTTGCAGGCACCGCAGGCTTTGGCTTCGCTGCCGGCTCAGGTCCCTTAGACTCTGTGGCTGGKTTTGAAGGGCGAACAGGAACCTGAGGCTTTGGACGATCGGGAATGACAGGCTTGGAATCATCACCAGATCCTTGCTTCTTAGGGCGTGCAGGTATCGAGGGTTTCTGAGGAGTTTGTTCGGTTGGTTTCGCCTCCTCATCTGCCTGTGGCTCCTCAGTTGTTTCCGGGGTGGAAACAGTGGCGGTATACTGCAGCGAATCAGGTGTATCCTCCCAAACATCTCGACTTGGGAACCTATTAGCTATGTTAGGCCGGCTCTGGATCTCCTTGGCTAGATGCGGCTTCTGTCCAACCCACGATGGGGGCTTTTGTTGGCGGTACAAAAAACTGTCAGGAGTAAGGGCCTCTTTCTCAGCGAGTTCTTCTTGCCTCCGCGCGAAGGCCTGGGCCGGGGTTTCACCATCCCGTGGAGGGACGTCCAAGGCTGCAGCTTCCTCTTTCTGGCGGGCTTCCAATAGTTCCGGAGTTGAGACTTCGGCGGTAGAATATACGCTGTTCGGAGCATCCTCCCAAATATCACGACTAGGGAATCTTTGACGGTGCTCCTTCAGCTTCTCAGCCTGAGTCAGAGGCTTCTTACCGCTCTTCTCGTCTTCCGGGAATAAAGGTTCATACTCCTCGACGTCCTCCAATGGAGTGGAATGCATCTCAGGTGGCGGAGGGCTATATATACTCGCAGGTCGACTTGTAGGCCGACTCCTAGGCTCCTCCATTTCGTATACACTACCATGTCGTTCCGGGGGAGGCTCCACGGCCGGCTGCTGCTGGTAGGGAGATGGATCTTTAGCCACCTCGTCGGGAGCAAGGATCGGATACTCATGTGCTTCTTCAGCGCCCTCGCCTACTGCAGATTTTTCATCACCGAACTTGTCAAACCCCTTGCGCCCGTCTGTTTCATCTACGTGGATTACCTCGTCATCATTAGTAGCATCAGTTTGGTCGATAGATACTTGAGGAGTATCATGCTTGGGAGCAGTGGACGGAGGTCGAGGAGACGAGATACGTGACGTATACTCCTCGGCAGCTCGATAGCCGACTTGCTCACTGGGAGTTCCAACGTACTCAGCTGAGGTACCTATGATTTTTGGTTAGAAACACTCCAAAGTTTTTCGGCAGTTTGCGTTACCAAAACCAGCGCCACGGCTGGCTGTATCCCGAACGATCTTATTCAGATCTTCACTGCTCAACGAATAATCGTGCACGCGATCATGAAGATGGTTGTAGCGTTCCTTCTGCAGGACATCGGGATGTTTCTCATAGTAGGCCTTCTCAAGCTTATCGGTGGACGCAAGACCATGTCCATGGAGACCATAGACGTCAGAGGGGAGGTCACCAAATCCACCTCGAGAACTACTCTTCCTAGTGTGATGTCGAGCGGACTTTGTTCCGTCGGTACTCGTAGTTCTCGGGACCGGGGCAGGTGACGGTGCCTGAACATCGCCCGCATTGGCTAGCATAGGGACACGTTGTCCGATCTCAGGAATGCCATTTTCGTCCTCGGTAAAAACCTCGCTCTGGTGGGAAAGCTGGCTAGTGGTGCTTGCCTTCTTCTTCAAGCTACGACCCGAGTATCCGGGGTCATCGTGGGAGGGGCGTCCGATACCAAAAGCAGCAGCCCTGTCAGAATCGGTACGGGTAACTTGAGCAACTCGCTGCTTGGCGCTCTGAGCCGGCATTGTAGGCTTTGGTGCATAGAGCTTGATATCCTCGCCGACGGTGCGAGTCTGCTCGGGCGCAGTAGATGACCGACGGCTCGTCTCGGGAGACGAGCTCAATTCCTCAAGAGCTACGGCATATTCTCGACCTTCTTCACCCACACCCGGCATTTCGACACTCATCGGACGCTCCAGTTCTTCGCCAAGATGGGTTTGGCTGCTTCGAGCAGCGCGGGGTCCTTTTGCACCGAAAGGGCTCTCGTTCAAGGGTGAGGGAGCAAACCGGTCAGGATTCGGAGAGACGGAGCGGTTGAAGCGGCGGGAAGGGCGCGGGGGGATCGCAGGTACGGACGGGKTATTGTCTTTTTCCTGACTCCTCGTAGGACGAGGAGGAATAGCTGGGGCGGACTGCATTGTGGCGGCAGACATAGTTGACAAAGCAACAAAACGCAGTTATTGTTTGTTAGCTCAAAAACTCGAAACAGTCACGATGGGTATGCGGTCGGTAACAATATGACCTAGAATATCCAATAATAGTATTAGCATAAAGGAGAGCTCAAGTAACAAAGATTTGCCTGGAACGACTGAGAAAAACTTGAATGAGGACGGGCTGAGCAATGGCTGTACGGTTCTGATATGTTACAATATTGACTGAGCTCAAGTGATAGCCCAACACTGATAGGTTTGTGTGCCCACCCGCGTAGCTTTCCGTGGGATTAGGTGCTGTGTTATGGTGGTTATACGTACCGCATAAATGCCAATGAGCTTCAGAAGATGGTTGTACAGGTCTAGCGAGCTAATAACGCAAGAGACTTATGGGATTGGAATGGGTTGGTCTGAGGATTTGGGCCGGTGGATCGTGGCTATCAGATACACTAGGCCAGACCAATTTTTACGCTTGTCTAGTTGTACACCCGTTAGATCTAGTCCCCTGTCGTATCATGCGGTGAGGAGATAAACGATAGTATGAAGATACGATGTTAGGGTGATAAGCTAGGTAAGAGTAGCGGGATGGTCTTGGATAAGGTGCCAATGTCTTGATAGGAGTATGTGATGTGGTTATTAGGCAATGGAAACGGCCCGGCGGTACAGCCACGTTTTTTCTGTTAGAGGGCCATTGAAAACGCAGGCCTGAAGTTTCCCGTCTTCTCTTACGAGAAAACTGGAAGAATAAATTTAGAAGGGTTGTTAATTTAGACCACCCCTTGCTTGGGAGGGAACAAGCTGGCAAGATGAATATCTGCTCGATCCAGCGCTGGAAAAAGGGGAGCGAAGCGGAAGCTAACGGGTCGAGCAGAGGAAAAGGGCTGAGAGGTAGGGGAAGGTTCAAACGATGGAGGGGTTCAGGCTTCTCCAAAAAGCTCTGTGTGCTGTGTGCCGGACCACTTACACGTTCGCAGGTTGATTGGTTGGTGGGCAATGTGTGTCAGACTCGGCCAGGTCAGCAACCTTAGCTGGATCTCGATTGGTGATTGATGCCGGTACTGTTGCTGTCGGTTGGTTCTTGTGGTGGGTGACCTTCTCTTATTCAATAAGAGTTTTAAAAGGGGAAGGGGAAAATAGACCACAGAAAGCTTCTGAGGATTAAAATGTTTCTTGTCGATCAACGATGATGTAAACGTCGGTCCGGTTTAGCCGTAATGAAAAATGGCAACAAATGGTTACAATTGCGCTGGCAGTCTGGCAGTGCAGCTATTAGTTTCTCGTAAACAAAGAGATTTCTCCTTTCGAATACGTTACGAGGTATCGTGCCGTATTGTATCGTGTCGTGGGTTCCTATTCTTATTAAAGGTGATTCAATCGGGTCTCAACTCTGTAACCAAAGTCACGATGATGAAACTGCGAGGGACCCGGATGACTTAAATACCTGCCCACCGTCGAATTCCTCATCTATATGTATGCAAGTTAGTAAGTACCTAACATAACAGGACAGGTTTTTCTTTGGATTCCGTTTTTGCAGCACAGTACCGTACCTGAAGCGATTTGGCGATGTCATGGAATAATCTTGGTTTTTATTAGCTACCAATAACCGTCCATCGACAAGGATGTGCAGGTTGTTCAGCATTCGAAGAACGGTTCTCGATGGACGGCCGTTTAAGGTACCCCGCATGTACTACATTGGCCTTGAAGTCACAAGCCCTTCTCGGCAGCCACGAATCTAGAGTGAGGGGTACGTTTGGGGTACACCCATTGCGAGTGCCTTCTCCCTGCTCGACTCCTGACCGCCTGCAGAAGTCAGTTTCAGCCAATCGCAGGTGCTGAATATGTCAATAGCGCTGTAGCTCTTCAGCGGGCGGGCGGGGGAGGTACCACCCCTCAACGGATTCCCCTTTTAGTGCCTCCATCGACGCAAGCATCTTAGATGGGGCTCGATGCAAGTGATACCGGTAAAACAGACGGGATCGTCCATACCAAAACGGTTGATTCAAAGCTTGGACGATTCCCATTTTGGGGCGTTCAAATGAATGACTAGGGAATGATACAGTAATATCAACGCTTTTCAGTTGGTCGAGTTTAGATCAAGTTCTGACCTTAACATTTCTCATAAGGCTTAAGGACCATTCCAGATAAATCTTGTTAGGTGTAAAAAAAAATTATTGTCCATCCGTACCCTACTACCATATGATACGGTGAAGTGGAACAGTCGCAAGTCATTATGAGCCTCATCATCGGGCAAGAAGCTACATCATATCCACTCCCAGCTCTCAGCCATTCCGTTAATCCGTATTAGTCCTCAAAACGGACAGTCATATGATTATGCAGTAGGGTACATGGTGCGTCAGAGTTTTTACGGTGAATGGAAGCGGTAGAGCTATCGCCGTACATGGAATAGTCAGTTGCAGAGGCTTGAAGACCAACTTACGTCGAGTAACACAGAGTGCCTGATATCCGCACGCCTTTCAACAATAGCATTATCTGACTCCTTTCTTTCGGTAGCAATTCGGTCTGGCCAGAACTTCATATATGGAGCACCACGTCACGCAGAGGGATAAAAAAAAAAGATTTGAGAGAAATGCGTCAAGGCCGCTTTAGTGGGATGACACTGATGTGAAAACGCACAAAAACCCCGATTCTCCAAGTGCGGTAGGCCAAACGGGTGCATCATCGTGGTCACGCCTCCATCCCCCCGCTTTGCGGACCTCGAGTGCATGCATTATGTAGAGCCCAACAGACGGGCAATCCTTCCCGTCTATACAATATCTAAGGCAAGCTAGATTGGGGTATGGGTGACAACAGTAGATTTTCATGGATACTCTTCGCCCTATAAAGAATGAACAGAAGCGATCTGAAATACTAAGCAAGCGAGAGGAGCCAAGATCTTGTCGGGATATATACAGTGTGCGGGAAGGCATCGTGAAAACCATTACTATTACCCCTTTATAAAAGTAATTAATGCAGGCACTTATAGTAGCAGCAATGACGGCATATGGCATATCTCCCCACGAGTCTTGGCCTACAACTTACGTGCAAATACACTAGAGCGTGTACCTACCTAAGGTAGTATCGTCAAAAAGGACCTCGGAATCGCTCCGTTTCCGATCTAAACTCGAATCGAATCGTTCAAACTTTCTCGTCTTCCAGAGTTCCCGAAATGGACCTAAACCTAACCGAGAGCATGGAACGCTTGATTAAGTTTCAACAGGTACAGAACTTACTCGCGTACACGTATGGTTATCAGTTGAAATGGTTCTTTTCTCTCGGGTCCTCGGAACTGGAACTGGGTCTGATAAGCGGGAATAAAGATTCTAGATATTCTTAGATCGACTTTTGAATGAATTCACGGTCTTCGTAGCCTATCGAATACGGAATATCCAGCAGTGGGGGTTATGTGGGGGATTCAGCCTAACAGAGAATGCCATGACGCTTTCGATATGGGCTGGATCTCTTTAGAATCGTTGATCATCCGCTCTTGAGTGACGAAAGATCGAGCCTCGATCTAACTACTACAGTCCGCCAAAGCTACTTGAATCTACAGTAGCTACAGGTCAGTCAGCGTAGTGGCCGTCAATAGGAGATAGCTGAGTTTTTATCATCGGTTGAGTTGCGGGTGACTAATATTGTGATAGCCGGTTCACTCATATTGATTGTCTGTAGTAAGGAACCAAGTATTCGAAGAGAAGTTGAATATCACAGCGACGGTAGGGCTTCCAAAAGTACCCGATTCAAAACGCCAGCATCAGACTGGGTATCTCTTCCATTCTGGATGCAGTAACAATTCAGGAGAACAAGAACATTCCGCAGCCCTCTTGCTCGCATCGTATTCCGTTACGCCGTCCCTAAAGATCAATCAAAACAATGCAAATCCCTCCGTTTTCCCCCTCCACATAGAAGAGACCAAGAACCACGCATAACCCTTCCACATACTCAAGACACAACTCATTTTGGGCACTCTAGTGCTCGTCAATCATGTTGACTGCAATCTTCCCTCGTCAACTATTCCTACACAAGCTAGGAGTTCATGTATCCCCCCCTAGTCTTCGAGGTCGTCGACATGTTCCGTCATGAGCTGATCATACGATCATCTGCGCAACACCCGCACCACCCAAGGTCTTGCTTCCGACGAAGGCCTGGCCCTTGATACCAGCAAGAGCATAGCAGAGGGCCGTGAAGGTCAAGACAACGGCAGCTGCGATCAAGCTGCTGACAGCGACTGCGAGGCTGACCCATTGGATGACGGCCATGACGGCATAGGCAGCAGCACGCATGTAGTTGGTGGAGACTCTACGGATCGCGGCATCGAAGGCAGCCGAGGTAGGGCAGATTCGGAGCAGGAGTGGCACTTCAACGAAGAGAATGATGAAACAAGAGACTCTGTGGTAAAGTCGTTTAGTTTCCAACATTTTCCGTTTCACATGGCTCTTGGGAGGCATAGATAGGTACTTACAGAGCAAAGATAGAGAAGATGATAAGGAGGAAATGACCAAAGAGTTGAAACAGGTTCGCAATGCCAAGCGCAAAGCATAGGATCATGGACAGGATTCCGAGCCTATTCGAGGTGATATATTAGCCATTGCGATCGGGTATCAACAGAACGTAGATGATATTAGATGTCCATTATTGGCGGAAGGAATTCGATGTCTAGTCTTGACATAAGAACAAGGGCGAGAGTCGGCCGATTGATTAAACCAGCGTGATCGCGACTTGTCGCATAGGTTGACATAGTTCGTAGTGTCGCAGAGGGTAGCAAGTAGGTATAGTCTAGTGCCTTACCATTGTCCGTAGATACCTATTTCACAGCGGTCAGCCTCTTGCTCAATCTATCAAAGGAGGCTATCCTAGCCTGACGGATAGTTAACAGAAGACTTACTGAAGTTCCTCGTCGCAAACTCGTCCTTGAGCGACATCTTGAAGGTTTCTGGCGATCAGCGATGAGGGGTGTCGTTGGTATCGAAACAAATGGCTAACTGCCTTAGCAGATCAAGGTGCTGACGACGACCGGATAGATAAATCGGGACTGACGGGTCTGCGATTCGAAGGGCTGAAGTCTAGTAGAGTACTGGTAAGTCGGCTATGTCTATCGATCGTACACTCGTAATTGTATATCGTGGCAGCGTTGGTCGTTAGGACTGAGTTTTGCGTTGCTGTATGGTAAAGCGGGAGAGAGGTCGCCGTTAACAAAGGTGTTTGGCGTGAAATGTTTTTGAGAGGTTGAACTTCTTGATGGCTGACTGTGTATGTACAACTTCGTATTGTACAGATGTACAAGACTACACCTGAGCCAATTGGGAGCTTGGGTGGATCAAACAATTCCGGCCAACCAATAGACCCTGACACCTGATACGTTATTCGCGTGGCAGCTTCCGGTAACGAGACAAAGCGAGCCTGCGACCTACAACCCTTGCCAGCGGCTGCTACGGCGCAACCAGTCTTACGTAACCTCAAAACGTGGGCCCTCGCAAGCAAGCCACAATGGTAACGTCACCCCTTTAGACCAATAAGAGGCTGAGTCAAATAGGCATCAGTTATCCAGATGTATCTTGCTACTCACTCATACCTAGGCTCCCCATTTCTCTACTCTTGACTCACAATTAAGATTCAGTGATGTAGATGATATATTGACATTGATTCTCTACGCTAGCTATTAAGAAGATCCATCTACGGAAGTCTATAGAAAAGCTCAAACAGATAAAGGCTGTAAACATCATCTAACCGTGGATGTCATCATCCATATCACCGAGCACTGAATCAATGCTTTATACTTGTGAGGTCTACGCCACGACAACATTGCAAGATAGCTGCCTAAGAAAAGAGCTAGCTTTCCTGAAAGCATGTCTTGGAAATCTGTGTAAGTGTGCATTTTAGGCGGTCTTATAAATTTGAAGTCCTTCGGAACCAATGCATCGATAATCATTTCCCTAGCTTACTTTCAACAAAATTCCTTACGCATATTAACGATGGCCTGCATATACATCGCTCTGTAGGCCGGGTCATTCCACTTCCACTTATGTTAGGACTACCAATCATGAACCAACATTAGACCACACTCAGGGGGAGCCGGGAGTATACACTCATTATATAATCATGCATATTTATGCACTAATCGAAGCGGTGTTAGGGGAACTGTTAAAATGGCAAACTTCCTGAAGCTTCACCAATCCGGTGGCGGGGACCCTTGTCAATGTCAATGTCACGTTATGATGGAAAGATCAAAAATCATACCCTGTATTTATTGAATAGAATCGACGTTGGATGGTTTAATTTTAATAATTTTGACTTCTAGCCATAACTGAGAGCGCCGGTTAAATGTGCAGCGTTATCTTTCTTCTCTAGTCAAGTTTGGATATCTGTAAGTTGTGACTCTTTCTCTATGGTTACACGATTATAAGGTTATAAGGATTTGTGGCAAACACCTTCTCGAAGTTCGGTGTGGCGTGGTTCCTGAAGATCTTGAAAGGGCGACTTCGAGTTCTCATCCAATAATGAAATGGGAAAGAGCGGACGGATTTCTTGGATGCTCAGTTCTACTTGCCCCTTATTTTCACACCTCGGGGAACTAGGCGCAATACAAAAAGACTAACACGAAGCTGGTAGGTAACTGCTCTCAAAACAACATCACCATGAGTTTATAGGCCCAAAAAAAACTCATCAGAGTTCAAAAATCCAAGTTCAAAGAAATCAAGCAAACGGAATAGTTGAAAGCTCACCACGCAGACAATGGCATTCAGCGACCTGACGCCGGAATGGTGGCCCTTCTCTGGCGGCGCCACAGCTCTTATCGGCATCATCACCCTCTACTTCATCGCGCACCAGCTCTCCTCGCGCAAAATCGACCCGCGCGAGCCCCCCGTCATCGCGCCCGCCATCCCGGTCGTCGGCCACGTGCTGGGCATGGCGCTCCTCGGGGGCCGCTACATCAAGAACCTGGGGATCCGCAACCGCAACCTGCCCATCTTCACCTTGCCCGTGCCCGGGTCGCGCATCTACATCGTCGCGGACCCGTCGCTAGCTGCCGCCGTGCAGCGCGCGTCCAAGGTCCTATCTTTCACGCCTATTATCCCCGAGGTCACGGAGCGCGTCTTGGGGCTCGATGAGGCGACCATGGAGATCACGCGCAAGAACCTGGATCCGGGGCCTGGCGAGAAGCGCGGTTTCCTGGCTGATATCCAGGATATGGTGTATCAATGGCTCGGGCCGGGGGATTACCTAACTGAGCTCAGCCTGGACGCAGCAACCGAGATGCGCGACGAGATCGCCGCGTGCGCCTCCAGCTCCAGCAGCACACAGCCCACTGACCTGCTCTCCTGGGTGCGCCACCTCGTCACCGTATCAACAGCAAAATACCTCTACGGCCCGCAGAACCCCATCGCCGTCAACCCAGCCCTCGAAAGCGCGTTCTGGGACTTCGACCACGGCCTAGGCTCACTGCTCATGAACGTGTTCCCGTCCGTGACAGCCAAGAAGGCGTACCAGGGCCGCGAGAAGCTGTCCGCGGCGCTGCACACGTATCTCTCGCAGGGTCTGCACAAGACGGGCTCGAAGATCGTGCAGAAGCGCGTGGACATCGCTTTGGAGCACGGGTGGGCGCTGCCCGCCGTCGCGCGCGAGGAGCTCTCGTTCCTGTTTGCGGGGATCGTGAACGCGACGACGTCCACGTTTTGGATCTTGGTGCACTTGTATGCGGACCCTGCTTTGCTCGATACTGTGCGCAAGGAGATCGAGGCTGTTTTTGAGAGCCCGGGAGCGGAGAATGGGAGGGGAAAGCTGCGAATTGCTGATCTCAGGGATAATTGCCCCGTGCTGGTCGCTGTGTACCGCGAGTGCTTGCGTCTGGGCTCTGATACATACTCCACGCGGCTCGTCAAAGAGGACCATCTGCTCGCCAACCAATATTTCCTGAAGAAGAACGCGGTAGTTCAAATTGCGGGTGGCGTTATCCATGCGGATAGCCGTATCTGGGGCGAGGACGTCGAGGAGTTCAACCCTAAGCGCTTCTTAGATCGACAAGATGGAGGCGCGGGAGCAGGAGGCAAGGCAAAACAGAATAACTCATTCCACCCAGCGGCCTTCCGCGCTTTTGGAGGCGGCAAAACGCTGTGTCCAGGAAGACATTTCGCTATGAATGAGATCCTAGCTTTTGTCGCTCTGGTGGTACTGCAGTTTGATATGAAGCCCGCCCGCGGGGATAATATCGAGGTACCCCGAAAGAACGATGGCGTCTTACCCGTGCATATCCTGGAGCCGATACACCCTGTCGAGGTTCTGATCTCAAAGCGCGAGGACGAGATTGCGAGGAATGCACGGGATGTCGAGTTTATTGTTTGATCCTGGGCATAGCTCCATTCCCATTCAAAGGGACGGGCGTAGACTGTTTATATAATGATGGTGGGTACATATGGGTTATGCTGGAAATGCTTCAATAGGAGCAGGGCCACAATGACGAGGTGTTTAATAGGCAAGACATGTTCATAGCTGACCCCTTGTGGAATTAATTTCTATACATAATTAAGTTATCATCACTAGACAGAACACGAGCTTTATTTCAAAGTCCAAGTCGCTGTTGCAATGTTAGCAGTATCTCTTATTGAAACCAATTCACCAGCGTTAACAGACAATATTGAATTAAATCGAAACGGCTAAAGGAAAGCTAACCTATTACAGTAGTGGTTTATGTGCAMAAGCCATAAAAGCAGTGCAAAAGGAGTCGACGATGGTGAGAATTGAAGAAAAAAAAAAGTCGGCGATATGGCCGTTGAGGGAATCGAACCCTCGGCGGATACCCACTGAGAAGGACTCTATGTCTAAGTCTAAGTCTATCCAATGTCTATGTCTATTAGAGCACAGCAAATGTGGATATCCGCTGGACCACCACGGCCTTTGTTGATACAGAAGTGTGGTCTGTTCTATATTATATGCTCATGTCTCGTGCCATGCTGCCGTCGGTTGCCCGGTGGCAGGTGCTCTAAGCTCCGAATTTTACCCCTATCCCCAACCCCGCTGTCGTCCAGCCCTGTTGGAGCAAGTGCTTGTTTGAGAAAGTATGTCTACCTTCTATTTTATGCAGCGCCCATACACCTAAATTACGCGCTCCATGCTACTAACTCGCCATATTTCCCCCATCATGCCGCCCAGCCACCCACCCACCTCACATATCCTGCAACCACTCATCCAACCGATGTCTCCTACGCCACTCTTCTAAACCAGGCCTCCCCCTATCCCCCCCACTCCCCTTCCCCCTCCCCTTCACATCCCCAAAAACCTGCCGATGCATCACAGGCACGCGCTGGCTATGCGCCACGTCTTCAACCACAAACCCGGACCCAGTCTCAATAAAAGCCGCCTTCGTAGTATGCCTCGCGTACGCGGCAGGGCCCCCAACGACGCGCTTCGACGGCCACGTCTCGCAGCTCTTCGGCGTGATCTCGACGAGGTTTCCCGAGAGCCCCGCGAACACGGCCGGCGAGGTGGCGGACGGCGACGCGAGTGAATACACGGGGGACTGGTCGTCGGACGCCGCGGCGTGCGGGAGCCACATGTTGAAGTTGGGCCGGAAGAAGTCGTGGCGCGAGAGCGCGTGCCAGCGGCAGCGGCGGCCCGTCGTGTATTCGCATGCCGCTCTGTCGCTCGGGTACGAGGGCTCTGTTACGATGGTGGGTGGCCGAGGGCTTGGGTACGGCGCGTCGCTGCCGCAGGGCAGCGCCTCCGTGTGGTAGTACCCCTTGGGCCAGCGGTAGTCGAAGACCTTGAGCAGGGGCGAGTAGGCGCTGCCGGCGATGAAGCGCTCGAGGCCGCGGGAGAGCAGGGCGTTGATCGGGGTTGTCAGGTCGAAGTTGTCCTGGAAGACTTTGTCGGCTGCGGATGGCGAACGCAGGTCCTGGAGGKGGATTGTGCCGTCGTCCCACGTGGTAAGCACGGCGTTTCCACTCCCGCCGGCGACTGAGCTTGTGTCCACGGGCAGAATTGCCCTGACCGTTCTCAACGTATGGCCGTTGACTACGCCGTTAGCGATGCCCTGCTTAGGCGCATAAGATACGTCGATCCCTGTTGGTGTGTATTTCAGGTACTGGAGTGCTTTATAACCTTTGTTCAAGCCGATCGCAAGGGTGTCTTCATTGACGAACTTGACAGAGCGGATGAACTCGAAACTTCCTGGCCCTGACCCCTCATCTTTCAAAGACAGAGCTTCGTCGGCCCAAACATAAGGCGGTTCCTCTGGTTTAGAGCCGTCCTTGCTGATTCCATTTTGGATGGCTTGCCGATCTTGGCCAAGAGAATAGACGAAGATGTTCTGTTTACTTGCTGCGGCGAGCAACCCTTTTTTATAGTTGACGTCCAGTGATTGAATTTCCGTCTGGCGTAAAGCCTCGTTACCTGGTTTACTAGAGCCTCGGAAGTTTAAGAGGGTCTTCCCAAAATGGCCAGGATCCATGGATACAAGTTGTAAGTGGCCACTGGCCCTGCCTACCAGCACTTGAGGATCGTCTCCTTGGCCGTGCCTGTATTCGTCATCCTTGAGTATAGAGACACACGTGACATCGTCTCTGCCGGAGTTGTACCCGGATGAAGCACCTGTACTACTGAGCCACTCATCGGTGGGGGCTTTGGAACCGCGGGTATGCCGCAACACACCAAAGATATCTTCGCCGGCGCCCCAAAAGATGAGGTCCTGGGCGTCATTGCCCTGACGTTGCTGATGGGCGTCGACTATGATATTGCTGGGAATTGACTGACCGGATCGAAGGCGGTTGGGGTTCCGGCCCCGATACTTAGTTGGAGGCTTGAGGTTGTCAACGACCAAGGCACGCCTGTCCCAATCACGCGACTGTGAAGTGAGAGAGCGGGCACGTTCCTTCCACTCATCTGCCGATGAGACCTCGGGAAGTGTAAATGTGTTGAAGCGTGATGTGACAAATATCCGCCATCCTCTTTCAGAGATAAGGTGATGTAGGCCCCTGCAAGTTGCTGCCAAATGAGCAACGCTCTTTGCCGTGTCTAGGTAGGTGATGACGATGTAGAAAATGTCGGCAGGCAGAGTTGTGAGGCTTGGGGCCTTGTCAGATATGCTAAGGAACTTAATTGACTCCATAGTCCATATGTGATGTCCAAGTGTGAGATGTCACAATATGTGGTGTGCTGTGTTTAGAATGAGCTTAGAGCCTATGGTATTATACTCTGTTATTTTATATGAAATTGAAGTCTGCGACTATGACGTAAGTCCGTGGCGACTCTCAGATTTTCATAAGTCGTGTATCTGCTATAAGCTCTTTAATAACTTAGACGTAATGAAATATTTCATGGTAAATATAATACACATTGATCAGAGGAACAGATGTGTTATATAGTAGCTAAGGTCAGTGTCAATATAATAGAGGAAAAAAGAGTTGATCAGTCAATGTGAATTTTGAGTGGGTCAACGTTAAAAAGCTGTGTCATTACGCMCCAGCCAATCCCGACTCTGCAAGCCTAGGTTAGTCATCGTCATGAGGGTCTCATAAGAGTCATAAGAGTCGTAGCTTGAGTCCTACTATTTATGCCACCCTAGCTTCATTGAGCAAGGGGTTATATTGGAATGAAATGAAACAGGGTTTGGAACTTGACGTATGAAGTAGAAGATCGAGAGTTTCATTGTTAGCTAAGGCGATTGACAGTGACTTTTCTTATCAAGTTAGATAAGGACCTCGTATATTGCATTAAGCATTGCCGACTGAATTGTGGAGGGGCAACTTTAATAACGTCGCTCTTCGATTCAGGGATTCACGATCCGGAATATAATTTACTCCTAAATATGACCAAGGTTAAGAGTTAAACTCTTACCATGAAGATATCGGAGATGGATTGAATTTCTTATATATACCTATATAGTCTTGATATTCCATGTTGGGGTTCGTAATTGATTCATGATCCGGATCTTTTAGAGCTTTCATTTTCMCCCCCTATCCCTTATCATGGCTACATTCAACATCTCCGACTTGTACACACCAGCCACATTCACTCTAATCGCAGTATTCATCTACCAGTATATACTATATCCCGCCATATTCTCACCACTCTCAAAAATCCCCAAAGCACACTGGTCCTGCTCAATTTCACCAGCATGGATCCTATGGGCTCGCTTCAAGAGCCGCGAGAACCGCACTCTACGCGCGGCTCACCAGCAGCATGGGCCAATCGTGCGTGTTGGTCCCAACGAGCTGAGCGTTAACAGCGTGGAGGCTGTCAAGACTATCTACCAGGGCGGTTTCGAGAAACATCAGTGGTACTCGGTCTTCAACAACTACGGGTACTTCCCTCTACCCTCTCCCTTTCCCCCTTTCCCTCGAGCAAACCACACTAACCCAGTAAACCAGCGTCCCATGCACATTCTCCTCAGCGCGCACAAAGCACCACTCCCTCAGAAAGCGCTGGGTATCGCACGTATACTCCAAATCCCACATCGGCACCTCGCCGGCGCTCGCCGCACAAGCCTCCCACCTCCTCAACAAGCGGCTTCTCCCGCTCCTCCACGCATCCACGCACGCCTCGCAGCAGCCGCACGGCGTGGACGTGCACTCGCTGTTCTGCGCCGCGGCCATGGACTTCATCTCGGGGTACTGCTTCGGGGCGTCGCGGCGCGCCGACTTCATCCGGCGCCGCGCGTACCGCGAGCACTGGCTCGCGCTGTACGCCACGCGCAAGGGGKACGGTTTCTTCGCGCAGGAGCTGCCGCGGCTGGAGCGCTTCCTGCGTTTTGTAGGTCTCGGGCTCACGCCGCATTGGGTCGACGCCGCGAACCGCGAGCTGGAGGCGTGGTGCAAGGAGCGCAGCGACGCGGCGATCCGGTTCTTGGAGCGGGAGGCGAGGGGCGAGGAGAAGGCGGTGCTGGATACGAAGGATGACCCGGTGGTGGTGCGCGCGCTGCTGGCGGGKATTGAGAAGGAGTTTCGGACGAACGGGGAGGGTTCGATAGTGTACGACACGGCGATCCAGCAGCGTGATCTTTCTGTTGCGTCTGAGGTCTTCGATCACGTCCTCGCGGGACAGGAAACGACGGGCGTTGCGCTGACATACCTCTCGTACCATCTCTCGCAATCCCTGGATCTGCAGCGCGAACTAAGGGAAGAGCTTCTGACCCTGAAGCCTAACATGCGACTCGACGGGGACGGTAAGGTGAAACATCCCGACTCGAAGCAACTCGATGGCCTTTCGGTCCTCCACGCCGTGGTCATGGAGACAATCCGACGGTATGCCCCGGCAGGCGGTCCAGAGCCGCGCGTTACGCCTCAATCTTCGTCAACCCGCATCGGACCTTACGAGGTGCCCGGCGGCGTGCGGGTTTCAGCCTCGGCATACAATCTTCACCGCGACGAGACTGCCTTTCCTGATCCCGAGAAATGGGATCATACACGCTGGCTGCAGCCTCGAGTTACTTCTAACACAGACGACCTTAGCGGCGATGAAGAGAAGAACGACGTCAACAGGCACTTCTGGGGCTTCTCGAGTGGTGGGCGGATGTGTCTTGGCTCAAATTTCGCTATTCATGGTCTGTGGCCTCTCATCCCACGTCTCCTTCCCCCTTCCCCCTTCCCGTTCATGTTTTAGAATGCATTGCTCCTTACCATTAAGCTTGCTAACCAAGACATACAGAAATAAAGCTTATCATAGCCGCCATCTACTCCAACTACACGAGCCACATCGTCGACGACGAGGGCATAGAGCCGACCGACGCGTATACAGGCCACCCCAAGAGCAATTCTCTGTACCTGCGCTTTGAGAGAGTTGCGGAGGATTAGGAGATCTAGGATGTTAGTTTTTTGTATATATGGCGTGTTTTGAATTCATTGGTAAATGAGCTCTAGGATAGGAGATTGTATTTGTGAAATCATCATTATACATCACATGGATTCAAGTATATAAATGCATGGTTAAAATGCAAATGAATAGGTAAGTAACTGGATATATAAGAGAAGGGAGTAAACCTATAAGGCTGCTGTGGTGCCGACAACACCGAAAAAATAAGTGACGGCTACCCTAGGCGAACTACTACAAATGAAGGGCCATTGCCGCTTGGAGGGTGAGCGTTATCAGGATGTAAGCGATCAATGATTAAAATAATGAAGTGATATTAGGTGCCTGTCTACTAGTATGATGAGTCGAGTACCATCAATGAGAGAGCCTAGATGGTAGATGCTAATCTATAAACTCCGCCAGGTTGCTGATACATATCACGAGTAACGGACGGTAGATTGTGATTAACAAGTTTATGCTAGCTACTTATTATGCTACATGAATTATCAACGCCATGGGTTGACTTCTTTTCCTTCTCCTAACTTGATGTGAGACCAAGCCCCGTAGGTGCCAGCTCAAAGGGGGAACTATCTAGTATAGGCACCGCATCCCTCCTACAAAAGGGGATGTCACTATTCTCCAAGCAAAATTCTCACAAAACCATTTCCATCCTTGCCACAAAATCGGCATCAGTGTTCCTGACCAGCTACCTAGGCTGCCATCACGGTTGAATAGTGTGACCATGCGAGATCTCGAGAGTGTTTCAGCAGGGCATCTTCGGTCAAGGGAAGATGGAGGATGCGTTCATGGTCCATCTGGATTATGTTAGTATTGCATCTATCAGCTCGGGAATTACGGGAAATGACTCACCTCTCCTGCCTTCGCCATGCCGGCTACCACCTTTGCCACTTCTGCCGCCATCTCCGTCAAGGCAGCATATTCAATGATACCAGCTTCGGGCGTGTTTCCACGCATGGCTGGCAGCCCCTCCAGTAGAGCATTAACTAGGTTAGCTGGTGGTTGCTCAGACCTCCGCTGGTAGCCCATCAGCTGAAGGAATGCCTTGTAGATTTCACCACCGACATTCCAGTCAGGAACCTGGGAATGGTGACCTTCAAACTGCTGGAGTATGTCCGCCAGGGCGTCGTAGTCCCGCTCGATTATGGTGAGCGGGGCGACTTCTTTGATAAATGTGCGGTGGGCATCAGCCCACGATTCTGCACGAAGGAGGCATTGAACTTCAGCGGTAGGATCTTTCTTAACGCTTCGCATAAATAGTGCCTTCGAATGCCAGATCCATTGTTTCGGAATCTTGAAATCCTCCGCAAGTTTCTTGAAGCTGCTCGAATCTTCGTTACCGATTAGGCCAGCATGCCTGCATAAGTGGTCCTGGATGGCCTTGGATCGCGCGTCAGAATCGGTAAGATGTAGCAGAACGAAAGTAGCCTCTAGCCAGCTACCCTCGTTCGTCAATTGCGCTGCAAATGAGACAGTAGCAGCATCAGCCTTTTCTGTGGCATTCTTTCCAAACGAGGCGCGTCCAGTAGAAATCAATGCTTGTCCTAGCTGCCAAGAGAGCCGGAAATCGAGAGGGGAGAGCTGCGAATTCTCTGGTCGCAATACTGCTTCTAGATCCACCTGGTCGTCGGAGTATAATCGCAGTAGCCCCCAAAGTAAGTCTTCTCGCTTATCCTGGTCCGGATCGTCCCATATGCCCTTAATGCCATGTTCAATGAACCAGGTGGTAGGTGGAAGTTCCCGATCCTGTTCCACATCTTCTTTATACTTCTCCACCGCATCCGCAATGTTGTCCTCGGTGGATGTTGCGTACCATAGTCTCAGCCCGAAGGCTTGCTGCCAGTTGAGGCCGAACCTCTTCGAGATAAGGAATGATTCGGTGCGATTCTCCAGTGCCCCCTTAGTGCCCTCACAAGCGCAAACGTTGCCACTGAGCATCTCGTAAAGCGCGCGGATCGGTTGTGAGAATTCGGAGAGTACATTCGCCTCCTGCCATTCCTTCATCTGTTCCCGAATATCTTTCTTAACAGCATCGTTAGTACCAATAAGAGAAATCAAAGTGGCCAAGCGGAAATTTTTGCCGTCAAGGAGATGCTTGCAAGCCTCCGCAACTCGGTGGCCAGACAATGACGCCAGAGCTTTCTCCTCACTTGATCCCGCCATTGCAGCCATCTTGCTGGTCTGATCTTCTACCATGCGTTCCCAAAATCGAGATAGATTATCCCGACGAAGCTTCTCTAGAGCATTAGGATCATTGTGAAGTTCCGCAGGGAGCTTGACGCTATCAAATAGCACACTAGAAAGGTCCCAAACTAGTCTTTCATGTTCTTCAGCGGCGTTCTTGGTGTTGCTTCCAAAAGAGAAATCCTTCAAGGAGGTCCTCGGGCTCAGTCGAACGGTCGGTACACCGCCAAAAAGCTGGACTTGTACCAGCTTAATGTGAGCATCGAGAGCTCTGGCTGCCATCTGTATTCGTATTAGTAATTATCTAAAATATCTCCATCTATGAGCATACCTCATTAGTGAACTTAGCGATCCGGATATCCTGAGACTCTGAGACGATGCTGCCCTTAAGTACGGTCATCAATCCATTTTTCTCGGATATACGACCCGACCTCCCGAATGCCTGGCTACTTGGCGCAGAAAAAACAAGCGTGCCGTTTGGGCCCCAGCTAGGCCGCATGGTATCGTGCCAAAGTCGGTCCTTTTCGTCCATGTCACTTTCATCAAGGTTTTTGGTGACTCGTCGGTATGGCCACTTTACACCCTGGGGGCGCACCGAGGCTTGGAGATTCTCAGTAGGTGCTCTAGCCTTCTCGAATAGCGAATTCATTAAATCGATGCTTGTTGCAAAACCCCGGCCATCCGGCACAGCGCGTTTCTTCGTGGGCGACTCCTCTCGAGAATAGTCGTTTCCGCGATGATGATCAGCCTCATGGAGCGTCTTTAAAAGAGCGCGATCTCTTTTCTGGGGGCTAATTGTTTTGCTCAGCATATCCATCCAATCGTCTCCAGATGAGACTTGGACCTTCATCGGTGTTGCTGAACTTTTGATGGCGCGCATTCGAGCTCTCATGATACCAGCGGGAGTTTCTTGCACAGTATCAAATTGCGATCCATCAAACGAGTTATCCTCCTGCTCCGCGGCGAGATGTTGTCCGAGGGAAGCACTCGCATCTTCATGTGCCTCGGACATCGCATATTCATCGTCCGTCTCGTCCTGATCCATAGGGACGAGAGCATTAGACGTAGAACCCGCGGAGCGATTAGCTAAAAAAGACGGTTGAGATCGAGTAGTCTCTGTCATCTGCGCCTCCTCGTTGACATAAGGGTCATCGTCATAATCAAAGGCACCTGGAAGGACAGGACGGCTTCGCTTACCCTCGAAGGAATGACCAATATCAGAAGCAGCGTCTTCTGAGGCAGCAGGCGAGGACGAGTTTGCGTCCTTGTTCAACATGTAAGCTGGTAGGCGCGCGGGGGCTGTAGCCTCAGTGTCTTCGTCCTCGTCCTCATCATCGAGACCGTATGTTGTGAAATGCTCGACGGAGAAGGTCCACTCGCCGGTTTCAGGGTTGTAATTCTCAAATTTAGTGTCCTTAACTCGCTTGAGACGTTCGATGTGCTTGCTGATCGAGATTGGCTTTCCCTTTTTGGACGAACGAGGCCAAGAGTTCTCCAAGTTGATCAACGCGGGTACGTTCAAGCCCTTGCCAACAGTTGGCTTCTTGGCAGGATTGGGGTAGACGGTGGCGGATCGAGGCTCTAGGATAACGATCTCATTGAAGATTTTGTCAATGTCAATTGAAGTCAAGTCAACAGGCACCTTGAATTTGACATAGCCGATATTTTCACGCCCGACAGTAAAGTCAGATACCTTTTGGCGCTGGACTCTGTTCATCTCTTGAATCTCCTCCTTAGTCGGGGACATCCAATATTCGCCGGGCTCCCCATCGGCGTCATCGGCGGTGGCTGTTGTTCTGATGCGTGCTTGAGGCGAGGTAGACTCCTCCTCATGCACGACTGCTAGCTCATTGCCCTTGACTTGTTCCATTTCAGGGGCGGAGCTTGACTTCGAACCATTCACCCCATTCGTGCTTCTCGGTCGAACATATCCCAACTGTTCTGCGCTTGGGGTTGAAGTAGCTGAGCCGTTTGCACCTTGCCCATCTTCGATGGCCTCTACGTTGCTAGTATCAAAACTAACTCTCTTAGTGAGCTTACGAGAGCTGTTCGGAGTTTCAGGTGCAGACTTCTCCTTTGCAGGAGTGGAGAACAAATCACTGCGCAAGTCTCTGTTAATAACGAGTTTCTTGACGCTACCACTTCCATAAGGCCTCGGGCCAGAGCTAACAGAGAATGCACCTGGGGCTAACAGACTGTCCTCAATATTGAAGTTACGTCGAAGGTTGCTAGTCGAGACGCTCTTGGCAAGGGAATTCCCAACACTTCGAGACAAACTGCCACCTAATAAACTCTGTGACATGGTTCCGGGGGTGCTGGAGACACTTGAAGGGCTGTTAGGGGTACCATAAGTGCTGTAAGAGAAGCCATATCCACGTTTCTGCGGTGTCACGAATCGGGATGCAGACGCCGGGTTCAGCTTGTAATAGGGTAGGATGGATGGTCGTCTTTGTTGCTTCCTATTCGTTGGTGTTGCAAGAGGACCAGGATCGGCGACCTCGTTGGTACCAAGGTTAGCAAATAGAGATCCATATGCGGATGGGTCGTTAATGCTCGCGGTTAGCGATGGCACCTGCTGAGTGGCTTGTGAGCTTCCAAATAGCGAACCTCCCATCGCGTTATTCTGGGGTTGCTGCTGCGCGGTCGATGAACCGAATATCGATGAACCCTGTTGCTGAGCATTCTGATTTCCGAAGAGGCCACCGCCAGTCGACTGTGTACTGTTTCCAAACAAAGAGGGCTTTTGTTGGGTTTGACCAAGAGAGCCGAACAAGCCAGAACCTTGCTGTGGTTGCTGCTGATTCTGATTAGTTTGACCTAACCCGCTAAACAAGCCGCCTCCGGTAGTGTTGGTCTGGGGAGTGGTATTAGTGTTGCCGAATAATCCGGTACCGGTGCCCGTGGCAGGKTTGTTGCCGAAAAGACCMCCTCCGGTTTGGTTAGTGGCGGACTGGCCGAAGGCGTTGGTTGTATTACTCGAGCTGCCAAATAGACCGCCACCAGTTCCGCCGGTATTGGAGGTGTTTCCGAAAAGACCTGTMCCCGCCGGCTTCTGCTGATTGCCGCCGAACAGGGATCCAGTCTGTTGCTGGTTCTGTGCTCCGAAGCCACCAGTGCCACCACCAAACACGCTACCGGTATTCTGTTGGCTCGTGTTACCAAATAGACCACCGCCAGTGTTTTGATTTGTGTTGGTGTTACTGCCGAAAAGACCACCACCAGTTCCAGTGTTAGCACTCCCGAAACCTCCAGTGTTGCCACCAAAGCCGCTGGTAGTATTGGCCGCGTTCGTGTTGCCAAAGCTGAAGCCTGTCGCAGGCTTCTGCTGATTATTGGCGTTCGCAAATAGCGAGGTCCCAGTGTTGGTGTTTGTAGATCCGAAGCCAGTACCTGTATTTGCAGTGTTGCCGAAGCCAGTTCCTCCAGAGCCAAATAGACCGCCGGACTGCGCTGGTTGAGATGTCGGAGTGCTACCAAACAGGCCACCAGTCGCTGCCGGCTTATTCCCGAACAGACCACCACCCGTAGAGCCAGTAGAGCCAAAAGCGCCGCCGCTTGTGCTAGCGTTATTCTGTCCGAAGGCGCCAGAAGACGAAGCATTGCCAAATAAGCCGCTGCCGGTATTCGCGGTCGTGTTTGAGGCACCAAACGTATTTGATGCTTGGTTATTCGAGCCGAAACCACCAAAGCCAGATCCAACACCGAAAGTCCCAGTGCCCGAAGTGCCTCCAAAGCGGCGGCCAGCTGCGTAGTCGGCAAGTCTTAACTCCTCGGCAGACCATTTCTTGTAAGGGTCCTGAAATAGGATATTCTGGAAAGAGTTTTGGGCAGTGCTAGTAGCACTCTCCTTCTCTACCAGAGGTTGGAAGTTGGTGATGGCCCCTGTGCCAGGAGGATCGCCGACGGGTCCCTGGCCCAAGGCTGTACTAGCAGGAGCGTTCGATGTGCTACCGAATGCGCCAAAGCCGGTCGAAGTACCGGTATTGCTGGTCGTGTTTCCACTCCCAAAAAGCCCACCACCGGTCGCAGGCGTGCTCGACGATCCGAAAGCTGGCTTATTGGCATTGCTACCGAAAATAGAGGAGCCGCCGGCACCGCCACCAAAAGGAGTCGAGGTTGATGCGTTGTTGGTAGATCCAAAGCCACCGAAACCGCCACCAGAGGTCGTAGTAGTTGAACCAAACAAGCCACCACCACCACCACCACTCGTAGATGTACCACCGAACGCAGGCTTCTGACCAAACGCCCCGGTATTTCCTGTGGCTCCAAAGCCGCCGCCTAAGGAGAAGATATGTTAGAATATTGTATCAAGGTACGTCGTAAAAGCAAGCAAAATGGTCTAGAAGATGAACTAGTAAGATGGCACATACCGGTGTTTCCACCGAAGCCTGACGACGTTCCAGAGCCAAACAAGCCACCTCCGGTATTGCTGGAGGCACCAAAGCCGCTGGTATTATTGTTGGCACCGAAGCCTTTTAGAGCCATGCTAGGTTAGTTGGGCGTCAAGCAGTGGGATAGGACAGATGGACTTTAAAGGGAAGAAAAAGGGAAACCGTACCTGTGCCAGTGGTGTTGCTAGCACCAAATCCACCGAAACCGGTAGATGTGTTGTTGGCGTTACTGCCGAAGCCGCCGCCACCGCTGCCGAAGCCCCCAAAGGTCGACATGATGCCGGCTCAGTATACGGGGGCGGAAGTGATAGGTCAGCTCGGCGTGCGCGGCCGGGAGGGAGATGAGGAAAGCGCGTCTGACGCGTAGATTAAAGTCTGAAGAGTGCGACGATATTAATTAGAGGGAGACATGGAATATAAACGGTCGGTCGCCACGGTATTAATCGGTTGAGATGACAGGAAATGTGAGTCGTGGGCGTGAGGGTGCGATGGATGCGCTGGGAAAAGTATCGCGAACAAGGGTTCGACTTTTTTTTCTCCTACGATCCGCGCTGCTGGGGCCAAGGCGAACTGATGTAGGTTTTGACGTACGGGGAATGCCTCAGTTCCTATGGGGAAACTGAAGAATATGGATGCGAAAAGGGGTGGCAAAGACTGTGATAGAATGGGAAAATTATCAATGGCAGGAATACCTACGCGCGAAGGTAGGATGGCCTGAAGAAGGAAAGAAACAAATGTGCCGGTTGTAGAAGATGCGTAGTGGTGACGGATAGCTTGTGGAAGGTAATGAGGTAGAAGAATTGACACGGTTGGGTTGAGCCGGGACAAGGAGGGAGACGGGGCCACCTCAGGTTCTTTGCACTAAAGAATTTCAACTGGCAACTGGCAACGCTGAGCCGGGTGGTCGCTAGTGTAGTTGCTAGGCGCTGGCTGGCTGGGCAGTAAAGAACGAAGAAGTGGGTCAGCCAAAGTTTGCTGCACGGGACTTGTACCTCCCTAGGCTAACTACAGTACAAAGGTACTTATGACGGTATTTCACGCTGCTCTATTGGTTTTCGCAAAACCAGTGCACCAATCATTCGAAAGCAGCAGAAGGACCTTGGAATTCCACCTAGCATATTTCTTTCATTGCAGTCGTATTTAGAACACAACATATGACACATGAACTGGCCACGTGCATGCTAGAGTTTTCAACTGCCTCCTTTCTTCCTCTATTCGACGCAATGTGGCGGACTCATACAATCTATTGTGTAGGCAGATACCTAACCATACAGACAGGAGAGCGCACGACTTTTATTAAGTAATCAAGGTTGATGGCTGTGGATGACTGTAGATAGCCGTGGATGCCTGCGGGTGCCTGTGGGTGCCTTATTAAAAGGAGCTTGGACCTGGTGCCTAACCGAACAGAGCTATTGTGGCTACCTCCTGCACCGTTGAATCTGACGCTTTCGCACACAGTGCTAGTGCCGTTCGGTGGTATGCGAAAGCCAATTAGGGAGTACAATTCGAGCAATCAGAGCCACTCACTTTTGTTAAGCATGGACATTGTGAAGTGCTGAAAGAGCATCTTGCAAAACAGACAGAAATTATTTAAAGGGAAAAAAAAGAAAAAAAAAAGCATAACATAGATCGCAGCTATATATATTTACTGTACCTCTTTATGTTTACCTCTTTATCAAGAGACTTCAATGTTGTCTCGTTTCCCTCGGAAAGAAAGAAAGAAAATAAAGGATAGTCCGTGATGAAGAAGAAATTGAGTTCAGTAGTGAGGTTCGCGCATCGCAGCCACTAAATTTACCGATCAAACGGTAGGACAAGCCTAGCTGGTCCGGTACAGTAGGGCGTTGTACCTACCTGGGGTACACAACTAGCCTGGAGGTACCTATCAAGCGCGTCTACGTGTACCGATTTCGTGCGAAGCGCGCCCAACCCCCTGACTTACAGAAAAAAAAACATCGCGAGGTGAGCTGCATATACAAGACAAAAAAAAACACACGAGAGGTGAATCCGTAATAATAATCCCCTCCCCTAATAACACAGTCAGTATAATCCATTGGCCCGGCAAGTTTTTCTTTGCATTCGAAGTCGACATCGTCGCACAGCTTTTATCTTTTTCTCCAATCCGCGCGCATACCGCCTCTCGTCACCGGGCTGCGACTTTGAGCCGAAGCTTCGCGAGCGCTAAACACGTCCCAATTCGCTCTCCAAACACCCTACAGCAGATCGCGGGTCCGCGTCAAACGGTATACCGGTATTATAATTGCTCGCTTGGATATTGCATTTCTTGTCGGCACGGGAAGCAGTCGCATACAATAATCCATGAACAGCGGTTCGCTGCTTACCGCCTTCTCCAAACCGTCGCTCTTCCTCTCCGCGGACTAAGGTCAACATCACGCCAGAGCCTCTAATACCTCGAAGCGACACCATTACGATAATATTAATCACCATTCCAATTACTTACCACAACGACCGGCATAATACACACGTCTTCCAGGACCTCGCGAACGCGCCTCAGAACCCCAGCGCATAGGGAAGGAAAAGCTCCTCGGGCAGCGCGCTCAGAGCACCACACATAGCAGAGCATGAACAACTACGCGAGCAACACAATGAACGAGTACAATGCGTCAGCGCGACCAGGGTCCACGCGGCCAGGCTCGCGATTCGCACCGCCAATACGCAATCCCGAGCACGCGGAGCCGTGGGATCAAATAAGCGATGAGCACCGGAACGAAATCAACGATTGCGTGAGTGCCTCCTTTTTCCCGCCTCTACAAACCAAAAGAAAAACAAGCTAACCAACGAGTCCCCCAACAATAGTTCCACCTCTTCGACATGAACAAGGACGAGCAGCTCGACTTCAGCGAATTCCGATACGCGCTGCAAGCGCTCGGCTTCTCGAACATATCTCGCCCCGACCTAATCGCAGCCTTCAAATCCGCAGCGCGGCCACGTCCCGGGTGGACGCCGCTCCCATCCCTGCCCAACCAACCCCCCCCGCAACCCACACCCGGCGTAGTCGACCTGCGGCTGTCGCGGGAGGGCTTCCAGGCGCTAGCGGCGCGGTACGTAGCGGCGCGGGACCCGCGGGAGGAGCTGTTGAAGACGTTCGCGCTGTTCGACCGGGGCGGCAAGGGCGTGATCACGGTGGACGACCTGCGCAGCGTCGTCAAGGAGCTGGGCGAGGACGTGCCGGACAACGAGCTGCACAGCATGATCGAGCAGTTCGACGTCGAGGGCAAGGGCGGCGTGAGCCGCGAGGAGTTCCTGGGCATCTTTCTGGATAGGTGACCTGAGAGATGATGATGCTACGACCAGCAGAGAGGGAAGTTGCGTTGAGCCGCGAGAGGGAGAACGCGAGAGGGTCTATCCGCTCCACTAGTCTCGGAAGCAGTCTACTAGAGCCGAGAGAAGAGCGGAAGACGCCGGAGAAGGAAGAGAACTTGCCCTTCTCATCAAAGCCTCCTATCTCCTACCGTCTCGCCTAGTCCGCCCCGAGTCAACAAATATAGGGTAGAGCAAACAAATAGCCAAGCGGCAGGCCGAGAGCAAGCCGAGACAACGGGCCGTCAAGAGTACAAACAAGAGAAGAGAGCCCAGTCAAGTAAGCGGCAAAGGGATGTGCCGCCGTCGAAAACGGTCGAAACAAGACGCAAAAGAGTGGTGGAAGAAAATCGAGCCTACAAGATACCCCCATACGCCCATATTGCGTTGTCTAATTTGCACATCATTCTCGGTTCTTCCCGCACAACAACTACGGTGTAGCGATTTATTCTAGCATACCTAGGAATTCGCGTCAAGAGGGTAATACGTGGAAAAGGAGTGGTCAAAATTGTATATACGCAGCTTGCGTACGGAGCAGTCACAGTCATAGGTTGGTTCTAGTCGCGCGAGGGCCATTTGCCTGGTCTGGTTTGGCCTGCATTAAAATCGGAAGGAAAGGGGCGTTTTGGAACGGTAAAAACACAGGCGGAGCATGGAATGTGCATGAGATATGTCTGCATATTACATGTATGCCACATACGGCACGACAGGATCAATATCAAAGACATCATGATAACTTCTCTCTATCTTCACACGCTCGAAAAGTGACACTGCACGAAGTAATAAACCTTGCCCCATTTGCCATCGTCTAGTATTGATTCCACGCTATGGACTACAGCCATCAATAAACAAATCCCCCCCATCCTATCCTCCCAACAAGAACATAACGCGAGTCAGCACAGGACGGGATTGTATCATACAGAACCAACCCTCTCTTTTGGTTCTGCTGACCAAAATATGGAACCCTCTAATAACCGACCCTATCTACCATCATAGCGTCGGCCAGAGAGAGCCTAGAGAGCGCTAACAAGAAATATGAACCAGATGGGTATCACCCAGCTCTGACAAGAATGCACGCATTTTTTCGGATGCAAATGAAGAGCGTGCGATCTGCACCGCAAGTGTCTTCACAAAAGAAAAGTCTAGAATTGGATGAGGTCTTGCCCCTGGTTGTTGTTCTGTTGCTGCGGTCGTGCTGCGAATGGGTTGCTCGCTCCACCGTATCCATTCATACTGACTGGCCCGGTGGCCGCCGGCATCTGCGGCGCGCCGTATGATACTGTCGGCATACCGGTGAACTGCTGTCGTAGGAACGGGTTGCTGCCCGTAGCTTCGGCAGTCAGCTTGTTCGCGCCTGCACCCGCCGAGTTGACAAAGGTGCCAGGTGCGGTATGTTGAGCTGGGATACGGAGCTCGCCAGTGTTTCCAAACGTATCCATGCCATCGCCACTAGCAAGAAGGGCATTGAGTCTCTGTTCGTGTTCACTAAGCTGTTTCTGAGGTTGCTGCTGAGTCTGGTTGAAGGAAGGCTGGGGCTGAAGTTGGGGTTGCAGCTGAGGAGAAAACGCCTGGAGCGACTTCTGTTCGGGGAGGCTCTGTAAGCTGCTAAGAGTAGGTATGGTCGAAGCCTTGGCTGTCTGCGGTCTTCCAAAGCCAGTAGCAAAAGGATTGTTTGATCCAGTTGGCATCGGCTTAAGCGCTGACTGGTTTTGATTGCTGTTAGATGCCCAGGGATTATTGCTACCAGGCTGGACAACTGGCTCCGGAGAAGCAGTAGGCTGAGGTTGAAATTGAGGTTGTGGCTGTTGTTGCGCGTATGGATTGTATCCAGTAGGCTGCATTTGGAATTGCGGCATTGGAGGCTGGAGGGKCTGTTGCTGTTGGCCGTAGGGATCGTACATGCCGGTCGGCTGAGGATTGAAACCGTTGTTAAAGCCATTCGCGTAACCGTTTTGTGGGAAGCCGGTGTACGCGTTGTTCATATACCCAGTCGGCTGTGGTTGCATCATCTGGTTCTGATCGATCGGATTTCCCAGCCAATCGACATTGCTGCCCTGTTGATATCCCATGTTCATGCCAGTTGGCTGAGGTACGGCGCTCGGCGCAGGGTCGTCATCGAAAAGTGAACTGGCATTGTTTTCTTCCAATTCCCGCCTTCTTCGTTCTTCCTCCTCCTTGCTAAGCTTGATCGCTTTGGCTAGATCGTCATCGTCGTCATCGACTCCCTGGCGACTTTCACGTTTCCTTCGGTCCTCTTCCTCTTGATATTTGCTGGCTTCGATTGCTAGTTTATACTCGGCATCCTCTTCATCGTCATCACTGTGTCGTCTAGGACGCTGGCGTCGTTGTTGTGCCGGGACCGTTACTCCCTCGGGGGCAAATTCCTCGATTCCGGTAACGCGAGACTTCCAGGTTTTCCGATCGCTACGTTCGGCGCGCAGCCTCTCTTCATCCAGAATTAAAGCTGTCAACTCTTTCGCAGCAACTCGGACTATAGGTTTGTAAGTAATTGCACAGCCTCAATCTTACTATGATCACCCACCATTCTGGCCCACATCCCGGCCATCATCGTCGATGTAGACGAACTCGCGCAGAGTCTTGATGATGTAGATGTTCTTGCGTGCCCAGGTGACGACTAGTTCGGAGCCTTCGTGAAGACAATAATCCAGCACTTTTAGGGCCTTCAAGACATGCCTCCAATTTTTGCCTTTATCGTTTAGACGCTTGTCGAGCATATCAACAATGTCGTAAAACTCCGTCGACCTAGCCAATTAATTAGATGGTCGATCCCAAGTTAGTTCAAGTGATTTGATAGGCATACGAGTTGTAAGTTAATTGAGCGATCTCGCTCATCTGAGTTCCGGTTGGACCCCATGGATCATTACTCGTCGCTACGGAAAGAAGTCAGTACTCCGGTTGAACTGGGCGCAAGATAATTCGCCGTAGATGGATGGCAAATTGCTGCAGTGTACGGACCTTCGCGCACTTTGACCTGGACACTGGAATAGCCCTTCGTGACATTTTTCACACTTCTCATAACCTTCGACATCTTGGCGGTATTGTTGGGGCGGAAATACTAGGGTTCGTAGAGGCGATAATTAATCGAATAAGAGAAGCGAGATGTGTCGATGTGTACTGTAGAAGGATGGTTCGATCGCAGGGTGGCCCAGTTAGTCGGCGCAATGAAAGCGCAATCCAGCCGGTGGATTATCTCTCAGTGGTGTAATGCAGGGCCAGCGTCGGCGCAAACACGTCAACAGCGAAGGAAGCGGCAAATAGCAGACTACAAATCCTGCCAGAAACTCGGGACGAGGCAGTGACGAACACAGGGCCTCCGACACTCGACTGCGACAAGGGGATTATGGGGAAGAAGGGAGAATGTTGGTTGATTAAGGTAACTTTAATTGATGGAGTGGTGAAGTTGGGAGGGGAGCCCAAGCTGCCCGTACACGTTGTATGGGACCCCAGTGACGAGACAGGCGTAATGGGCGGGCCTTGGCACAAGACTTAGCAGCGAATGCCTGTCTACCCTGCTACCAGTCTGGACTCAGCTGGGCAAATTATTTGTATTTGTAGGATTCGGCGATGAAGGGCGTTGGGTTACGCACTTTCTTTGTGGCTTGTTCAAGAAGAGAGAAAAAAAAAGGTTATTAGTAAGATGAATACCGAATACTAGAACCAGTTAAAAATAATAAAAGTTTCAATCGTGAGAATTAAGGTATCTTTTACTTTTTGGAATTGTTATTTCGGGATTAGCGAAAAGGGGAAAGATGGAATTATGATGAGAGTCAGGAAAGCGAACTCAACGTCCTCTTAGGGCGGCATAGTACCTGGCTCACCCGTCTGCCCGTCCACCTGCTCCTTTCCGTTTTCCTTTCGGGGGTGGCCATTGTGACGCGGCAGAAAGCGCTCCCATGAGCCCCATCGACGTGTTCGGTCCTGCTGTTGGTCAGTGCTGGCAGCTACGGTTCGGGCTGGTTCTGCCCCAGTGCCGTTTTTAACGTAGTACAGCTCAGGCTAGGTACAGTTCCCTACAATCTCCCCTACATTACAGTGCGTTACTACTATAAGCAGGTACATACTCGCGCTGGTACTGCATGCGACTGTACGGGAGTACCTACTTCGTATGCAGGTGGTCACCCCATTTATTGAGTTGAGGATGACGTAGAAAGTGGAGTCATCAATCTCAATTGAACCGTTCGAGGTTCATTCTTCTTATGTATCCTAATGTTTCCTAGTGTATCCATACTAATGCACAGAATATCCAAACATACCTGTCCAAACATGCCATCTGCTTACTGGTGAGAAGGTAGTATTGTTTGTCACTAGGCCTCCTAGCCGCAGTCAGGAGAGATATGGAGTGCATATATGTTACATATTTGTATTACCTAGGCACGTCTGAGGTTTGTTTGTGATGAACTGGCTCATGCATTGTCAAATGGCGAGGCCGCCCGATAGATTAGGTAAGAAGTGTGGACGATGCCTTCAATGCTCACTATCGAATCACAGTATGTAGGCACAACTTGCAGCTTTATTCCTGTGATATACAATTTTCCCATCTTCAATGCTGTGAGAAATGCTAGACCACAAGGTTGTAATCTAGAAGTCACATGCCGTCAGGGCCAGGACTCCAAATATAGTGTTCGACAAGCCTTTAGAGTATGAAGTGCTACGAGGTTTTAAGTAAACTATAACCCAGACTTATGAGGTAAACATTTCATCTACTGTATTGTATCGGGCACTAAGACAAGACCAAGTATTTCAAGACCGCAACTCCAAGCCAAACGCTATGTACACAAAACGACACCCGTATAGAAATTTACAGGTCTTACTAGCTACACCCTCCCAAGCATATTATTGACTTGTGGCTGGKGCTTCGGCCACTTCTTTCGGCTCAACCTCCATCATATCCAACCATTCGAGCGCAAAAGCCGTGACGATTTTGGCCCAGTCACGTACAGTCGGCATATCCAGATGTGCGCCGTCATCGTCCATTGTATGCCACACCTGGGGAAAAGGAGAGGCAATCACATGTAGAACCGGTACTCCGCGAGCCATAAAGGGTTTATGGTCGTCTTCGATATACGCGTGCTGAAAAGTCACCGCGTTCTTTTCCAAATCAGGCAAAAAGGGACGCTTCGGGCTCGACTCCAAAAGCCCAAGCTTGCGCATCCTGTCCTCGATCGTGGACATAGCTTTATACGCCCAGTGTGTCGTCTGAAAAAAAGACGGCACCGTAGGATTGGCTGCTCCCAGTAGGTCTAGCAACACGAACATGCTGATCTGATCCAGCGGGTTACGATAGAACGACATCGCTGGATGTGGTGAGTTCTCCCAGGTGTCCGCGAGTGCTCTAGACAATTGTCAGTTATACATATTACGTGAAATTTCTCAATCAGCCATGTACTCGCCTTGCGCCGTAAGTTGAATCAGTATCCGACCATTGCTGGAATGCCTCTTCTCCATCGAGTAAGAGAATCTGCACGCCCATATCCATCGGGACAGTTCCACCTTCACCAAGTGCAGACATCTCATCATGCATTTGTGTGACGAACTTGTCGAGAGTCCTCGCAACGTGCATCAAGATGGCACAAGGCACAGCACTGTCAGTGGCGCCAATGAACCCCTTGGGGGTGATCTTGCTATCATAATGAGCCACGAGCGTCAATAGGTTCGACTGTCCTTCCTTGACCCATGGTGGTTCCCTCTTAAACAACAGGTTTTGGAAAGGCACCTGCTTGTTGCCAGAGATTGGAGTTGTGGACGTCGAGTTATACCACTCGATGCTCCACTTCGGTAGCTCTTTCGCGAAGAAGTCTACGAAATGCTGCTGAGCGGCCGTCTGACCCGGGGTGCCGGGGACGCGCGGTATTAAGATGGGCGCCAAGAGTTTTCCATTTTCGATATCGAAGTCTGCGCCTCCCGAAGGAACTAGCCTGAGGAAATGGTCCGATAGCGCTGTGTATGCGATGACAGGTGAGATGAGAAGCTGATGCAGGGCCAAGAGCAGCAGCATTGGGATTACGCGGCCCGGCATTACAAAGTTTAAGCAATGACGCCTCATATCTGCCGAATCCGCTGGTTACCTCGAACCAGCGAGGCCATTATACACTTGTCTTTATTCGAGAGGAAAAGGATGCCTGTTGACGCGTTGGAATTGGTGAAACTGATGAAACTGGACAGGTTCAACTTTAGCCGTGTTGATAATAATTGGTCACCCCCTTGTCTGCGAGGCTGAAACACTAAGCGCCACTATGTGTCCTTAACCGTTTCGGAATATGCATCTATGGCCAATATGCGCTAAACAGTAGATGTACTTACAAGTCCGTCATCCCTTAGATTTCTTATACTCAGGATACAATTGTCCGCTCTGTAAACAATAAGAAAAAGAAATATGTAATTATACTTGGTCTATATCCTTCCATCAAATTATACATTCTAGTAATACTTCAGCAATAAAAGTATCCGAACATAACATCAACCTCTTGACACGAATCACTAACCGAAGACTTAAGGTCTCTCTCTATGTGGCCAATCCATACTCGACTCCTTGAGATATCGAGCCCAGACAAGAAAGAGAGGGGTCATTAGAAGCGCGAATAGTGTAGACTCCGGCAACGATGTTATACTCGCCCCTCGAGGTGTAGCTGTCCTCAATGATTACGAATTAATCGTCCCTTTACTTGTAAGATTTGAAAACTGATTTTCTATCTGTGCATCTAAGACCGATATTATCGGCGGCTGGGGCAGTCAACGGGTGTTCTTTTCAATGTTCTCACAGCAAAGGCATTATTAATTCTCTCATTGTGGTATTCGGACTCGTGTAAATGTACTTCAAGCCACAATAGTCTATTCGCTCGTGTATACTATCCGGAAGGTGTAATCCCTGAACCAATCCGCGAGATATAGCCAGCGCGGAGTCTCCAAGTCGATAAGGAGCTTGGCTTTTAGAATCATGATGTAATTAGCAAGAAATTTTCTTCTGATGATAGGAATCAAGCCAAGAGCTTATTCACTATTATATTTGATCTGGTGAAGGAGCATGCCATGAGAATAGTATAAGCAAGCTTCAAAGCTACCTAACGGCTGCTTATTTCCTGGCAGCTCCTTATAATCATTGCTACATTTTCTATTAACAATAGGTCATCAATCAACGTAACGTATACCTTAAGTGTCGGGGCTGAGTTTTATATAGTAAACGCGGCAAGCAATTATTTATCTCATCAAAGCCTCGACCTTGGACTGCATGCGTATGGCGACGGCTGTTTATAAGATCAAAGTTCACGATCTACCAAGCTAGTAACCTTGGCTAGGAAGAATGGGCCTACGATATATAGGATGAAAACCGTAGTGACCCTATCATTACTTCTATTACAGTACATCCTGAGATGTCATAATAGAGACACTGGGATAAGACACAGCTGACATCTATGTGTAATCCTGCTATGTTCACTCATAAGAAAATCTCGAAACAGATATAACAAATGTTAAATATCTCCCACCTGGCTACTTCATAAAGAACACAGTAGCCACCCTCGGCGATAATTCGACGTTTCCGTGGCAAGAGCTTAGATGGCAACTGCATAAGTTT
Source organism: Hypoxylon sp. E7406B (assembly GCA_000931505.1). Taxonomy (NCBI): domain Eukaryota; kingdom Fungi; phylum Ascomycota; class Sordariomycetes; order Xylariales; family Hypoxylaceae; genus Hypoxylon; species Hypoxylon sp. E7406B. The sequence continues at coordinate 377,927 of JYCQ01000114.1, read as the reverse complement.
ATATACGTGAATCTCTTCTCTAATCATTACTACTGGTTCTTAGATAGCTTTGAAGTTGGATATAACTCCGCGATGCTAAGCCTCCTACGGTTTCCTATGTCTGGTAGGGCATAAATCAACTTATTCGACATTTACACCAACTCATTCAGAGAAAATGCAGAATTATTTTAAGTGAAAAGAAGCTTACACCCTCTAAATCAAGTCAAATCAATCGATCAATTAGGTATCTAGCCCTCCAATTCCATAACTACCTAGCAACGAACGAAGCACCAGATGAGATATCATTCGTCTTCGTCTTCGTCTTCGCCCCGACGCCTAACACATAGACGCCATTCCTCCCTTAATTTAGTCGCCCGTCCTCCCTACTGAACCTTGCAGCAGCTCGCAGCGTCCATCTCTATGACGACGACGTCGTTGCGAGCCCGCAAAAGCGTTTGGCGGCGAAAAATATAGGTACATACAGAACAATTCTACAAATACTGGCGGTGGCGAACGCCGAAATAGGTTGGACGATGCTCACTGGTCTTCTGCCCCGGCCGCAATGGCCTCCTCCTCGCCGCCGCCGTCGACTCCGCCCATTGTGATGTCGGCACCAACATCATTAGGTAATGAGCTTCCCTCTCCTGTAGCACTATCGGCTTCGATTTCGAATCTAGCGGATACGGCAGCCGTCTGCTTCCCTTTCTGGCTTTTGCTTGCCTCGGAGACTTGCACTTGGACCGTGTCCTGAGTGTCATTATCATCGACTGATTTAGCCGCAGCCAGTGCCTGTTGTCGTTGGCGCTCGATCCATGCAGGAGGTAGACCAGGACCACTATCCGCATTGCCGTAGTCGCTCTTTTTAGTGCCCTTTGGCCAACGACCCGGACCGCGACCGGTGCCGCCTGGCTTGCGTTTACCAGAGCTGGCCTTCGGGGCTGCCTTCCTAGCGGACGTACTGGTGGTTGAGCGACGGGCTTTGGGCCTTGCGGCTCGCCTAGCGCTAGGGGGCGGGATACGTGGCAGTGGCGGTGGCCTGGATATTGCCGAGTTAAGGCGCGAGATGGCCGTACGCCTGTTATTAATGGGCGGGAAGACTTGGAACCTGCTAACTGGAATCGACTCGTATGGCTTGAGCCATGCATTCTCGTCATCTGGACCGCTTGCGGCGGCACTGGCTGAGGTCCTCTGGTCCTCTGAGTGAGCTCCCGAAGCCTCTGTGTTTTCCTTGCCGATACCATTCATCTTCACATCTTCCTTGGTCTCCATAATAGCATTGTCATTTGGTTCCGTCGATTCGAGGACGGATGATTCGGTTCCTGGAGGGGCTTTTTGGGCAACGGGTTGAGTAATAGCGAAATCTCCGGTCGCAATACCGCTCTCCGCCAGGGTTTGGACGGCTTTGACATCCTCATCTTCTTCGCGGGGAGCGATTGTGTTGAGAGCTGGTCCTAATTCGAAGTTCGTGGCATTGCTGCGGCCCATAACATACGGCATCCACGTGAGATTCTTTGGATTCAGCTTAACATAATTCTTTGCCTCCCATTTCTCAACCTCCTTGTGACAGTAGGCTAGATCAACTCGGAACGCGTAGACTTGAGTGACGGGATCCCGTACAAGAAAACGAAGAGCTTCTAGAGCCGATATGACATCATCAGGTGTCATTCCCGTGTCATCTGATATCTGCCTGATGCTCAGGCCTTTCTTCTGAGACTTATCCTCAGGCATGTGTTCTATAAGGTACTTGCAAATGACCAATCTCCAGTAGTTTCGGTACGATACGAGGCCCATATCAGACAGCGGCTTCTCCGGGGAGCCAGTTTTCTCTTCCACCTTTGTTAAGAGATATGAGAAATCAATGAGCAAGTGGCCATATCCTTTTCGTTGGTGAATTGGTAGAGTGAGGATACAGCTCACGTTGTTCTGACTGCTCGCACGCTTTTCTTTGGAGAAGTAACCGACGAAATGATAGCCTAGATCATCATATTCGCAGAGAACATAAAATAAGAATGGTTCAACGTCGTAGTATAATGTTTTGGAACCGAGGAAGAGTTTAGCCAGAAGACATAAGTTCTGGCAGTAGACTGGGTTCTTTCGACCATCAACCTCGAAAAATGAAATTGAGCCATGTCGATATATCTCGTCGCCAGGAGGGTGTTTTGCAGGGCACTTTAACTTATGCCGCCACGCGACGTAATCTGAGTTCATGTACTTCAAGCAGAATTCGCAGATGTATAGAACCCGATTGCGGCTGTACTCCTCGGGGTACGGAGCTGCATACCACGTGTCGATTTCCCAGCCCCCAAACTCGATGCATTCAATTTGGCTTGCGGGGCCGGAAGCTTTCCTTGACTTCTTCACTGGTACTTCGGCCTCGGCCTGCATAGCAAGTAATCGATTTCTCCACTCTTCTTCGGCCTTCTGCTTGGCCTCATCAAACCGGCGTCGATCATCTTTTGTCGGCAGAGTCTTCGTTGTATCTGCCTGTTCCTCGGTCAATATGCCGCCATATGGCTTGCCCTTGAGCTCGTCTGGCTCCTTGTCGTAAAATGAATAGAAAGGTTGGGAATAACTCGAAGGGAAGAATGGAGCCATGGGCAGTGTTTCCGCAACGGCCGCAGCCCGTGTTGACGCGACGTTCCTCGAAGATCGAGAAGAACGGGATGCGGTTGCCCGATTAGAAGAACGTTTCCTTTGCGACCTTGAATTGAGAGAAAGTTTATGCAGTTCTGCGGCACCCACTCGCATCTTGACAATTAAGCTAGAACGCGACTTCTTAATGACGGTGCATAAGGCTTCTGAGTTAGATGCTTTGTGCCGCAGTGAGCGCACCGACCGTGGTCTAGCTGACGCCTCTGCTGTATTGGCTTTTTCTTGACTGGCGTCGCCTTGGATAGACTCCGGCGTGTTCTTCCTTCGCTTACGAAGTGAGATTACTTCTTCGTCCGCCTCGGCTGAAGACGTCTTTCTCTTTCGGAGAACGCGGGAACCATCCATAGGATCCTCGTCAAGAACCAATTGATTGAACATAGAGTGCGAGTCTGGTTTATTCACCCCGCGTTGAGAAGGGAGGAGATCACGAGCAAGCTTAGGAGCGGTTGACCGACTGGCGGACGTAGGAGACAAATCGCTATCATCAACGGCACCTTCCAACTCCATCATATCTTGGTCGTGTTCTGTGTTATCGCGTCCAAACCCCGGTTCCGAGTTGGAACTAGCAACATCGGCAGCACAGTCCGGACACTTCCAATTTGATGCGTCTGCGTCGATAGGTAAGTACGTTGTGCCTTAACAGAACAGCGAATGATGTACCAAACTTACTATTCTTAGCATCAAGAGCTCCGTCTTCACGGGCGCATTGTTGATGAGCTAGCAGCACGAGTTAGCGCACCAGTCGCTTCTCAAATCTGCCTTGGAATACACCACTTACCGTGTTCACCACAGCCCTTGCAGGAGAGGTAGGTCTCGAATTCCTCTGCAGGATCGTGCTCCTCATCTTTCTTGCAGAATATACAATTATTGGGGTCAACGGCATCGGTCTCTTCTTCGTCGTCGTTGTCGACGGCTTCCTCCCATTCTGCAGCGGATTCGCGGTCACTGGAGCCCGAGGCTAAGCTGATATCATCCTCACTATCACTCTCTTCATCCTCTGTATCTCCGGGTTTAATCTTGACGGCACCGACCCCCTCGTTTTCGTCGTCGTCTTCGGCGGCTTCGTGCTCCGCATCATCCTCGTCACTAGAAGGAATATTACGGTTAATTTGTCGCGCACCGATATCTTCATCGTCGTCTTCCCCTTCGGCATCGACATCGAAGACATCGTCATCATCATGGACGCCACCGTCGCTACTAGACTCGTCGTCATCCTGCTCAGCTTCATCGTCTTCGGCTGCCTCGTCTTCCACTGGCTCGTCTTCCAACTCGCCTACTTCGTCGTCTTCTGGTACTATATCATTTATGGCGACTGTATCGACATCATGGTGCTCTTGGTTATCATAGTTCTCTACCTCGTGAGGTGTGTATTCGCCTGGAGGGTAGGGAGGCAATTCCGCTGAGTTGCCCGGAGGCAAAGCAACACCGCCGTCAACCATCATTGCGTCGTTTGGCAAGTCCTCCTCAAACTCAGCATCCTCTTCGGATAGAACCACACTTTGTTGCAGCTCTTCTTGCATAAGTTGCATATTGGCCATTGCCTGTAATCAATGCGGTAGGTTGGTTCGGCGGATACCAGCAGGTCGAAAGAGCGTCAGGTTGAAGGTGGCTGTAAATCGTAACTGTTGTCATGTGTCGAATACCCATATGGTGGCAAGGGTGTGTTCCAAGACCTCCAAATCGCACCGCTTCGCGTCATGAATGATCTCGTCGCATGCCTGTCGCGAAGGGCGGGGGAAGTCTACAAGCTCCGAAGATGTATTATGTATATCGGTAGGAAAGTCATAAGCTCGAAGATTGGCGACACCCAAGGCATTTGAGTATGTGTGTCGGAGGTTCACTCGTTTAGCTTCGAAGGCTGGCAGACGCGCCGGAAGCAGGTAATAGGCAGGTTATTTTGCTGTTATAATAGGAAGTGGTGAATCGGCGCAACAATCGACGCGTCTTGTTAAGGAAACAGGGACTCGAGGGATGTGTCGAGAAGGGAAAAAGGCGATTTGCGACGATGACAAGCTCCCCTCGCGCCGTCTTTCGATGGGCGAAGTTAACAATGTTGGTCGTGCTGCAGCTGCCACGCCCCACAAATTAGTCAGCCAAGGGAACTACCTAATCTGCTGTAGAAAACGAACCATCAATGTTACTTCATTTGTTTACCTAATCCCGTGCGGTGGTCCACAGCTACTTGCATGTCCGCCGAGCTTGGGCCACCCAGCTAAGCCCGAATTGCCGTCAACCTCGAGCCACAACTTTGAGCCTACATCATTGGTCACTGAACTCCGACCTCATCACTTAATATCGCGAACTGCCTGTCAATCGAAGGTTTCGAGAGCAATTGCAAGCAGAACATCTGGTAGTGCGCAACCGTGAGCTCCAACCCCCAACAGCTATTTTGATGGCCATTGTACTAATTATAAATCGCAATGTAGTCCTGCATCCCCGCAATGGCTGTCCCCTTCGAAGCCCTGATTCCTTATGGGATCATTCTCGCTGTAAGAACTTCTAGTCGATTACGAAACCGCACCATAGACTACGGATACTAAGACTTGATAGATGTTCGGCGCGACTGGCGCTGGCCTTTCAAAACTCAAACACTGGAACAACGGAGGCAAGAGGGCGAGGCGATCGCTGGATCAGTGGGACCGACAAAGTACGGCGAATCTAAGAGGCGATGCACTTCCATCTGAACGTAGCTGACTTGGCCTTCTGTAGTGATGAACCGAGACCGCCGACTAACAGGATATCTACGAGGGCAAAGTGATGCGCCCATAGCCCCGGCAGGTTTCGAGCTCAACAACCCTTGGAGGGTACGTTCTTTGGGTCATGCGTACGTTCGCACTACTTACATGCTACTTAGGTCGAGAAGCGCTACGCATAAATGGGAGGAGAATGATAACGGAGGAAAGAAGACAAATTTTACGACGGATAACCACAACTTGTACAAAGCCTACAAAATACAGCATCTGATATTGAATTATTTTGGCCCCTTCATATTTGACAGTAATTCTATTTGGGTATCTTTCCAATAATCCAAGTCTAGCAGGCCCAAATATGCCGGAACGCCAATCCATCACAGGTCTATATCGTGATCTCCGGCCGGTTCTTATTCAGACTCTCTAGAAGCATGCAAGCCTGACATAGTTTCTGGCTCGACATATAGCCGCACTTCTCGCAAGTGCCTAGTTTCTGTTTCAATCTTATGGGAAGATTGGTGCCTGCTGACTTGGGTTGGCCATTGGTTGGGTTCGGCTTGTCGTGACGCTGACTTTCAATCTTCCCAGTCGTAATCTCTGTCTCAAGTCCTGCAGCTTCAGCCGCTTCGTTTTGTCTGAGTTGCTTTTCCATGGCTGCCATTTCGCCACCATTCGTGCGACCATTTGCGGAACCACAACCACCAATGTTATCCTCGTCGGCAGGAGCTTGTTGGGACGCAGTTTTCCCTTCACAACGACAAGAACCTTGTGTCGCTCCAGGAACGAGTCTTGCCATATCCTCACCACTTCGAACAACGTCCAGTATGGCACTAGGTCGGACCCGCTCCAAATTCTTAATCAGACTTCTAGCGCTTCCCCTGAAGGCTTCAGGGCTATATATGCATTCGGTACTGAAGTAGTCGAGCTTCTTGTGATGCGCGTACAGAACGATCTCCTTTTCATATGAATATTTAAGGGGTTTGCTCCTCTTGACTTCGCTGGCATCGCTTCCGGTCACGATACTTGTGCTCCTTGATAAGCGCGGCAGATCTCCTCGAAGGAGGTTCATCAGGACGGTCTCTGCTACATCATCGGCGTTATGTCCAGTGACGACATGCTTAATCCCTAACATCTTTGCGCCACGGTCGAGAGCCTGTCGCCGGAAGACACCACAGTAGGTGCAGTTGCCTTTCTTTCCGATGGTCTCAACAACCTGGTCCATGGTCCAGCCATATAGTTCATCGTAACCCACTATTTTCAGTGGCATGTCGTATTGTACCGCATTGCGCTTAACTGTCTCGAGGGAGTCATCTCTGTAGCCCTTGATGCCCTCATCGATACTAAGGAGCACTAAATCGACACCGTAGTTATGCCTTTCATTTAGTGTCTTGAGCACTGAGGCTAAAACTGTTGAGTCCTTTCCACCTGATGCGCCGATAGCTACCTTTTCTCCTGGGAAGAATAATTGTGACGAGGTTATTGTGTGATGCACCTCATCCTCGAATATTTGTATGAAGCAGGTCCTGCAAAGCTTCTGATGGTTTTTGGGTCTCTTGATCAACGCTCGCTCTGTCTTACAAAGGGCGCAGAGCGCGGGTGGCATCTTTCCACGTACTCCTGAATTTCACGGAGATTACAAATGGATAGGCAATATAGATGAGCTAATAATAAAGGAAGTGAATGACGGGATGATGAATAAAAAATAGAGAATTCAAGGTTTGACAGCGTTGACTCAACTCATTGCCGCAGACAGACAAAGTTCATTGATCGAAAGAATCTTAGTGGGGTTGAGAACCGGTACAAAGGTACATTGAGAACGGTAGAGGGGCACCGTGCACTAGTTTGCTTACGGACTAGCGTTTATTTTCTGCCGATGTTTTACCAACTAGGCACTGCGAAACCCTCACGCACAACTTTATTTTCTCCCAAGCTCGCAACTTTTCGCGAGATATCTTTTCCTTCTCACACCTCTCAAACTTGGTCGCTTCTTTTCACCCAACACGACCACACGACCAACTAATCATCATGGTAAGCTCCTGATACCCGAGACTGATGCGCTTGCGCATGTAGTCAATTAATTCAATGGCACTCGCTCGTCGAGTTGCTTTATATCCGCCTGTCGTCTTCGGACGCAGGTGAAGAACTGGCTTGAGATCTTCGCGCAGTGTGCAGAAATGCCACTCGCGATCATCTCTCTAGAGTTCAAGAAAGACTACAGTCAATGGAACACATTTGCTGATGTCTTTCTTCTCAATGACAGCCTCCCAAGTCCGGTAAGAAGGCCGCCCCGGCCCCCTTCGCCTCGAAGGCGGGTTCCAAGAAGGCACCTAAGGTGAGTACTAATCTCTTGATTTCCCATTATCTCCCATTTCGAATGCAATGCGATGCTAATGTGTTAATTAGAACCCCCTCATCGAGAAGCGACCCCGCAACTACGGTATCGGTCAGGACATCCAGCCCAAGCGCAACCTCTCCCGTATGGTGAAGTGGCCTGAGTATGTCCGTCTTCAACGCCAGAAGAAGATCATCAACATGCGCCTGAAGGTCCCGCCTGCCATCTCCCAGTTCCAGCACGTCCTCGACCGCAACACCGCTGCCCAGGCCTTCAAGCTCCTCAACAAGTACCGACCCGAGTCCAAGGCCGAGAAGAAGGAGCGTCTGGTCAAGGAGGCTACCGCCGTCAAGGAGGGCAAGAAGAAGGAGGACGTTAGCAAGAAGCCCTACGCTGTCAAGTACGGTCTGAACCACGTCGTTGGCCTGATCGAGAACAAGAAGGCTTCCCTCGTCCTGATCCCCAACGATGTTGACCCCATCGAGCTGGTCATCTTCCTCCCCGCTCTTTGCCGAAAGATGGGTGTCCCCTACGCCATCATCAAGGGCAAGGCCCGTCTCGGAACTGTGGTCCACAAGAAGGTATGCATTGACTAATTCGCACATTCCATTCGTCAGCTAATAAAATCTAGACCGCCGCTGTCCTCGCCATCACCGAGGTCCGATCTGAGGACAAGAACGAGCTCTCCAAGCTTGTCAGCGCCATCAAGGATGGTTACCTAGCCAACTCTGAGAACTCCCGACGACAATGGGGTGGTGGTATCATGGGTGCTAAGGCTAACAAGCGCATCGAGAAGAAGAAGAAGGCGCTGGAGACTGCTATCAAGGTCTAAGCATTACGGTCGATTATGGGTCATGATTTCTAGATTTGCACAGTTCCGGCGTTGGAGGAGGTAAAAGGGAATACCAAACCACATGGATTTGCATACAGCCTACTCCATCTTCAGAAGTTGACCAACGACCAATGTGACAAATGATCAATTAATCTTCCCGTACCAGTGAAATGAAAGTCTTCCGTTCCGTATGCCAATACTGCCAATACCAATTAATAGAGCCAAGTCTGACGATATCTCTTGGTAGTTATCTCGAGGCGTTGGATTTCCCGATGCCCAGTAAATTGGTATATAAATATTGTATTTTGTGATATTGCCGAATAGGGATAGTCAAGCCGAGCCGAGCCAAGAGCGTAGCCAAGCAAAGAAGCCAAGCAAAGCCTCGTCGTAGCGTCGTATTTCCGTGGACAGGACGGGAATCCAAACAGAAAGCGTTCCTGAGGGCTGGGTTTCTGTAACCTTGACATATGCATATGTAACCAATGCATTCATTCGAGCTTCGCGTAAAGCTTACGTACTGCACAATTGCACAATTGGTAAAAAGAAAAAGGCCATGTGTCATAAAGATGCGAGGGGTTATAATAGGTAGGTACTCACACTAGGTAGGCATAATATACAGGGCAGAATACAGGGAAGTCGATCAGGAGGCATAGTTATGTTCGTAGCGTTTGAGATTCCTATTTGCTAGGTCGCTTTTTCCTGATATCCGTGATACATACAGGTCGATAGATAGGGTAACCGGTTACATACCCAGAGGTCGTAGGGGTATCAGGTAAGGGTGCTCTCACCGCTTTCTTCCCGGTTGCCGCAAGCCCTGTCTGTGGTTCCTGGCAGGGATTCCCGCGAGCACGTTGCACAGAGATTGGCTATTGGCTATTGGCTCGAGGGGGGAGGGRGCTACTGACGGGAGTATGTCCGAGGAAGAGGAGGTAGGCGAAGCATATGGCCAGCTGCTTTTGCCAATGTACCTACCCTATCCAATGCCCGTGTCAGGTAGCTTTAGGATGTATGTTGCGCTTGTCTGGATCTGTGCGGCTTTGCGACTGTGACGGGTTTCATCTTATCCCATCTTTATCCCACCTTGTCTCTGGGTATGTAGTGCATAACGCCGAAGGGGAGGGGAGGGAGCTTAAGCTACATGTACATCAGACCTGGCAAGGGTACATACACACGCTATTGAGTCTAGATAAAACAACCAGGGAGGAAGGAATAGATATGTATTAGAGTTGAGGAAATTATGTGTACAGTGCTGTACTTATAACGGCCGGTGTCTGAAGCTTGTTGCTTTACCCCGGACTCCGGACTGGCCGATCCTGTCTGTATCTCGATAATCCCAAGCCAACGTGTAATATTAAAAGCCCTCTAGGGCGCTGACGCCAGGTCCGTCAGCTTTGCTACATAGTCTGAGCCTCTTCCTCCTCGGTTACCGTGTCCTACGTGTCCTGCTCTGTTTACTTTCACTGGATCTCCGTATATCTTGTATAAAGCCTCCTTTGATCCGTGTGGTGTGTGCGGGCGAAGATTATCGCACATATCGACGACGACCTCAGACCCATTTCTCTGCCTCTTTACCTAGGTTATTCTCACCAACCCCATCGTGCCATTCACGCATCTCCGTACGATCAACGGGCTCCTCCGAGGCATCACCGAAGCACAACTGAGCGGTATTTCGAACAGAGCGCTAGGAAATCTCGGTCAACTCGTTTCGTTATTCAGCAAACTACACAAAGACCCTCTTAGTGGTGTGCAGAAGTGGGCGAGCGCCAGATCTGATTGGGCTTGGGACTTCCTAATTCGCTCACATCCTACATCCCACGTCCAGGCCCGTTTGGGTGGGATCCTGCGTTGCCGCTCGTGGCCGGTATACCTACAGAGCTACCCTCGCCTCAAGGATATAAAAGGGCGCAACCCAGGCGTCCTCAGACAGCTTCCGAGATGCCTGCTCCTCCGCGTACGTTGTTCTTACTCCCTTTTCCTATTCCTATCCCTATCCCAGTTMCCCCGCCAAGAAAAGGAGGACGGTGCCTCTAGGATCTGGATCCACAGGGGTGGAAACCGGCATCTCATAAATAAACTACGCTTAAATATTATTTTTTGAGATCCCGAGATTGGCGAGGGTAACCCTTTGGCAAAAAGACCGTTTTCGCTTACCATGGCCGCAGAAGATGCCTTCGCCTATGCGCTGAGCTCCAACCAAGCCTGGGCAGGCTACAAAGGCCACCAGAACCCCGACTTCTTCCCCAAGTTGGCTTCGGGACAGTCGCCGTCAATCTGTGAGTCTCTTACCGTTTCCTTGGCATACTAAGTATGGTCATGTATATAGTACCACTATATCTCATCCTTTGTTGAGATGCGAGATGAGATGAGACCCACTCAACAGAACACTAGCATAACCTCGGGCGTCTTAGACCAACGAGGGCGCCAAGTGCGACCTGTCAGTGTGGAGATCCCGGGCTCGCGGAAACCGAACTTCCTATCTCCTATTGATTATGTAGTGAGACGTGGGATAAGCTTCGAAAAATTGAAGATGAGACGGTCAATGCGGGTAAACGCTAACGCATTGAATAGTATGGCTTGGCTGTTCTGACTCGCGATGCCCTGAGACGACAATTCTGGGATTGCAGCCGGGTGATGTGTTCACGCACCGCAATATCGCCAATATCATCTCGCCGACCGACATCAACACTTCGGCTGTCATCGAGTACGCAGTTGTCCATCTCAAGGTCAAGCACGTCGTGCTATGCGGACACTCTGCGTGCGGTGGTGCAGCAGCAGCGCTGAGCGACAACCGTGTTGGTGGCGTGCTGGACACGTGGCTGACGCCATTGAAGGCATTGCGCAATGCCCACCGAGAGGAGTTGGAGGCCATCAGCGACGATAAGAAACGCGCGGTGCGCATCGCAGAACTCAACGTCGAAGCCGGTGTCAACGTGTTGATGGCCAACGCCGTGATCCAGGACGCCATTGCCGAGAGGGGCCTCGAAGTTCATGGCACGCTATTCGATATTGGCAGCGGCCGCATCCGGGACCTGGGCTTTGGCACAAGCAAGGGAGGTCACAATGGCGTGTCCGGACTCAACGGCGATGCCGGCGACGTGGTCCGTGGCAAGCATGCGATGTTGGTGTTCCGAACGGATGGCGCGGGCATGCAGGCTCGTTGAATCGTTGGTGGTGACTCATTCGTGATTCGAATTGGGGCGTTCTACAAAAGTTGGCGTCTTCTAGGTTGGTTTTACCTACGGATATTAGTGATCTCGGCATGGTACGGCATGGCGGCGGCGGCGGAAGAGCATTTTGGCGAGTGGAAATTGGCAAGTTCAGTGAGAATGGATGACTACAGGTGGTTGGTCCTGCGATACCTATACCTATGATAAAGGACCTTGGCGGCGTTCGAGAAAGTCTAGTCTGGCGATGGATGGCATTATGGCATTGTGCATTGCGTGGCCCTGTGGCGCGTCGAGTCGCACCGTATTTGGCAATGGAAATAGTGTTTTATTGGTCAATTAACGGATTCATATATCTTGCATTCCCAATTGTTAATCTGGTGAGTTTATGTCTATGCTTCGTTCCGAAGTTGGATCTTGCTAGTTGGTTGGTTGGTCTATCTATTAATCGTCGCCGTTTCTGTCCGTTTGAGTTCAATTCTCGTAAGTTGCCAAGCCTGTCCCCTCCATTCCTACGTCACTTTTTGCGCCCTAAGCCAAACCTTGAGGGTCCTTACTACGCAGCTACGCACCTATGATAGCGGGGTAGCTTCAGGCGAGGTAGGTACAGCTATAGTTCCGCCGGCTTGGTATTTCGCTGTTCGCCAATTACGGCCAGCTCTTGACAAGAGCCGTCACACCATCCCATCTCCATTTATCTCGGACTTAGGAGGATCAAAGGAATGTGTGTCAACGCCAAGATCCATGGCATTCTGAAAGAATCTTTCGTGGATATCATTAGTTACTTGACTGTGAAAGATGGAGGGTATGGGTGATGTGTGTGTTCGGCCAAATATTTCTCTCGGCTACCGAGGGTTGGGTCTGTCTTCCGACTTCGTCACGAACACCTAATCTCGACATCTCTGGGGAGTTTATCTAATCCATCTGCGTACGCAATTCCACATAGCGAGGCTACCTATCAGTGGGTAATGCCGATACATCTATTCTCAAAATTCTACTCGCGCGACGTCAGACGGGCCCAATTATCTAGTTGCGATCACCTTAATCTCTATAGCATCTGAAGATTGTATTCGCTGTGTGTAACATCCGAAGCCGGAAGCAAGATGTCTTTGACAGTCCTTTCTGATGAGCAAATTCGAGGCATGCTGGAGAGCCTTAGTCAGGATGAGGCTCAAGGATTTATCCAGACGCTAAGAAACGCTCTTCACGAATATTCGACTGGTACACAGTCGATAAAAGACGGCGTCGTACACCAGCCCGAGCGGACGTCCGTACATTCTAATACCGCCGGAACAACTACACTGTTTATGCCGTCTTTCAGCAGTATTGGACATGCGATAAAGGGTCGGTCTGCCAACCTTGGAAGCGCTGAAATTTTCAAAATCCAAATTATGCCAAGGCTAACAAATTTATAGTGGTGACATTGTCGTCACCATCATCAGATCCCACACTACCTACTATTAGCCCCACAGGCTCGCTGACCCTCTATTCTCCCGAAGGACTGCCTATAGGTTTTCTTCATGCGCAGACTTTAACAGCTTTCCGTACCGCCCTTGCTTCGTCATGCCTTCTCATCAAGCGGGCTGCAGTACGCACATTGACTGTCTTTGGCTCAGGCTTGCAAGCGTACTGGCACATCCGCTTGGCGCTGATGCTGCGGGGCGATACTATTCGCCAGGTGTACATCATCAACCGGAAATTCAGCGAAGCTGCGAGGAGTACATTCAAGAAAATTCACGGAATACCCTTGGAGATTAAGCAGCGTGAGGGATGGGACCAAGCACAGTTTAGTCTCCTCACCCCTGCTTACGGGGAGTACGAGAGACTGCAGAAAGAGCATGTCAGGGCGGCGGACGTTATCTACTGCTGTACACCTAGCACGGAGGACTTGTTTGACGCGAGTATACTCACGAGCCATGAGGGGCGTAGGAAAGGGAGGCTGATTGTCGCCGTCGGAAGCTATACACCTAACATGCGAGAGCTACCTAAGGAATTGCTACTTCAGGCTACTAGAACCCATTCCTCTGGTCACCTGCACTATCATAAACATGCCACAGAAGGTGGGGTCATCGTCGTGGATACACTAGACGGAGCATTGAAGGAAGCGGGTGAGATTATTGAGGCGGGTTTGCAACCCAGGCAGCTCGTCGAGTGAGTCCCCTAACATAGACTCCCGGTATTTCATGAAGGAAAGCTGACAAGGAGTAGGCTTGGCGAATTGGTAATGATCCATAGACTGGCTAAGGAAGAAGAAGAATCATTAACCTCGCGGAGCTCAACGGATACTTCCTCTATGACTGAATCTCTTGATAAGCTGGACATCGGATCGTCCGGCTCAGCCATGTCTTCGGTTTTCGGGTCAGATACGGCCTCGGGTGGCGGAGCCAAGCGGTCCTCATCGCGCAGTCCAAGTCGCAGGGGCAGTAGCAGCGGCTTGTCTCTTCCACTGCCCCCGCCATTCCACCGGCGAAGTTCGAGTAAAGGCGGCACCGACGACCAGGGGAACAAGCAATCTGCACATGACCATCACCTTTCACGCTGGCTTACGGTCGGCAATGTCATATACAAGAGCGTGGGGTTGGGACTCATGGACCTCGTGGTTGGCTTCGAGGTTGTCCGGTTGGCGAAAGAAAGGGGATTGGGTAGTCACATAGAGGGGTTCTCTTCGTAGTGCGGAGGACGTCCCCCGTTGGTACATATCATGAGCGATCTGGAGTTGCCTACGGTCTTCAGACGCGAGTGTCGGGGTCAGCGAATGACGTAGTAGGTCTAGACTTAGAGCGAGATCCGGGGAACGTGCGTAGATCAGATTTAGATGCAGAAGATGATGCAACTTGCAATGGCATGTTTGATATACTAAACGCCGTGCGGATATAATGTACAGTGCTGTTCGTCCGCCATGAACAACCCTTGCTGATCATGACTATATGATCATATATGCGATGATATACCAAGTCCCTGAAATATTGTATCCAAAATGACGTATCTTTCACACACAATTTACTCAGCAACCCAGACGGCAGCCATACCCATACCCGTGCCAACGCACATACTCGTAACACCAATCTTCTCCCCGCGACGCCTTAACTCATACAGCAACGTGCTCACCTGTCTCGCACCCGTGCATCCGAGCGGGTGTCCGAAGGCGATCGCGCCACCCTTGGGGTTGATCTTCTCCTGGGGGATCTTCAGCTGGTTGGCGCACCACAAGCACTGGCTCGCGAACGCCTCGTTGATCTCGAAGATATCCACGTCGTCGTTCGTCAGGCCGCCGGCCAGCTCGAACACCTTCGGGATCGCCTTCCACGGCCCGATGCCCATGAGCAACGGCTTGACGCCGACGACGCTGGCCGCCACGAACTTGCCGAGGATGGTCTGGCCTAGCTTCTCGGCTGTTGATCGCTTCATGAGCAAAACGGCGGCCGCGCCGTCGCTGATCTGCGACGCGTTGCCCGCGTGGATGGACCCGCCCTCGGCGAACGCGGGCCGGATCTTCGACAGCGACTCGACGGTGATGCCCGGTCGCACGCCCTCGTCCTTGCTGACCGTCACCGTCTTGGTCTCGCCGCTCTTCGGGTCCGTGACTTGCACGGTGAGCGGGTGGATCTCCTCGTCGAAGAGGCCCGCTTGCTGCGCCTTGAGCGCCTTCTGGTACGACGCGGCGGCGAACGCGTCCTGGTCTGCGCGCGAGATCTTGTATTCTCGCGCCATGTCCTCCGATAGCACGCCCATGGGCACCTTGCAGTTGGCGGCTTCCGGGTGCGACTCGAGGAGCTCGGAGAACTCGGTTACGGCGGAGGGGCTTTGGGGGAGGKGTTAGTAAAGTTTGTAACAAGATTTGGTGTGGTACAAGGTGGTACAAGGGAATAAGACGGGGGGGAGACATACCCGTATTGCAAGCTCATGCTCTCCACACCGGCTCCAATACCGATCTCGATCATGCCGGCCTTGATCTGGTTGGCGACGTCGACGCAGGCCTGCAGGCCGCTCGAGCATTGGCGGTTCAGGGTTCGCACAGCTGCAGTCTCAGGCAGGCCGGCGACTAGGGCCGCAGCGCGCATCTCGGTTGCGCCACCGCCTGGGGCTAGAACCTCGCCGACGCATACGTCCTCGACGAGCGCGGGGTCGATCTTGGAGCGCTCCAGCAGACCCTTCAGCGCACCCGCCATCAGGTCGGCCGCCTGGGTGTCCTTGAACGCGCCCTTTCCGCCTTTTGTGAATGCCGTTCGGAGACATGCTGTTACTACGATCTGTTGTTCGATTTGTCAGCTCGGTTAGGACTTCGAGTGGCTGACGGGCAGCTCAATGTGCATGGCGGGGGTGGAATTCGGGGTAGCTTACGTCGTCTGGGTTCTTCTCGAGCAGCTTCTCCCGCACCGATTTGGAGCCAGAGAGCTGGCCTGAGATTTGTGATAATCGCTCGAGGGCTGTGGTTGATTCACTCTGTTAGTTACGAATCCCGCCACCGTGAACTCTGGGGTTGACAGGAGTACTCACCACCCATTTTGCTTATGTCTGCTGGTTCAGCGCCTGGTTATGCTTATGGTCTTCGTCTCGGTGATGGTGATGATACTATGTGGCGGTGATTAGGCGGACTAAAATATTTTACTAGTGTACAGTTGAATAGGTAGTTAATAGTTGAGGAAGATAAGTTGAGAGGAACGGCCTTGAAGTTTATGATTATAAGAAACAGTAATCTGACAAGTCAAGCTGCGCATTGTACCTCGGATCAAGACATGGGTCTGGCTTGCGCTTGTAGAGTTCCGGTAGGAACTTTCAATTCCTACCAGTGCGTACCTCCTTCGGCCTGTACGCGCTATCCGCTAACACTGATGTCAGAAGGCCCCACTCCAAAACGGCCGAGGCACATGTCGGAGCCAGCGTCCCTTATATTTAGCGCTGCTTTAGCGCCTCTTCACATGCCAACCTGCCTGACTGCCCCAGACTTTTTTCTCCGACTTCTCCAAAGTTCAGTGGCCACTCGCTGCAGATTGGGCGCATCTTGTGACTTTTGCATGCCTTCCCCGAACCCCCAAATTTCTAGCCGCAATCGTTGCAAATGTCTCGGCGCGACGGTATGAATTCAGGTGGGTTAGTAGCTTTGCTTACACTATCTCAGGTCCCTTAGCTGGAGCGCGGAAAGCTGCGTCACGGGTTGCCAGTATGGACCTACGTACCCAAATAGCCTAGTGTCTGGGTCCGTCTTTGAACCCTCTGTCTAGACTACGATTACGTGTGAAGCATACAATTGGGGCTATCTAGAGAAGTATACATGCTCAGCGCTGAGCTGTTTCTACGGTTATACCACGAGGCTGCTTATCTCCGCTGTGCTACACTGCCTCACCGCCCATAATGCAAGGGTGAAGGGCCCCGAGCTACTAATATCGCAATATTTGTCCTCATCCTTCCAGCTTCTAAAGTCCTCTTGTATTAAGCATCCTTTTGCTACACATTTCCTATGATCACCCGGTATCCTTACTAATCCACGATATCTCCAAGAATGAACCTTTAATGTTGAATTTATTAATATTGGAAATTTTGAGTAGCGAATTCACCATGAGCAATGCTCAGCGCTACAATCCAAGAGCTCATATGCACATGAACTATCCCCCAAATCTAGAACGATTCCTTTTCCCGCCTATACCAATGCCAGCTTTATACCCAATCTATATCCGTCCGTCCTCGTGAGATACTGATTTTCTAATCATTTAAATTTTCATTCTACAAGTATGCATGATATATTCGAACCTGGGATGCACCTCAAGCGAAAGATTCCCTTGTGTTCACTCTGTCGATGTCGTACGGGTTGCCTTCGTAGGTCCTACTACGCGAAAGAGGTCGACCGTGGGCATCGCTAGTACCCCAAGAGTTGGTGCGTCTGTGGAGTTCTTGGGAGGGCGGCAGTCCTGCGATCCCAGACTCTGAGTCGTCAACGCTCTCGGGTTTCTCGTCCTGTCTAGCGTTTCTTTCCCCTTGCTTTTCCTCTTCGGACTCATCCTGCCCCGAACTGGTACCGGCCTGAGCCTCTGCCAGTCTCTCCACAAATGCGGCAGATTGGGCTGCGAATTTACACCGTTTTCGGATAGCTGCTCCGTACTTATAAAAGAGGAAGGGGAACGGGACACAGGCGAGTGCCAAGAAGGCGGGGATGGATGACGCCCAGTGGATACCGAGATTGCGGTACATATAAGTGGTGAACAGGGGGAAAGCCGCGCCGAACAGCGAACGGAGGACCGAATTTGCAGCCAGGACGGATGCAGCGAAAATGGTGTAGGAATCAATGAGGTAGTTCATGATACTCAAGAAGACCAGGACCATTCCGAATCCAAACGGAACGCCGGCCGCGATACTAGCTATCCAATGTATCGAGGGATAATTGGTCCAGGCAAACCAGAAGAGGCCAATGGGCAGGAACACACTTCCTACCAAGGTTGGCGTGAGACGAGCCTCAGGAGGGGCGAAACCGCCGTGTTTCTCCTGGACCCTAATGTACCGCTTGTTATCCGGGAAGGTGTACGCTATCGCAAAGAGCATACCGACCAAGATTCCCAGGAAAGCAAGGCCCCCTATTCCCGCACTCCACCCACGGTTCTGCTGGTAGACAATAGGAAACGCGGCGAAGAGCATGTACAGGGTACCGTAAACAATGGCCATGTAAACGGACAAGAGAAAGACGATAGGTTCCCTGAAGAGCAGGATCCAGGGTCTCGAGAGAGCGATTTTGAAGGACTCACCCAAAGCAAGCCGCCCTTGGTCACGGTCGACAATACTAATATAGTGTTTCCCCGTCATCTTTGATAGCTTGGCGGCACGCCGACGCAGCAAGACTGGGGCATACGTCTCAGGAACAAAGAAAGTTCCCAAGAGCCATAGGGTCCCGCTAAAGGCAGCTAGGAAACCCATGACCCAGCGCCATCCAGCACCGATGCCCAAAAACCCACCTATGATAGGACCAATCACGGGACCAAGGAATGGAGCAGCCGCAAATATCGCCATAGCCTGCCCTCGTTGTGCGGCGGTAAACATATCAGCGATGACACCGCCAGCGTTGGTAAGCGGGGACGAGCCGAACGCACCGGCGAAGAACCGAAGCACCATCAGGGTCTGCGCATTCGGCGCGCCGGCACACCCGGCGTTGAACGCGGTGAGGGCGCCGTACGTGATGAAGAACAGGAGTTGGCGGCCGAAGAGCTCACTCAGGGGAGCCCACAGCAGAGGGCCGACGGCGAACCCGACGACGAAGAGCGACACGCCCAGGATCGCGATCTCCTGGCTAATGTGGAAGGCGGCTATGATCTCGGCGACGCCGCCCGAGTACGCTGACGACACGAGGGCGACGGCGAGGGTCGCGAACGCCACGACGCCCGTGATCAGCCACCGCCGGAACGCGCTGAAGTTCATCGGGTTCCGCGGGTCGTCCGGGATCCATTTCACCACGTACGGATCGGCTTCGGTGCCCGACCCTTCGTATGGGAAGTTCGCGACCTCGGGCGTGATGCCGGCCTGGTCGACGACCAGCCGCCAATAGGGTAGTTCCATGCTCGAAATCTCGATGAGCCGATAATATCGCAGATATGGGTGACGTCGGGGGGTTCGGCTAGGGGCGATTTAGATTTAGACCTATGTAGGTAAGAGGTAGCATCAGGTGAGCATCTGGCCACAGAAAGCTTGGAGGGAAAAAATGTAGATGACCCTATTTGGAAACCGACAGGGCGGGCACCTTTGTTTAACTATCGTGCAAGCCGTACGCATACACGGTCCAATTTTTTTTCTGAGTAATTATGATGAAATCCGGCGTGTCAGAGCCGAATAGGAAAGCAATCTATCTGACTCCATCTTCATAAGTGCGAGCATAACTGCATAACTCGGATGAAAATTACTGCATCCGGAAAGCTGAAGAAGTCATGTTGTGCATAAGGCGCTCTCCGGATTACTCGACTGGCGCTGCTTTGTCATAGATCTAGATAGTGCCGTTCCTAGATGCTTCCATTCGGGTCCTAGGCGTTCCGCTAACTGGTCTTGTGCAATGAATCAGGGCGACCCCACCGCTGATTCAGTGGCGGGGACTACGGAGTTCGACGGCATACGCAATCCCGCACGGGATTGGCGTGCAGATCTGGTAAGCCGGTGCCTCTGCATCGACCAGGTAACCAGTGACGCTGCATTCCAGAGAGGCAGTGCCCAGGGCTCGTATACTCAAATACCGACATATTCAAGGTTGTCGCCCGGGACCTCTTTGTGGATATATAACTTTTCGGGTCCGTGTCACCCTGCATGAATTACATCCAGCCCTGGAGCAGGAAAACAGGCCACGCCCGATCCTCCGACGGTGATTTGTGTGCATTGTACGTGCATCCTAGATGGCACAGGCCTTCATGGCCGCTGAATCAGTTCTATACGACGTGGAAGATCATGGCGGTACTGGAAACTTGGATTTTCTCCGTACGGTTTATATAAATCGGTTCATGGTAGTATTTGGATTGGAAATGTGATGTACATAACTTGATAATCAGCTATTCGAAGTCAGAGACTATTAATACGACTAAATACTCGCATCTACCATCTGAAGATTACACAACATCTAATTAACCCCTATTTTAACTGAGTTCGCGACTTGTGTCTTAATATGGATCACGAGCTGAGGTTCGTCTGGGAGCAGTATGGCGGCTATCTGCCTCACTTGGGGCTAGCCTTTGTCGTCTTGGTATGTGGCCTAAGTGAACCCCTAAACATCATGCCGTCGACTCTAACACTTTGACTTGGTAGGGAGCGATCTATGTTATTGGTCGCATATTCTACAACCTCTTCTTGCACCCGCTGCGCCACTACCCCGGCCCGCTTGCTGCGAGAGCAACTCGTCTTTGGCGTGCCCGGAAGATCATGAAGGGGGACTTACCTCAGACTGTGAAGAAGCTACACGACAAGTATGGCCCTGTAGTCCGCATCGCTCCCGACGAGTTATCGTTCGTCGAGTCGCAAGCGTGGAAGGATATCTATGGACACCATAGCTCGTACGAGATGGCTAAAGATCCTAAGTTCTACCGCTTGCTCGGAAAACATGCTCCCGACACCATCGTCTCCGCCGATCGTGAGCGTCACAGCATGTTGAGGCGGCAGCTGGCGCATGGTTTCTCTGAACGCTCCATGCGCGAGCAGGAGCCCATCATAGGCGAATACGTAGACTTGCTCATGCAGCGGCTAGAAGAGCACTGCGAAAACGGCCAGAAGCCCCTTGACATGCGCGCCTGGTTCAACTTCACGACCTTCGACGTAATTGGAAACCTTGGATTCGGCTCGGATTTCAGCTGTCTGGAAAAGTCGTCGTATCACCCCTGGGTCGGATCTATCCTTCGCAACTTTAGAGACAACGCCTTTATGCGTACCGTAATACAGTTCCTGCCTCCGATTTTCGTGCATATGCTCAATCAGGCCGGTATGCTGAAGGGGAGGGCGAAGCATATGGAATATACGAGGCAGACAGTACGCAAGCGCATGGCCTTGGAAACGGAGAGACCTGATTTCCTCGAGGGTTTGCTGAAGAAAAAGGATCAACTGGTGAGTAGAGCGAATACCTGTCTCGATAGGAACGAAGCTGACTATGTCACTCACTAGACCGACGAAGAGATTTACCTAAATGCGTCCGTTCTCATTATTGCTGGTTCCGAGACCACAGCTACACTGCTAAGCGGCGCCATCTACCTTCTGGGAATGCATCGCGACGTTTTGGAGAAGCTGACCCAGGAAGTGAGATCTGCCTTTACCAGCGAAGACCAGATCACCTTGACTTCAGTCAACAACCTGAGCTACATGCTAGCGTGTCTCAACGAATCCTTCAGACAATATCCCCCGGCAGCGCTCGGTTTACCAAGAGTTGTGCCGAAGGGAGGTTGTAAAATCGCTGGGCGCTGGGTGCCACAGGATGTAAGTGGTCTTCCTTGAAAAGAGCCGTTACGTCTTCTATAGCAACATTGAGCTAACAGTATCGCACAGACTAGTGTTGCTGTCTGGCAGTTCGCGGCGAACTACAGCGAGCGCAACTTCACCAAACCGGAGGAATTTCACCCGGAACGGTTCTTAGGCGACAAGAGATTCGAGAAGGACGACCTCAGCGCCATGCAGCCTTTCAGCGTTGGCCCCCGGAACTGTATTGGAAGAAAGTAAGCCAGTCTATACCTGGATTGAACTATACCATGGCCTCTTACTGACTTTACTTCTCTCAGTTTGGCGTACGCGGAGATGCGACTCATCCTTGCACGAATCCTGTATAGGTTCGACTTTGAACTTGCACCTGGATCTGAGGATTGGATTAAGAACCAGAAGTTCTATACACTTTGGGATAAGCCAGAATTGCCTGTGTATCTCAAACCTGTTAGCACCCACTGAGTTTGATGATGTTTGAATAGGTGGGTGTCTGTTGGGCTTTGAGGGGAGGAGAGTAAAGTAGAAAGGGGCGTTTGAGTAGTATTAAGGACATTGAATTTGAAGGTATAATATAAATGCCGATGCGCATATGGATGATATACAGGCAATTTCGAGTGTGGTCATGGGAAGTTTGCATACAAGCGGATGGGAGAACGTTGTACAAAACCATGTATTACATCCTTCAATAGAGAGTCGCTAATTGGTTCGCCAATGCTTACAAGCCGTGTTTGAAGTTGGTGAACGGTGGGCTCTTCGCATTGGGTGTGTCGAATTGGGATAAGGGACTCGATCACTACACTAGTTATACTTGTAAATGAATTCTACAGTTCAACAGCAAACTTCATAATGTATTGACGCCGTGTCCAAGCCTATTATAAGGTCCGGATATTGGTTCAAAAACTCCCTTGTGAGACCCCAGCCTTCAGGCTTGGTGAATGTGTTATAGAACTCCGGTAGGATCACCAATTGACCGTCGTCGGTTGGGATGAGAAAGGGCTTGTTCCAAGGCCACCTAACTTTGAGACAGCAAGTCAACATGCCAACCAAATCCTCGCGATCATACGTATGTTGCTTTTCAATGAGATTAACCCGAAGCCTTGGCCATATTATGAAATCGGCAAAGAACGCGTGTGGGTAGCAGAGTTGCTCTGGCATGGGCTTTTGGAAGTCGTGAAGGCGTGAGAAGCGCTCCTCGCTTGGCTCCAACATCCATTTGATCATGTGGTAAGCCAACCAGCCAGAAGCGAGTCGCTCCGGGTCCCGGCATGGCCACCGCCGCGTAGCGTCGTGAAGAATACCGGCGAGGAAGTTGATTTTGGAACCGTATAAAATGTCAATGGGCTGGGGCGTCTCTGGGGACGCACGTACAAGATCCGGATTGCCGAAAGCCAGGTCGAAACAATTCGTCATAAAGGAAGAGCTGTCGATATGAACGGGTATCAAGTTCCACTGTGGGGGCATGAGCTCTCCTAAAGGTCTTGAGCACAGTCGCAAAACTGGTGTTGTGCTGGCTCCTGGTGACGTTTGATGTCCAGCGGAGTGAGTTGAACTTGTGTCTCGGTCGTCGTCGGACCCGATTCCGGGACGGGTCGTATTGAAGGGCGATGATGCTTCCACACTTTCTAGGATCGGACTTGTAATGGCGTTGTCCGAATCACACTGTGGAGGAGTGTGGCGCGTCCACGAAGCCACGATACGTCGGACATGCTCCTGACGGCCTCGCAAAATCTCATTCTCCCGTCGCAGGCCAGAGCATACCTGGCGCAAGCTCTGTAGTTCTCCATCGAGTGCGATGATGCGTCGCTCGAGGGCTTCGACGTGTGCGACGCGCTTGTCCCGAAGATTCTGCTGGGCTCGACGGTCACGTGCCCTCTTCTTAACGAGCGACTCTGGCATCTCTTGGTGACTAGGCATCGTGTTCGAGGAGCTAAGGAATGCAAAGAGTGGGATTGGAGGAGTGGCTAAATGACTTCGAATCAATGTCTACTTATTCAGCGGATCGGTCGGCTCGGATCGTTGCGATGTACCCAGGCAGCCGGAATCTAGTGGCAGGCCGACCGTCCGGGGGTCTAGGCATGTCATAAGTTGTTCCATATTCCCTACCGAGCATTGGAAGTGGACTGTATCCACCTCGATGAGGAACGGCCTCATCTATAAGACGGCTGTCAGAACAGCTTTTCGAGACAATACTTTGATCTCATAGATACCTGTCCCAAATCCCCATATAATGGATACCGCCGCCGCATTGACGGCGGCGTCCTTTGATAATCGCATATACCCGCTAACTGGGTACGGAAACCATGTGACGTAAGCGCCGTCGATCTATTCGCAGCGCGCATAACATTCTGCTATTTGATCCCAACGGCATCGTCCCGATCCTGCTACTTGGGAGATGTGTCCTTTCTTTCAATCTACAACATTAAAACTCTATGTCTAGCTGGTGGGACTAGCCTGAGCTGCTCTTAGTTATGGTCACATTATATCACCAACTCCGCGTCTACTGAGACTTTGATTTGGACATACTAAATCGACATTGGCCTCCTCCTAGTGAAGTTATGGGACCGAATCCCCAGCTCAACTCTTCACAAGGTCAGAATCATGGTGCTGGATATTCAACACGAGTTTCTTCAAGGAAAGGCCGCCCCCGTTTCGGTAACTGGATCCGCCCTGGCAATGGAAAGCATTCTCGAGGAATCGTCATCCCTTAGATCCTAAATGCTAGCTAGCTAAATCTAACTATAGCCGCTACAGGCGAATCTTTTCGATACCAGAAATGGGCTGCTGCGCGAGATCGAGGAGCGAACTTTCCTTCGGACTCTTCCCTCGTCTCGAATCTGGTAACTTGCCGCTACTACATCTCTCGGCCGCCACACCTCCACAGAGTTTCAGCGAGGGTGATGCGTACGAACCCCTCAAAGGCCTTTCCGAACGCATGGCAACACAAGAAAGCCAAACTCTAACTCCAGGTCTTGACCAGCCCTTAAAGTTCGGCTGTCCTTTTCATAAGGCATATCCTTCTAAGTTCCCAAGTTGCAAGGAGCGAAGTCTAAAGGACACTCCAAGAGTCAAGTTAGTATGACTCTAACCTCATATATGCCTGGTATTACTTCAGACTTATCAATAGGGAACATATATACCGGAGTTATCTGGTCTTCCAGTGTCCTTTCCCTGAGAAGATGGCCTGGGGAATGCACCAGCTTTCCAACCTAGCTTGTACAAGTGTCGACCATGCGATCAACCAGGAGCAGAGAGAAATCCTGCGCGGCAGAAAAGGTCTAAAGGGCACTTCAGAGCTAGATAGGTGGCTCCAGATATACAAGATTGTTTGCCCAGAAGCAGTGCCTCCTTACCCGTCCCCATGTAAGTCAATTCCATGTTTTCTATGAATCGTTCTGACTAAATTTGACAGACACAAATGCCACATATAGTAACGAGAGCTTGCAAGAATTCGCAAGCTTCGCCCACCAGGAGATGCCCAATCTAATAAACGCTGAAATCAATACGTTATCAAGCCAATACACCATCTCTCTAGATGATACCGGTCGCCAGGCCATCCGCGAAATGATGGGGAAGGTTCTGAACAACCTTGTAGCTCGTTTTGAGAGCGGTCGGCCATCTCTTACACGTATGCTGCCAGCACAAAGCCAACAGGAAGATGTAGGGGTTTTGAAAAATACTGTTGGCGACTTCGACTTCGACTTTGACTTTGACTTTGACTTTGACTTTGACTTTGACTTTGACTTTGACTTCAACTTCGATTTCGATTTCGATTTCGATACGGACGTTGGGAATCTGGGGAATCCTGGACATAGCAATCCTCACTTCACGATAGAAGAGATGGCGGATGTAGGAACCGAGGCGCCTTTCTCCCTTGAGCATACACTGGATTCTGATGCCTACGACGATCTTAATACTGGGCTTGAGCGTCATAAACGGCGGCCATGAAGTTGTTTCTTTACAGGGAGATTATATAAGGCTGGCGAGGCAACCTTCTACGTGTCTGAGCACGTAATGCAATGCGATTTTCATCACGTATGAATCATTAAACTACTAGGCTAGCTAGTACGTGAGAACTCAAAATCATAAACAACAGGGGTATCCTAGGCCGCCACATCGTTTCCTAAACCTGCAAGAAGAATGAGGTAGGAGCCCCGGGTATCAGACCAAGAAGAAAAACAAAGCATCTCCTGAACTCTTAACAACTCTCTATCTGACGCGTTTTGGGTGCACTTCTAGATGGGAGTGAGGATTCACTCCGAGTCGTCATCGAGATCCATGTCCTCCATCGCTTCTCTGTCCTGCGTATCCCACGTACCCCACGTGTCCCGCGAGTCATCTGTGTCCTCTGGCGCGTCTGGTGTATGCGGTGCACGCGGTGTGTCCGGCTCAGGATCAGCTAGCACCGCAACACCATCAAGCATCTCTTGGTTCGTCGGGGACGGGTTGCTGAAATGGATCCCATGGGCCGCGAGACGCTCAGCCCATACCCGCTGCAGGCGCTCCGTGTCGGTGGTATCAAGGGCCAGGGCTTCCGCTCTGGGCACCCAGACGTCTCTCAGCTTCTCGTAGTCCGCGGCATTGAGGGTGATCCGTGGCTCGAAGTTGGCATCCGCGTACATCCAGCCGGACTTGGAGAGGCCTGTTAGAACCCAGACGATGGTCACGCATTGCCTTTGCAAGAAGCTTATCATCGCATCTACCGTATTCATCCACCACCTGTTGCTCCTGTTTGCGAGAGTCTCCAGGATGCCGGCTGGTGTGCTATTGGTGTTGGATAGCGGCCGCAATCTACTGACCATCCATTTGATTATTACGCCGTGCAGTTCGGAGACGGCAACCGGAATGGTGTTAAGCGGGGGGAGGGCAGTGTAGTCTGGTGTATTGTCTGTGGAGGGGACTTCGGACAGAATTCGCCAGACGCGACGGATGTAATAGTCATCCCATCTCATTATGACTTCTTTCCATCCGTATCGGTTTCCTGCTAGGTCCACAGCGAATTCTTCGCCAGTGTGTAAGATGATTCTATATACCGTGTGGGGTTCTAGCATGGTACTCTTTTTCTTGCCATCAGGGGTACAGCGTATGATCGGATGGTCGACGTTCTTGACTAGAATGGTGACTTCCAGGATTTCTTTGCATAGCAAGTCTGTAAATAATTAGTAAAGAAATAAAGAATATGAGGAGACTGATGGTGAGCTTACCACTCCAAAGCCACTCCTTTAAGGGTTGGATATGTGATACGACGTCGCGAGCATATTGGTTCGAAGAGGCCACTACAACATCGAGAGTCAGCGAAATGCTTTCCCAGGAAAGGGGTTTAGAAGTATCAGGTGTGCTTCGGGAGCAATAACTCCTCAGTCAGCTTATGGGGAAATTATGGCACCCGATATGGACCAAAAGGGGAAAAAGAACTCTTGGTGCTACTCACTTATTTCCTGGCGCTTTCCAGAGAGTCTGTCCCGAGGGAAAGGATGGATAAAGTACTTTCCTTGCATGGCCTCTAGCAGTGGGGATTCTTCTCTAATAGCGGTGACATTGTCTCTTTCATGGACCATTATGGGACTGAAGCAGGAGGCTTCGTCTTCGGCAAGAATGAAGACCGCTTGCATGATGACCACCGTCCGCTCTAGCTGCATTATATTCTTGCAGGACTCTCGATGATGGTACCAATCTTCTGCTTGGCACCGCCGGCTACAGTAGCCTCGGGAGATTGTGTGGTGCTTTTCATTATACCGCAGATTGCAACCTCCGCAGACAAGGGTGATGTCTTTTTCCCTGCAGCGGCTGCACTTCAAAGCCATCGTCAGTTTGTTTGGCAAGTTGTCGAAATCTTTCCGGAGACCCTGAGACGCGGCACCTCTGTTCGGAACTCCTTCCGGAAGCAATCTTTCTGGAAACCTGTCCTCCTTTCTGCCCTGCATGATCCATCGGCTGCAGGCGATAAAGTCTCCTTGGCGTCTCCCCCAATGGATACCTGGGTTGCCAAGGCAGAGATCTGCCAATCCTTCTATGAAGGGCTCGCGCAGACCCTCTTGGAGGGTCAGGACTTGACTTGCGACATCCCGCATGAGGGGGATATCGGGGTTGGTCTCCGTGTTGTCTGCTGTCTGATCTAGGAACCGCTGTAGAGCCTGTCGGTATTTATTATCCGTGTCTGGTTGGTAGCCGGCTCTGTCATCAAAAACCGGGGAGTCGAGAACCAGATCCTGGAAGAGCCTCTCAACCGAACCCCCGGCGTTAATGGTCCCAGAGCTGGACGTCATCTTTATATTAATTCGATGATAATAAAGGCAAAAATTGAAGAGGGGTGACACTGAAGGTTGACTGATAAGCTCGGTGATACTGCTAGCAGGGTTATAAACAACAAAAATGGTCGTGTTGAATATGGCGACAATGATGGTGAACCCAGAGAAAACGAAAGCTCTCCAGATATGACTGCTACCTCCGAAAAGTGTTAGGCAGCGCACGTTGCTGAACGAAAGAGGTTATCGGCAAGAATAACAACTACTTAGGTAATTTCTACAGTGTGGGCATTATGTTGAGGCACGTTTCCGTGATGCATGGACCCTTCTAAGTTACGTGAGTCGCTATTCAGAAACAAAAGAACAGCACGGCAACTGATAGCAACTGGTTACCCCAGAGATGGATTCCTAATTCAAAGCGCCAACTCGTAAAGGGAGCTTTGATATGCAGATATACGTGTATATATAGGTATCTAGGTAGGTAACTTAGGGCTTGTGTACTTCTTTTGCTATGGGAGGAATTGGGATTTAGCGAAACATAAGAAGCTAGCTTAGGGGGATATACGAGTTATGGATATGAAGCAAAGGATGATTCTCTAAGTTACCTATATTGTCTATAGGAGGTATTCACGTTAGAGTGCGTACCTATTATATAGGAGGTACACAGTTACACCTGAATACTTATCTTAGGTAACTAGGTAGTACACTTGGACTTCTCGTAGGGACTTGGTTTAGTATAATATATAAAATCAAAGAAGGGCCTTTAACAGATTGAAATATTGAATTTTACAATGTACTCAATTGGCCTCTGACTCAATTCAATGTTGGGTGATTGCTAGAGAATTAGGAGCTATCTAGTTTCCTGTGTAGAGGAGATTTCGAGAGTTGTCATATGCAATGACTCTTTCTACCTTACCTTAGTCTTTATATGCTGACATAACGAACAAATATCAAATTGGTAGTGGTTGGTATAACATACAACTCATGTCATTTGAAATTATATGAGAATATGGGGGAAATGGCGATAGGGTTGACGATGAAGTCATTCAGGGGCTGCTGACTAAGCATGACTGCCGGTGTCGATTGACGAAAAAGTCGTTACACGAGATCTCGGGATATGCTTGGTTATGACAAAAGATTATTCATAATGAGAATACGCCCCAATGGTGGGCAGTAAATGTTGAGGCCCCTTCTAGGCCCAGTATATGTGACCGCCACCTATGTCATTGGTGATATATTGCGACCCATTCGTTGATACTTCCCCGCTACGCAAGCCTCACATTGAGGTAACGTGGTTACCATCCATGGAGTTGACCAGTCGGGACACAGGGATTGAGACCGGCGTGGAGGCATTGAGACACGCATTCAGTTGCTACATAATTCAGCTTTCTATCTGTCGACCATGTGCAACCATACTAGAGCTGCGGGACTCAAAGCCTTATAGGCGAAGGTCACATAATACTATGAGATAATATTGAGGTAATTTAGGTAGGCAGGCTGGAAGGAACGAAAGCAGGAAGGCAGGCAGGCAGGCCGGTAGGTAGGTAGGCAGGTAGGAATAAAGGCGTCGTATTCCATGCCAAGGTCAGGCTACGTTGTTCTCTCATTCTCTGTTTCCATGTTTGCGGGCACGGAATAGACAGACTTCTCTCTTTCTCCAACGCAATGTTAGTTCTAACGAATAACTCAAGCTCAACTGAGCTCCTAGCGGCTTTTGCTCTCCTTGTCATCGGCTGGKATGTGTCATCAGCTATCTATTCGTGGTATCGTCTTCGACATGTCCCTGGTCCGTTTCTGGCTTCGTTCTCGTACTTGCCTCTAGCTCGGAATGCCTTGACCGGCAAGCAGCTTGAGTTTTTCGCTTCTTGTAGCAAGAAGTATGGCTCGCTCTTTCAGATCGGGCCTAATGAACTTCTGTCGGACGACCCAGAGGTCTTGAAGAGACTCTCAGGCGCGAAGAGCAAATATTGGAGGTCGGATTGGTACTCGGGGGCACGGTTTAATCCATACCACCCGACGAGTGAGTAACATCAAGGCTCTCTTATTCCTTTTTGTTTGTTTTGGGAGCCGGAGTCTCTCAATCAAGATGACTAAGTACCTGTTATCGCCGCTGAGACATGCCTAAAACTCCGGTTTCCTTTCCTAGGGAAGTAATTTAGGCACTGATCGTCGTCGCCTTAGTGTTCATGTTGCTGGACCCGATACCTCATGACAAGATAAAGGCTCAGCTTTTGCCTGGGTACAGTGGCCGCGACAACCCCAGCGTCGAGGCCGATATCGATACTCTAGTCAATGGCTTTGTCGACTTGATCCGAAGAAAGTACATCACTACACCCGGCACGGGAGGATATCGCCCCCTGAATCTAGCGCGAACCGTTTCTTTCTTCACCATGGATGTTATTTCTAAGTTATCGCTAGGGCAAGAATTCGGGTGCCTGGAAACCGACTCGGATCGACACAGCGTTTCTGAATCGTTTAATGAAGCAATGCCTTTCGTATCCCTAACCACCGATGTGTCCTGGGCTCGGAACGTTATGTACTCCACGCTCGGCCTGAAGCTTTTTGGGCCTAAGGAAACGGATTCTAGAGGAATGGGTCAAATTATGGGGTACGCTGTCTGAAAATGCCCACTGTTTAGTCCATAGTCTCCGCATCCGTACTGACAATTGCACCTGTACTTAGTTTGGCTAACCAGAGAGTCCGGGAGTATTTCAAACCGGGTACTAATAAGGACGAGAAGGAAATGCTGGTAAGTCGCCTGTGGAAATCTGTCATAATGACCTAACCCAGCGCGGTTCCTGCGAAACATCACTAATGCACATGCGTATGGAAGGGATCGTGGGTCCGTCATGGACTTACACAAGCACAGTGCGAAGTAGAAACACTTTTCATGTTCGTAGCTGGCTCTGACACCACCGCTGCTGCGATCCGGACAACCATGCTGCACATATTATCAGCCCCGCCCGTATATCAGCAGCTGAAGGATGAAATAGCCTCAGCTGTCAAAGAGGGACGGGTATCGCATCCAATAACCCAAGTGGAGGCAAGAAACTTGCCGTATCTCCAGGTACGTACGAGAGCCCCGCTCATCAAGCATTCGGATTAGACATGACATCAAGCTCGCGGCCTGACGGGGTGAAATGCAGGCAGTCATTTTTGAAGGCTTGCGAATAAAGCCTGTTACAACCAGTCATATATCGAAGAAGGTCCCCCCTGACGGCGACACGATCGATGGCAAATTCATACCCGGGGGAACAGCGGTAGGCGTGAACTTCCTATCACTTCTGCGCTCAAAGGCCATGTTCGGGGAAGATGCGGACGTCTTCCGACCGGAACGGTTCTTGGAAGTTGACGAGAAAACACGCATCGAAATGCAGCGGTATGTCGAGCTCGCTTTTGGGTACGGCCGATGGATGTGTGCTGGGAAGTCCATCGCTGTCATGGAGTTGAATAAGATTTTCTTTGAGGCAAGTCATAATTTCCCATTGGCCTTTCGGGGTTGCCCGTTACTCTGGATTCAGAGAGCGTGGCTGACTCGTCTGCGATGCAGTTACTTCGATATTTCGACTTCCAGCTCATTGAACCCGAGAGACCCATGATTACTTTCTCTCACAGCCTCTATGTTCAAAGAGGACTATTTGTGAGAGTCACGGAGTCTGCCATTTGACATGGGTTTTTATTTTGAATTTGACAAGGCCGCGCAACTGACTTGTAATTGGTATAATGGTTGTCATTCGTTTCTGGGGACTAGGGATCACGTAATGGTAAGGGGTATCTTGTTATCGTGAACTTAGGTACTACATCTGTGGAGATACATCTTGGATTAATGGCGGGGKTTCGGGKTACACTACATGTATGTGAGATCGGGCTTCACTTGTTTCGTACTACCGCCTAGATGTAGGTTGCTATAGCAGGTTAGCAGGTTATAGGTATGTACCTCGTGGCTTAAGCGGTGAACCTTGGGGTCCGAACCCCGGACCACTCCCTGGTATAGAGGATTGCGATCGCCGTGAGTGTGTACCGAAAGCCCACCAAGCCGTCATAGCTCCCCCCATATCCCCCATAATCTCCATAATCCCCATCTTCCCCGTCTTCTCCAGACTTCCCCTCAATTTAGAATATCTCCACTTTACCCGTCTATATCTTCGGGAATAGCACTCGTACGTCGTCCGTGTTGGGTGCAACGATTCAAGCTTTGCGAATATGGCATTCTTTCTATACTTGACCACCGTCGTGATTGGTGTACTCTCCGCGCTGCTTTATGCTCCAATTAAGCGCGAAGCTACAGTTATAGGATTATTCCGACCGCTGAGCTCTTGGCAAAATGTCCATGGGATTGAGAATCGAGTGATCCCGGACACAGTTGCGTGTGAGGACTTACATTACCACGAGCCATCCGGGCTACTATACTCAGCATGCGCGGGTGATATGGAAAAAGCGGCCGGCTGGTTCCCCGGGTATGTAAGCTGCATTGCATGCAAGATGGAAATCGTGATTGGGATCGAACGAGAAGCTAATGCATCCCTTGATATAGGGCCGGTTCATTGGATCACCCAGAGAATCCCGGGTACGGCACGTTTGTTGTGATTGATCCAAAGGTATGTTGTAATGCTGCTCATCATTCCTGGTCGTAAGCAATCGCACAGCATGGTGTACATAGGTACTCACACTCTTTCTAGACTCTGGAGTCGAAGAAACTCAAGCTTTCCGACTTTCCATCAACCGCATTTGTAACCCACGGAATCAGTCTTTACAGTCCACCCTCGGATCCTAGGACTGTTTATATATTCGCCGTAAACCATTTGCCAAACCCTTTGTGGTCGTCAACTTCATCGAATGAGCCTAAGGCGGCTTCGCGTATTGAGTTGTTTGTGCACACCGTCGGGAGTGATACAGCAAAGCATATAAGGTCTATCTCGCACCCCTTGATTAGGACACCCAATGACCTTCTCGCTTTGTCCGAGAAGGAGTTTCTCGTCACCAACGACCACTATTACCGAGATGGCCTAATGCGTCTTGTAGAAGACCTAGTCCACCAGCCATGGACTGATCTATTGCACGTGCGTGTCGATGACACTGATAACGTCACCGCGACAATTAGTATATCTTCAATCGGAGGGAATAATGGCTTGGGATGGGGTCCGAACCAGCAGGTTCTAATCTCAGATGCCACAGGTGGCAACATATACTTCGCGGAATACGAAGAAGATAACAAGACACTATCAGTAACCCACTCGATCAGCGCAGACGGTGTCGTCGATAATCCAAGCTTCTTTTCGGACCCTTATTCTGGTTTCGATGGAAAGGACTACAGCGGGTATCTTCTGCCTGGGCTTGGGCGTCCGATTGACTTTCCGGTGAACTATAAAGATCCCGCGGGCCAAGCCCCTTTACCTAGTCTCGTCTGGTACTTACCCGCAAGTGCAGGCAACAAGAAGGGAGAGGGCCGCGGAACAAAGCCAAAGCTCTTGTTCTCTGATGATGGGAATTCCTTGAGAAGTGCAACCACTGCAGTTATCGTCGCTATAGATCCAGCGACTAATGAAGGCAAAAGAGAGGGGKGGTTGTTTGTAACGGGAGTCGTAGCACCGCATATGCTAGCTACGAAGATAGATTTTGCTACTGCTCTTTCGTGAGGCATCGAATGTCTCGAAATGCTTTAGTTCATTGAAATCTCGGCTCTTGGATGAAGGGCGAGATTATTCCTGAACTTGTAATTTCTAATACCAACTCTCGTCAGGAGGCAGACATTAGCGGAAGATGTTGTACTTGGTCAAGAACGAGGATTCTTTGTTCGTTATACGTGGTTCCACAGCCATATTCAGCCAATCAATATCCTGAATCTAACTGTCAACGTCTCCCCTCCTTACAACGATGTTGTTATTATTATATATTTGTTCGGGCTTGCGCATACAAATTCCTGTCTGGTAAACAATGTTCTTTGTGATTCAGTGTTCTCATACAATGGTATTGATAGGTCAACATGCACGAATAAGATAAAGTCTTATCGGAATAGGGAATATCCTGTTTTGAAGAGGGACTCGAGAGCATCTCGAGATCTGCTCATCCGTCGAACACATGGAAACCACGAACAACGAAGGAGGTCACGAGACCGCTTCTCAGAAAACCATTCGGGGAATCGAGTCCTTTCTCGCAGCTCTCTCAGGATTGATTTTCTACCAAAACCTCCCCTACATTTATGAGATACTTGTGTTGCAGATCCTGGCGAGCATTCACCTAATTCCAAGAAGGATTCTACGATTCGTCGCTACTCTAATGTACAATGGCCTCGCTAAAATTTACAACACCCTATCGAGTATAATCCGCTATTGTTTGACTACTATTTCGGGCTTATACCGAAGCTTAATTACTACGACACGCTTCTGTTTGGCTGTCGTTTGGAGCATATGCCAAATCATAATTTTACCGATACGATACAGTTTTGTTATGATTCTGGGCCTCTGCCGAGTCTTAGCCACCGGAATATACAAGGGCTTAGCTGTGAGCTTTGGTTTCCTGTCTGCCGGCGTGCGCCGTTGTCTAGCTGTCTTTTCGTCCTTATACCAACGCTTGCCTATAAAATATGTGAGCCTGGGCATTATTCGCCAGATCATCGCAAAGATATATCAAAGCTTGCCTTCTTTGAAATTCGGGAGCTCAGGTACAACTCCTCAGAACTCGAATGGGGTTCAACAAGGCTTACCTACCGCGAAGCATGGAGGCCCCGGTATAATACGCCGAACTATAACGAGCATCTATCAAAACTGGCCTATAAAATTCGGAAGCCCTGGTATCATCCGCCGAACTGTAGCCATGATCTATCGAAACTTACCCACTATTACATTCGGAAGCCCTGGCGTGATTCGTCGAACTGCAGCGAAGATCTATCAAAGCCTACCTAGTGTGAAGTTCTTAGTCCCTGGTATAATTCGTCGGATGTTAAGTAAGGTCTACCAAAATTTACCTACTATTACGTATGGTAGCCCAGGAATCATTCGCCGAGCTGCATCGAAGATCTATCAACACTTACCTGCTATAAAATTCTTAGTCCCTGGCGTAATTCGTCGGGCACTAGCAAAGATCTATAATAGCTTACCTACTATCACATATGGTAGCCCTGGTGTGATTCGCCGAACTGCATCAAAGATCTATCAACACCTACCTGCTGTGAAATTCTTAATCCCTGGCGTGATTCGTCGGATGTTAGCCAAGATCTACAATAGCTTACCTACTATCACATACGGTAGCCCAGGAATCATTCGCCGAGCTGCAGCCAAGATCTATCAAAGTTTGCCTACTATCAACTATATACCTACCATTAAGAGCATTATAGCGGATATATTGTACGGGAGGACACCCGGTGACCCTTCAATCCCTACGTCTTCGCCTGAAAGACCTCCTAGAAGAGTATCCCAGGCTCCTTCCATCCCTCCAAATGTATTGTTTGTTGCTCAAAGCATATGTGAAGTCACGGTTCCATCCACAATTCCTCCCAGGATCAGCTTCCCGGTTTGATTCTCTGGATTTCTACATCAAAATCTAGATGAAATTGTTGGAATCCTAGCATAGAGTGTATACGAAGGTCTAGCTACTATTAAGTGATATCTCAAGTAACCACATGACAATTATTGGATCTCCGGGGGGGTTTTTTGGGCCAATACTTTTCTAGCGGCCCGTTTGACGTACGTCGATACGGTCTGGCAAGTTTGGAAAGTAGCACATCTAGGTAGTAGTTTGTTTCCTTTTCATTCGGCCTAGTATAGTGAGAGTTCTGGACATATGGAGCCCGCTGTATTGGAAGTGAATGATTGTTTTTGGTATTGCCCCCTTGAAATCTGCGTAGGAAACGGCAGTACCAGCTGTTCGGCACGTAGGAAGTTATGAATTGTTTTAATCTGAGTTTGACATGGATAAATACATGTTTAGAAAACGAAAAATATCATTCATATTGTTTATGTTGTCCGCACCTAGTAGAAGTTATTTTCCTACTCAAAAATATAAAATGACCTTTTTATATTAGGATAAAAAGAGGGCTTTGAATTGACTTTTATCTAACGCACTGTTACTACCTACCTAGGTAACCTTTGAAATGGGGTGTATGAACAGAGGAGTTCCCGTAAAGACTGAATTATTATTCTAATTATTCGTGGCCTGATATTCGCACAATGTCAGAATTTCGTAATGTGACTGTCTAATAGGAAACCTATCGTAGATTTTATAGATGTAAAAATACGAATTTATGAAAATAAGTTGGTCATGATCACCCCCATACCTCCTGAGCTATATCTCGTACAAGTTGTAATTTCTCCCACATCCTCTCCATGGTCATCCCCTTGCCMCCTGCCAAGCTACTACTGGAGAAACCGCATTGGGGGCTAATAGCAAGACAGTCCATTGCTTCATCCTGACTTATCCCCTGCGCAACAGCGACCACAGCGGCGGCAGCAGAGATCTTTCCTTTGATTGTGGCCGGGTCTTCTAGCTCGACCGTCTTAGTCGAGATTAGTCCTAGCACCACGTTCTTGCCTTTAGGGAGGAACCTCAAGGGCTCGAAGCCGCCCGCACGCTCCATATCATCAAACTCGAGATAGTATGTCTGGTAGTCTGTTTCGTTGAAGAGTTTATACGCGATCTTCTCATACGAGCCCGAGACCCAGTGCGTAGATCCGGACATGTTACCCCGACACAGATGCATCCCCGCGTGCAAGTCTGCTGGCTTATTTGCCAATAGCTGGTTGTGAGTTCGAGTGTACAGCTCTAGAAGCTCGTCCACGTCTGTGCCATCCTTTTTGCAGCCTTCAACGAATTGAGAAGAACAGAAGTACGTTAGATGCGGGTCATCCACCTGGATATTGCGGAGACCTGCATCGTAGAGCGTTTGGAGTTCGGCAGCATAACACTTGGCGAGGTCGTCAAAGTACTCCTGGTCCGACGTATAGCCCGACTCTTTGGTCCACGCCGTGCCAGGTTTGAGTTGAATATGCTGGTAGTTGGGTGCCGGAATAGTGAATTTCGCTTCACGCCATAGATCCTGAGGCAAGTTATCGCGGAGCGAAAGCCATTCCGAAAGATAAGGAGACTCCTTATACTCAATCTTTCCAGTGCATACAACTGCAGCTCGAGTCTTTGCTCCCATTTTTGCAAGGCCAGTAGTTGTCGGAAAGTCAGTTCGGAACGCATCGGGTATGGGGAGATTTGGTTTAGCTTCAAAACCGGAGAGCTTTTCGAAGAAACCACCATAGTAGATATGACGAGCGTATTCCCCGTCTGTAATAGGACGGACCCCCTTTTCCAGTTGCGTTTTGACTACTTCGCGAATTGCTTGTATCTCCGCTTCTTTGACCGACTGGGGGATCTCCAACGAATACATCTGGGAGGGGGAGGAGAGACTAGAACGTGCCTCTAGGAGGGATTGAGGTCGCAATAACGACCCTATGTGGTCGGCCCTGAAAGGCGGCGCCATCTTCAGTTATGTTCAGGTGGTGAGTTACTATGATATCTTGAGTTTAGGAATTGAAGTGGCACCAGCCGAGTTGAGGGTTTCTATCGACGTATAAACCCCTCCTCTTAATTTGGTATAGGCTATCCGCGGACCGAAATGAGGAGGTTACCGATATCCTACTCCGCATTAGTTCTATCGATTCACGCCAACCCGCAGGGGACTTGTCGGGAAAAGAGGTAGTGACCCTAGAAAGAAGCTATGCAGAGTGATATCTAGTAGACGAAGACCTTTTGCTAGCCTCCTTGTAAGTAGACGGTAGATATCGGCGATCATTGATACCTACGCCCTTCTAATTCAGTGGGTGCGTGGCCTGGTAATCCAGACCCACTTTTAGCCCCTGAATGGACCCCTATTTTTTGTATTGGAGAAAAAGAGGCGTCGTAATGAAATCCAACGAGAAGAGAAAGATTATGCCACCGGCGCGTAATGTAAACTCATTAAAACCTAAGAAAATAACCTTCAAATATTAGCCAGCGCCATGGTTGAAAGGTTCTTTTTCAAGTAAATCGGCGATCGCTACGGGGGGCGCCTTCTTCTCGTTGCGTATAGACATACAAGACTATTTACCACTATTTCTCTGAAGTCATACTGTAGACAGCTAAAACTAAAATGATACCTAAAGTTAAGAAAACACATCCGTATCTAAACTTTTGAATGTTTTCGGGTTTCAGCGACTTACCAGACTCTACTAGTACCCTCTCCGATGCCTTCTTTGATCGAACCAGTGCAGCCGAGCTTCAGGCATTTCTTACCTGCATGTTCAATAGTATCCACTATCATAAATCTGCTCAATATGAGTACCAGCCTTGATTGCTGTCTGCCAGGTCCATGGTTCAATCCCTTGACCTGTGCTGCGTAGTGTGATAAGGTATTGCTAAGCTCCGACTCGATTCGCAACTATCCCGCCGTTTGAAAATACGAAAATCCAGAGCATTTTATTCATCGAATGACTTATGATGTTAGCACACTTCCGGTTAAACCAGCCTTTTCGACGTCCTTACCAACCAGGTACTGCATGCCTAGAATGGCAAACCCCAAGTTTGACCTAGAGCACCATCTAGGCTGATACTATCAACGTTAAGGTGTGACGGTATGACTTATATCGCCTGTAGCATACGTTTCATCTGGTTTGATATATTAAGCAGCGTCCGCCGGTAATTAAATAACATTGAAGGGACATACTATCATCCTGACTTTGAACTTGCGTGTTGCGCCCGATTGCCTCAAGCATTTCCTACGTGCAAGTTGATAGACTGAGTCTTCATGTTTATCAGCAAAAGCGTGTCGCGGCCGAAAAAGGGGGGTGATTTCTTAAATGGGGAAATACAAGATGAGTAGTTTCACGACGTCTTTCAATAGTCCTAATAGTCTTTCGGAGACTCGATTTATTCTACAGGTATAATCCCCTAATCTTTTCAAAGTTGCTAAAAGGTTAGAGGATATTGTTTCGAGTTGAGATTTCACAGTTATTAAATCTTGGGACTGAGTGTTGGCTTGCTGTGATTGTCGGTCGGCTTGTTCCCCTATCATAGAACCAACGTCGGCAATTTTGTCAGGGGTTGCTGACACAAGCCCTATAATCAAGGAAGTCTGCTTCATGAGAGCATCTGAGCGAATATCAATGTGTTTCGAGATATTAACATCACTATCTCGCGCACTATTGGACATGCGATTGAGATTGCCCCTATTAAATAGTCAGTAGTCGCGTTATGATGGAGGCAGGAAGATTGCATACAGTTGTTGAGTACTTAGAAGTGTATTTACGGCGACCATTTGGGATAAGACCGCCTTTCGGAACT
This sequence comes from Hypoxylon sp. E7406B, assembly GCA_000931505.1. Classification (NCBI taxonomy): domain Eukaryota; kingdom Fungi; phylum Ascomycota; class Sordariomycetes; order Xylariales; family Hypoxylaceae; genus Hypoxylon; species Hypoxylon sp. E7406B. Next base: position 338,814 of record JYCQ01000114.1, on the reverse strand, counting down.
CATCAACATCCCTCTGCGCTATCATCGACCAGTGTAGCCTTGTTCCAATATTACTTAGACTTCTAGTGGTGCGGAAATGCCCGAGGCTGCCTTCTTTAGCTTGCATTTTGTCCGCCAAGGCCTGAAGTGGACGCAGGCAATGTACCGCTATTGTTCTGATTCGCTCGAGGGCATGGCGTTCGGTCTCATTCTCGGCACGAAGTTGGAGCACATGTTTAAGGGTACCCCGTAAGAGGTCGAGCTCAGCGCTGAGCTGTTGGAAATGGGCTGGAGCGTTCTTGTAGCTGCGTAGCTCGATATAAATACGTTCAAAGAGGCCAAGAATAGCGACCACGTCGCCAACAGCAAATCCGAAAGACATGGTCGCCTATATCTAACCACGTTCACAATTAGGGGAGCCCATCGATTGCGACGCCAGATGGCTTAGATCTCAGCCCCCCTCATCGCTAATTGGATAAGGCATACTTCTCCTCCATCAACTCCTCCTGATGGATAATATTGGGTGCTATGATGTAAAATTGCATAGTGTCCGTACTTGTCTGTATTTCTATTGAAACCACTTAATAGATCGATTGCCCATAGATAAGTACTTAACTAAGAAACGTGGATTGAGGTCGACAACTTATTTCGCCTAATATTGGGTGCCTACATATCCCTCTCGGTGTGGTTACAGGGGTTACAGGTAGTAATACATATAACAGTTACACAATGGCTTTGCCCCGCATCCTGCATCTTGTAGGAGCTCCTTGGAGGACAATCTGATGTAGTCCATCTACCTCATTTCTTCGTGGCAGCCTTAGCTAGGTCTGCGAGAGCGTCACGACGTTTGAATTTGGCATCCTGAATGACACCTATCATAATGCCATCAGTATACTGACTATATCAATCATATCAAAAATATTGGAAGGGCGGAGCGGTTGAGGACGACGATACATACCTGCATCAGCATCACTAGAGAAGTTACCGGTCCACTCGACGAAGGTGCTTCCCTCGAGCTCGCCCGAAGTGACAGCATAGCAGCGGATGGTGGAGAGAACCGAGGAGTAGCTGAGCTTGGGGTCGGCAGTGATGACGCTGTAGGTGATGTAGTGATTGATGGTCTCGGACAGTGTCAGCAATCTCATCTCTCGACATAGGGTGATTGAAGTCAACATACACTGTGCTCCTCCTGCTTCACCTCGAGCTTGGTGCCATCCTTGAATGTCCACTGCACTACATCGGTCTCATCGCTGGTGCCCTTGACATACTGGCTTGACTCCAGGGCAGACCAGAAGTTGGCGAAGTCCTGGACTATGAAATTTTAGATTGGTTGATGGGTGGTGGTTCGCTTCACTTACGCTTGATGAGATGCCAGACGTGACTAAGAGGAGCCTTGATGACGGCAGATTCGACAACAGAGGTGGAAGTGGGGATCGACATGGTGGTTACTGAACTGCGATGTTGAATATTGGAACTAAATTTCAACGAACTGCAATTTGATTGAAGTTGCAAGAAGGAAGAATCAGCAGGCGGAGTTGTGGAAAGTTATGCTGTTTTGAAGAAGTGAAGCTTCGTTTGAACCTGCAGCAAACGGAGTCATAACGTCACCGCATGAGGGGCATCCATAAAGAAGCTGCAGATGTTGTGGGGCACATCGCAACATCTTCTCCAGCTCATCTCTAGATCTTTCGAGAAGCAAATAAGATGTTTTAGATAGAAACACATTTCTCCCATATATTTTCTTCGGTATTTCCCCTCCAAATGAATATCAAAAGACTGTTCGGTTACATGTAATATGTAGTCACTCAATTAGGGGCTGCATCCCTTACTGTTCTAGACCCCGCCCACAAAATGTACCTGGTACATAACATTTCTTCTAGCCAACTACATATGTACATCCAGCTCTATTCGAAAACTAAATGCGTGTCGTATAAGTACCTAGTTCACTCTATGATTAGATACATGTAAAGAGACGATATATTCAGTCTACTAACGATCTTTTCCCGCCTTGTACGTAAACTTCTAATACATCTCCCAAAATGATTGCCGAAATAGGCAATAAAGCTCTCCCCTTTAGTTACACCCACGGGCCGTGGCCCACTTTCCTGTCTGCTCTAGCCGTACCGGGGACTTCGGGGCTCGGGGTCCTCATTAGTGGGGCTCCTGCAGTCGGGGTCGACACGGAAGACAAAAGCCGAAGGATTTAAATAGCTCGAGAAACCTATGGCTGCTTTCTCCTTTCTTTCTATTTACTTACCTTTTCAAAAATTTTGTTGATTTATCGAATATGATTCTTGGATCGTGGTGGATAATCTCGGGGCTGGTGTTGTCAGCTTTTGGAGAAGCTTCCAGCGCCAAGAATCCTAGCTCAGATCCGGTCGCTTTGCTCAGAAGAAAGGGGATCGCCTCTGACCGCCTGAACGAGATATCCTTAGGCCTCAAGACCGACGATGGCTGCTTTTGTTCGCTCGCAGTGAGTTTGAACCGCACTTCTCGTAGATGTTTCCCTCTAATTGGTGGTTGTTGGTCCACTATTAGTGCGACACACTAGCCAGTATATTTGGCGGCGATAATGTAGATATCGTAGGACAAGAATCCTATGAAACGTCACGGTCCAAATTTTGGTCACAGCAGCAGTCTCATGATGCAAAGCCAAGATGTTTCGTTCACCCGACAGATGCTGAGGATGTGTCTGTTATCGTCTTACTGTCCCGTGCTACACAGTGCCCTTTTGCTGTTAAAGGCGGTGGCCATACTCCTTTCAAGGGTGGCTCCAATAGTGATGGCGCAATCACTATCGACTTTGGCCTGATGAAAGATGTAATCCCGAGCGCCGATAAGAAATCCGTGGCGATAGGACCCGGCAACACTTGGGTAGACGTCTACACAACTCTGGAGAAGTTCAACCTGACCATGGCTGGCGGGCGTACAGCCACAGTGGGTGTTGGCGGATTAACACTAGGTGGTATGTCTTCAGGAAACTTCTCTCTCCTCTTGGAATACTGCTCATAAGTACATCTTAGGCGGCATCTCATTCTTCAGCGGGCAGTTTGGGATGACCTGTGACAATATCATCCACTTTGAAGTTGTTCTTGGGTCAGGTGAAATCGTCACCGTTGATGCGAATACGAATGCCGATTTATTCTGGGCTCTCCGAGGTGGCGGGGGTAATTTCGGCATTGTCACACAATTTGTCGCTCATGCATTTGAGCAGGGGCCGATGTGGGGAGGAACTCTTGGTTGGGAGATGCACAGCTCAAAAGTTCCTCTCATCGACGCCATGATCAGCTACGCGGAGAAAGGATCAAAGGAGGACCCTAAGGGTGCTCACATTCAGTCATTTGTTTACGCTCAGAAGTACCAGATGTGGATATCGGCAACCATGGTACATCATTCGGATGCGCAGGAGCCGGGTAAATATCCAGAGGTCTTCGACGATATCCTGAGCATTGAGAAGTCGTTTCTCGACACCACGAGAAGCACGTCTCACTCGAATCACACCATTGAAATCGACGCAGCTAACCCTGTCGGCTTACGCCAGAGCTACTGGGTCTTCGCGACCTACGTGGATAGGCAATTAGCCTTGGACATCCTGGACATCTTCGAGGAGGAAGTAAACCCCATGAGAAACTTCACCGGCATAGTCCCCTCATTGGTATATCAGATCATAACAGTCCCTCAGCTCAAAGCCATGACGCGCAGTGGCGGCAACGCGCTCGGCATTGGCGGCGGCAAGAAACCCCTCTTCCTAGTCGCGCTGACTGTGATGTGGATGCTTAAGTCGGACGACGAAGTCGTACTAACAGCAATGTCCAATATTCTTTCTCGGAGCCAAGAATTGGCGCGGGAACGTGGACTTGATCMCCCCTTTCTTTATATGAACTACGCCAGCCAGTTTCAGGATCCAATAGCGAGCTATGGGGCGGAGAACAGGGCCAGATTACTAGAAGTCTCTAAGAAATATGATCCTGAGGGCGTTTTCCAAAGCCTGAGCCCTGGTCACTTCAAGTTGGAAGGTCCACCTGTGCGATGGTAGCTACCTAAAGGTATGTATCATTGACAATTAAGGATCTTAGGTATAGGCGGTAGGTTGATGTGTCAATATGATAAATTAGGCGTTGCTTTATGAGGACGCTATGGTATTGGTCGTATTGATAGGCACCTAATAACCAAAATATAACAGTCACACTAAAAGGACCTAAGACATATCTGCAAACGGTGTCACACCATAGGTATTCCAAGAAATTATTCTGAGCCTGCTTGTAAGCTTCCAGGACCTTTTTGTAGCCCATTTTGTCGCACGGTCGATTTGGTGATTGCCATTCTTGGAAGGTGGCTTCATCTCTATCCCATGTGTGCGATAGAATCGCATAGAGGGGAATTTGATCCCCGAAATACTCCTCCAATTCCAACGTCCGGGTGTTTATGGGCCTCATATTGGTCTATACGTAAGCTGGGACGTCGAGAGAGGCATATATTCAGATGAGATCTTATCACATAGAATTAGATCGCTTGGGATAAATCGTCAAAGGTCCAACCAACTTTTCATCCCCGTATAGCCACCTGACTTTCTGCCTGATGCGTGTCACCTTGCCAGGGAAGTAAGGCAACCAATGAGCCATTTAGAAGCCGCTTACATGAATAACTGATTCGTGGAGACATTAGTTTCAAACCAACAAGTTTTAGTTCCGAACTGTTATCGTACTAGGTAGGTAGTCTAGTGTTGATTCCATGAATCTTCTCCTGTCTCTCAAGTAGGTACTCATATGTGCCCTCGAGACTTTGCATACTCACTCCCCAGTGAAATATCTAATCATTTCGTATCTCAATTACACATGCCCTAGCTTTATCCTTCGCGTGCCGCTATTAACCATGGGAGATGAGCCTCGATAGAACCGCCATTAAGGGACTATCTCACAAGTTGTCTGAGAATGGACATTGCACGAACGCGCTGATGAAAGGAATGCCCGCTTGAACACATTGATCTACCTCAGCCAGGTACGCGGTACTTTGGCATTTGGAATCTGTGTAGAGATTGACTTTGTACCACTAATATTAGCCAAGTTTCCTCATTGTAGAAACGTGATTCAAGACGATAGAACTTGCTACCTACCAACGCAGTCAGGATAGATAGTGGTCGGCCTGTAGCTGAGGATGTCGGGGGTATTGTCGTGCCTATCTAGAGGCTGGCAGTTTCCGCCGCGTCCGAATATTGGATCCGCCCAGACAAAAGTATCGTTACCGCAGTCGGGCCCCGAGAAGATATCGGCAACCGTATTGTAGAAATCGGGGTCGCCAGGGGAGCTGGCTGTGACGACAGCAGCAGCGCTGAAAGTGAGAGCTAAGAGCTGAAACATTTTGAGCGTCGTAGAAGTAGTTTAGAGTCTGTCTTGAAGGCCGATGACTATACCTGAGATCAGAACAAATCAGTTCCGTTCTCTTGAGATCTGTCTAGCTATATTTTATAACCGTAAGAGCATCGCGCGAGCTTCTAGCTAACATCTACGGAATGCACATGTCATTCCTTTCGGTCCTTTACTTCGAGATATGAGCTTATTCGTTTGGTAGGCGGCGAGATAAGCTGACTGAATCACGAAAGGGGGAACAGGGGTATATGGTTGACTGCTCCCCACATGCTGAGAAAGGGGCTCACGAGATTACCTTAGATAGGCAGGTTAGATAGATAGATTATTGGCCAAGGTGACCTTCCTGTATCTGCGGTGCGGCTCTTTTAAGAAGAAAATAGGAATCTCAACACATGACACCAACGGGTTATTGCTAACATCAGAGGGAATCTATCGGGGATTAGCCGGCATGATTACCCGGCCGACCTACCCGCTATGAAGCAGAGTGCCCGAACGCCTAGGCCACTTGATGATGACATCTTGGCATGAATTCTCGTTTTTCATGTCAGTAATTAGCAAGCAGATACGACAGCTGAGGTCGACACCCTTTAGAGACGTGGGTGGCACACTTGACATAATCTGATAAGACGGGGGAGTGGCCGAGCTTCTTACACCCATCACTAAAGTTCGAATTAGTTGTTTACTAATGTAAGTTGCATGAATCTAGATCAGTCTATTGGTAAGATCCGTTGGAGAGGTATGATTAATGTCGTCACAATCCTAGATTAAGAGCAATGAAGGATTGCATCAGGAGGACCCTGAATCCTTCCATCACCAAACTGGGAGCAAGGTTTTTAGAAGGCCAATCATGGGATTAAAATAAGATTATTACCCCTGTTGGATCCTTCAAATTCATCCCAATTTGGAAAGAGGACCTTATGTATGGAATGTCTATAGAGTCGTGCATCACGAATGCTAGATTAGGTAATCAACAGCAACACAGATCAAGTCGAACTGAACAAGTACTTAAGGTAAAAATCTTTCATACCAATCTCTCGTAAGGACAAAATCAATGAGCTCCTTCGTAGAGAACTCAGGACAGGATAACGTATTCCGGGCTTAGGTTAGGCACTTGCGAGTCCTTGAACATCAACCGTCTGATAACTACCCCATTAGCAGAAAACACATTGAAGAAACGTGCCTCTCATCCGAACATTCGGGTCTAATATGTTCTATGTAACCTCAAATTAACGTATTAATAATGTAGATATCTACAAAGAGGCACCTACTTAGCTAGTCTCCTAAACTATGTGCGTATCATTAATACCTTTTTACTCTATACTTTTCTACTAGGAGCCGACGAACCCATAAAAATAACTGAACGATTGCGTCTCTAGGTACCTTCAAAAAGGAGGAAAAGGAAGAAAAAAAAAAAAAGTGCAAAAAGCTCAGTGGGTTGCTCCACGGGGTTCCGTCGAACCCCGTGGCCCACCTACCAAAAACCCGTCTAGAGGCAGGATTTTTTTGGCCGCTATGATCGCCCTACTAGCCCACGCAGGCGTCCCCGGGGGCGAGGGCGAGGAGTGTTGTCTGGCCGCTGAAATTCCTATGGGCAATTGGATTATTTAACCCTTACTCTGGGTAAACCGCGGTAAGGGGGGTGGCGAGGTGGTCTGTTCACTGGGAAGACGCGACGCGTAACGCGTACCAGTTTACAACGATAGGTACCTACCTACATAAGGTATCTTTCGTTACCCCTATTGAAGGTTCGACCCAAATGGGTCCAAATATTACAGGTCTTGGCTTATTCGAAGAACAAGGCCTCAGATAGGTTCAGGTCCCTTTGCACAACAACATTATCTCAGTCGCCGACCCCTGAGAGTTCGCACACGTTCGTATCGTGACACATTTCATCAAGGAACTTTCGCCAGTTAGCCTTGGAAATAGGAGTTTTACATGTATGACCATACCCATATCAACGTTTGGAGGAGCATTCCATACCTCCGTACCCTCTAGCTTATCGGAGCCATCAGGGCATAACTTCCAGCTTATGCATCTCCTCCTTAAGTTAGAAATTTCCAGCAAACTGACGAAATGAATGCATTATATCCGTCGAGGGTTCGTTATTTCTTTCAAAACGTCTCTTCTCCTGACCTGTCAGTCTCATGAATTGGCCGACTGCCAGAGAGAGCGGGCTTTCACAAGGTCGTTTATATCTTGCATAGCACGCCCAAGCCCAGCGAAGTTACGGCTGCAGTTATTCAAGATGTCAGGKGAAATAAGACTTACTCTACCCCAGGCCCAATCTACACATTCTTCGACAATCTACTCTGAGACGCGTCAAGTTACTTTCAGCGTATTTCCTTATGGGGATTATGAACTAGCAGTCAAACCATCTCCTACTTCGCACTGCGATAACGCTGTCTTGCGCAAACAGTGTTATGTCAAGTGACGGAACTGCATACTAGGGCCTTGGCAGGCCTTGAACTACCTGCATATAGCCAACCAATAACGGTGACTTCTCGGAGATTCACGCTGATAACTGCTTGGAGTAAAATCCGAATGTTTTCCGAGTATATATAGATACCTCTGTTTTAGTAGTCACGTTGGTCATCATCGAAATATGAAAAATAAGATCTCTACCTACATAAGAAGCTAAGGGAAAGATCAGAATATCCTAATGATGGTATAGTTCCCAAGTCATGAGAATGTGGAGGTAGTACAGAGTCCACGGTATATCAAGCAGTGCATCCTGATTAGGGGTAGACTGTGTAACTAGGCTCCCTTATATTACGACGTCCAATATAGACAACAGCGGAGATTTCAGTTCTCGTAGAGAATGAGATGGTATTGGTCAACTCAAGCCGCACTATCTACCTAAGTACTCTCATGGTCCTATCCTAAGACATTGTACATGTCGTGAAACATTAGGTACTTCAGCAGTAACAGTATTTCGCAATACACTTGAACGCTTTGGCACTGTGGCTTCTGTAAATCCAAAACGAGCAGAGGCGGGKGGTCTTATATGATGCCTTACATTATACTTAGTAGATAAGGGTTTTTTTTTAGCATTCTTAAAAGCAGCATGCCCCTTTTCACTTCGCCGATCGTTGTTAGTCACATATCAAGGCATTGTGAATAATAACTTCCAGGATAATACTATGTTACACCAAGATCTACCTGTACGGCCCTGAGACAAGGCCTATGATAACCAGCCTATCCAGAATCTATAAAAACGACGTGCCATTGCGGGGTGAACCGTGTTCGCCGGAATTGTGGTACCCAGGCAGCGCCTAGTTATCTTGGGGATGCATGATGATGGGTGCGCTATACGCTAGTATTATCAGCGACCACTCACGGCATTGGTGTTATCATCGGGCGCTAGCGCACCATGGCCTCTATCTCCAACGCGCCCTCGACTACCCGTTTGGTGAGGCGTCAGCTAGGGCTATATAGGCCAATTGCTCTGCAGATGGTCCGTCATGGCTTATCATCTATTAGTACAACTTCCGAGATGCGGAGGCCGTTATCGGGTTTGTGTACCTGTCGTGCTGCGTTGCTATTGACTTCCTCCCGGTGTACGACGATACTAATAAAGGGGTTTCCTGCGAAAGGTGACGGACTTGACGGAGTTCTGATTGCATAGCTTTAACTAGGAGGTACATAATCTACATTTCCCCTCCTGTCCATAGTTCTTCAGCCCTCGGTATACTTGACTAGCGCCCATAATGGCATTGCCTACGGTCATTTGGCTTGCATCTGGGATCGTCCTATCTTTAATCACTTTTCTTGCCCTGAATAGATCCCAGAAGGATGTAGTGCTGAGGAGGTTGGGCCTGGGCGGGCGTAATGCGTCCCGCCCGAGTACGCCATCGTTGGAGAAGCAGACMCTCTCCAAGCCACTTGCATCATCAACATCGGACCTGCGTGCGACGTTCCCTCCTTCACAAAGAGGACAGCTCAAAATTATGCTGGAGAAGATGGCCCCCGCTCAACGGCAGGCAATGGGTGATCTCTCATTCGATGAGAACAAGTTCGAACGTTCGTTGTTGGGATTCGAGGAGGACTACTGGACCGCAGATGATTCGAAGTACTATTACAGTGGCTTCTCCGTGCGAGAAATCAAGGCGCTGGGGGACTTTCCGGACTATTCGACGCTGTCGGAAGTCCCCATGCCCGAGCCCTACTTGGAATTCGACATTGACAGGGCTTTGCCGCGGCCGTACCGACCATTTAGATGGGCATACCACCAGACAATGTGTAAGTAAATTCACACTGTGTAACCCCTGAGTGGGCAAATCGAAAACCAGAAGCTCATAATGTGTGAAAGCTTTAACTAAGCTCGAAACCGACTGGTGGCTGGAATTAGAATCGACGTACAGGACCCGAATCGCCCAGCGCAAGGAGCTGTACGCGAAGTATGGCGATTCCGTGCTACAGTGGCTCCCCGGCTCGGAGTTGGCGTGCAAAGAGCTGATGGAAATGGTGCTGCAATTCCTATGCGCAAGGTATCCGCAGTACTTTGTATTATCGCCGGATAAGTCGCGGCTAGAGAACAAGATTCTAGGCACGGTTTCTGTGATTAAGGAGAAGCACCCCCTACTTATACTGCTAGATAACGTGCCGGAAGACTTCGGCATGGTCCTCCGGGATCCGGAAACTGGGTACTACATCTTCCGCTCCGGGATGATATGCTCGGCTCTAGGTTGGAATGTCGGGACTAAAATAAATATGAAGCTCCATGAGATTCATCAGCCGATTCCGGATTACAAGGAAAAGATGCAGTTTAGCATGGATCGGTAAGCAAAAGTTTCTCGGTTTTCATCCGCTACTAACTCCGACGCAGATACTTCTCCAAAATGCCCGCCAGCAAGCCCATCCAGCGCGGCTCCTGGGGGCTAGAGGTAGACCAGCCCCTTTACATGCCACCAGGAGACCCGCACGAGAGCTACCGGGAATTCCAAGACACCTCTCTGGAGCGATCGCGCATCCATCTGCGCGTAGACTGGCAGACACTGCGACGGTTACCACTATCAGGAGCCGTCGTGTTTAACTTCAAAGCGCTATTCACGCCACTCGAAGAACTACGCGACGAACCGTACGTGCCAAGCCTGGTGCTAAAGGTACTGAAAGAGGGCAAAGAGAGCATTATGAAGTACAAGAACACGTGGCATACTGAGCACGTTGTGATTCCCGCTCTGGAAGAATTTAAAAAGGAGCAGATCGAAAAAGGGGTCATTGAGAAGGATTGGGAAGTCAAGACCCTGGATGACAGCCCCTGGTTCCCCGGCTGGCAGGAGAAATGGCATAAACAGCAGGGGTTTTAGAGGCCCTGTGGGTTTGTTGACATTAAATAAATATCAAAATGGCATCACATACTAGCAACATTTATCTAATATATCACCTCAACCTTAAAGGGCGTTTGAAGCGTGTCAGATATTTAAGTCCATGGAGTCGGTTCATGGGGTCCTGGCAGAAGAATCACACGCCAGGGACGAGACGCGGCAAATTGGAACTTTTTGTTTTATTTAAGACTACTTGGTAGCGATATCCGCCCCTAAAGCTCCTTTCTCGACTGCTGCGTCTCTCCTATATACAGTTGAACATATCCAAGTGAGCTTTTCATAATGTGACATCTCACCTTTCGATCTACAATCGCCAGTCCGCCGTTAAGTAAGCAATGTTGATACACCGGGAAGTTGAATTCGAGCATATCGTCGTAATCCGTGAGATGCAAGCCATGTTGATCCAGTTTTCAGGCCGAGCCTTCCCGAAACGCCAGGAGCCATTTAGCACCGAGACTTCATTCGTGCCGCTCTTCGACCCCCTTTTTCCTACGTCATGTAGTACTTTGGCCCTTCACCTCCTTGTGGTACAGCCCAGTTGATATCCTGATGAGGTGCTTTAATATCGCATGTTTTGCAATGAATGCAGCTGAATTTGGTCAGTGCTAAACTATTTCGGTCAACAAAAAATAAGGCAATCGGAGAGCTTACTTCTGAGAATTAATCTGGAACCTCACGCCGAGAGGCTTCGAGTCATCTTCGACATATTCGTAGACACCAGCAGGGCAGAATCGGTTTTCCAAGCCCTTGTAGTCAGGCCATGTCTCTTGGGTATGTGCGTCCCAATCCTTGACCTGTAGATGTACCGGCTGGTCTTCCTCGTGGTTCGTCCCCGTTCGAGAGACGCTCGTTAGAATATCAAAGGTGATCTCTCCGTCAGGCTTTGGATACTCTATCTTCGGGTACTTGTCGGCATGCCCGGTGGCGCCGTAATCGGTATGTCTGTGCTTAAGGGTCCATGGAACGCGACCCTTAAGTACGAACGCTTCTAATCCGGAGTATATGACACCTCCAAGAGCTCCTAGGGGCGTTTGGAATGAAGGTCGCATGTTTCGAACCTCCTTCAGCTCTTTCCAGACGTTGGATTTCCGGAGAGAGTCCTCATATTTATATAAGAAGACGGATGACTCTTCACTTCCTTCAGCCAACGCACTCCAAGCGGCCTCTGCAGCCAGCATGCCTGTCCTCATAGCATTGTGAGTTCCTTTTACTTGAGGGACGTTGACGAAACCAGCGGAGTCGCCAATTAAAGCGCCTCCGGGAAAGGCGACCTTAGGAATAGATTGAAAGCCACCCTCGCTCAAGGCCCTCGCACCGTAGGAGATGCACTTGCCACCTTCCAGTACTGACCTATATAGCGGATGCTGCTTCATCTTTTGGAATTCGCCATACGGGGATAGCCACGGATTCCGATAATCCAGTGCTACTACAAGTCCAATGCTGACAAGATTATCCCCAAAGTGATACATCCAACCACCACCATAAGTATCCAGGGGTAAGGGGTAACCCATAGAATGGACGACCTCGCCCTTCCGGAACTTTTCCGGTTGGATTTCCCAAACCTCCTTTACGCCCAAACCGTAGGTCTGGTGTTGGCTATCCCTCCTCAAGTCAAACTTCTTGATAACTTGCTTTGTTAGACTACCATGGCATCCCTCGGCGAATAAGGTAACCCGGGCATGGAACTCCATGCCTCTTTCGAAATTGTCCTTGGGCTTTCCATCCCGTCCTATGCCCAGGTCATTCGTCGCGACACCGAGAACCGACCCATCGGGCTTGTAGAGCACCTCCGATGCAGCGAACCCAGGGTAAACCTCAACACCAACTTCTTCCGCGCGCTCACCCAACCATTTTGTGAATTGGTTTAAACTGACGATATAATTGCCATCGTTGTGCATCTGCGGCGGGGCCGGCAAGGGKATCGCACTACCCTTGGTCAAGAACCTCATCTTATCCCCCGTCGCTGGCGTCGCATGTTCGAATCGGTTCTCGTTGGCTTCATCGAGCCAGTCGGGAAAAAGTTCCTTGACCGCGATCGGGTTTATAACCGCCCCAGACAGTATATGCGCACCAATTTCGCCCGCCTTTTCTAATAACAGAACTCTAAAGTCCTCGTTGCCTGCCTCGTTCGCAAGTTGCTTTAGACGAATCGCGGCGCTCAACCCAGCGGGTCCTCCGCCAACGATGCAGACGTCGACCTCGTCGCTTTCCCGCTCGACGGTTTTGGGGTCGAAGCTCTCGTCGACGCTAGCGAGATACCTGGGGCGTGTAGTGCTAAAGGCGCGAACAGCCGTTCGGGAAATTGGGAGCGTCGAAGCGGTACATCTTGATCGAGGGACGGCTAACGAGGAAGAATAGGAGGCTCTACATATTCTCTTGGGTGCTTTTGACCCAATTGACGTGGTACCCCGCCGTGCGAAGGCACGAAGCGGTACCGAGGTGGACATCGTGAAGGTTCTTTGTACCTCAATCGTCCAATTCGGGCTTATAAGTGAGTAGGTAAGGGCGGTCACCGAGGTGTAGACGCCATAGGTATAGGAGGAGAGGTTGAATGAGCTAGGAGGTAGCTATCAATGGGGAGTTCTCAATCCCTAGAGCGAGCTGAGGGCGGTTATGATGACATCAAATTGGTACATGCGCAAACTTATTGTGCAGCTGCGAAAGATTTGACCGACCTGCCGAGGTTACCCTTGCCACTCATTGGTCGAAACTCTAACAAAGCCCGCTGCAAGCCGCTCTAGGCCGCGTTCGGAGCATTGCTTCGGCCTATCATCTTCTTGTGATTAGGAAGCTTCAACGGGTTGTGGCTGCTGTGGCTGGRGATGAAGATTAAGTTAAGGCTAGTGCCCACTTAGTTGACTCATCCGGGACTCGGTGGTGGGGACGTCAGAAGCGGGCATCTTTCCACTTGTCCTAGCTCCCGAGGTCATTGAATTACATATCGATTTGAATACATTGGCTCAAGGGTGACAGAGTTGTAGCTAATTGTTTTCAAATCTTTCCTTGTATTCAAGTATCTTATTACTCAGCGTTGCCGTCCTCATAAGCAGCAATCTCCATGCGACCCCGCAGTCGCAACGATTTTGAGATAGGAATCATCTGCGCTCTGACTTTGGAGGCCCAAGCTGTCGACGCCATACTCGATGAAGAATATAAAGGCTTCGGCAAGCAGCCCGGAGACACGAACGCCTATACTACCGGGAGGATCGGTAACCACAATGTAGTCCTAGCACATATGCCCGGTATGGGCAAAAGCATCGCTTCCAGTGGGGCCGCAAGTCTACGATCCAGTTTTATTGGCGTCAAAGTTGCTCTCGTCGTTGGTATTTGTGGGGGAGTGCCCGGCGATCCCCTAAAGGAGATCTTGCTCGGAGACGTTATTATCAGCGATGAGGTTATCCAGCACGATTTTGGCAAACAGTATCCCGATAGTTTCGAGTTGAAGAACACCATCAAAGATAGCCTTGGACGACCGAATAAAGAGATTCGAGCCTTGCTCGCCAAGCTGGGTATTCCCCGACAGTTGGAAAAGCTAGGTAGGACTACATCTCAGCATCTTGAAATTCTTCAGAGGAAGCTCGGCAGGCAATTTCAGTATCCAGGCGCTGAAGAAGATAAACTGTTCGAGTCGTCATACCGTCACAAGCACCATCGCAAACTTGACGGTGGTGAGTGCAAGATCTGTGATAGATGCGAATTCAAAACAGACCCTATCTGCGAGAGAGCACAGGAGTCCTCATGTCATGACCTTGGATGTGAAGGGAATCTGGTATACCGCAACCGGCTGGCCACGGCCCATTCCCAGCTAGCAATTCACATTGGTACAATCGCATCGGGTGACACGGTAATGAAATCTGGTGAAGATCGTGACGAAATTGCAAGGAAGTACCACGTTATCGCTTTTGAGATGGAAGCCGCTGGAGTTTGGGACAATTTACCTTGTATTGTAATAAAAGGGGTTTGCGACTATGCGGACAGTCACAAGAATAATACGTGGCAATATTATGCAGCCGCAGCTGCTGCGTCTTGCACGAAAGCATTTCTAGGGGAGTGGGACGCAGTGGCTCAAGGTGAGTGGACTCTTTCCAGCATTCGATACCTAATCACCTACAGGCAATTTCTGACCTCTGCTGGATGTAGATCACATTCCTAGCCCTCGCCTTACATTACTAAGGGACGAAAGTGACATTAGAAACGAGGGCGAAGAACTCAGTGTCTCATCGCAGAACACTGGACCGGCCACAAGGCCCAAGGCTAGCAAGGAACAACTACTGTCTCTCTTGTCGGACATAAATCCCAATTCTTCCCAGATACGGACATCAGTAGACCCCAGCACCCTACTTGTTGGATTCTCTATGAGCGGTCAAGTCCTTATCCGCCTGCAAAAATGGTGGAGTAGCCCAAACTCAGAACTCCTCTGGATTCAAGAGAGAGTCGGTCTCAATTCGACTGGCAAAGGTATCTTGGCCCTGGCTCGGGCAGCCAACATACCAGTGGCAGCTTGGTCACACGACCGGGAACGTGATTTAAGGAATGATGATACTGAATACGTTATCCTCATCCAAATGATACTATCATTGATCCAGCAACTCCTACAGAATTTACCATCGGAACTCGAGATCCCTGCAGATTTCAGCACCGAACGCTTCAGAAAATTAGATGGCAGCCGTGAATCTATTGAAGAGGGCATAAGTTTCATCCAAGATCTTCTACGACTAGATGTCCAGCCATTGATAGTTGTAATCGAAGGATTACAGATGATTGATAAGGTAAAAGACCAGTCCGTCCAAAATGGACTGCGGGCCCTCTTGAAATCGCTACAGCAGCCGGGTGATGGTGCTGCTGGCGGAAGGGCGCCAGTGAAAACGTTACTTATAACCCCAGGACAAACGAGGTTCTTAATTGAGGAGGTGAAACTGCCTAATCGGTGCGAGGCGTTGCAATCCAATATTCGCAAGGAGAGACTTCTCTCGTCGGCTTTCGCAAGAGAGATACTTGCTTACAGGCCTCCATAGATGTCAATTATAACGATCTAAAAGCAATATATATTTCTATATTACAACCAGCTAATCCACGTTATAAGCACAGCAGATATGGAGATGAGAAAAGGGACCAGTTTCTTGACCAATTGGTAGGAACCGCATGATCTACTTGTGCGGCCTAGCCGACATGGTACCAAGGCGATCCAGGGTTGAGAAAGGGGGCTCGAAGCGGTCGAGACATGCTGAAGCCGCGCCTAGACCACCCCCTATAGATCATTTCTATCTCCAGTCCATAAAGCTCGTTCCTGCTCAGACGCCTTCTTAATGCCGTCAATGTAGCTGGTGAATCTCTGTCTTCTTGAGGCAACTTGCTTTATGTCGTCCGCCGTCACCACCGCCGACTGTGCTCCCTTGCCTCTCACCGCGCGGTCCTGCGCAAGGGCTGCGGCGGTCTGTAGCGCATTGCGGATTTCGCGGCCGTTCATATCCATTGACTTTACAGTTTCCTCGCTTGCGATGTAATGTTGGGCTTCCCACGATACCGTCAAGCCCTGGTTTTCGTCGTTAATTTTATCGAAGAATCGCAGCCATATCTTCTTTTGCGACTCGATGTCGAGCTTCTTGTACGTGATGGCAACTTGTATCCTAGATAAGAAGCTATCGTCAAGATGTCCGACACGATTTGTTGTCTACGTGTTTATTTAGAATATGAGAAGCAATGGTTGATAGGGGATTAGTCTGGACTCACTAGAAAGAGCATCCCATTATAGTATTCCATGGTTCGAAGAAAGACAGATACCAAACTGTTCCGCGCTAGATCAGACAGCCCCCGTTTCTCCAGGAAGACATCGGCCTCATCGATGAGCAAGACGGCTTCCCATTTAGTTGCTAGGCTAAACCAGTCTGATAGGCGTGTTTCCATGAGCTCTTCTTTCGTTCCAATATCCGCAACTGTTAAAGAGAGTAACGGGCGACGAGTGTACTCTGCAATACATTCTAGTGGAAGTTAGATCAGATTGACCTACAGAACCTGGGGCTGCCTCACCGACGGTAAACGTCTTTCCGGTACCCGGTGGGCCTATGAAGGTTAGGATACGCAAGCCGAAGAGGTGAATGTATTTGACTTGCCGTGAAGGAGAAGTATCAAGCCCTCTCCCTTCCCGTGGATGAAATCGGTAAATAACGGGCTTGGTTTTGACCCGATATGCTTCCGTGTCACAGCAGTAAGGATCCGACGGTCTTCTTCGGGAATTATCAGGTTCTTCAGAGCAAGGTCCCTCTCTTCTCGGACGATATCGTGAGTATTGTCGAGCTCAAACAGCACTTCAAGAATTAACAAGACTTATTTTTCATCAGTTTGAATATTATATAGATGTACGTACTCCACGACTTATGTCTCAAGGCAAACCCTCTCAAGCGTGTTGCAAGCAGAGATTTCTGATAGGGACTTAATTCAGCAGAGGCTGGATCTTTCGCTTGAGAGCCATTCAGGCGCTTCCAATCAGCCACTGAGTCATATGAATCTTCGCGACTGCTTTGTCCTACATTACTGCCGCCGTCGGCGTCTTCATCACTATCAGTATTGGCTTCATCGCTTAAGGCGGATTTATTGTCAGAGCCGCTGTCAGAGTCGGACTCCATGGCTTGGGTCTTCCATGAGTCGGGGKCGACCATGATTTCGCCTTCATAATGCTTTCATCAAGATCAGTTGTTTACAGCCATGTGTGCCTGAGATGTGTCTGGCTTACTCGTTTGAGTCCACTTCGGGAAATTGCACCCCCAGAGTATCCCAAATGGCGAGGGACGTTCCGCATAATGTCATAATAACGGTGGCCTCGCGATTCTAACAACACCCGTACTTTGTCTGCGCCATTGATGTACTGACTTGGCACGAGGTCGAGGGACGTAATCTTTCGTTCGCCGTCGAATGGACTGAGCATAAACCTCTTGTTCCTACGAACAAATCGCTTTCCATCATGTGCCAAGTACCAAGCAATGATGGAAGTCATGCTCGAGGAATTGGTCATGCGCAGGTCCGGACGCATAGCCGGGCGGAGGTTGGCAATCATGTTTGCACCACGGACTATAAAAGCACGCCACTTTCCACCGATTTGGCTATACACACTGCAGCCCGGTTTGTACAGGAACCAGAGCGATTCACTAGTTACTACGCCACTTTTGTATCTTTCTTCCTCCTGTTGAATCGTGTTAACATAATGTGGTTCCAACCAGTCAATGAGAACGGTGAGATCATGGGCAATCTCTTTATCCGTTAGATCTTCTTTCCCCTTCTTGCTATGCATATCTCGGAGCTTCTTCAAGTCATGATAGTAATGCAAAAGCATGGCATACGGCTTCTGTACGGTGATGACATCGCCTTTCAGTGACTGAGATGGGTAATACTTTACAAGGCCCCGGATCGCCCGTTGAAGATGCAATGAGTGTATTTTTACTGCAAAAATGGAGATGGAAGTTGCCTTGAAGTCATCTTCTGGGTGTCTCGTCAGGGCACGAGATGGACCCGCGTTCAAGGTCCTCACGCCAGGCATCGGGGGTGGGGCGTGAACGCCTCCGTCATCGCCTCTAGTAGTTATACCTTTCGCATCGATCGAAATACTGATGACACATCGTGGCTTTTTCCGAGGGGGTTCGTAGATTTCGGCATCCTGGTATGGAACCTCTTTACTCTCATATATCCCCGTGCCCCGGCTGTATGACCAATGTACTTCGTATAAGATGTCTATTGGTCCAGAGACATTTGCTTCTTTGTGTTCAGTTGCAGCTTCAAAGTATTCGGCTTCCGACGAATCAGGATCGACGACCGGTGCGGGTGCGATAGATGGAGTCGAGGCCATGACGCTAAGGCGAGGACAGGGAAAACACAAGAAACTTTATCAAATAGTATTGCCTCATATCATACCACAAAATGCATTATAGATTTGGAAAGTGGTAACTGAGGCTGTTGCGACCGTTGCTGACGGCAAGAGCAACACATCAAACATTGAAGGTGCAGTATGAAGCGGGGTAATGCCCAATCGTTACCGCCCTGTCACCGTTCAGCCGTTCAGCAAGCGACGCCTACATGCCCTACCTGCCTGCCTACTACCTCCCAATCGCGCCAATCCCGTACCACAGCAGGCCACCTGCAGTCAGCAACCTCACTATATACCTCATAGCTACCCCATGCCCGGCTGAGAGGCAACGCGATCATTCTCATGCTATATGATTTTCCTTGGCTTGATCTCCTGCGAAGCTCTCTTCGCATGGCAAACGCCAAGAGGTAGATGAAGATCTGCGCTTGCCCATGTGAAGAAGACGGCATGAATTGTTTTCCCTTGAATACACCGGCGCGGTCCCAGCGATTTTAACCTGGGAGCGATGATCGACAATGATCACTAGCAACGTCGACACGAATACCGGGCAACTCGACGAGATGCAAGTGTTGTGCGTTTTATGCAGTGTTGACTCGAGAGGCCATAGGCGCCTACTACACCGACACTGTTAGAAGTTCTGACACACGTCAATCACGTCAATTCTACCCGTCATCTCAAATGAAAAGACACAGCCACCTTCGATCTAGGCCTTGAATCAAAATTCAACGACCTGGTTTCTATTCTGGGCCTTCCCAGTTTGGCAACACGCTCGAGAAACATGTAAACTCCTGGTTGCTACCGGAAGGCTCGTTCCCTTCGATGGTGAGCTCTTAACCTTGTATGACGCCCTGCTAAATTCGTACGGGCGGAAATGGCTGGCAGCGAGTCAGCTTTGCAGCTGTCGCACGTGATAATCGTCGAGCTGTGCGCTGTTCCTGGGTTGGCGCCTGTCTGAGGCTTCGTTTGATCTGCCCCCTGGCCGTTACAGGCTCCCAGTGCCGAGAAATTTGAGAGCCTCAAAGCGCCCAGGATGTCACCACGCTTTCTTGGCATCTCAAGTTTCAACTCTTATGATCCCCAAGGATCTCCTAATTGATCTTCCCCGAGTCGCTCCAAATCTGGAGACTCAGATCTGCGCTTCTTTCAACATAGTCCGTATGATCTGCCCAACTGGTGATCTTATTCTACCTCGCCCCATGTTTTGAGTGGGACGGAATGTCTGCTCAACGTGTTTGGCCTCGGTGGGTCTACGACCTCCCCGACGAATGAGAGCCTCGTTTACATACCTGATTCCCTGTGTTTCCCATGATTCCTGCTATTATAGCGTTCTGGGCCACGGTAATGATGCTATGTTTACCAGCATCGTTTGATACCATGGGGGTAGCTGGATGTGACTGACTATCACAGCAACCTTGCACAGCTATGTCAATCGGTGACGGGATGGTAGTGCTCATCGAAAGTCTAATGCAATCCCAATTGCCATAAATTCCGGCCTTCCCGTGCCATTCAGTTCGGATTATTTTTGTTTCTTCACACATCCACATCAGTTCCAACCGCCAACCTTTCCTTTCTTGGTCGTTTCTTGTTCGAAGAGGTAGGTCAACTTGAATAGGCATCCAATGCAACATGCTGGTCTTAGCTAACATCGTCTACAGCTGTGCTCGTACCTTCTTTACTGTATTACTTTTTTACACTTGACAATTTACCTTCAACCACTCCTTATTTTCTCGTTAAGTGTCTGGATATACACTCTTTCAACATGAAGAACTTCGGAGCTATCTTGATGGTCTTGGCCGCCGGTGCCACTTTCGGTGCTGCCCTCCCCGCCCAGCCGGCCCCGGGAGCTATCGAGGCCCGCGTTCCCCACGACTACGCTCTCCACGTCAGATTCCCCAAGAAGAAGCACCACAAGGGTAACGCCGATGCTGGTGCCGCCAACAACGCAACAGCAGCTGCCATCGATGTATGTACTTCCACGTAGACTTCTGTCTTCCACCGCTAATCGTATTATGAGGCCGGTGCTGCTGCGAACGGAACTGCCAATGCTGGAAACGATGCCAACCAGGGCAAGGGCAAGGGCAAGAAGAACAAGGGCCAAGACAACGCCAACGCTCAAGCTGGAGACGCCGCGAATGCCGACGCTAACGCACAGAACGGCGATGCCGCCAACGCCGATGCCAACGCCCAGAACGGACAAGATGCTAACGCTCAGAACGGTGCCGACGCTCAAAATGGCCAGGATGCTCAAAACGGACAGAAGGCCAAAGGCTCTGATGCCCAGAACGGCGACGCTGCAGCTCAGGACGGCGCTGCTGCCCAGAACGGCCAGGACGCGCAAAATGGTGCTGACGCTCAGAACGGTGCGGCCCAACAGCAAGGCGGTAACTCTCTCACCGACCTGGTCGGACAGCTCCTCGGCGGTAATGCTAACGGCAACGACCCCCTGGCAGATATTCTCGGAGGTGCTAAGGACGCGGCTGGCGCTCAAGGAGCCGCCGGTGCCCAAGGTGCTGATGCTGCCGCTCAGCAGCAAGGCGGCTTGCAGAACCTCTTATCCGGACTCCTAGGCAAGGTCGGAGCTTAAGCGCATCATCTAGTGTGTTGCTGCAACAGTAGTAGGGGAAGCATGGGTATCTTGTAAATATAGGGCATAGACGGGATTATATTAACGGCCTCCGGGAAATGCAACGCGGCTTTGGGATGGAACACGGCCGGGTTTTCCAGGACCTTTCTAGCTAGTCTAGATTCATGTATGAGGGGTGTAAATACCTACACCGCGGGGGCTTGAGGATTTGGGATGGGTGTGAGGATCGGTTGGTCCCGCGCCTGTTACGATGCTTGAACAAGTACACCAATAAAGAGTTGTGGATGTGGAAAACCTTTGATGACTTCTCGCTCTAGTGTGCCCTTGGTGACTTTTGAAATGCCTCATGTCTACCTTCTTACCTTGTCTAGATTATTATAGTCATTTTTCTAGACAGGAGAAAGTTTCGATATTGTAGGTGAGAATATTAAGCACACTTATCATTTCATCGTTATTACCCTGACATCTTAGCATATCATGATCATCCAAGTCCTTCTAATACCTCGTACAGCAGTACAATTCACCTTGCTCCTTCATTACAGTTCATCAATCTTCAATCCTCTCATCAACACTTTCCATTAGTCCCTCCTCGTATTATTCTCACATGACTCTATGTTTCTCTAGCCTGTATCCCATCGTAACACATCACAACGTATTTTACATGCCCGTCATGATGAAACCGTTACTATGCTAACACAATTCGGTGAAACAAAGGAATAAAGCCGTATTACAATTTTTTCTTCTTCACAATGCCATACCAATGCCCATCTCATCTCATCTCATCTCATTTCATCGTAACACTCCTCCCCACCCCGGTCCCTTGTTACTCGTACTATTATGAAATTTAGATCGGCTCATCCCTGGGCTCAATCAGAACCTCATTAACAGCAACATGGCTCGGCTGGCGTAGGGCATACACGATCGCGCCTGCGACCTCATCCGGCTCTAGGACCTTCGCGCCGGTAGGCTCGCCGTACTTCTTAATAGCCTCGGCATCCGTGGACATGCCCAGGAGATCCGTAGCAGTATTACCGGGTTGGACGCTCGTGACGCGCAGGCCGGAGCCGGCGGTCTCGAGCCGCAGGCTCTGGAGCGTGGCCTCGACGAAGAACTTGCTAGCTGAGTACACACCGAGGCCGGGGAACACTTTGCGCCCCGCGTCAGACGATATGGCGACGATATGGCCAGAGCCGCGCGAAAGCATGCCCGGCACTGTGGTGCCAAGGCAGTGCAGTAGACCCTTGCAGTTGACGTCGACAGTTCGCTCCCACTCTTCTGTGTGCACGTTGGCCATCATGGTGTAGTACATGACGCCAGCGCAGCAGACAAGGATATCGATCGGCCCGAGGTTTTCTGACGCAGCCTGCATGAGAGCCTCGACTTGCTTCCGGTCCGTGACGTCTGTTTTCCGGACGAGTACTTTGCTCCCGGTGCTGCTGAGCTTGCTTTTAAGGGCATCGAGAGCCTCGGTGCGACGAGCGGCGATAGCGACGTGGGCGCCTTCTCGAGCTAGAGCAGCAGCGACGGCGGCACCGATGCCTGACGACGCTCCAGTAACGACTGCGACACGTCCAGACAGCGGGCCTCGTTTTGAGGGCTTGGCGACTCCATTTCCATTGACTTGAGTTCGACGAGGGGGGCGCGGTAGCCAGCCGCGAGCGCAGAAATGGCGGGTGTAAGTCTCAAGTAGCTTATTGTCAATCTTGGGGCGTTCAAGACCAAGTTTGGTCAGAGCAGGTCCTGTTGCAGGGTCCTTAAGGACAGTAACCCATTTCAAGAAGTCGACGGTGGGCATGCCACGGCGAAGGATGTCAACAGTGAAGATGTTATCTCCCTTAGCAGATCCTCGTTGCTCATCCCACAGATGAACCCATTCTTCCCAACCAAGTGGTTTTGTCGGGTACCCGAGCTGATCAAGTATTCCGAAGACCTCCTTAGTAGTGATCGGAGACGGGTCACCCAAGTGGAATACACGCTGGTCCGTATCCGCGAGGTCGGCAAGCGAGGTGATAGCTTTACTAACGAAGTCAACCGGTGTCATTTCGGCATACCAACCTTCAATGTCTGGTGCGAAGCCAAGCTGAAGCGATTCTACAATTAACGCGTTGAGAAGATCATAGGTGTTTGTAGAGCCGGAGGTGCTGTGGCCACTGATAGTTCCCGGGCGGTATATCCTCGCCGGCAATCCACGTTTAGCAGCTTCAAGGACGAGTTGTTCTGCTACCCATTTCGTTTGGCCGTATCCATCAAGTAACTTCTCCGGCACTTCATCCACGGTTAACATAGCATCTTCGGACCAGCCTTCAACCGATGGGGGTAATACACCGTTAGTGGAAATATGGTGAACAGTAGCCCCGCCTCGGCATGCAAGACGCAATATCTCTCTCGTTCCAAAAACGTTAGCTCCCTGCATGGCGGCATAGGGATACACGAGATTGACCGTCGCAGCGGAATGGATGATGACTTGTACGCGAGAGGCCAAGTCTTCGAAGCTTTCAGGCGAAAGGCCGAAGCGCTTTCGGGCCAAGTTCGCTGGTACAACTTCGATGCGATCCAAAATTGAGTCATTCCATAAGCCTAGATCAAGAAGGTTCTTGCGAATTCGTGCAATTCCAGCAGAGTAGTTGTCGTTTCCGAGGTCGGCAAAACGGACAAGACATATAACCTGCGCCGAAGTCGTTTCCAAGATGGTACTAAGCAAGAATGCTCCCAAAAATCCGGTTGTGCCAGTCAGTAAGACTGTATCGGCCTCACTAAGACGTTGCAACTTAGCTCCCGAAGGTTTTATCTCGGGTGGGAGAACAGAGTCGGCGCGCAACACAGCAGGCAAATCAGCCTGCACGGCTGCGGTATGCCCGTCACGCGCATCACATACAACCTCTAGGTGTCCCTTAAGTGTCGGGTTTCCCGCAAGACGTCCAAGGGGCACTGGAAAACCATAGGCGCCCGTCAATCTCGTTACAAGGTCGACAAGTGCCAAGGAGTGGCCACCCAAGTCAAAGAAGTCGTGCTCTTGGGCCATCACAGACTTATAAGGGATATTGAGGGATGCAGCCCACATTTTCGCGATGTCCTCGATGGTAATCTTCTGGTTGCGATCTTGTCCAGGACCAATTGAAGACGTGGGGCTTCGTGACTTTGTTGGCGTAGGCAGTCGTTTGAGATCGACTTTTCCAGATACTTCATGCGTCGGTAGGCTATCCAACTCGACCCAAAGCGCCGGGATCATATAATGTGCTAGGTGCTCCGATAGTGCACGTCGTGCTACCGGACTAAACCCAGCCTCGTCGATCTTCACGACCGTTCGATCTCCAGGCTCTTCATCATCAGGGACGATGTAAGCGAGAAGTTGGCGATCAAGACCATCTCCATGAGCAACCACGGCACAGTTACGGACCGCGAGGTGCTTTATGATTGCATTCTCAACAGCTGGCGGCTGTACACTATAGCCCCGGATTTTTATCATCGCTCCTACGCGGCCGGTGATTTCGAGAAGTCCCGAAGGAAGTATTCGTGCTGTATCTCCAGTCCTATACATCCGCGCGCCGGGAGTCGGATCAAAGGGATCCGGTGTGAAAGCCTTTGCAGTCGCCTCTGGTAGGTTGAGATATCCGCGTGCCAATAGTTTTCCACCGACGAACAGCTCCCCACTGACACCAGCCTCGACTCTCTTACCATCCTCATCGAGGATGTACGTATGCTCCGGATCCAAAGGAGGGCCGACTGGGACGACGCGGGCTTCGTCATTGATCATCTCCCTTATGTCTCCACATGCAATCTCGTGGGTTTCACTTGCACTGTAACAATTCAGTAGTCGTGCCTTTGGGAGTGCCTTGAGACCGCGACGCGCGAGATCGGTGGTCACGACCTCGCCATTGAGCCACACAGTACGCAGGTTTGGGAGACGATTTCCAAGTTGGGAATGTCTGGCAAGTACCGTCGCTAATAACGTCGGCGTCATAAGGGTCTCCGTGATTTGCTTCGAGCGGAGTAGCTCGACAAGAGCAACAGGGTCGTAACTCGTCTCATCTGGAACAGTAACCACAGTGGCTCCACGTAGGAGGGGACGCAATATCTCCCAGATAAAGAAAACATTACAGGCTACACGATCACCTGGCTTGACGTCGTTGATGCCAAATCGTAAGTCGTATGACAGAACGGCTGCTCTGTGTGGGTTTGCAATCCCTTTTGGTTTGCCTGTAGTGCCAGATGAGTAAGACACGAAGGCAAGCTTCTCTAAATCGTCCTCAGAAGGTACCTCGGGCAGTGTCTTGGCCGTTCCGTTCGACAGAGCAACGCCGTCTGTATCTGTGGATTTATCATCAAGGATGATCAATGGGGTCTCGGACTTTATCTTGCCAGCATGGGCTGTGTGAGTTATTACCACAGTAGGCCTGGCATCTTCAATGACATCGGCCAGGAGACTAGGAGGGTATGCGAGCTCAAGAACCAAAAACGCTCCACCGGCACGAAGTGCCGCAAGGCAGGAAATGACATAGTCCGCGCTTCGTCCGAGTAATACGCCGACAAGCGAATCTCGGCCAACTCCGTCATGGCGAAGGCGGGTAGCGAGCGAATCAACCTTTCGGTCGAGCTCCGCATAAGTCAACGAGATAGGCCCATCTTCCAGCGCAACGGCATCAGGCGTAGCCTTGACCTGGAGACGGAAGAGTGCAGATAGATCTTTGGAAGTATCAATGACCGTCATTTTCCCCCTTTTCAGTCAACCCACGCTAGGCGCTGACACTAAAAAGCCGAGTAAGGAATGAGGAGTCCGGTCGTCTAAACTGTTCGGCACACCCTCAAAGTGACACGTGACCACTTCTCCCTGAGCAGGAAGGCCAAATAATAGACTGGAGAAGATTAGTATGCTCCAATTCTGTGGATTCGGGTTCGACGGAACGCAAGGAAGACCCGGAAGTGTGCACTAGTGGGCTGCTCGAATCGGACTACGTCTGGAGCGTGGAGGACGGGAGGTGGAAGAAGTTGAAAGAGATATCTCTATAGGTGTGGAGCGAGGGTGGCTTACGTTTATCTGCGGCTAGGAGAAAGAAACGGTGCCGTTAGCGGAGCTTCGTGGGACTTGCCGTGTATCGTCAGAAGTCTAATGGAACCCGACAGACATGGAAGGAAGCAGGTACCAATACCACTTAACGATGTAACTAGCGGTGACGGAGAATTTCGGCTAGCTCTTGCTCAGGTACACGACCCAGGAGCCAGAAATGGATAGCAAACGGACGGAGACGGGCCCAACATATACCAACGCACACCGACACGCCAATTCTTTGACCGTTCGGGTCCAGTCCCGGTCGCCAGGTATCCAGATCGCCATTGTTGCCCTTACACGCGAACTTGTCGGGAAATAACAAGCTTTTGGACGGTGAGATGTCCTCGCCAATACGTAATAGATCGTAATGGATCAGCTTAGATAATTACCTTACATAAGGATGGCGCACCAATCCGTCTCAGGATTGCTGGTCGTTGGTAATAGGTGTGCCAGACGTGGGCAAATCCATCGGCGGGCGTGAACAGGGATTGCCCGGGGCCAAGGAGAACCAATTCCAAGCGAACGGTGAGTGGCCACGATGCTTCCACAAGATGGGAAAGTCTGGATTGCTTAGCCCCAGATTAGTCTGATAAAGTCTAGAAGCCGCGGGGCCGCCTAGGTGGAACCCCCACTCAATCACATCATCACCCTGTTTTGTCAATGGTACACCCCCACCCGGCTTCCCCAAATCCCCGGACACCGATGACCCTATTCGGAGTTTGGCTTTGCTGACCTCGGCCGGTCCAGGTTCGGCCGGAGCTGTCTTCGTTATGTTTACCTATCTAATACCATTGTAATGGCCCTACAAACCTCGGGTTTGGACAATGAAGCTTCGGTCCACATTTCAACGTCGCCACCTTTCAGAGCATACCCCGTGTCTCAAAACCACGTAGCTTATAGAGACCGTGATTCGCCGGCAATAATAAACGGAGCTGGCGGGKTTACTCCCAAGAAATGATGAAGCCATCCAAGCCTCTTTCTTTCGTTGTTATATTATGAAATTTGGAATTAAGCATCTTCTATACGTTAGGTAGGTTAGGTACCTTACCCAACAACTTGCATCGCGCAGATTCATCACAGGTTTATAATTATCACATAGTCCTAATTATTCGTTGCAACCATACGGTCGTATATAGATCTGCAATGGACTTCAGTCTATTGCTTCCATGACCTTTAAGATTGTAGCCTTGAGTAACGTAAGTCTTATTTGAATAGAAGACACTTCATCAACGCATTTTCTGAAGGAAATATAGAAGAGATTGGGAGTAGATCGAAACGTGTATTCACTAGTCGAATCTTGATATACGGGACTACTATACACGAAAGTTACTCTATCAACTAGCATAATATACGCATGTGCTCATCAACCGACCAATGGGTCTATGTAGGCTTATACTCTACGTCATATCAACTTATTAATAACAAACAAGCGTATTACATATCAACTTCCATAACAAGCCATCCAACAGCATCTGATGCTTGGTCATGAAATATTCGTTTGTTTACTCCCAAGACAATACGTCCTTGAGAAGTACATTACTATCACTAGGTGTCGGCTGTATCCCAAATACCTGTTCCAAGATGCGTTAAAAGGTCCAATGTTGACATGTTGTCACCCCGGCCATACGTGAGAGCCATCATTGCTATATACATAGTCATTAACCAGGGTTCGTTATATGGTGGCGGACCAAGTTGATTGTCACAAAGTAGCTGTGTTGTGTTTATACATAAGACACTATGTGGCATCACAATCTGTATAGGCAGGATCACTTCCCCATGGAATTCATAGGGAGTCTCGGATACTACGAGGGGATCCTATGCAGAGTAACAAAGAAAATCAAAATTTAGGGCCCATTGGGTTATCAGGTAAAGACAAACAATACATCTATCTCTCCGTGCCTTATTGCACGCTCCCGACATAGTCTCTAGTTCTTTGTTGAAGGAGCTGCAGCATCCACTACGTCTAGTGTTGACTTTGCTTTCCCAACTAGAAACAAGCTGTCTTAACGAAATTAATTCATGAGAAGAACGCCGTAATACGTCATGCACGCGATAGGAATAGACTTGGTGAACTGCAAGGGGGCTTTGCTTGCGATATTCGCATGAAGATGAGCTTTTATATGCCAATACTTAGACGTACCAGCTATCCTCCTTGATAGTTGGCTGTTAATGATCTCAACTACCTGTGAAGCGAATGAGGGTCATGAGGAGATTTAAGCAAGTCTAAATCTAAGTGAATAGGCGGACATGATGCCACTGACTGTCGAAGGACGAGGGCACAGAAAGCCTCTTAGCTACTACTATGCAGTTGTTTAGACCTTTATTTAACTCTGGCTGTTAAGAGTTGAAACTTAGCAATCTAGTGATAGTGACAAAAAAATAAACTGGATAACTGGCGAGACTAGAAGAGAGCTAGAAGGTATCGCATATGGAGAAAAGATGTCAAACTCTTATACTAGGCTTCTATTGTGATGTTCTACCTACCCAACTATGTCTTTATTTCCTCTTCTCAGCGGTTGAACCCAATGGTTAGGCGCCTAATACATACTGTATGTCCGAATTATAGAATCCTTTCTAGAATGGCTAAGTTCTAGTCATGCTAGTAACCATCTGGAGCCTAGACGACGGCGTGAAACTTCGGGGTGCCTTACGTTTGAATACATCTTGCGGAGTATACTATCAGCTTCACTTGTAGCCTTCGAGAAGGTTCTTCAGAATCTGTATGGCTGAGTCTTCAGAAGTTGTAACGTATTCAATACTCTAAACCGGTATGGTCGGTCTAGAGAAATATGCTACTAACCAATTGTGTCTTGACTCGATGGGAGAAAGAACGCCTGGTCCATACCACCTATGGTATATCTTGTGGAGTCGGAGCATGTGAAAAAATGAAATATATTCGTCTCAAGTCTGCTCAAAATTTGTGGCTAGGCTCAATGCTACAAAATGGATGTGTTAGCAGTTAGTAGTTAGTGTATAGTGGCAGAGTGGATAGACGCCAGTGGATCGCAAAAACCAATGGAATTAATAGGCGCTGTCAGCGATTTTCAGAATTTCGTAGGCATCGACTGGATGCTAGTTAGTACGTAAGTCAATACCTACCTGATAAGAAGTGGCATGATAACGATAATGAATTTATATGAAGAGGATTAAAAATATGACATATCGATATTGCGGCTGAGCTTCCTACATGCACGTATGTTCTCACCGGTCATTGATGAATGAGATCTATTGAAGCACAGTATCTATGCACTGGTTACTTGAGGGTACTTGCATGCCCAAGCCGCAATTTGTGCAGCCTGCATTGTCTACCGCATTGTTGCATCAGGTGATTTGAAAGTACCGAGCGCTTGCAGMCATCCCATMCCAGCCGAGGCAGCCAAGCCAGCCT
This sequence comes from Hypoxylon sp. E7406B, assembly GCA_000931505.1. Taxonomy (NCBI): domain Eukaryota; kingdom Fungi; phylum Ascomycota; class Sordariomycetes; order Xylariales; family Hypoxylaceae; genus Hypoxylon; species Hypoxylon sp. E7406B. The sequence goes on along the minus strand of JYCQ01000114.1, from coordinate 309,271 downwards.
GCTTGGTCCTAGGCTCCAGGGATGGCGCGTCATGACCGACCCGCGCGAAAACTTAGCGCTCAGGCGGAGGCGAAGCAATATTATCTCAAATGCGAAATTTGAGGCCCAAACATATTGATTTCTTACCAACGGGCTTAAAATTTCGTAGCTCTTGAACTCGCATTATTTCTGGCACAGCGCAAACTTACGCGAGGTGCGCAAAACACGTGCGCCGACGGATGCATTAAACCTTGTGAGAAAATAAGGGCTCTGAATGAGTCATAGTACGCGCCAAGGGGAGATGCATAACAAGGAATTTTGGCTGGTATGGCTGAACGAGGCTGGCAGCCGCCGAGCAAAGAAAATTTTCCTGGGAAGAAATTTTTTGAGGAAAACAATGCGAGTGGCAACGCGCAGGGATCTCCCAGGAGGCTACAGCGCACTAGGACTGGTCCCGCAGCGTGTACCGACAGAATACGAAACCAAATAATGGCTACTCAGAGCAAGGGGTGTGAACGGTCTGCAGTAGCGTAGTACCGTGTCGCTCAATATCCGGCGAGCCTAACTCAAAGGATAAGCAACACGCACGCACAGGACGAGGGAAATAAGATTCTCTGGCTTGTTGGATATTGAAGTAACCCAACGTCGGAAGCCGTAAGCTGTTTGATGAGAGAAGTTTTGCTTCTCAAAATTTGATGGTGTTTGTCACTCCATAAGACGGGATACGAAGGTGATTGATAGTCGAGGGTAGGGTGGTGGCATTCTCCGATTGCGGTCGCGGCTGGTACCTCCGAAACCACCGAAATGAGACCTGCGATTGATCAACACAAAGAGGGATCATCGCAACCAAACAAAGAAAAGAGGGAAAAAAAATAAAATTTGTAGGATGGTCGAGTGCGACAGCAACACAGCCCGACAATCTGCTATCTCGTTTACTCGCGCGGAATGAACAAAGAAAACACTTGTTTGGACACGTAATCCTCTTTCAACTATTGTTTGGGATTCCCGCTCATCATGAAAACACTAGATGGATAATAGTTCGAGAGGTGAGCAAGACTGAGATGGGCGCTGGTTAGGAGTCAATCAAAGCAGGAAAAAGCATGACAATAGGGGTAAAAGAGGAGGCCTTGTGTGCGTTTCAGGGAGCAAAAAAAGGGGGGTTAGGGTGGTAGGTAAGCAGACAAACCAGACCTGACAGGGTGTGGTTGGGGTCTAAAACCCCATCTGGCCACACCCACCCATCACGATTTTAGCAGCCTGAACGGGTGGCTGTCGGGTAGCCCTGGAGCCCAGTGCGGGCTTTTATCTGCGACACTGACTGACGATGGCTCTGCGTAGGCTGTGGATGTAGTCGACCGAGTCATGCATTTCATTGCCCCTAAAGCCGTCACGGGCGCGTTGCTGGCAAATATGTTGGCCAAGATGTCAGAAAAACAATAGCCGATTCGGAAGTGACGCGAAGACGCTTCGTTGATGCTGTTGAGACGGAAATGTTCAGATCTCAATCTGATGTGAAAGGAGCGAGACGAGTAGGTTTGGGCGGGCGGAATAGGTGATGACGAGGAACATAAAAAGACTTGGTGAGAACTTAGAGTGACGGTAAGGAAAGAAAAAGATTGAGGAAGATAAAATAAGGGGCAAGCGACGAGACATGATTGGACGGATTGATACTAGCGCAAACGCTAAGGGTGGGAATCAAGGAGTAGCAAGTAGTGGGTTTCCGCCACACTGGGGCGTATCTACCTAAAAGTCAGTGCGCACCTACACGAGTGCGCTCGCCTCCCAAAAAATATAAATTGATCGGGTTCCCCTCAACTTGGATGTTTCGAAAAATCTCGCGCGGAAGCCCCGACCCGAAGGTCCCCTCTTCTTATCCTCTCAGCCACAACACAACCCACCACCAGCCACACGTCCTCTTGTCAGCCGCCGCCCGCACTGTCAATTACGTCTGGCACCTAATATTTCTTTTTATTATCGCGCTCCTTCTCTCTCACATCCGCGTCACTATTGTCGGACCCCACCTTTCCTTCTGACACACAGTGATTTGAGAGAGTACGTACCTCCGCTTCCGCCTCTGCCTCATAAATATCACCCCACATTCCTGCGACGTCTTCCTCTCTCTTCACATCATTTCAACGTCACAGCAGTGGACCACCTGTCTACCAGCACGTCTCACTTGGACACACTCAAGTGTATAACTGTTTGCCTCGCTCGTCCGCTAAATCAATCTAGGAGGTGACAAAAGCAACAGAAGGATATTCTTGCCACGGCTATATCCTTCGCTCATTGTTGCCCGCCTACTTTAGGACTCGAGCAGTCGCATCAGAAAAGACCAACCGCAATATCATTCATTCTCATTCACACCACCTGGGTCACGGTGCAGTGTAGCCAAGAAGATAGACCAACAATAGAGTCGAGTTTTTGAAGAAGAGAATACCAGATTGAGGATTTATCTTCCCGATACCGTCGTTGCGAGAGACCGAGTACCCGCCGTCGTCGTTGTCGAATCGTATTGATCCCTCGACCTCGACAGCACTCGTACATCTTGCGCTTCGAGTCAGCGGAAGCAAAAGCTCACGGCTTCTCCGATTTTCAAACAATCGAGAAGTGATCGTCTTTGATATCTAAGAAACAAACCCGTGTGTGTGCATTCAGGTCGACTGATCGAAAGATCCGAAGGCCGTACCATCGTACCAGTCTTATTGTGTTGGGGAGACATTTGCTTGTTCATCTCCTACACCCCACTTGGTAAGGCTGCATTTTCACTTACTAGCAACTGTGGTAGTTGGAAGCACCCCATTGTAGAAGTGAGTCGTGCGCAAGTGCACAGTTGCGCGTGTGCACTGACCAAAAAAAAGCCCCTCGCTGCGCMCCCCGCCACCACTTCTTAATCACCCCATTGGTCTGTGTTTCCTGAGTATTTATATCAGGAAACTTTCTGTGCGCCCCGCGGCACGTCAATCTTTTTCTCCGCCTCTTTCTCCGCAAAATACACTACCTTCATTTCGTCGCGCATTCGTCGTCAAGTTTTGGTTGCGCATTCACTCCTTTGACTGTATCTGTATTAACCGTCTATTTACCTTTCAGGTCCGCCTTTCCAAGATCACTCAGTTCACCAATAGTCATCTGAGCATACATCTGCAAGATGGAGGGCATTCAAACCCACCCCGCGACTGCCGCGCAGGCTAAGGCTTTTACTGCGCCCGGTTCCTTGTCCTTCCCGGGAGGCGCTGGTGATCTTACACCTCCGTCGTTCGATGCGGAGAAGGCGAATGGTCAGCGAATCGCCAATGGCGGTCCTCAGCAGGCTGCTAACGGTACCGGGGKGACTCCCGCCACACCCGCTGCTACTCCTGCTGCTGTCCAAGGTGGAAGTGGTTTGACTCCTACATTGCAGTATGTATCACTCGTACCTACTATCTAGGCTTTTTGGCTTACCTGGCATCGCAAAGAAACATTGTGGCTACCGTCAACCTCGAGTGCCGCCTGGACTTGAAGACAATCGCGCTGCATGCTCGCAATGCTGAGTACAACCCGAAGGTATTACTAATCTATTCTCGGGCTTAGATTCTTCGAGTAGCTTGCTAACTGACTGGCTCAGCGATTTGCCGCTGTCATCATGCGAATTCGTGAACCGAAGACCACCGCTCTCATCTTCGCCTCTGGCAAGATGGTTGTGACTGGTGCCAAGTCTGAGGATGATTCGAAGCTTGCGTCGCGCAAATACGCCCGTATCATTCAGAAGCTTGGCTTCAATGCTAAGTTCACCGACTTCAAGATTCAGAACATCGTCGGTAGCTGCGACATCAAGTTCCCTATTCGCCTTGAAGGTCTCGCCTCTCGCCACCACAACTTCAGTTCTTACGAGCCTGAGTTGTTCCCTGGTCTGATCTACCGTATGATCAAGCCTAAGATTGTCCTCCTAATCTTTGTCAGCGGCAAGATTGTCTTGACCGGTGCGAAGGTTCGAGAAGAGATCTATCAGGCCTTTGAGATGATCTACCCCGTCTTGCAAGGTATGTATAATTGAGCTAGTAATCCGCCACCCACAAACAGGCGCTAACATGTCACAGACTTCCGCAAGGTCTAAAGTCCTCGCTGTCGTTGATGGGAGGTCTTTCACGCGCCGATTACTTCCGAACTCCATGAAACACCTCACTATTCTTTTCGACTCCCCCGAGGATTGTAAATTACTCCACCTCACGATTTTATGATTTTAGTCTCCACGACTCGCGACGTTGATATGGACAGATCATAGTCCAAGAACTCTCTCGCCACTTGTATCATTGTCATTTCCCAAACTGCATTGCATCGGCGTTATACAAACGGATGGACCTACACTGGACGGACCAAGGCTGCTTATTTTTATGGAAAAACAAAAATTCAAGACCGGATGACGGCTTAGATTGCACCGAGGTACTCTCCGGCGGCATTCACGCTGGTCGAAGGTGCCGTCTTAATTTGACCCTTAGGGTAGAGGGCTGCATTGTTGGTGGTAGGGTGTGAAGGGAGCTTGCGTGCGGAATGCCGAAACATGTACCTCGGCTTAGGTGGTTGCTTTACTGAGGGCAGGTAGTGAGGTGGACGATCCGCTTAGGCGTGATCAATCCTTAGACCTCCAGAGCAGGGTGGTAATAGCTGTATGCTCAGTTGGTCGTAATCCGCTTTGGCAAGTAAGGGAAGTCTTAGCACAAATGCTCTGTTCTCGTCTGGTCTTCTGACTCACGAAACATCATTGAGACTTCACGCGGATAGCTGTAACTTGAGTTTACCTCAGGTATCGCATACACTATGCATTATTCGCCCTGAAATACGCTGCATTATTAGTCAAACACCACTTTTTATTACGTGACTTGTTCTGAGTAGGCTCTACTGTAACTCTCTATCTATGCCTTCTTGTTTAATTCTTCTAGAATTAACCCTGGCTGTCCACCTCTACTCCCATCTTCCGTTACTATAGCCTTCTCAACATCACCCACTGCTCTCCACTTCCACTTGTCCTTGAACTCTAGTGGACATTTGCCCATGATGCTGTCCACCACTCTATCGCCGATAACGGGCAAGAACTTGAAAGCGTGTCCGCTTCCACCTGTGGTAACGAAGAGGTTCTGCCAATATGGATGGTAGTCTATGATCCAATCTCCAGTAGGAGTGTCCGTATACCAACACAGCCGGGTTCGAGAAAACGGCCGCTCCCGCAGTTCAGGCCAGGGGATCATCTTTCGCACGGCTTCTCTTAGCGCCTTCTCGCCCTCTTCCGGGATTGAGAGGTCTGCGTCGTTGAGGTGTGTGTAAGGCTGGGAAACGACACTGGGAGGTGGCTTGCTGGATCCCGGGATTCCCAAAGGCGCCTTCGAGAGCGGTTTGGGGTTTAGATAGCCGAAAGCGTGGCGCGCGAACTTGAGCACTCGGTTGCGAGGGGGGATCATGAAGAGGCCTGTTGTCAAGTTCAGTACTACTGGGACCTTCTCTAGTCTCTTCTGCTCTTCTTCCGTGATGTCTATGTATCCGATAACCTGACCTGTAGCTACAGCCTGCTGTGAAAGGTCGACGAGAGTAGGCGTCCAGGCGCCGGCGGCCACCATCACAAAATCAGCCGACAATGTGGTGCCGTCCTTCAGTCGCGCACCAGTGACTCTTCTCGCCGCATCGTCCGTCTCGAGACTCTCAGCTGTTCCATTGACAAACTTCACACGGCCGGTCGCAACAACACGCTCGTAATACCACTTCATGCTAGCTTCTGCATCGGCCCAGCCGCTCGCCTCGTTCAGGTATCCCCAGTCGGCAAACTCGCCCAGGCCAGCTATCTTGGATAGGCGAGTGGAACCATGCAGCATACGGACGGAGCTCATGGGTCGTCCCTGCGCCTGCGCAAGTGCCATCGCATTGATCCAACTCTTCTTCGCGTACGCGATGCCCGTCTGTGTTCCGTCCTCTCGCACCATGGGTCCGTCGTCGGCGGACAGGATGAAACCCGACTCGGTGTAGCGCCCCTCGCCGCCGAGGGACGACGGGTCTGTCTGGCGCCAGTACGCTTGCGCTTCGGCGGCGAGCGCGGCGTATGCGGGGTCGGCATAATCGGCGCGGATGATGCGGGATGAGTCGATGGAGGAGGCGTCGCGGGCGGGGAAGACGCCTGTCTCTGGGGACCGGTCGAGAATCGTTATGGACGTTGAGGCAAATTCGGGGCGCTTGGTCAGCGCGAGGGCCGTGCTGAGCCCGAAGACCCCCGCACCTACGATCAGGATGCTGGCGGGAGCTTTGAACTTCAGGGGCATGTCAACATCGATCGGGGTCCCGGTGATGTCGGGCAGGACGTGGACAGGACACGTCAGAGCGTCCTCGAGTGATGCCTTCGCCATTGGAGCTACCATCTGACTAGTGAATGAAGGACTGGTGTCGTAGCGAGGTCAAAGAATGTGAATTGATGATACGAAAGGCGATGATCATAGGAAACATATACAATAGAAGCTGTCTGCGATATGATACAGGAAATCCAACTCTATATACTCCCCGTACTGTGCCGACGAGATCATCAAACCGTGCTGATATCCCCATATGCCGTATCCTCTGAGCTTATGACATGAAGGGCGCTGTTGACTGATGTGATGACATCTGTAGATAATGTATGCACTGTAGTTCATGTGGGTATCGTACGTTCGGAGTCGAGTACATGGCGGGGKAGCTCTGATGTAGACTGTGCGCGTGGCTTTCGGAAACTGTGGACATCAACTGTATTTTAGGTGACTGCAGGTGAGCCCCTGTAATACGCGGGCACTTGTATTCTTGAACGCGCATTGGACGTATGACCCAACTAAGATTAAGGTTGAAGTCATCCTTCTCAAGGTAACTCTCTCAAACCTTCTCAACCTCTAGGCACTTGGTCCAACAAATCACGCGCAAGAAAAGGCCTACTTATAGAATGCGACATCCCACATAGCCCCCGTCCGGCTCCTTTCTACCCATCATGTCCTCCAAGAAACTCGCCGATTTTCCCGACGTCGAGGCGAAGCTCCAGAAGCCATCGAAGCAGTCCGCGTTCGAGAAACAGAAGGCCGAAGCCGAGGCAAAGCGCAGGAGGGAAGCTGCTGAGACCGCCGCAGTATACGAGAGTTTTGTCAAGAGCTTCGATCACGATGACGACGATGATAATGCGGGTAGTGCTTCCGGTCAACATAACGCGTTCGGTCGTCCGCAGGGAGGCGCTTTCGGTCGAGAGAGTGGTCGACCGGTCCCACCAAAGAGACATTTCGGTGCTGGGCCTGGCGGTGGGTTGGGGTTGAAGAGTGGTCCTGGATCTTTGGGTCCTGCGCCGTCGTCGTTCGGTAGCAAGAGGAAGTTCGATACTCACCAACAAGGGTTTAGTAGGAGAGGTGTGGACGACACTCGGGGCCGACTTGGATTCCACGACGACGACGACAGCGATGGTGGCCGCGCGCCAAAGCCGAAGAGTCTTGCGAAAGTGTTTGATACGAGCGACGATGAAGGCGACGCGAGAGCTAGGGACTTGGCTGAACAAAAGGCTATAGCAAAGCCTACACTCCGACTGGCTAACCTCCCGCCTGGGACGTCACCGGCAGTTATTAAGGCTCTCATGCCATCGAACCTTACGGTGGAGAATGTCAAGATCTCATCGTCTAATGCTCCAGGAAGTACCGAGAGGAGGTCAATGGCCGCAATTGTTACTCTATCCAAGGAAACACCAGCGACCGACATTGATTCTGCGGTCAGTTCTCTGCAGAACCGATATTTAGGCTACGGTTTCTATCTGTCGCTACATAGGCACTTGTCATCTGCTGTCGCGTCTACCGTAGCGACAACGACTCTCACATCTTCGTCTGCTTCTCAACCTTTCGGCGCGAAACCAGTCCCCCAAGCCAATGATAATAATTCTCACCATCCGGGTGGATTTCACCGTGGATTTGCTCCGCCGTCCTCATATGGCATCGGTGGAGGCCCAATAAACCGTACCATTTTCCATGTCCCAGTACAACCCCCTAGGGATATTAGACAGCTCCAGCTTATCCACAAGGTCGTCGAATCAGTTTTAGCACACGGTCCAGAATTTGAGGCCCTCTTAATGTCCAGGCCTGACGTTCAAAGAGAAGAGAAATGGGCTTGGCTCTGGGATGCGCGCAGCGAAGGTGGAATTTGGTATCGATGGCGGTTATGGGAGGTTATCACGGGTGCCCAAGCTAAGATTGGACGACAAGGAAAGTACATACCGCTCTTCGAAGGCAGCCATGCTTGGAGAATGCCCGAGAAGAGTTTGCCGTACGAATACGCCACCGCCATTGACGAATTTGTATCTGATCCGGAGTACAACTCGTCTGACGAAGAAGATTATGAAGACGAGGGGCATAAGCCAGCCGATGGGGCTGACGACGGAATTACCTACTTAAACCCGCTTGATAAGGCGAGGTTGACGCATCTACTAGCTCGGCTGCCTACGACGTTGACGAAAATTCGGAAGGGCGATATTGCGAGGGTGACTACATTCGCAATAACTCACGCGAGTAGGGGAGCGGATGAGATAGTAGAGATGATTGTGGCTAACATAACCAAGCCATTCGCATTAACTTCAGCAAACCCCGAATATAGTAAAGCCAGCAAAGATGGGGAAGACCACGGCGAGTCTCACAACTCAACACCTTTCCCTGAAGACTCAAACGCGAAGCCCAGTGATGTCCAAGATACGAGCGCTGCAAGCCTCATCGGGCTATACGTTGTCAGCGACATTCTTTCCTCGTCCGCAACCAGCGGTGTTCGGCATGCTTGGCGATTCCGTCAACTCTTTGAGGCATCCCTCAAGGAGAGCAAAGTCTTTGAGAACTTGGGTCTCATAGCAGAACGTCTCAACTGGGGCCGCCTTAGAGCAGAAAAGTGGAAGCGAAGTGTTAAGTTGGTACTGGGCTTGTGGGAGGGCTGGTGCGCTTTCCCACATGAAAGCCAGCAGTTGTTTACAGAGACTTTCGAGAATCCGCCTAGCGCAAAGAAGGAGGAACAGGTCGATGAAGCGGCTAAGAAAAACAAGTGGAAGACCCTGGAAGCTGGTGCTTCGGGCGCTGTTCAAGCTGAAGGAAGAGGGTTTGTACCACTATCCGCAAGCGTGGAAGCACGCCAGGACGAGGGGTCTAGAATGGACGTTGATGATGTGGATGGTGAGGCTATGGATGAGCACATGTCGATGGACGAGGAAGACATGGATACTGATATTGATGGGGTTCCTATGGACGACAGTGAGAATGGGGACCTTATGGATGAAAGTGATGCAGGAGATGTAGAACAAGATAAATCCGGTGCCAAAGCCCCGGTAGGTAAGAGTGGCGAAGGGAGTGAACGAAAAGATGATGATGGAGATGGTGGAAAAGCTGGGATGACAAACTCATCCAAGGAGCAGTTGGTAGGGGACTCGCAGCCTAGGAGGCGCATGAGAGCTGTGGACATGTTCGCGGACTCTGATAATTCCGACGATGGAAGGTGATAGGATCACAAGATGGATGGAATCAGCGGTATATATGATAAAGGCATTGAGCGTTGCATATCACCAACTAGCTGAACACAGCCCTCGAATTCTCCGATTTGAATTAAAGCTAGCCCCAAGGCCAGCGCGGCATTCGCCGAGGACAGCTTACCGAGCAGATTATGGCTCCTAATAAGGATATACCTAGGCATCAGGGCCAGGGCAAGACGGGTTGCAACACGAGAAGTGGCGCATATAGGAATGAAACTCCTGTCACATGTGCTCAAGACTGCGGCCGAAATAACTAGTCCATTACGTGCGAAGTGAGAAAGCGGGTAGGCAAGCGCAGAGACTAGTTCAGACTCACGATAGTCATATAACGAATCTTAATAAGGCAGTGCCAACAGTCCAATATATTGTATTATATGAAATCCCGTATAGCTCTATCCGTTAGGTTGGATCTTGCGTAACAATACCGTGGTTTGACATACTTGCTAAGCTTAACTTGTGACTTGTTGGTTGAATTAGGGCTGAATTAATGAAAAGGCGCCTGGGTTCTTATCAGCCACCGACATCTCGTCCTACGTGACTTTACTCTTCAAGTCATTAAGCTATAACTACAAGGAGTTTCGTTGCTTCTGTGGACTAGATGGCATACTACTACATGCCTAGTCTACCTTAACCCCTCTTGCCTACGATCACGACATGACCGACTACGAAGCCCAGGGATATTGTTCTGGTCTAAGGGATGATATTACACCGAATAGGGAGAAAGTTAACATGTCGCCAGATCCAAATTTGGATACAATGTCTATTTTCAGAAACATAGGTGCCGTCGGTACCCGTCTTTATCTACCTAATAGGTCTAGGAGAATTGTAAATATCGGTGGGCATGGTAGACCGCATACGTCAGGTGTCAAGCAGATGGACCAATTGAATCGATCCGCGCTTCGATAAGATTGGTTCTCGGCAGTCGATCCTGTCGATTTCGAAATCTGGTCAGCTTTTAAGCTTTGTCCAACTTTGATGAATTGTTATCAGATGTAGAGATTTTGTTTTGTTTCTAAACCTAAGCTTAGTTTATGTAGGTATGTACGACCTCTAATCTCATATTGATATATGAGTCGAAATTTGTAGGATCTGTAGTATGTAGAAACAGCAATGCTTATTGCGGTTAGTACTATTCACCTAAATTCACATCCGGTTTGATGCAATGGCATGAACTGAAGTAGTATAGTTGGTTGGTTACACTGACAACCATGCTGCCGCCAAGTGACGAGTCGTTCAAGTAGCCCTGAACACTAGCTCTGTCATACTCTGAAATCAGCCCGTCTAGGCTACTCTTGTTATGGAGACACATCGACATGTATCTTGGCGGGCTAAGGCTGGTACCATCATCGGCCAATTGACAACATATGACAAACAACCGTGAGCTAGTTATTAGCACAGTGTAATGAATAGATTCATATCCTGACAAAGATGAATCAATAGTAGATGGGAAGTAAGATGCCCCCAAGGCTAACATTAGGCTAATGGGCGGTTTACTCAATCCTCAAAGTACCCAAGTCAATATAAGCAAGCCTCTTTAGGCCATTTCCGTACAAAAGCCGGTGTATTACTTCGAGAGTCGCTCTAGCTCTGACTGTCAAACTAGTATTGTATTTGGCATCTGTTCCCGCAACTTGTTTCGTTTCCTGGAACAAATCGGGCCAATGGTTGGCATGAAGCAAGTATAGGAGCCTGCTAGATGTCCCTAGTGGTTTTTGTTTTGTTTGAAGAGCCGCAACTTGAATTACAGTACCATCGCAGCTGGTTCAGGGCACCTCTCAAGCGAACGGGGAACTCTTACCCGAATAGGGAAAGTGGCAGATGAGTATGCGAACCTTATTTTTCCCCTTCCCCGTTTTGATGTGTCATTTTTAAGCGTAGTGTCCGTAGTGTCATAAAAAAAGTCCGTACCGTACATAATCTCCTGAAAGTGCAGGTACTTAAAAACTACTTGGATCAGCCTGTGCCCAAAGCGACAAATACCTTATGCTTATGGATGGAATTGATTCCTAATAAGGTCGATACGTCGAAAGTTCAATGTTGCGATGGTGCAACAGACCAAGGCATTTTTTTTTATAACGAATTTCAACCCACAAGCTGAATGAGACTCGGTACATCGTTACGTAGCAGCCCCACGTTTCCGAGACCAACTTCACGTTTTCTGCGGCGTGCCCCTCTTCAGCCCCTCCATAGGTGCCTACGACCCTAGCGACCCTAGCGAAATCGATTCCACGGCCATTGGATGTAGATGATACGCATCTTCTGCAGGACCCTTCGCGTTCCCGTTCCCCCCGTTTAGCGCGTTCTGCAGTTTGCCTGGCCTGCCTGGCAGGGTACCAGGTACTTCGACTGCCACTTCCAAACCCCCCCGGTCCAAGGTGTAGGGGAAGTGAAGGATCTAACTCGAAGTCAGCACCATTTAGCACAAGCAGCCAATCAAAACTTGCTCGTTTTGGGAAACCCCCACAGACAACACGACACTCACCATCCCAATCATCTCTCAACTTTGCTAATACTCTTTGACCCTTTCCTGGAGTTCAGACCACCAGATGTCTATGGTCTGAAATCTAATTGTGGTGGGACCTAGGTTGCTTCAATGGACGGCTTGGTCACTTGGTAGACGAGCTAGACAGTCAACTCCAGAGAAACGAGAAACGAGAATCCAGAAACTGGGAAATCTAACAAGTCACAACTACACACTGTTGACGGCAATATATGTGAATTTGCCCTCACTAACCAGCACCCTCACCCATATACAGAACCTTCCTCTCTCCAGAAACATCATAAACATCATAAACATCCAAAGGCCGCCCAGGTATACTGACGTTCAAAAACCTGGATCCCGGTCGAAAGTCCCCTTCTTACCGCCATCCAGACCGCAAGACCGAGGCTTCCCCGGGGTACACGCCTCTTGTATTCAGTCGGTCCTGTCATCAGCCTCGATTCAACACAGGCTTACCTACTTGGGGTACCTCACCTAACGTTTGTTGGCTGGGGACGTTACATGTGGGAATCGGACGAGGGACATCCTCTTGCTTTCCCCTCCCCTCCCTGGACAATCATTCTTCCCTTATCGATCACAGCAGTCCAAGTCGTGCCAGCCTTTCCCGGATCTGCTCTGAAGGAATCGGACTCAACTCACATCAGATCGATTCACTGCCGAACTCTGGTCGCCCTCTACAAACCATACCGGAATCCGAAACACCGACGCCCAAGGCGCATGTCTCGAGCGAGTGCCGTTCCTCTGCGCCATCAAATTGGTCTTACTCCGCCTTGAGAACTAACTCCCATCGCCATACTAGATTGCGACCCTCAAACCAAGCCGATTAAACTTCATTCGTTTACCTTCGCAGTTACTGGGGCTCTGTCACTATCAGCACCCCGTTCTTTATACTCTCACCTTATACACTCCCCGTGACCCAACCCGCTGGCACGCCTATTCAAGGTTCCTGTGGGACCCTGAGCATCCGCTTTAGTCCATCTCGATCATCCTTAAGGCTCAAGTTTCACGACGCCAGCCACGGTCATCTCATACCACGGTAACCGTCCTACCTTTCCGAAGTACAACCAAGGAGAATCGTATCTACTGCCCGCGCATCGACATCGATGAAAAGGATTCCCGCGCGCCTCGGAACCAACTACCGTATCAGCATTAAGCTTCAATATAGGGTTCGAGCAAGCCATCCGAAGGGTCTTCTTGACGAATCTCACATGATCCGCATCGTACTCTGTTACATTGCCTAGAGCCCCTTCAAGCCTCTGTCGCGCTGGCATCGCCCCGCGACGTTGCCCAAGATGCCTATTATTAACGGACAAAAGATGGCTTGGTAAGTCAAACATATTCTTTGGTCATTTCTGTTCGTCCGGTATCTCCCGGAGAGTCTCGGAAGGCTGCATGCTGTCACGCTAGTTTTTGATGCGCCTTTCCTGACAAATCATCCTTATTCGACATTAGGAGTTCGTGTAACCGACATGGGTCTTGGATATTGTGACGAGGTTGAACCAAGTCTGAACTGTCTTTGCTAATCGATTATTATTCTGCCTTTAGCCAGCCATGCATTCGAGGGCACCGATCGACCAAGTGCACTCATGGCAACGGAGACCGCATGTTGGTACCCGTGCGAAAACCTGGTCGACCGTTAAGCACTTGTCCCCATCCACCGGGCAAGACTTGCCAGTGCCGGAATTTGACAGTTGCGCTACCTAAAGGAGGCACATGTCGATGCGGCGGTAGTCAGACCAATAAAACTAATGGTACACCAACGCTCGTTAAGGCCGAGCCATCGGATAATCCGCCGTTATCGCCTACGAAGCAGGCGTCGTTCCGAGTCCAGAAGTCGGCTCCAAGGCCACCTCGAAAGCAGTCTGACGCGTCTACTCTACAGCGCATGGACGCCAACAACCTCAACTTTCAGAATGGTGCTGGCGACTTCCTCGCAGCTTCTGCGAGCACGGTGGCTTCACCTGATTGGTCGCATTTCGTACCACCCCTACAAAACGGCCAGCAGTATCCCACCTGGATATCTGATCAGTCGACCGTTAGCTCTGGAACGCTGACCCCTGGCACGTCGAGTTCGGCTTATCACACGCCGACTTCGAGCACTGGAGATGCTTCATCGCAAGAACCTCCCTTAGAAGGAGGTGGAAGCTGCTGTTCTCAGCGGATACAGCGTCCTCAACCATTACCACCTCAGATGCAACTACACGGCCAACTCCAGTCTCCCCCTCAAGAGCCGCCGACGATGATGAGATATCCACCTCAAGTCCCCATGGGCAATGGCTCCATGAATAGTTCCATGAATGGTTCCATGATGGAGCAAATGTCCAACCGAGTAGCGGCTGACCAACAGATGTACCCGATAAACCAGTTTCAACAGCCATCTCTATTCTCGGATCACTCTTCGTTCGGTACACCCCACTATCCACTGCAGCAATCTCAATGGGAGCAATTAATGGCACAAATTCTTCCTCAGACCCAACCGAATGGAGGTCCTATGAACTCATATACGAGCCACGTTTGCGACTGTGGTCCTGAATGCGACTGTCTTGGATGTCTGGCCCACCCGTACAATCAAGCAACAACCCAGTATATCCGCGAAGCCATGGCTTTCCAAGATGCGAATCTGAATGGGATGAATGGGATGAATGGCCACGTAAACGGCAATGGCAATATCAATGGCCATGCTAACGGTAAAGTGGATGCCACTCATCCAATGCCGGATCCGCCGCTGGCGGTGGCCGACACATCGACCCCACCAACCCAAAGTCCATCCGACACGGATTCACCCGGTGCGAACGATCTGAACATGTCGCCTAGCGAGTATCTTTTCGTGGATTACGGCAGCGGCATTTGCGGATGTGGCGACAACTGCGCATGTGTCAATTGCATGATACATCGTGATCCCCTGAATGGTGAGCCGAGGGATAGGACGCCCAATTGAGGGACAGGATTTCTCTAACACATATTGCAAACCGAATACACGACGTCTTTGCTGGAAGCGATAGATCAATAGATCGGATGATATCCCCAAGGATTATGGCCAATACCCCCTGAGAATCGAGCATTTGAATCGTATATATCTAGGAGAGATAATGAGGTTGTAAATTCTCAGGGAATCATGGATCCTTGGAAATAAGCGAGCGTTCAAATTATAGGAGCGAGATTCCGAGCGAAATTGAGCGGGCCATGCCAAATTGGTTGCATCGACCAAATCGAACACAGACATTGCGGCTGTGAATGTGACGAATTTTGGGGTCTAAGCCGTCGACATTCTCCATGAAATTGATGGGCAACTGTCTGCGGGCATACCCGCTCTGAGTGGGGACCTTCTGTGCTCGTCGAGCTCCAATCGGCTTCATTGACGTCTTTCCGTCGAGAGGGGAAGCCTGCGTGAGCTCGACGAGCTCCAGACTGCGTGCGTCCTACATCGGTTTCTATACGACTAGAGCGTAAATTCGACTTTTCTAGCGTCTCTTCAGGGGAGCGAGAGCACTATGAGTCGCGCCGAGTCGGGTTCGACCCCGGAATGCCTACGAAGTTGACGATGCGGCGGATGGCCGATACATGAATGAAGAGACACGAATTGATACCAGATGATTATATACGAGTCAGAGCGTAGCTGATTTGGCTGAGCTGCTCATGCATTTTCCCGAGTCCCTACTCAAGTTATCCCGAGATATGGGGAGTTGCTTCACTACGTCCGTAGTATAGCGACAAAAATATAATTCTAGCACGAAAACTCCTGCCTTGGTCATCCTTTCTTGTGCTGCCTGAATAGACACTTCCTAGTAGATCCGTAGAAATACATATTTGCCGAGTTGTGAGATTAGATATATTTTACATTTACTGTGCTACTCTACATAAGACAATACACTTATGATGCTAAAGACAGTTTTGCTATAAGGATTGTGTTGGACGTTGAAACTGGTACTCCTATAACGAACCGCCGCTCCTGAAAATTCACCGCTGATTCATAAACCTGTAGCTTTAATGCATGGCGTTTTACCTTAATCTTCAGCGTATGGCTTGCTACGCATTTAATAAAGGTACTCGAGTTAATGTAGCGAAGTACATCGGGTACCTATAGGTATCGCGAAAGTGAGAACCTTGATGGACACCTTATGTAAGTACAGTACTTGATTTAACCCCACGCTCCACATGGCCACGATCGAAAATCTCCGACATGGATGGAGCATTGCTTTTGCTGCTGCTACCACCTTGCCCTAAGGCACGGTTCTCCCATATCCACCACAGCTTACTATTAGCCTGTACGACCAAACAACGGGCATGCTTTCCAGGAAATAATAGCGCCAGGGGGCCCCTCTTCCGCTGCGGCTTCGGATGCACATGTAATCCTTACCGGATCGTGCCTTTTTTTTTTTTTTTTTTTTTTTTTTTTTTTATCTCTCTCTTTAATTTATCCGATAGGTTCGCGAAGGCTGCTGCTTATCGTTGCATCATGGCGGAACCTAGCGCGTACCGAGACCGCGGATTTGGAGAGGGCGAGGCACGTCATTCGAGGCACAAGCGAACGCGTGGGGGAGACGAGGGGCCGAAGGATGATGTGAAACGTGTTGGGCGGAGATACGACGATTGCGACTACGGTGGTGGATATGAGAGGAGGAGGTCCATGTCGCCTCGGGACAGAGCCTATCGAGAGAGTTTGCGTGAGAGCCGCTACGATGAGACGAGTCGTTCGGGACCGCGCGACTATGTACCACGATCAAACAGCCCACCGCGAAGAGAAGCGAGGGAGGCGCGTTATGCCGAGCGCCCTAAACGCCGAGATTCACTGGTCGACCATCGCGCCATTGACCGCTCTCCTTCCACGTCCTCTGCCCGACACGATGACCGCCACTCCTCCCACCATCATCATCACCACCACCACCACCGACACCACCGCTCCTCAACGCATTCCACGCGCACCCCAGACGAATTGCCCTTTGGCGCCAGACCCTTGGTCCGCTCCGACCTCGCGACCTTCAAGCCGCTGTTCGCGCAGTACCTCGATGTGCAGAAACGCAAGGACATCGCGACGATGGACGAGAGGGAGATTAGGGGCCGCTGGAAGAGCTTCGTCGGGAAGTGGAATCATGGCGACTTGGCCGAGGGCTGGTACCGACCCGAGACGCTGGAGGAGGCGCGGAAGAGTGGTGCTAGTGCTGGTGTGAATGCGAACGCTGGTGATAAAGAGACGGTATCGCCAATACCGTGCAGTGAACAAGACCAGAAACAACTAGGTCGAGATGATGGAGACAAAGACGGCGACTCAGCCCTCTCAGAGGCAGAGGAAGGAGAAGACGACGACGACGAATACGGCCCAACCCTACCCCCCGGCACCACCGACCCGTCGCGCTCCACCGCAAAGCACGGCCCAGGCATTCCCTCCCTGCAAGACCTCGACCTGCGCCGCGAAGCCGCAGAAGAAGAGCGCCAGCAGCGCATCGACGCCCTACGACTGGCGCGCAAGGCGGACCGCGCGGAGCAAAAGGCGCGCCTAGAGGACCTGGTGCCGCGCGCGGAGCCCGGGACGCGCGAGCGGCGGCTGGAGAAGAAGCGCGAGGTCAACGAGAAGATGCGGGCGTTCCGGGAGCGGTCGCCCGGCGGCGGCGGCGCTGGGGCGGCTGAAGTTGGGGAGGCGGAGCTTATGGGGGGCGGGGATAGCGTGGCCGAGTACAAGCACATGAAGGCTGCGGCGGAGAGGAGGAGGACGGAGCGCGAGGTTAGGAGAGAGGAGGAGGATAGGGCACGGGAGAGGGAGAGGGAGGAGAGGGTTAGGGAGTATAGGAAAAGGGAGGAGGGGACGATGGAGGKGTTGAGGCGGATTGCTAGGGAGCGATTTGGGTGAGGTGGGAGGGGATGGTGGAAGATGCTATGGCTATGCGGTTATGGATGTGTCTATGGGAATATTGGCTTTTGCTGTGGAAAGATACCCCTCGATGCTAGGTGTAGTTGGGGGAATGTTCATATGTCCTATCCGTACATACTTGGAGTGCTATGAGCTGTGTATACCCTAATTTGAAGTCTACGAAGCTGTATTAAAGAATGACTACAATACGCATTATCATCGACTTGCGCTGAGTTGATCTTAAGTGTATAGGTAGCT
Organism: Hypoxylon sp. E7406B; assembly: GCA_000931505.1. NCBI lineage: Eukaryota > Fungi > Ascomycota > Sordariomycetes > Xylariales > Hypoxylaceae > Hypoxylon > Hypoxylon sp. E7406B. The sequence continues at coordinate 291,175 of JYCQ01000114.1, read as the reverse complement.
ATCACGTTCTACTCCCTTCGGTATCGCGCTTATTATGGCTATCGCGAAGCTTTAATTGTGATAATAGTAATGGAGGTGCAATGGACACCATTAGACATGCTTTACGTATAATCGGAAGAAGGGCCTATAGTGTTATGCTTCGACGTGAATGAATCCCTTAGTTCACGTGTAGGTGGTAGTGGTGATGGTAGTGGCATAGCTTTAGACATTAGCCAATAGGCGTGCATTTTGAATGTGGACCTACTAGTATTGAAGGTACTTAAGTCTGCTTACCTGCAATTTTTCATCAACCAGCACACCGCACAGTGTGGCTAGGCGCAGTGGCAGAGKGGTCTAATGCGATAGACTAGAATACCTCAGTTGAGGTTTCTAGCTCATCTATTCCCTTCGGGGGCGTCTGTTCGAATCAGGCCTGCGTCGTCGCTTCCTTTTTCCAATTTTTTTTTTCACTTAGTCATCCTTCACCAATATGTCATAATATCATTGTATTTTTCAGATTCCTCTTAATCAATGTAATTGCGATAGTGCATCGTTTATTTCATTTTCTATTCGAGCTCTAGATCTAATTTTGCACTACCACTTTGTGGGCGCTGCGCTTGTCATATTAGGCACGTGACCTTCAAAGCCACAAGCCACAACTCTCCCTTTCAGCCACCCCCTTTTCACTAAAGGAGACCATTGTTCGAAGTTGGCAATCGCAATTGGGTTGCCAGGCTCATCGCGGATGTACTCGACTAGTAATTAATCGTGGTATCTTGCTAGAATGTCGCCTCGGAAAACTAGGGGCGTTGCTATTCAGACTACTTTTCGGTATTCGCATCAACTCTACTACGTAGCTGGTGCCAACCGTAATTTCTTGGCCGTGACGAAGGTTATGAGTAAGTAGGTACTCTTTCGGGTTTGTTTCAACGTAGGACGCCAGGGGATTTGCGCAGATGGGACTATTACATAACCCCTAGCTTCAAAATTGGCTTGGATACATCAACTCATTGTTCCTTTAATTCGGCGCCACTGATAGGTAGAATGGCTTCATCTGATCGTCAAATTAGCTGGCTATCTTGCAGCCTGCCTGCATACCTAGTGCAGTCCCTCGTTAGTTTCAGAGCCTCCACCTATACAGTTGTTTGGTGGCCTGATTGTATGAGTTTCCGCGTCATGGAAATGAGTGCATATATGACTCAAGGCAAATAGCAGCTTCATCTGTACGTTATTTCCTAGTGCGAATAATAAGACACATTCAAAACCTCTAGATCTACTTGCACATCCGTAATATCATCAACTCCGACACTTCCTGCAAGTCCGGCGGACGATCTATCGACTATGACGTGCTAGTATGACAAGCTCTTAAACATAAGTTGTAGCTTTCAATTTAAGGAGACCCTATCAATTCTCTTCATTATTCAGGATCTCACCAGGCATTGTCTCAAACGCAGAAGAACTAGTTCCGCCTTTGAACATGTTCCGCCCAATTCTGATTCATCCTCCAGATCGGGCTCAGGTTACCACCTGTGGTCTTCCGGTTCCTTGGCAGCAACCTCCTACGAACACACTTATTCTAACTCCTGCGTCAGCTCCCATCATGCCTTCCGTGCTAGTACCGGCGACTATTCTTGTGCCTAGTACCATGAGTCTAGTGCCAACTTCAGGTATACTCGCAAGCCAAGTTTCAGAGACTGAACTCACACGGGATACTAGGTACTTTTTACTCATACGCTGTGCCCTTAGCGTATCAAATCGTACCTGCAGATAATCAGATCCCGGCCGACCCTAATCATCCTTCTCGACACAGGAACCCGGTCCCTAATCCGAAACCCAGTCCGAGGCCTAGTCCGAACAGCGTAGAAGAAGAGCGAGGCAGACCGACGGCCCCCAGATGCCCCACAACCTCGGGCGATACTGAGAGCCGAACACGATCTAGATCGGAGCCTAGACCAGGCTCAGGCAGTCGAAACACCTCGCCTTCTATTCGCCAAACAGAGCCGCAATTCGGCGAAGATTTACTAGCAACTCAGGCTCTACGAGACCTCTATAAAGCTAACTCAACCCTCCATGGCCAGATATGGAAGTGCATAGCGGCCCGCCTAGCGAAACCCGGCGTGCTTCGAGCTAGAGTCGTCGTCGATGGTCTCGAATGCCCGCCCTTGTACACCCCGGCTGGCGCCTTCGGGCGGGAGGTGGTGAGAGCTCTGGAGCCGTACATCAAGGACGATGTGATCATGGAAATTGGGAATGCTAAATATCGGGAGAATCGAGGCGCTATTCTGGACTTGGCGTGTATCGCATACCGTACAGTGGGTGTTGAAGCTATTCTGCGAGGCCAGGAGGCTAGGCGGCGGAAGTTGGATGGATCTACGAAGGAGGGTAAGGCATAACGTCGTTATGAGGAGAGGTTTAGGGCTAGGCGCAAGGAATGAGTAAAAGGCGAGGAATAAATAAGGTGGGATTGCAATATAACGAGGATAGGTGTGGTGATTCGGTGGTTACGTACACACCAAGTTTCCGGTCCCGTGGTCTGTTAGGCCTGCGTTGCACTCCTATGGCTATCGGCCTTTCTAGTTGTCTTTAGGTAGGTTCCACATGGAACATAAGGTCATCTATGGATAGCTGACGTAGAGTCCTCATACTATGAATTGTACCTAGTTAGGTACCTAATCCAGGCTGTGCTAGACAGTGGAACCTTGTCTGCCCTAGAACTTAGTCTCACGTCCCCTTACTTGAACAGATTACTTGTTTAGATGCCGTTGCTAGAGACAATAGCTTTTCGTAAGAGGAACACTTATATAAGCGAGTGTTGATAGTAATCGTGAATAAGAAACCCTGGCCTAGACTATTTGGTACCATACATGACGGGGAAATAACTTATAGAGCACCATTCTCAGAAGCTGGATGCATTAATGACCTCCAGAAGCCAATGTGTGCTATAACCTTTGCAGCTGCAGTATCTTAGACAAGATTGTAGGACCGAGGAAGGCTTGCTGATTCGTTCCACAAGAGGATTATGTATATTTAATATCAACTGTAACTAGGGATAAGTATGTCTCCATAGACTTTTACAAAATTCAAAGGTTACCTAAGACCCTGGGCTTTGTGTGCTGTGGTGTGCAGTTTGCTGTGTATTTCGTTCTGGTCCTTTCCCTTTATCGGCCTTCTCTGGGTCCCTGATCGTCCTGGGACGTCGAAATCGGGGCAACTAACCGAAAATACCGGGGCGATTGGCCTCATCTTCCGTGTTTTTGTTGCCACGCGTCCCAGGTGAAGTCGATGTTCTGTTGCTGCCGGCTGTATCTTTGGGCCTCTTACCGTATCAATTCCTAACTCACCTAGTCCTCTCGTCAAACTGATTCTTTAGCTCCTTCCGCTGCTTAACGCCAGAAAGGCCGATTATTGCCGCAGTATATGTGGCAACAGCAACGGTCACAAAGGTGATCCAGAAATTCTTCTGTGTCTGAGTGATATTTCCGTCGCCATCAAAGAGGTGCATGCCATAAAATGTCTAATATGATTCGTCGATTAGCGTCCCGATTTCGATATAGAAGACGAGAAAGAAGTAGCAGGGAGTTTGGCCAACTTACAGCTACGAATGACGGCGGAAGGAAGATGATGGTCACTACGGTGAAAACCAGGAGATATTGATTGATTTTAGTGCTCTTGAGGGCCTCTCGAACTGACTGCGCGTTGAAGAGCTTTGAGGCTGATTAGCACTGACTTGAACAATTATTCGGGATCCTACCCCATCTCGCAGGCTTTCGACGGCCTTGGTAAGTTGATCAATCCGGTCAAGTAGCGCTCGCCCATTCTTTTGATGAAAGGCAAGAACGACATCCCAATTCCGCCTAATAATCTTGGCCGCATTCTCGAAATCATTATGGATGTTGGGATCTTCGTTGATCGGCTTGTCTCTATTTAGCGTGGAGTGTAAGCCCGCGCTCCATTCCCGAATAGACCCGCTCGATAACTTCTGATTCCATTTCTCGGTCGCCAACTTCAGGTCAGCCATACTACGTGTAATTAACCCCGAAAACTTGCGAAGAATTTGCAACAGGTTGAAATAGAAACGTGAACGATCTAATTGATCGTTGTCATACATATAGCTCTCGGGATTATCTATATCAAAGGGCTCTACAGTCTGCGGAGAGTAGGAGCTGTTAGCATCGTCAAGGCTGACGGCTAGATCGCAGACGTGACAGTGATATAGCACAAACCTTAGTTTCGACAGACTCTTCTAGAAGAAAGAGTGCTTCGGACCAGTCTGAAGACCATCGCTGTATTGTAACATATATGGCCTGTTGAAAGAAGACAATACCTGTCAACCCACGACATGGTAAGAGGCCAAGCTCGTTGAGACTGGCGATATTTTCGAGTCTAGATGGTTGAGGCCAACGTTGGACAGAAAGGTCTCTGTAATTCAGGATAATGAAATTCCCATATGGCTCCGCGGCGCAAGGGTTCAAGTGAATAGCCAGGGAATATCGACGTTCATATAGATTTACCTTGAAACCCTTCATACGATGAAGGACCAAGTGATCTCTCCTTAGTTCTAGCCTTGGTTTCGTGGAACCGAACTTAAATGCCGGGAATACGCAAGAAAAGCTCCGAAGATGGATGTGAAATATAACCCAATGTTGTACCTGGGAACTTAGTATACGAGCCTCGTGGGTGGGCCACTGGGTGGCGTGGTGAGTAAAGAAGTTATGGGGGCCCCCGTATTCACGAATTCCAAATTCAGGAATTGTCGGTTTAGGAGTTCCCAATTCAGGAATTTCCAAGATAGGAAATATTAGGGCAAGTTGTTCGAATTCAAGTGCGTTGCCCACATGAACAAATTCACTCCCCGGGTCAGTTAGTAAAGACCTTTTCATGTCTCACCTCGTTGGTTTGAATAGTAGCAACTTACATGAGCATCCCGCAGCGGATACCTCTGTACGTTTCCTCCTATCATTTCTTGTTAGTGATTTGAGTAAACAATCTGTAGCGTGTAACTAAATCGAACCAAGGTCAACGGTGTAAGAGTAGTATATCTAACCTGTGAGACCCGACGCGTTTGGCGGAATCTCCGTGGATCATTGAGCTCGAATGCGAAATCTACGATACCAAGGGTTGAAGGTAAATTTACCCCGCTGCAAGAAAGGATATTCGGGGTAGCTTTCGGCCATAGATCTCGAAGTCCGTCTAAACCTCCTAGATGCCATTTAATGGAGCTCTGTAGCATAGATGGACGTTGCGTTTGACTTACTAGGGTTTAGACGTGACTTCAGCACAATTTGCTCCCTAGGCATCTTTGAAGGGGAAGGTTCAACTTCTGGAATGATTCCGAGCCATTTCATGCAGCCTTTGAAGACAATGTCCCATTTCTGCACAAAATGCATGAATGATAGGTCAAAAGTGGAGGTGTCGATTTGCTCTGGTCTTCGAATGCCGAGATCTTTCGAGATCTTGGTCAGGGCTTTTTCGCTTGCTTGCTCGCTGTTCATATCCTCCAATGTCTTCACTAACGGGCCAAGGACAGATTCGCGGAGCGTCTTCAACTCGTTGAGTAGTTCCCGCATTTCCACCGGATCTAGCTGGGAGGTGGCATTATGCCGCTCAACGGATGCTTCTTTCTCCTGTGTCGGGACAGGTGCAGTCGTATCTTCACACTTCTCCATTATCGCGGATTAGGAACCGTCCCGTGTATGGAAGAGCTCCGAAGATGGTGGTAGAATGGTGAATACCGTAATAGTCGTTTGAATATGATTAGAATTACTTAGCAAAATACCGCATCCTCCAGAAAAATTTGTCTCTTAGGTTTCATTTGCGCACAGCCTGCCGCATAGCTGAATGTGGCTGCTTACATAATGCGTCAGCCCTGTATTGGATAGCTAGGTAGCTTTATTCATACTCATCGTCATAATCCCGACAGCCGTAGAGTGAAAACCTGAGAGCTTTAGCGAAATGCCTAGCAGTCACCAACTTAAGGCTTGGGCCTGTCTATCTGGCTGACTCATTTGATGTCCCGAACACGGCAGAAATTACCAAAATCCTGGGTAAGCCTTAGGTTCAAGTTCCCATGGCCGGCATGTCCTCCAACGGCCAGATCGGAACTTATTACTTCCATATGTGTAACCGTGGGACATGTGGTGTGTTAAGGTGCGGCTTGTGGCTGCGTCATCAATTCAAATCGGGTTTCTATATACAAGGTATATAGTGCTATATGGATTGAGGATAAGGTATCCAGCTAATGCGTCAAATTCAGCTTTCAAAGATTCGGCTTAAATGTACCTCTTGAGGCCAGGGTTGATATCCTCTGCTGATCGAATTAGCGCACCTCCGCTTGTGTTCATACAGCTTCTGTGGAAGTCCCGATTTTGCCTAGCAGAGCTACGTCTCATCGTTGATCCGCACGAGCGGCCGCATGTGGCGGCGTTAGGGTTGACTCAGTTGGTGTGGATGGGAAAGAAATCTAGCGCCAATCCAAACAGCCCAACTGGAAGCCACAGTGGCGTCCTGCAGCCGCTCGTGAATATCAGGGATGAGGTGTGGCCCTGCTTGAGATGGCAGGGCTGGATCTTGGCGATGAGAAGATGTACCACATAGCCGAAGTAAACACTATCGCACAGGTAGTTCACGGACACATCGTTTACGGGACGGAAGTCTAGGCTGGCTGTGGAGAATGTGATACAGTTAACCTATCATATTAGTTCTCCTCAAGCTCTTCTGGAGACGGGAGAGGGCTATACGTAGTACGGAGATGAAGAGATAAAAATTATAATTGGAGCAAAGAGAGAGCATCACGCCAGCTCCGCATTTACGGTAATTATCATCGTCGTCTCCTTAGTAAACAATCTTACTGGCGGTGTTGGGAATCCATCTAAGTGTAACTTGCAATGGTGTTATTGGAGAATTGGATTGACTTGATAGTATTTCGAACTACTCAGACCTAGGCATGGAGTTAATGGAATCGGAGATAATAAAGGTTGATTTAGTCATCTTGAGGGTACTTAGGAGGTACCTAACGTATATGTAACACAAAGTCGTCTTCTTCCGGTACCTGTATGTACCCGCAATGTGATACTGACATCCTTGCCTGAGGTAGGACACTTAAATACCATTCGGTCGAAGTTAAGCCATACCCTGTAAAATTTAGATGATACGTAGTCTTAAGAGTGGCCCCTAATGTCGAGCTTGTAGCGAGGCGTTGACATGTGTGAAGGCGAGGATGTACGGTGTGGGTGGATGCTGGCTTTTCCAAGTAATAAAGTGGGCATTGTTACTTATCACGTTGTACGAGGGCCAACTTGCAAGCCACCGTGCGTACAATTATCAATATGTGCTCCGCTTTGTTCAGCTTACGAAGTTGCTCTTGGCAATAACTGCCTTCATATCAGAACTTCGGAGTAACGGGTTCGCTCATGATACCTTAGGGCCACGAGGATTCGAGGCCGTAGGCCTCCCATGGCGGAAGATGGATTGCCTGGCTTCACATTCGCTGGAACTCAAATGAAAGAGCTACTGCATACGTCATCGTGGAAATTGGGCGTGTAACATGAGCGACCGAAAGCAGTAAACATGAAAAGACGCCCATAGCTTCATACATTATTTTCATATAAGTATACAAGCTGTTATTCTAGCAAATATAGCACATTGAAGAAAGTAGATAGGTACCCAATGTGCCAATGATCCTGGACTATCTGTCATATTACAATAAAGCTAAGCTCCTCCTCTTTGGTCATCTACCCTTATCATCTTTAGAGACGACCTTATCCCCCAACCTCTATGAGCTTGACCACACGATGTATATGAAGCTGGATACTTGACTTTAACTAAGAACAAGAAATAGAGTGAGTTGTGGTAATGGATGTGGGCTTAGAAAAGCCAAGGTACCTGCTATTTCAGAGTCCCAGATTTTACCCGAACTGCGAGCATCTCAGTAAATCTCAAGTATCTTCGAATGCCATCCAAGTCTCGAGTAGCCCTGGACGGAGATTAAGTGAGAGGATGGCACGCGGAAGGTAAGAACCTCATTCAAGCTGACATGCCGGCCTTGTATTGCGAGTACATCTCACTACAATCGATGTGTATGGCTCTTGGCAGCAACGGTCACGCAGCAAAGCGGAACACAATAATGAGGGCGGATCATCTAGGCCCGCCTGAAAGGCTGCTGAGAAGCGAAAGGCAACGAATCCTGCACCGGACCCCGACGAGAGACAGATGAAGGGACTGTCGGGGGAGTCGGCTCCAGCAGTCCCCGTGCAGCCCAGGACAAGCTCACGCAAAGTGGTACAATCGGCGTCATGAACAACAGCGTTTAAATGGTACGCGTCTAGTCGTCTTTGGAGGCCGCCGAGTTCCTCTAACCTTTGCGTCACACCCGTATCTCCGGCTGTAGGTTGTTTGCGTAATTCTCCACCTACTTAATCACGTTCTCGTCTTGTCTTAGTAATTTCCCGTTTGAGGTTCTGACGCCTAGTGTCCGTACATGACTGTATAAGAGTGTTGCCTCGGGATGTCTCAAGGGCGGTCGCCGATGATCGCCGGGGATTTCACGCAGAGCGGAGGCCTCCCCCTCTCAATGGACTCAGAAATCCACTTCCGTCCAGCACTCGGTAAAAGGAGCCTATTTGACGACATATATCGTCAAACAGAGCCCAATTTGATACGACAACGTAGTAAATGCGGCATCCACTCCGTAGCGAGTGCCAGATAAACCCCCCACGGTATGGGTGTAGACCTATGTACATTTGCGTAAAATCGTGATAATTCTCGATTGAGAGTAGGTGACTCTGTTATGATTAGTGTAAAATCTGTTGAAGTAGTTAGACATACCCAAACTACACTCGTAATGTCCGAATGAGACGAATGCTGTCGAACGATGAGCATAATACTGAAAGAACACGTTGAGATTACTTTCGTCTTCACTTAGTCAAACACAAGCTTGATGCTTAGCCAGCGCAATGATTAAGGAACGGCTATGAAACTGTTGAGAAGTGTGTATGAGTAAACTGTGCCGCCGGGATTTATATCCGAGCTTTCTCGGCGTTATGTTATTGCTTTACTGCTCTGCGGCGGGGGACTTGGTAGCGTCGACTGAGTCGCCTGCGGTATTAGCTCCGCGGATTTAATTATTTCGAAGTGAATAGGCAATTTTTTAACATAACTACCACACCCCCCCAAATCGGATAGTCAGGGGGGTTCGATTAGGTTGTCGATTCGTACCATCATGAGCCGCATTTAAGCCGCAACTGTTTCACACGGTTAGATCCGGACCCGGCGATACGGTTCCGGAGCTGCCCCACTTACACGGGATATTTCGAGTAGCCTAATAGGGCAATGCTCAACATCACAGCAGGCGTCGAAATTTTGCACGTTAGCAAAGGCCCGTAACACGTTTCCAGATATTCTGCTCCTCGTCGTCAGCATCAAGAGTAGTTGGTTAAAATCGTACGATTGTAGATCATCCAAAACTTCTGAGGGCGTCGAACGTTGCGTACGGGGTAGAGATCGCCTTGTTGAAACCCATATCTGGTTTGAGGGTGCGCCACAGCTATCACTTGACCAATAAATATATATCTTATCAATTACATCATCAACCCGTGATATATAGAGCTTCGGTTACTATTATCTCGGCCTCCAATGCACCGCAGCGGCTCAGTTGAAATCGGCCGGGTTTGGCTAATCTTATTTTTTTCGAATAACCCTGTTAATAATAAGATGCGTCCAGAACCGGAGTACGCCGCTTGGAAAGGACCGACAATACTCGTTTACTCTCCAATCCAAAATATCCATTAATTGGACCGTGTAACAGGGTGTGATGTACCTCCAACGCATATTTATTACCATTTATATACATTGATGAACGCTGAAGGACGAAGTTGGCGATATTTGCGAAAAAGCAGAAGATCTGAGCTTGGCAGAGACCCACGGGGGAGCCTCTAATTGTATACTTTAGGTAGGTGCCTACATGATATGAGAGGTTTGAACAGCGCCGTACACGGCATATTTCTAAAACATCTTTATGATTAGTGATGTCAGAGCCACTGGTTCTAGAGTATATCAGAATACATTCAACACTCAACTGGCCCTTGTCGAGCTGAAATGCGAGATTTTATTTTCCGGAGGTATACAGGTAGCTACTTCTAAGTCCATCTAAAACACCTTCTTGATCTTAAAGCCCGAGGGGAAAGAAAAGGGAAACGCAGTTAGATCCACATCTAATCTTTAGCCGTCGTGTATCAGTAAAATATCCTGTATAGGGCGTAATAGATATGTCGTAGGTACGAGTGATACCACAATAAGATTCCTATGCAAATGCCCGGAGTCTATGTCTTGAGACAATTATCTCACTTAGTAGGTAAGTGACGGGCATGTGTCTTTTCATTACCGTTAACACCGAGCAGCCGGTTAGACTCTTAGGTGCCGTACGGAATTCTCATTCAAGGCTTGTTTCCAAACATGGACGAGTGTAAGAACAATACAAAGTTCCCGTGAGATACCGACAGATMCMCCMCCAGCCAGTAGCACCGATTCTTGGCCGGCCTTCTCTTCGCCGTGGGCTGGTATCGTCTTGATCACTTGTAACGAGCTGTAATACATTTCAAGATGTTACATGTGAGCTTTTGGCCGCTTGCTGCACCTTATAACGTAGAACGGTATCCATATAACCATAAATAAAGAACAAGGTTTGCATATGTTTTCTCCTGCCTATCCTTTCTGATATGGTTAACTTCCATACTAGCTACTACCTACTCAGTTTGATCTCTACATACACCAGGCCTTATTCCCAATTCGAACAGCTCAGCGACGTGGGATATAATATGGATCCAGTTCAAGACGATACTAGACAATATAGCCGCTCCGATAGCATTCCACCAGAGTCAATGGGGCTTCCTCCAGCAGGGGAAGACCACCAAAGCTCAAATCACAAGCGATATTCCATCGACCGGGTGTCAAGAGTAGAGAATATCTTGAGACATTGGAATCTATACGTTATATACTTATTTGTAACCAACCGCATGAAAAGAAACCGAGATGATGGCATGGTCGTAATTGTCAAGGATCGCTGGACGACGGCCGTGTCTATGGCAGTGTACCTGCTCCCCTTAGGCTCTATGGCGGCATTGGCCTATTTCATTAACCAGCAATATTTTATCGGGTCCGAGCTTGCCGGCATTCCAAACAAGGACAACTTCAAGTTATTTGCATTGCAGGTTGCTGCAAAGCTTCTCGAGTTGCTTGTCGTGGCCTGTTTGAAATCGATTGTCTTTACACTCGTTCGTCGGGAGCTCACTCGCGGCAGAGGCATGCCCTTTTCTGCCCTCACTGCAGCAGGCCAGATCGCAGATCCGTCTTTCCTCTGGTCTAAAGAATTCGTCGCGCTTTGTATGGGCGACTTCGCGATACTCTGGAGACGACTAGTCGCCATCATCACGATGATAGTGTGTATAGTCCTCGCGATCGCTGTAGCTCCCGCAAGTGCTATTGCTATGATGCCGAGAAATGGGACTTGGCCTGCGGGAGGAACTAATATGTATTTGAACGACACTCTCGATCATATTTTCCCAGCCACTTTGACCGACTCCCACGTTGTGGGCAAGACATGCGCCGTCGCCGGTAGTCATGCCCTCTGCCCCTCAACGGGATGGAACGTCATCTATCATTCTCTCATGGCCGGTATCCCTAACCAATTAGAGAACGTCACTTTTCGGGCCTCGCCCTTAGGGACCGTCCTGGTGAAAGGAGTCCAGAGTATTCTACGCCTAAGGGCTGGAATGCGCGGTCATCCTGATACTTTTTCAACAGCGATTATGCCACATATGGCTATAGCTGACGCTACAGTCAATTTCTCAGGTCTGTGGGATAATACTAAATTCTTCACACGAGTCTATGGGACAACCCGGTGGGGATACGGGCAGACAGTAGAGACCGGCTCCCATACATATTCTCCGGCTTCATTTACAATGTGCAAGTATTCTCCGTACGATCCAAATGATTACTCAATGCCGCTTATAATGAATTATACTGGCACAGAGTTCCAGGGGGTTTCAACCACCTTCGATACCACTACGCGCGAATGGATCACAAATCTCAGTAATCTTACAACCCCTGAACTGCGGTGGTTCACGGCACCACAAGATATTTCCTTGTCGCCTTCCATCGGAGCACTCATTGCGGTGCCGAACACAACCTCTACTCAGATTTTTGGCTGCGTAACCGGTGCGAGATGGAAAACGTCAAGAATAAGGGCTGATCACATTCAAAGTATTGCGGACACGGACCTCAACAGAGATGGTGATATCATTGACGTCGATACGGGTGGTTTAGGTTGGCTGGGTGATAACAGTACTCTCCCGTGGCGTTCTGTTCAGCTCCAGCCTAGCTTCGCTCAGTATCTCAACCCTTGGACGTCACCCGATAGGAAATCTACCGTCTTGCAGGAGTTTGTGACTGCGGCGGGTATGTGGCATCCAGCTTCGGGAACCGGGTCGATCTCCGGCTTCGAAGCCGAGCCATTAATAGAGACATTCCTGAATCTGATGGTTGTCAATGGAATGAGTCGGTCATCGCCTTACCTTAAGCAGATCGGTACCTTGATACACCCAAACGGGTCGTGGTGGAAAGACATGCTGGCACCGTCTTGGAGAGGGTTAAACCCTGACTCCCCATACGATTCGCCGGATTTTGGAAACAACGCGTACCAGATTGCACCTGAAGACCAGGAAAAGTCGTTCACTGTTCGCATGTACGCACTTGAAAGCGGTTACGCGTACACCCCATACGATACGGCTACCTGCGTCTCCATGACCGTTCTCTATGCATGTATGCTGGTCATAACCATTTTCATCGTGTTGAGTCTCGTAACGGGCATCAGCTCGTCGTCGTGGAAATCACCAGCTGAGCTGCTAGCTCTGGCTTTAAATAGCCCGCAGCAAGACAGGGGCATTAGGGAAAGCCATGGCGCAGACACGACTAGCATCAAGTCGATGAAGCGGATGTACTCTTTTAGAGAAGAGGACGACAAAGTCGAATTAGCCCTGTTCAAAGAGGATGATCCTCATAAAATCAAGTATAACAAGAAGTATTACTGATTGAAAAGCACCTCCTTATTGGACATATGAGCTAGTGACGTATCGGTCAGTCCACAGCAAGCGGAGATCCATCACAAGCTCCCACCACATTTTCAGGGAGGAAGGGAAAAGCGCTGGTGGATTAGGAGGCTGGAAATTCTCTACATGGAAGGATTACGATTTGGTTTAATATCCTACGTTGTCTAAATTATCTCAATCTTCAGCTTCAGGAATACTATCTATTTCTTTACAACGCTTGCCACCCACATTTGTACACTTAATCAACAAAACTACCTATCCTTAAATAACTATTTCAATGGTCAATTAACATGGCATATAAGACTCTAATTAATAAAACATCAAGTTGAGATTTTGGCTCAGTTCAAACCCTTCACCTAAAGCTCCTCTTGCTTCCCCCGGCCTTATGACCGAGCCATCTCGATGCTGTTTGATCCCTTTGCTAGTCATAGTGATGAACTCGATAACGTTTACCGGGTATCTTACAGTATCGATCCCATCGATTTTATTATTTTGAGATAGAGTTGCTTTAATACAATTACTGTATTCTTCAAACTCAATAAGGCAGTATTAACGGGTCTTAGTCCACTTTAGGCCGTCAAGTGGCCCCACACGGTTCGGAAGAGCTACTCCACTTATACCGGCCTAACGATGTCCGGTATGTCCGAGTTGTACTGTCGTATATCATTTTCCGAAACTCCTCGAGGTATTTAACACTAAGTACCTAGGGTCATGATGCGCCACAATTGCCTCTCGATCGGACTATTCCCATTTTGTCGATCACATCATATGTAAGCGAAGTGTACATGATCCTTTTTTCAGCTCATGCAGAGCCTGGGGGGGTGCCCCGGGCTTGGGGGCCATGGCCATGGCGCCTGCTGAAGATCTGCAAGGCTCGCTTCTTCCGTCAACATAGTCCCTTGTGCGATAAGTCATCAATTAATGTGTAGGTCCCTGGATGGGATCCGTTTGATCATATCATCGCTATTCAGTCCGTCAGTTAGTGCCCATTTCGACGGCCGTCGCGATGCTCGACAAACAGCTCCTCTCCGCTTCTGTACGATGCAGCTCAGCTTAGCTGCCATATTAATAATCAGCGCATACCTCATATGGATAGAGGAGGTCATCACTGTCCTCCGGCGACAGCCTGGTATTGTATGCCCTTTTAAGCGCCTACATAAGGCCCCGAACCACGGTACTTTAGTGGTACATATAGCTACCAGTCGACACCTAGATTGGGTACGTTCACTTCCGGTTTGAGTACAGAAATCGAGGCCTTTTAGCTTCGTCTCATTCCAATCATATCGAATGCAAGATCGAAGCACATGGAGCCGACATTGAGCAAGGCGAGTACACGCAAACATTGTATAACTCTTCCATTCGTCGTCTAGTATTAACGTAATTAAATTCAGGAGGGTATTCCCGATAGTCTCTGGGATAAGGCGTTCGAAGCTTTGTCTGACGAGGACAAGAAGGCACTTAAGTTCGACCCTAGCCATGACCGACTCCAACCATCCGAGATCGTCGGAGTTATCGAAGAGAAGAAGAAGGACTGCGAGAAAAAGCAATGGGTACTCTACACAAATGAGAAAGGTGAAGAAGTGCTGGTTCGGTACAAATTGGGCGAAGTATGCGAATGGCTCGATAAGTTTAAACAAATAGGAGATATGGCGGTCCGATTCGATCCAGGTCATGCTGCTATCCCTTGGGTAGCCGTCAGGACTCTCCTCCAGGAAAGTCGTGGGCGAGCCAGAGCACGCAGTGGCCCACCTCTAATCTCATTAGATGTCTATCAATGACTGCCAGACTTTCGGTATGATGATCGAGAATGTTGAAGCAGTCTCAAGTATCGTGGCTCGATACACGGAGGTAGAGGCTAAGGTACTCTTCCGAACCTCGAACTTAACTGAACGGCTTTCCACCGAGCTCGTCGAACTCTACGGATCTGCCCTAAAGTTCCTTTCGCACGCAAGTCGATACTATGGACAGAGAAGTATCAGTATGCTCGATCATGGCCATACAAAATGCGATCGCTAACATCCATGACAGAACGTATTTTGAAGAGTACCTTCAATACTGCTAAATCAGATATTGGGGAACCCGTGCTCCATATTGAAAAGTAAGAAGGTGAAGTTTTTAAACTTGTTTGCCTTGTGAAAGACGAAGTCAATGGGGTCAAGTTGGACGAAATCATCGAACACATCCAGCAGAGCGTGAAGAGCTCCCAGGCTTCGAATGAGGAACGATGCAAACGGTTATCCGCGTGGATCAACGGTATCGACACCAAGAACACTTATGAAACTGCTCTTCGCTACTATCATGACGGGACTTGTGAATAGGTATTACAGCTGCCCGAATTTTGTTCTTGGGCCTCGGATGAGGAGCCTGGAGCACGACTGCTGTGAATACATGGGCCAGCTGGGTTTGGAAAAACCTTCTTGACGGCTTGGATGATACAACACCTTGAGGAGAAGAAATCGCCTCTGTCATACTTCTTCTGTGTGGCGGACAACCAGCTCACTCGCGATCCGTACGCGATCCTCAGGTCTTGGCTAACTCAAATGGTGGAGCAAAATAAAACGGTTATGTCAGTCATGAACTCCGTATATAAAGCACGGAATAAAAAGCAGACACTAACCCATGTTGGATTGTGGGAACTGTTCGTCGCCATCGGGGCATCTATGGAGGGCTGCACTTTTGTCATTGACGGCTTTGACGAATGTATCGGCATCGACACCTATCATGATAACGACCCAAGGAACCTCTTCCTCCGCGACTTGCTCGAGAACCTAGGCAAGACCAAGTCACGGGTAATGATTGTCAGCAGAGATGTACCTGATATCAGAGAGAGGTACCTAGGGCAAAAGTCGCCCAATAAATACGATACAGTGGAGAAACTGGAGTACGGGATCACAGCCAAGGACACCGCTGAAGATGTGCAGTCATTCTCGGAGTCCATGGTGAATGGGAGGTTATCCTCAAAACTAAAAGAGCTGCAACAGAAGATCGCTACTCAAGCTGCAGAGAGGAGCGAGGGGATGATCCTGTGGATCAAGCTGCTGGAACAAGAAATCTCACCCGGACAAAATGCTAAGCAGCTCACTAAGACAGTCACCAAAATGCCTTCAAGGATAAGTGATGCCTATTCTCGTGAGCTTGAAAAGATTGTTCGGCTGCCGCCTGACCAAAGGAGAAAGCTGTCATGATTCTACGATGGATCCTATTCACTATCCGACCTCTTCAAGTTAAACAGCTAGCTGAGTCATTAGTCATCTCCGAAGAGACGCCGGACAAGTACCCGGAGGACGACTTATCGGATTCGTGGGATGATGGCTCTGTTGACGAAGCGTATGTCAATGAAATGATTCTAGGCCGATGTGGATCCCTTCTAGAGTTGAGAGAGACCTCATCGAACCCACCACTGGCCGACCGCACCGTTCACTTTGTGCACTTCCGTAAAGGAATATCTGTCTAGTCTGTCCCATGATGTCTCCCTCAAGCAGTGGGCAGTTGAACTCGGTTTAACAGATACGGTGGCTGAGAGTGTCCGACTTTCCAAAATCTGCCTGCGCTATCTCACATTTGACACGTTCAAGGATGTTCCTCCTAATACCGAAATATACCCCTTTTTGTCCTATGCAGCCTGGGCATGGTACTTCCATAGCTTCCACGATAAGCCGAGGCTGTCTGAAGACATCATACATTAGACACAAGAAGCGTTCGATCTCACTACTTTGATCTGGAAAGTCTGGACGCCATTAATGGAGGCCGAGCTAACGGACTCAGACATGGATGAGCGGATCATCAGTCAAGATGAAGCAGATTCAGAAGTATACCACGAGCGTCACAACAGGTCTATACCACAAGATGTGCAGACACTAATCTACTATCGACGTCGTGAAATGGCTTGAAGGAAAGGGKCTTGAATGCAATTGTACGGGCGGCCGCTTTGGATTCCCTCTACAGGCAGCTGTCGCACGACATCACGAAGAGCTCGTGAAGCACCTGTTAAATCGCAATGTCGACGTCTCACAAAAGGGCGGGCAGTTCGGTGCATCTATCGTCGCCGCCGCGGCTGTCTCTACCCCACAGATCGTTGAGATCCTCCTCCGTGCTAAGGCAGATGTGACGGCGACCGATCAACTCGGATGGACGGCGCTGCACCATGCTGCGAAACGGGGCAACGTCAAGATCGTCCATCTGCTCCTAGACCATAGCGCCCCTCTCGAAGCAACGACAAATCACTCCTTGACAGCAGCGAGCTTGGCATGTTCGTTTGGGCATAAGGACGTGCTATCTCTGCTCGCCGAGCGAGGTGCGGATTTGAGTTGTGATGGCGGTACTGCAACACGTCCTTTACAAGTGGCGATTGAAGACGGAGGTGAAGACCTTGCTGACGTGTTGCTCAGCAACGGGGTTTCGGCAAATACAGTCTTTCCCAATGGATTATCTGTTCTCAATGGTTCAGTGTGGTCGCTGAACATCGCCAAGAAGCTCCTTGAAAAGGGTGCCAACCCCAATATGGCGGATGGAGGAGGGCGGATGCCACTGCAATGCGCTGTAACTTACGGCTACCTCGACACCGCGAAGCTGCTCTTCGAATACGGCGCAAGCCTAGACCTGAAGACCAAAGCGAGTGTTACAGCATTACTACTTGCTGTCAGAATGCAGCTCCCAGACATAGTAACGTGATTATTAGACGCGGGAGCATCCATGCAATGTATATGGGAGCACACTCAACAGTCGCTCTTTGATTTCGCGGTGGAGGATTCCAATCATGATATGATGACGCTTTTGGTTCGTCGAGGTTGTTTCGAGGTCCAGACCAAGCGGTCTAGTAGCCGACCAGGGAAATCTGGAGAAGCTCAGATTCGAGATGACAATGGCCTAGTTATGCTGGCATATAATGGCAACACGGAGAGAGTGAACAATCTCTTGGCTGGGGCGAATGGTTCTCTACCAGCCCATATTCTCGGGGAGGCGCTGCACGCTGCTTTAGCACAAGGGCACTTGCCCATCGTCAAGGCGCTGTTGAATAATCGCGTGAATGTGGCCTTGAGTGACGTGAATGGGCGGACGGCACTACACCACGCAACCAGGCATATCCACTTCGACGTAGCGGGCCTCCTCGTGGAACACGGCGCGAGCATCTCAATCGAAGATGTAGCCGGCTCAACGCCAATTGATCTCGCTATCTTACATGGATAGGAAGCCCTAGAATTCATCAAAAGCCATATGGATGATTTCACGCTCAGCATCMCCCGTCGAGCGTCTCTTCTAGCCGTTACCCCGAATCTATCTCCGAACCTTACCGCCATGGGAACCAGAAAGGCCCTCGCGGGTTCGTGGTCCGGCCATTATGAGTACACCTCCTGGCTCGAGGGCCAGAAGGAGCCCTTCTCCATCGACATCCCAGGAGATCCGAATCACAACTCGCCGCTATATACCTTTTCGAATACGGGAAAGGATAAAATTGGCTCATTTCAGTTGCACGGCTTCGTCGACTCGATTGGCGTCGTTTGGTTTGCCAAGTTATACAAGAAAATCGGGTGGCTCTACCGCAGACGGGTTAATCCGAATACCAAATCCCTAAAAGGAACCTGGGGCAGCAATAGAAGACTGTGGTTTGGAACTTTTGAGCTGAGGAAGAAGGATTGAGTGGTTTGAGAAGGCGTGTTCCTACCTCCTATGATCTCCGGCGAAGTTCTCGTGGGGCATAGGGTTATGCGAAATACTTTGATTTTTGAAGTATATTATCAGGTAATCACCTAAATGACAATATTATGACTCTCCCTCGGATTGTACTGTTAACTTCTGCTCAATTCCCAAGCCAATTAATGCATCTTATATATCAAGATCTTCCACATATATCGGTATCTTGGCCCAGTCTAAGCTCTTCGCCCAAATCCTCCCTTGTTTCCCCTTATCTTGTGACTCGGGTGAGCTCTGATCCGCCTCGAGGAGTGTGAAGAAGCCCTGTTTACCAGCATACGCCGGGTTGAGGGCCAATTCAATCACATCAGGGCCAGCAGCCGTGGAAGTTCGTAGCGTGGAGCTATTCGCGAGTCGAAGGAGAGGCATGAATGGCTTATATAAGAACCTCTGCTTTCTCACCATTCGCTTTGGTGTATTGGTACTGAGGGCGCGTGAGTCGACAAGATTGCCTGCGTTCATGGCAATGGCTGTGACTTTGCTTCCTTTCTTCAAAGTATTATTCAAGCTCAGTAAGACGTCGCAGTACAAAGTTTATACGTACCTTTCGAAGATACCGGTTCAAGACGTACAGCCAAGTTGTCGTAGCCAACTTGGAGTTGGCATACCTCTGGTAGCCGCGGCCGAATTTGTCCTTGTCCACAGTAGGCTGAATGAGGAGATCTAGGTCATCAGGAATACCTGGAGGGTAGACCTCCATAGGATTCTTCCCAGGCCAATGCGCATCCGTCGAAAGGAAAACAATGCGGCCATCGTCTCTGAAACTGTGGAGGAGCCGCATGATTAAGGCTACGTGAGCAATGTGGTTAACTTGGAATGTCTTGTCGTAACCATCAGCCGTAATCTCAGGGTCGCCGACGAGGTTCCAGTAATAAGCATTGCCGATAAAGGCGCTGATCCGAGGGAATTCATGGTTCGCAATACCTAATATAATAGTGTCGGTGAATTTGTGCGTTTGGGAAAGATCAGAGAGGTCGACTTGGTGGATCGATGTTTGGGCATTTGGGTATCGCTTTATGATGTTGCGAAGCCTCTTGGTATTGATATCCGCATCAGAGGCATCTCTTACGGCAAGAATTGCCGTATACTCAGGGTAATTCTTAAGGAGGTACTTTACAGCGCGGATAGCGAGTGAACCGTTGGCGCCTGTAAGGATCACACTGCCTGTCGTTTTCGTAGATTTAGCCATTGAAGTGAAGTTAGGGAAGGCGAATTAGCAGAGGTGGTGACGATATCCCGGTGTGAACGGAATGGTTCGCAGTACGCAGAATAAAATACTTTCAACTAAAGTTACACGATATTCGATGTTGATGTAAGGGAGCTTGGGTTACCAATCGATGTCAACACGCGTGGGGCTATGTTCACATCGAACAAACGATTCCCATTGCTATTGTTAGAAATTCTAGCGCCCCTAAGGGGAAATTCTGCGCAGTAAATCTCTGGTCTTTGTCCTACAAGAATAGCAACAGTGCTTGAGAATGTTGACTGGCCGTCTCTCTACCTCCCTATTCGAATGTGCCGTACCTCCACAGGGAATAATTTGAGCCTCTTTATCGATGAGATTTTTCCGTTTATAATACCGCCAATACGTCGACATCTGCGTTACCCACCTTCTCCTGAGTATTAGAATCTGTATTACACTCATCAATCGACGGTGTTATAATCAGACCCTGAACCCTAACAACAGTAGACTAAAACTCATGTAGGGCTTTTCACAATATTTTACAAAAACGCGAAGTACCAAAATTTTGTGATATAGTTGCTTGAGGAATCAAGAGCGAGCCTAAATGTAAGGGCGTTCTCCCTTCACTTCAATTTGTCTAAGTGCTTCCCTTTGGTCGCAAGCATTTTGTATCGAGTTGGTAAGGGCTACTTGGGCAGATTTTGCGTTGATTGATGCTTTCAAGTCGTGCTGACATATGATTTCTGTACTTGTTGATACCATACAGATATCAAATAATTTTCAGTTCTTGATAGCGACATATATAGTACGACCTCCTATCTGCATCTTTCCACTGCTATAATCCTAGAGTTAAGAGGTTTACGGCCTGGGTTATAGTAATGTCCCTTAACAATGAGAAATGTATATTATCCTGCCAATTATCGCGAGATAGTTCATATAAGAATATAAATCGATAACCCAAAATCCGACATAACGCAGAGTAGTATATATCAATTACAGAAAATTCCACAGCCTATGTCCGTCGAACGTATAAGACTCCGCCAAGGGATCCCGGCCACGGAAGCTAGGTCTCCCTACCGAATCGGGACGAATCATCGCCAGGGCGGGCATCCCATTCGCGCAAAATCTCAGAATAGCGCGGCTCCACTTGTCCTCCCCCCTCCATCCAGCCCATCGTATTTCGACATCCGCCGTTTTGCCAAAAGGGAATCCGGCGAGGTATTGGACGGTGGGCCAGTACATACGCGAAGTGATTTAATGACACCTAGAACTCGGTCGAAATTCTAAAAGTAGGTCCATATGCCCTGGAGAGATAGAATCCCGGATAGGGTTGTGTGAAGGTGACATCGGGGTAGTCGCCACGCGTGGGTTGCAAATTGCGCAGAGATAAAATATAAATAAGGGGGGGCCCTGCATCCCGCGTGAGATCTGAGACCTTGGGACGCAGAGCCGCCTTTTTTGGTTCCAGATAGTCGTTTTGTCTTGGCGATGAAGTTCCTCGCGTCGATACAGCTGCTCGCCGCGGCTGCCGAAGCCGCCTTCACGTGGCAGAATGTCAGGATCGGGGGKGGGGGCGGTTTCGTTCCGGGGATCGTCTTCCATCCGACGGCTAAGGGCGTCGCCTACGCCCGCACGGATATCGGCGGTCTGTATAGGCTTAACCCGGACGACGACTCGTGGACTGCTGTGACGGACGGGCTTGCGGACAATGACAATTGGCACAATTGGGGCGTGGATGCCCTTGCTCTGGACCCGCAGGACGAGAATGTAGTGTATGCTGCAGTTGGCATGTATACGAATGATTGGTACGGCGAAACTTACTCCTAGATGCAATCCTATGTCGGATTCAGTGCCGTTAATACTAGACCAGGGATCCGAAACCCGGTTCCATCGTTCGCAGCAATGACAAAGGCGCTACCTGGAAGTCCACTGCCCTTCCCTTCAAGGTCGGAGGTAATATGCCAGGGAGGGGAATGGGTGAGCGTCTTGCCGTCGACCCAGCCAACTCCAAGATTCTGTACTTCGGTGCTCGTAGCGGTAACGGACTGTGGAAGAGTACAGATGGAGGCGAGACATTTGCCAAGGTATCCTCGTTCACGGCTGTCGGGACTTTCGTTCCCGATCCTAATGACGCCAGTGGCTTGAACAGCGACAAGCAAGGACTTGCGTTCGTTACCTTCGACTCTACTAGCGGTACAGTGGATGGTGCTACTAAGAGAATCTTCGTCGGTACAGCTGATAACACCACCGCAAGCGTCTATGTTTCCGAGGATGCGGGCGCTACGTGGGATCCCGTCGAGGGCCAGCCAGGAACCTATTTCCCACACAAGGGTGTTCTCCAGCCAGAGGAGAAGGCTTTATACCTCACTTACAGCGACGGCACGGGCCCTTACGATGGAACGAAGGGCGCTGTGTACCGATATGATATCGCCGCAGGCACCTGGACGGAAATTACACCGGTCTCTCAGAGCGATCTGACATTTGGTTTTGGGGGCCTTGGCGTGGACATGCAGAAACCCGGAACTGTTATCGTAGCGAGTTTGAATTCGTGGTGGCCAGACGCACAGCTCTACAGATCAACTGACTCGGGTGCTACCTGGTCCAAACTTTGGGCGCAGACTAATCACTACTACTACACACTGTCGGTAAGTGGTTGACCAGATAATGAGTACGGAGTCGAGCTGATATTGAAGTTATAGACGCCGAAAGCCCCGTGGATACAGACGGGCTTCATTGACGTAGACACGAAACATCTCGGGTGGATGATCGAGGCATTGGTGATTGACCCGCTTGATAGTGACCACTGGCTCTACGCTACCGGCTTGACTGTATACGGCGGACACGACTTAACGAAATGGGATACGGATCACCTTGTCTCGATCCAGTCGCTCGCTGATGGCATTGAAGAGTTTTCCGTGCAAGATCTGGCTTCGCCGCCCGGAGGAAGCGAGTTGCTAGCGGCTGTTGGAGACGACAGCGGATTCACCTTCGAAGACACAGCTAGTCTGAAGTCGTCTCCGAAGACTCCCTGGATGAATCCGATTTGGTCGACGTCTTCCAGCGTTGACTACGCGGGAGCATCTGTGAAAAACATTGTCCGCATCGGTAACTCTGCTGGATCGCAGCAGATTGCACTGTCGGATGATGGCGGTGTGAGCTGGAAGAACTACACAGGGGCGGACACTAGTCTGAGTGGCGGCGCGGTAGCCTACTCCGCTAATGCAGACACGGTGTTGTGGTCAACGTCTTCTAGCGGCGTGCAGCGTTCCCAGGACCTAGCTGCTTTCTCGGCAGTATCTAGTCTTCCCTCGGGCGCTGTAATCGCCTCGGACAAGCAGAACAACACCGTCTTCTACGGCGGTTCCGGGGCCGACTTCTATGTAAGTACCGACGCCGGGACGTCGTTCGCAAAAGCTGGCGCTCTTGGCAGCGCCACTGCGGTTCGCGATATCGCAGCTCACCCCACCAAGGCAGGCGAGATCTGGGTTTCAACTGACGCAGGCATTTTCCACTCAACGGACTACGGCTCTTCTTTCACACAAGTGTCCGACAGTCTGAAAAACACGTACCAGATCGCGCTCGGGAAAGGATTAGGCGACACTTGGAATGTGTACGCGTTTGGTACAGGATCTGCAGGAGCAAAGCTGTATGGTAGCGCAGACAATGGTGCCTCGTGGAGTGACATCCAGGGCAGTCAAGGCTTCGGCTCCATTGATAGCTGCAAACTTGCCGGTAGCGGAAACACAGCCGGACAGGTGTTCGTTGGGACGAATGGACGTGGAGTCTTCTATGCCTCCGGGACGATTGAGAAGAGAAGCGAACGGAGATCGACGGTCTTTAATGCATAGTCTTCCCTTTACCTTAATCCACGTCAAGAATACCTGCAATTGAATAAGATGATATTATGATAAGATATCGGGTCAGAACGCTTCATTAATTCGTGTTGTTCAACACATAATATATTGTCCGGGCAGACTTTGCAAATCCCCCATTCTCATTTGAATCTATGTGAGGGTGAGAGCCTGGTTTCTGAGAACTGAGGCTCCTATCGGTTATCATATTTGGGGGGCTGGGTAAGAAGACTCGTTTGTATCGTGAGTGTCCTAATTCATCCAGTACAGATGGCTTGACCTGTGTGCCCAAGACCAATCAGCTTGCCCGACGACAGCCCCATCTTGGCTTTCCCCACAGCTATGACGACGCTCTTCCCTTCAGTTCTCTATTCCAAGTTTCAGATTCAGCTGATTGGAAGCAGCATTTGGGGGTACGTACTGCACTGCCATCTTGTCGAAATACATAAGGTCTCAAACCGTGCTGATCTTCTATCAACTGAAACTCATCGGGCTCTCTAACAAAACGGACCGGTACATACTCAAGTTTGAGATAGTTGAGACATACATACCAAACTACAGACCTGTAAGCGGCCCCACACGTTCTTTTGCGAAGTGTCTAGAGAACTAATCGAACCACAGTCGGGCATTACTAAAGATCGTTGAACATGGCTTGCGGTTCGTCACACGCCCACCTCGTCAACCGGAACGGACCGGGAAGCGCAGCATCCTCGACTATCGAGAGCATCATCAAMCCCGCCGAAGCTACAGGAGGCAGGACGAAATGTATCGACTGCGGCGACTTCGAATGCTGCTGCATTCCCTGTGTCGTCATGTGAGGGAATCTGAGGATACGGCGGTAATGGCATACGAGTAAACGATTTACGATACGGAGTCGGTTCTGCAAGCAATGTCTTTTAATCATTTGGTATTATACATATGTAGTCTCGGGAGCAGAGGGGTCCATCCCTTAAGAGAATACAAAAAGACGTATAACTATCCTTGCAGTGTTCATTCCTTCAATGTTGCCATAACATCGAAAATCTAGGGGGGTATCATTGCCAGTATTCGCCTACTCCAGTCCCTTCCAAATACGCCGATCCTTACAAAAGTCCAAAACTTGCGCAAACACTCCGTAAGCAGCACCCCCTAGAGAAATTGTGAATGGCGTTCCCTCCTAGATGTCCTGCATGACAGACAGCCATGTTTCACTCTCTTGAGCCCAAAATTCCTTCTTCGTGGAGGCCGTCAATGTGCTGATGAGGTCGTCCTCTATCTTCAAACTACCGAGTCCCTCCATGATCCGCTCAGCCTTGTCCTTTGCGTCCCGGATCGCGTTCGTCTCGGCTCGTGTACGGTCTAGCTGAGCCTGCATCATCGAGATGAGCGATTCGCGGGCTTGGTGGGGTCGGTACTCGTTGATGAGATGGTGGAAGTTGATGAAGAGGTCGCGTATATCAACGGTCTTCTCTTCGGCCTATATTTCTGTCGTTAGACAAGGGCCAAGGAAATGATTCATGCAACAACGTACAGCTTCGGGATTAATAGCAAGTAGTCCAACCAGCTCCAAGAAGTTCAACAACAGCGACTTGGCCAGTCTCTTGAGAATGAGTGCACGGTCGAAGTGCTTGCCATCGCGATCTCTCTCCTCCGGGTTTGGGAATAAACGCCTTATATTGGACTCCTCAAGCCGGGGAAGTTCATCGTTCAACCGGTACGTGTCGCCAAAGACTCTCCACACCCCGTCCGCCGGCTCCAAGGGAGGTTGTAGATTGCGCAGCTCGCGGGGTAGGCCTTCTAGACGAACTTTTGACGCATCTTCAACTCCTTGCCTCTCGGCTTCCTGTTTTCGCAATTCGTTGACGCGAGCTTGGTTTTCGGGTGTGAAGTCGCGCCAGAAGGGAGGTGGAGGAGGCCAGGTGGAAGACACCTGCTGGGGCTGTTCCTCCTCCATGGCGTCGCAGAGTAGGTAAGAGTTGACTGTTGATGTATGATTTCTCCCAAAAGTACCTAACCTAGATAGTATTTGGAAATAGTGCAGGTTGATTAGGTGATTGGGTGAATTGGAATATAGAGGCAGGTGAGGAATGCGAGGAATGTGAGGTGCGTGAGGTGCGTGAGGCGCGTGAGGCAGGCGTTAATGTTCTTAGCTTGCCTCCAAGCTTTGAAGGTGGGAGCTCGGGCGAACTCTAAACTGGTGGTCACCGCTATCGATAAGGCGGTGTGCGCAACCCAGTGGGTCAGGTGCCGAGTACATATGTATGTACTTTCGCACAGAACCGCCCGCGTCGACTATACATCTTTTCTCCGCAATAAAACTCCAATTAGGGGTCCGAGGCGGGGACCCTGGTGGTAGGGCGCGATGGCCGGGGATGGTAGCTGTGGCTGATCCCCGCTGGCCGAKCCTGATCACCATGACAATTACCGGAGCTGAGTAGCAGCCACAACAATCAAGCACTTCTCAACTCACCGGACTGCTCTTCGAATTTACTTCTTCCAACTTCCTCCCACCTTCTTCCACACCCACCGCCTTCGTTCTTCTACGTCCGCCGCCTTCGTTCTTCGAGAGAGAAACCGTCAACCATCAACCGTCAACCTCAACCGTCGATCTCGACCGTCGACCTCAACCTCAACCTCAACGACTGCAACGTACTCAACGACTGCAACACACCGACAATGGCAGACGCCGACGCCGACGCCCGCGCCCTCCTGCGCGCTCACCAAGCCGAGAACCGGATTAAGCATCCGCACGCCTTCTACTCGAACGCAGGCAAGCTTCTCTGCAAGGTGTGCCACGAGCCCGTCAAGTCGGAGGCCCTCTGGGACGCCCACATCAATGGCGCCAACCACAAGCGGAAGTTCCGCGTGCTCCAGGCGCAGCCAGGATCGGGATACTACGAGGAGGACGCATACGGCAACAAGCGCAAGCATGACGATTTGGAGATATCCTCGACTGACGACGATGATTCAGACGACTTCATTCCGCGAGTGGTACATGCTGGCCGAACCTTCAACTCCTCGTTGGACGACGACAAGGACGACGACGACGAGGAAGATGATCAGGATGAGGATGAGGACCAGGACGACGAGGAATCCGAGGACGACGAGCCGATGCCTAAGCGAGCCAAGCTCGACACGACTGCCAGCAACGGCAGCGAGAAGCGCCTGTCGCCTTCCGAGCTCAGTCGACGAGCCTCCAACACCCCCGTCCAGGGTGTCGGCATCGCCATTCCGTCGCGTCCCGCCACTCCAGCAGCTGGCTCCAACTCGGCCACCTCGACACCCAAGGGAGTCCCCGTCGGCCGCTCACCGCTCATCGGCTCTGAGATGACTTCTGCAAGCATGTCGACCCCCACCACCCAGCAGAACTTCCCTCTGTCCACTCAGGCCGCACCTGCCACCGTCGCCCCTGCTACTACCGCCGGTACCAACGCTGGATCTCCAACCGCCCAAGCAGCCCCCACCGCCGCCGTCGACGAAGCAGAATGGGCCGCCTTCGAGTCCGAGATTGCCCTAGCCGACGCCACTGAGACAGCCCCGGCCGCCTTCTCAGCCGACGCCACGATCACCGCGCCCGCCCTCAGCGCCGCACAGATCGCCGCCAAGTCGCAGGAAGAAGAGCACGAGCGCCGCAAGCACCTCCTGGACGCGCAGATCGCCGACGAGCGCGAAGACGCGATGCTCGCCCGCGAGGCCGAGTTCGAGGAGATGGAGGAGCTGGAGGGCCGCGTGCGCCGCCTCAAGGAGCGCCGCGAGGAGCTGCGCAAGGGCAGTGTGGCGAACCTTCGTGGTACTGCCGCTTCTGCTGGTACTACTGCTACTGGTACCGCTACCGGTGTTGTTGGTAGTGTTGGTGGTAGTGATTCCGATGTGGTCATGGCTAAGGGCCCGACTGCGGATGGCAAGGAGAACAACGGCGGAACCATGCACGAAGAAGATGAAGACGAGGATGATGACGACGGAGACGAGGAGGACGATGCTTGGGATGCGTTCCGCTTCCGCTGAAGAGAGGCATTGAGGCATTGAAGCCCGGAGGCCTGGAGGTGAAAAGTGCGAACTTGAAATTACGGAGTCTGAGACAGGAGAAAGGAGTTGAGATACACAAAACGGCATTCGTCTGGCCATCGACTTGATCGATGGATAAAACACATCTGGAAAAGGGAGGGGAAGGGAATACCTGGCATTGTGGCCGCGTTTGGCGTTCTTCTGAGTACCGAGTCATTTTGTCATGAGGCATGCATACGTCCTTACTAATCACCAAAAGCCATAGGAGTTGAGTTGAGTTGAGTTTGGCTGGAAAAAGGGACGGTATAGCACCATATTGCATCTGACGACCGGTTTTCTCATTTGCTTCTTGTATTGCTGTGCACATTACGCATACTGTTTGTACAATAGGGGATAAGCAGACTCCGCAAGGGATAAGCTGAACACTCGATGAATGTATCTCCTGGACAGCCTGTCATTCTCAGGTTAGATCATTCGAAATCAACAGTCTTTAAAAAAAAAAAATAACACCGCCAGTGACCTGTACAACCCATTCCTTCCTACGTAAAATAATTCCTCGTAAGTAAACTCTTGTAAGCCCTCGTTAGTCGTGACATCCATACATCCAAATTCCATGTGTGCTCTATAGAGTAGAGATTACCATCCAGCCACCATGTAAGCTGGTAAAGAAAGGAGAAGATCCATCTTGTATGTGCATCGGATCCTTCATCGTGCCCCCTCGCCATCCCTCCCCACACGTTCCCAGAMCCTCCTCAGCCGCCACACCCTGCCGACGCCAGCGTGCTCCTCCCACTTCTTGACATCCTCGCTCCTCTCCCTAACCTCGCCACGCCACACGGCGCCAACCCAGCGCCGGAGGCCGTCCTTAAGCTTCTCCTTCTCGACGGCGCGTTTCTTCGCAACGAGGCCGGGCGCCACACTACCCTCCACAACCTCGGGTGGAAGCACGCCGCGCTGGACCAGCGACTCAGCAGATGGGCGCAGCGGCAGGCGCCGGGAAAGCCGGATGGCGACCAAGTTCCGCGCGAGGCGCCGCGAGATCTGCGTCGTGTGCGTGAGGAAAATGTGACGCGCAATCAGCTCTGTAAGCGTCGGCCGGGAGGGCGACGTCAGGAGGGGTGGCAGTGACGAGCGGGCGCGCCGGAGGCGCAGGGTGTGCAGGATAGGGTGTAGGCACAGAGTCCTGAAGTGGTGGTTGATCTGTGTTCGCGGTCAGTACACACAGTATGATCAACGAGACGTCGTATCGTCTAGGCTGGGATGATTGGCGTTGTGGGGAAAGCAAGACAGGAAGATAAAGGGGGCGTATTGAACCAAGATGATCAAGATGGTATACGCGGCTACGTTTCAACGAAAGCGCTCTCGTGAGATAAATACGAGGGTATGAGAATAATGGCTCATGTCGAGGTTGCATGTCGAGTGAAACCACAGGAGTCCTCCCGTGCAACCAGAATAAAGCCTCAATGATGAAGGACCGGCAAAAACAAGCCGAGTTCAACGTTGCCATCATGAATAATGGTATAATGGTATAAGCCAGAAAGACAACATACCCTCGAAGTGGCTAGCAGATCGCTCACATCTAGGAAGGTGAGTATATGCATCAATATCTCATTCGGCAGGCCGTCCAAACTCAACGAGTCCCACCCCCAGGGGAACAAGGTCGATGGTCTCGTCACCATGACATCTGCTGTTCGCTCCCGATGCGGGCCCTGGGTAGGTGGCGCATCTGGCGCGGATTGAAACGCCCCCGGCGAGGCTATCGTATCTGGTGACGGGCATGAAACGTCCACAGATTGACCCGCAGCTGGCCGCATCCCGTCATCGATGATCCCAGCATGGATTCCCAGGCGTTCGGAGTCTAAAGAGTCCGCAGCCAGGAGGACAGTTGGTTGGGCATCAACATTGGTGGCCGTTCTCGAGGCCGGGTGCCGCGGGGKAGCATCGCCACTCTCGGCAACCGGCGTCGAGGAAGGTAAAGAGGGCGTAGGCGGCACCATGGTGTGACGCGACGAGAGCAAGGTCAGATCACGGGTCTTCGTGACGAGGTGTTGCTGCTGCTGTGAGTCGGGATCGGTGTCTTCCAGGGCTAAATGCGCCGGCACGTTTGCAGCCTAGCCTTGACACGATTGCGCGCGGGGCTACTAGCCAGGTAGCAACGGTGATGAAGTGGCAGTAGGGATAGCCCCCCCTCGGTCAGGTGTATCCTAGTGAGTAGGAGGATGAGAAGTGCAATACTGTGCAAGGTCAGTCCTCGGTGAGACTTTTTGCGTGGGTATATGCCGCAGTAAGGCAACGACTAAGGTGTGATGGTGAGTGGCAGTTTCGCTGTGCCGTATGCCAGTTTAATGGGATCCGCGTTCCCCGAGTGGCCAGCAACGCCAAAAGGTCCAGGATGAGTAGCAACGTAGTTTGTGATGCGCGGTTAGTTGCTTGCACGGGTAGAATGCATGTCTTTGATGTAAGGTATGTCCCAGGTGCCTAGGTGCCTACCTAGGTAGGTATGTCTCAGCATGTGTATATCAGGAGCTGTTAATGCGGTGGAATGAGGCGAGCGGCAGCTCAGGAAGCTATTCCCAGCTAGTGACGCTTATGTACGGAGTTCCTGATGAGGGAGGGGAGCGGTAGACGGGCGGTAGGGGCGCAAAGAAGGGATAGATTGGCGCACTGGAAACAGCTGTCGCGTTGATAAGACGATGCAGTTAATAGCAGTTAATAACAATACAGAGATCCGGTATCAGCGCTGCAGCGTGGCCGTTTAGGCGGTCGATGTCGTGCAAGGCAACACTTTAAGGATGGGTTGGAGTGAGTAATCATGAAGGCGTGCTCTGAGGGGTCGGCTGGAGGGGGCCCTGGCGCACATGAGGACACATGAGGCCAGGTAATAGTTCACGCATAGGGGTAAATAGGAATTGATGCGGTGATGTTGCGGGTTGTCGTCTAGGGATGGTGCGTCTGCGATATGTGTTAGAGATAGGCAGTATGTAGGCGATGGAGGCGATGTATGCGAATGTCGGCTGTATGTGTGTATGTGTGTATGTGTGTGTGTGTCGGCGAAGGGACGCGAATCGTGTTTCGGTGTTTCGTCAGAGCCACTGATAGACGCTATCGCTACCCCGTACCTTCCCTCCCACCACTAACCACTGACGAATGCGTACCTCATAGCCAATGTACCTACCTCGTCGTACGTTGCACGGAAGTACATCTCCCCATATTTAAGCTGAGCTAGGCGCACGGACTACGGGGTAGCTCAGTTACAGTGTCCGGATTGCCGGATTTGGAACTGATCGCAGTGCCGGGTTGGTCCCCAGCCCGCCTAGCGAGATCACCAATCAGTGCTATGGGATAGGACAATGAGCCGACGACCGATATACATAGTTCTTGGAGTAGTCATCCGTGGGAATGCTAAGCAAAGTCATGACTTTTTCCAGACCCGTTCCTACCGAAACAAAATGATTAAAAAAATAATAAACAGCGCGCCGACCAAAAAAGCAAACGTGTGTTAGTGGTTCGAGTAAGAAGCCCGATAGAAAGACCTAGTGCATAGTAAGAGACGCATCCAATCTCTACTAACATGTCCCAAGTAGGTACATGTTTCAATGTTCCCTCCAAATGAAATTTACCGTGCCACTTCAGGTGGGACGCAATGGTCACGCCTTGTCCTGGCCTACCTGCCGAATCCCTCGTTGCAATGCCAGATCAAGATCGCATGCTGTACGGAATACAGCACGGGAGCGGGACCAGATGATCCAAGATTTCCATATACGACTTATGTAGGTACGCAGCGGGAAAAATGTGCTGCTCTGTCTTAAGTAAGAATGCCGTCCATCCCGCTAGGAAATATTTTAACCTCCGGCTCATGTCCATAACCCAAACAGTAGGTACCTACATGACATATTTTACCGAGGCAGACGGGAGATCTACGGAGGAAGTTCTCCAGAATCATGTAGGACGCGGGATGTCATGTACGCATCACGCGTAGAGCAGCTGCATACACGCACGCATACATATACGTCAACTATAGTAGCAGCGTAAGGGCTATAGTAAGGGGCGCGAGAGGCGGCGAGGGGCGTGCTCGTATTGATTGGCACTATACCAGGTACATGTATGTAGGTACCTGATGTATGCATGTGGTGAGCTTACCCCACATGTACCTTGTATATCGTAAGTGGCTAAACATTAGCTGCTTACATGGAGCTTCGACACGATACAGCATACAGCGATACACGCAGCCCAGGATCGGAAAGGGGAAAGGGGGGCAGGGGTAGACGACTATCATCGTTGCCTTCGTACAGTAATGTGTGTTAATGTGTTGTCCAATCTACCAGGTGGGCTTGGTAGGCCTTTTCTATCTCCCGTACAGTAGCGGCAACCCGAAAAGTGTAAAAAGGTGGTCCGAGTCGTGTTATAGAGCCTTAATTGCTGTATTATTGTTCCCATACAGATGAACCTAGTTGGTTTAGGTAGTTAGACTATCTAGGTAGGTAAGTCATGGCCATGGTCATGGCAGCATGGCAGCATGGCAAGTCAAAAGCTTGGGCCAATATAGTGACTATCCCTGGTGTAAGTCGGGCAAGATATGGCACACAGATAGCCGTCCACCACATGAAACCGTCTACAACCTCCCGACGATTCTACTCTTTTTCTAGAAGAATACCCAACTCTTGTCACCGCACTGAGGTATTCGTCCCGGCCCGAGAAAGCTGTAACAGGTTTTCTGTTACTCGTCACAATTCCCGGAATTCCACCCGACGCGTTGCATGTACCTGACATAAAAAGAACGTGGTGCTGTAAGTAAGAAGTATCCCCCAACTACGAAATGACGTGTTTCTAGCCCCCAAGCCCAAGTCCCCTTGTCAAACACCCGCCGACGAACGGTGGAGCTCGGCGCGGCCTGGAGGGCCGAATGCGGTCTCTTTTTCTGGCCGTCAACGTGGTCGCGATCCCTCCGACCCCCTCGGCCGCTCTTTTCGGTTAGCATCAATGCCCAATGACAGGAATTGGCATTTCTGTACGACCGGCCAATTGGGCTCCGAGAGTTTCGAAGGAGGTGTGGCCAACACGCCCAGTCCCCAGTGTCTGTCTGTCTGTCTTTCTCTCTGTCTCGGGGCGAGAGAGAAAAAGCTACATTGGTAGTCGGTGTATGCCACTGCTGTAGATGGCCAGCTCGCGAAGTACTTGCTCGATTACTTAGTTGCGACCCTGCAATGCAGATGGATGGGAAAAACTAGATCACCCTGCATCTATGCGATGCGAGCACATCCGCTGTGGAGTATCTGTGAACCCATTCTCCAGGCAGAGTCGGCAACAGAGCCGTTCCAATCACTCACCCCTGTCTGACCTTGAAATCGATGGCGTTCAGGAGGACAACTCATAGCTTTGTCCAACCATGGGTAATGAGGGAAAAGCAGTAGCCATTGAGGAAGACTCGATGAAGCCTCGTTTCGGAACCTCGAAGAGACGGTGAAGCCAGGAGAGGGTCTGTTGTTGCAGGAGTTGACATAGTCTTTAGAGGGTTCGACGAATCCGGGGCTCGCCTGATAAACAAGCAGGTGTGGCAGGTTACACAGAGCCAAAGAAGCTCGAGTGACGAATCAGGTAGAATGCCCCCCCCTAGGACAGGCATCACACA
Organism: Hypoxylon sp. E7406B; assembly: GCA_000931505.1. Lineage (NCBI taxonomy): Eukaryota > Fungi > Ascomycota > Sordariomycetes > Xylariales > Hypoxylaceae > Hypoxylon > Hypoxylon sp. E7406B. Next base: position 257,758 of record JYCQ01000114.1, on the reverse strand, counting down.
CCTCTTCTCCTGGTTCTGTAAGGGCTATACCTAGCGAACGTCCTGAAGAACTGTTCTGTACACATCCTCCGGGTAGAACTGAGATACATTCCGCCCCGGCAACTTTTCTGGCTCTGGCCCCCAACCAATGAGCTGGCAGTGCAGGGCTTCAAGAGGCTGTTAACAAAACAGGAACACATGGCTGATCTTCTCTCCCTCTAGTCCAACGCTCTTGCGGGTGGGTTCAGATGCATGCTACTGCGTCCAGGGGGGGGTCTGTACTCCCCACGCCCCCCAAGGGTGGTCCACCCCTATACAAGTAAAGGTGGGTAGCGATGGATGTGAAAGTGTCTCGGAGGCCACGGAGTATCATTGGGCTAGACGAGCAAGTAGGCTCCTCTGCTTACTTTGAACTATGGGAATGCGCATATCATTTCTTGCACATGATTTCAGCATAGTGTGGCCGGAATTATGACAGTTCTTGGTGGAATTTTTCCATGGCGTAGAAGGTCTGGACGCTCTTGATTGGCTGGTCAAAAATCAAGTTCAACGTCAAATCTTTCCCCCTAGCAAAGGGGCGATGATTGACATCGATCCTGCAGATGTCAAGCAAGAACCGAGCGTTATCTCATAGATAGATCAACCGCTGTCTAAATCAAATGTGAACGGAACGGGCCGTGGGGTACTAGGCCGGGCACCCATAATTTCCCGGAAAGGGATTTATTCACAACACTACTTGGCCGCCTCGTATGGCCTTGTTGATCCAGGGGTTCGCGTTTTTGCACATCAGCATTGTAGTAGATACAAACAATGATGATAATGGACATAAACACCACTCCAATTATACCGAGGCTTGGCTTTGTCCTTGGTATCCCTTGCTGCCGAGGAAATATCTATTTTCATCTAACGCATGATAATCCTCCATTCAACTGGATAGCACGCAACCATACTATTGATATTATCGGCTTATGTCTCATGATGCTAAGGCTTCACCGTCTGGTTTCTGGAGTTGAAGTTTTGGTTGTACCTCACCGGCCAATATATGAAGCAAACAACCTGCATATGTGGAGTCATGCCATGAGTTAAATATGGCATCATCCTGATCATCGGGTCGTCAATGTTTTGCAAAACGTAAGATATGTGACAAGCCTTCTCGGGAATGAGATTAGCATGCCTGGTAGAATACATAGGCTACTGCAGTGCTTATAAATGTAGCGTCGTTAGGCAATAATATGGCAGACGGAAATAGTACGGCAACCCCTTTTTCAGAGGGCATCAAACCCTATCTCAAGGCGTGAACTAGGCTCAGAACCATTGTCACAGGACGCTCACGATACACTAACCACTATCTAAAAACTATAAACATTCTATGGGTCCCCATCGATGTGCTTTGTATTTTAACCCTTCTTGTGTAGGAGCATGAACCGGTACCGAAGACTAGATGCGGCCATGATCGTAGCCCATGCCTACAGAGGTATAAATTGGGAAAAAACTAGGGCTGTTTTCGATCCCCCCCCAGAGTTCCTAGGCACGCATCTTGCACAAGCCGGGGGCGAAATCGTGCAGGTGGGCCTAGCCCGGCCAAAAAAGCATTGCCACGTCGCTGGCCTAACTAAACCCCCCGTTGAAGATCTCGAGTTTACCTGACTCGCGTATATCCGGAATAGGGGGGAGACTTTTCTATCTGTGACTTGATGTAGTTTCACATGAATAGAAGGGTCTTGCGGCATCATGGGGGGGGAAAATATGTTCTCTCTCTCCTTGGGGGGAGGGGCCTACATATCTGGCCTTGGAAGGTGGCCGCAGAGGAGGTAGCCTAGTTCCTCGACCCAAAAAGGTACTATTATCGACGAAGTCGTCATAGTAACCCAACCCCCTGTTCGAACGATGTGTTGTCCATTTCCCGGGAAAAGGTTGCTCAGAAAAGAAATTCCGCAACTACTGGGAACGGGTATATCGGATGCTAAGAAAGCTTGAACAACTCGTAATGGATGTTGGCTGCAAGTGCTCGCCCAGACTGCGTCAGGACGATATCGTCTTTCCCGATGTGGCTTGATGATGAGCTGGACCGGTTCGTTAAAAAAAAAAACACAGCTCGATGGAAACCCAATCAAACAAAATCAGGCGAGAAGCGGCAACGAAAGGGAGTGGCAAAAGCAATCAAATCTTGCTAGTCGATAAACCACGCAATATGGGACTCTGTCTAAGCCTAAACAAAAGCAGAGACCAACGTCGTCTGCTGCTATAGATGCAGGATATAGTCTCTCTCGGAGTTTTGCGGCGAGTGATTGGGCATCTCTGTTTAAGGTAATCACCCGAGACGTGGCAAGGGACGAAACATGCTCCCCTGTTCCAGTGATTGACAGTACATGCTCGTCCTAAAAGGCAAGTTGCCTCACGAGGCAGGGGGGAGGGGGGTAGGGAGACCTACCCGCGGCTAGCCAGATGGCTTGCATAGGCAGGCAGTGGGGATGGGCCACATCCTGGTTGCAGACGGGAAAGGATCAAACTCTGCGTGCAACGGGGTGTAGTAACAGGGTGTCAAATTCGAGGCTGATGGCTCACGTATCAGGGTTAACGGCGGCGGGCCGCTCAGAGGACGTTAGAATCGACCCAATAGAGAACAGCGAAGGTAAAGAGGGGCCGCCATCTCTCGTTCTCGAATCAAGTAGCTGGTAAACTACTGCGTTCAGTCAGGGTACTCGTAGGCTGTATCCAGAGTGGGGAAGTTGTGCCGGTGGAAAATTGAAGCACTAGGTCAACGTGGCATCCATCCAGCATTCTAGGAAACATGTTGGACGGACTGGATGTGAAATGGACATGCAACCCCAATTAGCAGACAGGCTGAGTTGTCAACGACCAATCCTCGGCGGTTGTTTGTGATAACTCTGGGCACAGTGTTGACGAATATGTAGTGGAAGGTTGCGGCCAACGCAAGTCGAGAACGGGCACCGGGTGGAAATCACCAGATGGAAACCCAAGGCGTGGACAAAAAGTATAAGTATTCCTGTCCTCCCTACTGATGTCACTCGGGTTTAGTTGGTGGAGTAAGTCGAACCAAGATATCAAGAATCTCTCAGCCAGCCCATATAGAGGGAAAAGGGGAAATATTAACTCCCAAGTCCGTTGTGAAAAATATTTTGATAACAGCMCCCTGGTTCAAAAAAAAAACCTAGAGGTAATAGCTGCTTGCTGACGGCCCATTGTCCCCCCCCTTTCGACTAAGCTAATTGGTGGACCGGCAGGCCAAGCTTCTTACTTTCAGATCGAACTCTTCTCCAATCGGCGACGATGTGCTATTTCGAACAAACGCGTTGGATGTGCGGCTACTGGCGATGGGGCCACTTCCGTCAACAATGTACGAAGGAGTATCGAACCGGAGAGACCTGCGGACTGAAGCTGGTGTACTGTACCAACCAAGAGCCGGATAACTGTAAGCTCTGCAAAGACATCGAGAAGAAACAACGGAAGTTCACCAAGCTCCAAAACGACATCTACCGGTGGGAGAGGGAAGGAAACCGAACCGCAACGATCGAGAAAGCCCAAAGGGATATGGGAGAGGTGGACGAGGCGATCCAGAACATGCTCCAACAACATCATAACAGGCAGTACTCGGTGGTGTAGACAACCTTTTTGGTCAGCGAGATATACGAAAGAGGAGGAGGAAGGGGGAGTTAAACATTGCTACTACTCATGATCAGTAGAGTTTATTTTGTACGGGTCTATAGGAACAACTCAGAAGGGTGGGAGAGGTCAATCTCAAAATTTGGAACGGGTATCTAAGAAAGTGGTGGTATTTGAATAAGCATGAAGGGAAGCCGGTCTTTTTTGTACGCTGTACTCGATGCGATTTATCTGATCTAAATGTACTAGACATCTGTTATAAATCAACTTCGGTGCTCGGTTGGGTTTTTTTAGAAGGATTTCATTCGTGACCGATGCTCGGAAGAGTCCCACTGTGTCTTGTCTCCTTCTGTACTCGTTCTTACAATGGGATAGCTTGACATTCTAGCAATTGTCTCGGTCAGACACCACAGAATATGTAAGAAAAAGATGAAATTCGGTGAGAGCACGAAACTAATCGACAAGCTCTGTGGCCCGGCACCTCACCCCTGATGGAAGACACGGGAAATAGGGCAACCTCGGATACCTGGGAACCTTCTACTAGACCAATTCACGTAGGCGCTTTGATGGCGAGAAAATATAAATTGGGGTAAAGGCTCGGTCAGATATTATTCTTGTGGTAACCCATCTACAAGAGGTGGATTGTGACCAGTAACGCGTAACCCTAAGCGTGTGGATAGGAGACCGGGGATTGATATTAGGGGGTGGTTGCGGCCCTTCCCGAAATCCCCGCTTACGGGCTGGATCTGACGCACAGACTCCCGTTTACAATTTTCTAGAAAACATATCGTGAGCTTCTTCGCAGACTGCTTCCTCGCATATGACCGAAGCCGGACGAGAATATAGATTATATGATGAAATATGTATAGAAAAGCGTACCGGACAGGCGGGACTCTTATAGGGAGTCCACCTATTAGTTAGGCACGTGTCTGCTACTTGATGGAGCTGGCTCCTCTCACAACCCTGGAAATCGTCACCTGATTGGTTGTATTGGTGCTAGTGAAACGCAGGCAAGCGGAAAGAGAATGGATATGTTGACTTAATTTAGTATATGGATCTTGGTCTCCGCCGAGCATTCCAAGATTGGATTAGAATACGACCCGCAGGTAAACCTCGGTCAGGTCGTGAAAAACCCATTACCAAGTCCAGCGGGTTTCAAAAGCAGCCAAAGGTAGGTATTCATTCCATCATAGACTGGCGGAGCTGAACAATCTCCATTCAGAATAGTTTGCGTCATTCCCCCATTATTAGCTCCTTCATGTCCTAACAGCGGTTATGTCCGCAAATGTTCCCACAAGGGGGCCACCCGCCTCGTCTTTAATGCTAGGTGCCTTGCCTTGCAGCTCTACGGTGTCATCCTCGCTCAATAGCCATTCCACGGAACCGGGACCGCCTTCTGCATTGCCTTCCACTTCTGGTGAGATCTTGGATAATATATTTTGGTAACGTGCCAAACGGGCCTCTTGACCTGAAAATAGAGCCGGCTGAGTCCTCTGAGACTCTTGTGGGGTTATTTCGAAGACGTCAACGAGGTTGCTGAGAAAACGATTAGCATGACGATATTGGCGCATATAGGATCGCAGGGTATAGTTACTTCGAGGTTCGCGCTACAACTCTTTGCAGGGCTTCTACTTCCCGTTGCGACTCGAGAGGATCGGCTTGAGCGTTCAGATTGTGCTCCCCAAAGCTTCCGTACTGGAGATTATTCGGGTCGTCGAATAGTAGTCGGGATACATCGTCCTTTTCCCCAATCAGTCAATACTAGTTGGATTTGTCTCAGGGTGTCTGAGCGCATACTTCGTCATACGAATCGCGGCGTCGGCGACCGAGACAGGAGGCGCAAATTCCCATGTTGATTGTGTCGAATTGAATGTCGAACGAAAGGCGAGAAAATAGGGGAATGGGACATTTKCCCTTAGCTAGCAATTAGTAGAATAAAAGCATAAGGATTGTATAATCTGCCTGGTGGCCCGAGGCGAGAGTTAGAAACTTTGAGGCGCTCGTCGCAAATGGCAAAAGGTGAAGTTGGAAGAATCTCGGACGGAGTCTATGCGCGACACGGGACTACGTACCGTCAAGGCCCGTGCGGTGTTATGTAATCACCGGTTTAGCCAATGACGACATCAGGACCTGGACTTGTTCCAGAGTTCCCGTCTTCGTGTTCACGTGGTTCTCCTAACCTTCTATCCTACGCCTGAATATTGACGACTATCTTTCAAAAGCTGAGGATAGTATGATAAATGTCACTTGTGATACTCATATTTATTGTTTGTTGTTAAATCTACTGCCCCTAGACCTTCTGGATCATCTGTTTTCTCCCATAACAACCCCCTTTTGTTGTTCGCTCCGTCTCTCGTCCTCATGCTCGTTACCATTTCATACAGAGCCGCGGTGATCACGAGGAAGACACTTGTATTACGCGTCGGACCACATCCTATAATCTATTAATTTCTGTAGGTTCCCATATTCGGCCTAGGGCGACATCAAAGCTACGTTAAAGCGCGTCGTATACGGCTCGCTATCCCGCTTATATCGTCCTTGGTGGTCTTTTGACTTCCCATGATATACAGTACATTCCCCAGGATCCGGCTATGAATGTTCCACATTTCATCTTTGTCGCCATCGAGCAGAGCACGTTGTAGCTTTAGTGCTGCGGTACTTTTATAGCCTAAACCATCCGCGGCCTTCATATGGATCGACAGAATACTCCCCAGAGCCCAGGTCCCTGTAACAAGTTGCGTTTGTTTCGAGATCCAATTCAATATGTCCCAGGGCCAAATGGACCAAATTTCAGGGTTTTTGGCGTTTGACGCGCTGCTCAAGGAACCCGACCAGTCACCATCTTTAGCCCAATCCCATTCTCCCCGCCTTTCCATCGACTGCATTTGTCGCACTGATTCTAAAGCAACTTGGCAGCCGATAGCGTGAGCCGTGTAGCTGTGTCCATGAAGCAATGCGTCTGCTTTATCATCGCTCTCGAAGGCTTTGAAGATGCTCTCAGACGCTAACGTAGTGCTTAGGGGCACTAGACCGCCAGTCAGGAGCTTAGCATGAACGGATATATCCGCTTCACTTTTGAGGAAAGTGGAGGCTGAGAATCTGCCAAGCCGGTACAGTCCGGTGAAGACTTCATCAAATATGACGGGAAGCCCAGTCCAGCACGTGGGGTCTGAGGTGTCTGGCTCGGGGCTTGAGCCAAAGAGGTTTGCTGAGCGCCGAACTACGCTAACAAGGGCACGCTGGAAAAGGGGATCTCTGCACTTGGATTAGCATTCGCGGTCTTTGATGGGGTATTGCGAGCCTGCTCCTTACACTAGTTCCATGCCTCCAGCTCCGATTACCACAGGCTCCATTAGCAGGGCACCAAATTTTCGGCCGTTGCCTATGTGGTGAGACAGTCTTCTTTCGATATAGTTTTCATACACCGTATGCTCTCTCCTCGACTCACGGGAATCGATATCGAAGACATCAGATAAGTTCTTGAATACTTGGTCGTTTCCAAGATCAACTCTTAGCTCCTCGGGTATGCCAATCACCCATTCACCGCGAACACACTTGACGCTGGGGTAATCAAACCAGATGCCTCTTCCGTTATACCACTCAATATTTTCGTTGTAGGTACTTGGCTCAGCACAGTCCATGGCGCCAATCGTGTCGCCGTGATATCCGCCTTTTAATCCAATGATTCCGATGTCGGAATTTGCGTCCCATCCATACCGGAGTCTGGCTACGCGCAGTGCCATCTTCAGGGCTACTTCTACACCTGTGCTCCCGTTATCTGAATAAAACACGCGAGTGAGACGAGGATTCTTCATCCCATCCAAAAGGGTTTCCGTCAAGGCTAAAGCAGGCTCATGAATGGCACCGGGAAACATGACGTGGCCGTACCGGCCCGCCGCATAAGCTGCGGCGATTGTGAGTGAGGGATTTCCGTGACCCAGTCCTTGAGTCCACCACGACGCCGAACCGTCGAAAGAAGGCTGCAGAACAGGCTCGGACTTATCGATGCTGTTCCCTGTCTTTGGTACGAAAGTCTGAAAGAAGTCCTCCCGAGCGCTGTCGATTGCGACGATGCTCTCCGGCGAAATGAGTTTGTGCTGGGTGAAAGGATACCATATCTGCCTATATGCATCGGCGGGCATGGACTCGAGCCTTTCAATGCGCGCCTGATGTTTGCGATTTAAGTGCTCTAGGACGTTGCGAGTAGCCGTGCTCTTACTTTCGTCTCGATAGTATTGCGACATTCTCTTCGCGTCAATATCTCTGTCGTTTAATTTCGGCGGGGGCTTCGGTAAGGATACAACAGGTATGCCGTGGTGAGCCGTGAAGTAATCCTTCAAGTACTGTTCGTTGTCATACTCGCTGTCCTGGAACACAAGAATACTCTCGACGTCATACCCACGGAGTTTCAAGGATTCAAAAGCAGATATTGTTAGAGAGATACCTCCAAGCTTGGAGTCGGCGATGAGTACAACAGGGCATCGCAAAGTCGTATACAAATCCGCTTGCGTAGTACCTAACGGTCCAGGAGAATGAACGCCACCAGCTGTCTCGATAAAGAGCCAACCAGGCCCATGAGCTGCTTTTCGAGATGCGAATTGATATATCCTAGACAGGAGCTCTTTATCCGAAGGAACTGACTTCACAGCGAGATGTTAAATCGCGGGAGTTACGAAGTTCGAATAAAAACATCACCATACCTTGCCCTTTGCTGCAGCATGCGGACTTATCGCAAGGTCATACTGTAACAGCGTCCTACGATCAACCCCAGGGGCATGTCTTTCAATATGACTTGGTTCTCATTAATATACGAAAATCGCAATAGTTCTTCCGCTCACTCCTATAAGTCTCGCGGGTCAGTATCATCGTCATGTATTCAAGTGGATAGGAGCTCACTAACACCGATCATCGGCTTCATCTTCCGGACCTGTTGACACGGGCTTGAGGAACGTCGTTTGTTCCTTTTTCCATATGTCATTAGCAGCTCTACAGAGGATTGTAGTGAAGACAGTTTTGCCAACATCAGTGTTGGCCCCATAGACTTGAAAAATCCGAAGGGAGCGCCAAAGCAAGGGATGCGCTGGCGCCATTTACACCGCACCAAGCCTTCTAAGGCCGAGAGTTCTTGGTGTTGTCCAGAGCAAACTAAACAGTAGTCCAGGTGCAAGATTACGTGCTGGGTAATGTTCCATTTAACCTAGACTGGCCGATCTGAACCCCACTAAGCTGCAGCTTTGGAGCCGTGACATCGGTCCGGGGGCTCTCAACATTTACACTAGGGTATCTGGGTATAAGGGCATCGATCGACGTCCGGCCAAAAATAAGAAAGTCGATGACATTATAGCGGCTTTAGTCTTTTTACACTCGGATCAGACAGCAATGCCGGAAACCCGAAGTCAACTGGACAACAAGCTTGGAGCTCTTTTAGCGCACCGAAAATCCCTCGGTAAGCTCAGGAGGTTAACGAACGCTCCACCCAACAGCATCGACCTTTCATCGAATGGCTACCTATCGCTCTCAACAAATCCGGTAGTCCAGAAAGCCTTGCTGTCGCGTTTACAAGCCGAAGTCGCAACTTCTGAGAACTGCGACGACAAATTGCGCCGCAGGTCAATTCTTGGCTCAGGGGGCTCTCGCCTTCTCGATGGCAACTCTACGTTAGCAGAATCGCTTGAAGAGAAAATTGCTGCATTCCATAATTCTGAAGCTGCGCTTCTATTCACTTCTGCGTATGATGCTAATACCGGCCTCCTTGGCTGCGTCCCGCAGCCTGGGGACGCAATCGTTTACGATGAGTTGATTCATGCAAGTGTTCATGAAGGGATGCGTTTAAGCCGGGCCACGAAGAGGATTCCATTTTCGCATGATTCCATATCAGAGTCTCATCGAGGACGAAGTACCGATGATGGGGTTAGTCAATCAGGTCCCCGGAGCAAGACCCAGAGCCTCGACGACGTTCTCGGGCAACTGTCGAAGGATGAGCGCATCGCTAGTTGCAAAGCAAACGTTTTCATCTGCGTGGAAGGGTTATACAGCATGGACGGCGACGTCCCGCTTCTAAAAGAGATTGTCGAGACCGTTGATCGATACTTGCCATCCGGAAATGGTTATATCATAGTAGATGAAGCTCACTCTGTGGGTATATTCGGCGATAATGGCCGTGGCTTGGTGTGTCAACTGGGCCTAGAAGATAGAGTGTGGGCGAGAGTGCTCGGTTTTGGAAAGGCATTGGGCTGTGCCGGAGGTACGTATCTCGCAGCCATCGACAACAGCATCGACGGCGCGTTCACATCCCAGGCGCTTCTTCGAGCCTTCATAAGACCAAAAGTATGATTTTAACGTGTTTTGAGCTAGGCGTCGTCCTCTGCTCTTCGATTACCCGATCATATTTGATAAACTATGCCAGAAGCCTCATCTACACGACGTCGATGACATTCACGTCATTAACTAGTATAGATGTAGTCTACGACTTTCTGATGAACGGCCAATCCAATTCCCTGCGAGAACACCTACAGAAACTGATTGACTATACTTATAGCCAACTTGACGCCCTCTGTACCCGGTTGCAACCAGACCGTCGCATACTTCATATTTACGAGTCCCCCTCGAGATCGCCTATTATCCCAGTTTTTACTGCATACCCTCGGGCCCTAGCGGATCATTGCCAACGTTCCGGCTTCATGGTCCGTCCTATCGTGGCCCCAACTGTGCCTGCGGGGACGGAGAGGGTGAGGGTTTGCTTGCACTCTGCTAACACAGTCTCGCAAATCGATGGGTTGTGTCGCGCAATTGAGGTATGGGTACAGGATCAGATGACCACAGAAAACTCCCAGGATAATCCAGGGTCCCAGAAAAAGGCTGCGTGCAGTACCAACATGTTCCTCGAGCAGGATAAGCCGCGGCTCTAGCACTTCATAGTCTAGAATGGACTTCATGAACCAGAACGATCTCATTATAGCCTGCTACAAGTTACGACTAATTACTGTGGATTTGGAGGAGACTTTTCGAAGCTCTTCATCGGCTCCAACCCCCATCGGTCGAACATGACCTTGTCCTCGTCCCAGCCGTTGCATTCTGTCGTCAGCATCTTCTCGCCGGTGAATATAGCGTTAGCGCCAGCCATGAAACATAGAGCCTGTTTCTCCTCCGACATGGTCTTCCGTCCGGCCGCGATCCGAACGATGGTAGCCGGCATGATGATGCGGGCAGTCGCAATGGTTCGAAGCACTAAGGACTTAGAGTTAACAGTCGCCTCTTAACGAATATTTCATGAATTTGAACATGGGCTTAGACTCGGGACCAGCTTGAAGGAGCGAATTAAGGGGCCATGACACGTGACTGGTACACTTACTGCTTGTGAAGTCAATCGGTTCGCGATCACCAAGAGGCGTTCCCTTGATAGGCACGAGGGCGTTGACAGGGAAGCTCTCTGGGTGTTTTGGGAGAGTGGACACGGTGTGCAGCAAGCCGACGCGGTCCGTCGCCGTCTCACCCAGGCCCAGGATTCCGCCAGAGCAAACATTGATACCGGCATCGCGCACGTAACCTAGGGTCTGCAGGCGCTCGTCGTATGTGCGCGTCGATATAACAGACGGGTAGAACTCGCGGCTCGTATCGACGTTATGATTGTACGCCGTCAGCCCAGCAGCTTTCAATTCCTTCGCCTGCTCGCCGTCGATCATTCCCAGTGTCACGCATGCCTCCATACCGAGCTCACGCACGCCTTTGATCATCTCGGCGATGTTGCGCAAGCTATTCTTACGTCCGCGCATGTCGCGCCACGCTGCGCCCATACAGAACCGTGTGCTGCCGTTGGCTTTGGCGGCGCGCGCTGCGGCAAGCACTGATTCGACTGATTCGACCTTCTTGGCTTGTAGGCCTGTGCCCTTCTGGTAACGCGTCGCTTGGGCGCAGTAGGAGCAGTCTTCCGTGCAGCCGCCGGTCTTGATCAACACCCGTTAGCAAAGAGCGACGATGTATCCAGAGAATGGTAGGTAGGTCAGGTCACTGACTTTGATGTTCATGAGAGTGCATAGCTGAACTTCTGCCGGATTGTGGAAGCGCCGGTGTACTAAACTCTATCATAGCTGGTGTTATCAGTCAAGTCCCGGCTTTACAGGAATAGATGTTATGGTCTTTATAAACTAGTAGCGAAGTGTGTTGCGCTTTCTCCTACTGGGGCCTTACAGCTTGATGCACCAAGTCCATCAATGGATGATCGTAAATTGTTGCTATCTCATCCCTAGTCCAGTTATTCCTAGGTGCCGTTGCCGAGACGGCATCGCGGAGGACGTTCTTAGAGACGGGAGGAGCTTCACGGCTAACAGGGATCGGACCGGGAATAGGGAACGGCGGCTGGTCGGGATGCTGCGGTTGGACCGCTACGGCAGCGGCAGGAGAGGCACGAGGACAAGCCGTAGTGAATGATCGGATACCGTTGCATTGCGCAGGCCGAACCAGCGACGCAGCTAGTCGGCGAAGAGCCAAGCGCGCAGGTTTCATTGTTTGATTAGGTACATACGGATGGAATCATATCAACTCGCAAAAGAGAACCAGATTAGAAGTTTAACAGGCTCTCCGACAAAGCAAACAGCCAACTTCCGCTCGCCCATTCCCCCCCACGCCTCAAAGGACACCCTCCACCATCTCAACGATTTTGGTCGGTGGGGAGTGGATTCAGCTACGTGAGGGGATTTCAGCGCGCCCGTCGCTCATCAACGGCATATACCTACCTAAAACGACCAGGGGGGAGGTAAGGGAGCGTGGTATCAAGCCAGCCAAGTCTTGGACTTAGCCGGCACTAGGGGGATTGGTGATAATCCACATCGCCCCCGCTGCGGTGCATATAGCCACTGAAGATCGTCGTCTTTCAACTTTCAAGATTTGATTCGCTACGTACTGTTATTGCGTAATCCCGGATGAGCATATTAGCGCCTTTTAGCAGGGAGTGCGCGCTTTAGAAGTCTGGAGTCGTTAGCGATGAGTCTCAACACAACGCGCGTTATGAGAAAAGATTATTAATTCTTGTTTATAAGAAAAGATAACAAGGGGAGGGAATAATATAAAAAGGAGGAAAGGGGTAATATCATCCCAACAATTTTGCCCCCGAGAACTTACTTACCTAGTTACCTAAGTGCACGCGGTTTAAACAGCCTTGATATAGGTTTCCACGAGTCAAGTGTTGATGCTTTCCTATACAGAGCCTCTAGTGTAAATGAAATTTCATTATCTAGAGTAGAGCTCGCCGTTAGGAAAGTGCTTCGCAGTCGATACGCCTAATATCCCTTCAGGAGGTACTGGCGACTGGGTTGGACTTCTACGAAGTATACCGAAGAATGCGGCCAAACGTCGTTGTCGAGATTCGATCCCACGGATGCATATGAGTCCCCAAAGGGATATATCATGATATCTCTCAGCCTCTTAGCAAAACGCATATATCCATTGCTTTGAGTTTGATTGCCGAATCTATACCACGCTGCTATCGTTTCGAAGCCCTAATCAGATCTTTGTCGCGGCGTATTCCTCAGTCAACAGGTTTACCAATAAGATAGTTCCTAATGTAGATTATAGCAGACATATTGACAAATGATAATCATCTTTCGTGTTGTAACTACTTTAGTGCTGGGAGTATTAGATCCCAAGCATAGACGAAAACATGTTATACTCGTTGCATGCCTTGTATGAAGTCATTAGTGGGGTTCATTGGCAAGAATAGGGACATGTTGAATATAGACTAGAATCCTATTGAGGGTTTTAACTAGCTAACTAGTCCGAATAGACCAAGAAATCCAAGATCCTTTGATGCTAGGGCGAACATTAGATGCCCCAGTCACCCCTACCGGCTTAGGTACACAGCTTAGTGAATCTTTTGACTATAAGAATGAGGATTTACGTAAATAAGAGGTATATAGCGAGTCCACCTAATACAAGGGGCTATAAGTACCTAGCTAAGATGTTTGTGATTTTATAGCTGCTATGTATAAATCGTGCCATAATGTAGAAGTTCTAAACTACTGCTCTATTCCAGCCTCAGTCGAAAAATGAGAACCAATAGCCTCATATTTACCTTTAATTCACCTTGGAGGTCTTAATATCCAGTGAAGTTCCCAACAGTTCTTTCATACCTTCTTAACATTATGTTACTAATTGTAGTGGATGCTATGGCACCTGGGTGAGCCGCTGGTGTTGTCTACCTTATGGCGAACTTTGCCTTTACTGTTAGCAACTCAGGCGGCAACCTATCTACAGGTAAGAAAGTCACACTTGATTAGAGTCTTGCGCTGCTAAAGGGGTCTGCGGGATCAAGGGAAATCGGGATTCTGTTACGTGGGAAGAAACGTTTGCGCCGCCGTCGACTACGGCAGACGTAGAAATTATCCACAATGCGTGAGCCCGACGGGGACAAATTATTATGAAGTAAAGGCCAGGACGGAGAGATCGTAATGTCCAGGAATCACTCCATAATATGGCATTCGCCGGATGGAAATCGACGTATATCGAGTGATACCGTTTATAGATTATATTCTGTGCCACCAGCAATTATTTTACTGTTGTGAGCAGATGAAGGAGAAAGCCGGGTAGACTTCCTAACACCATCATTGATACAGTATCTTGACAAAGTTGCGTATATTACAGTAGGTGACAAATAGTTGGCACTTGCAGACAGTTCACTGGGGGAGGTAAACTATTACCAAAGCAGTTTGTTGCTGAGATAACGGGATCAGAATATCAACATACCAGGCTTGATTAATACAATATCTAGTCCTAATATCATATAGCTCATTAAGCTAGACAAATAAGGGAGATGTTCCTTGTCTTTTAACGTCTAGTGTAGCCCATACGAATTAAGGGGCTCAGGCATACGAAGCATCCGTTCCTTAGGGTCTTATTCACCATCCTATTTTCGAGACTCACTCCATAACAGCACTCACCTTTTATACGCCCTAGCCTTTCTACTGTTACGATTTATTTTGACGCAAAAAGAACAAGTGATACTATCCTTTACTATAGCCCCTGAAGAACCCTTCCAAGAGGACAAGCTAAGATAAGCTAAAATAGACCAAAAAAAGATCAAAACGTACAACACCGGGGATTCGCTGGTCGTCACCGACCCAACTACTAATCCAGCAGTAACTAGCTTATCTATGGGAGAGCGGACGGGATCCCGAGTTCTCTAGTTCTTATGGTCGTACGTGAAGGAATAGGTGGTTACGATAGTATATATTCCTGATTCTATTCCTCAACAACCCCTGATGATCAATCCTCTAGCAAAAGCCGTACCTACCTATCTCCCTCTTTGTTAATCCCCAACCTATTCATATCTAATCTTAGGTTAATCCTCGTGTGGTTGCACTCGTGATGAGGACATGTCACCAAATCTCTGATACCTCAGTCTCCTAGTCTTCCCGCATTCATCCCGCAAAACACTCTACAGATTACCCTCTAGGCCATTGGAACGGGCTTTCAAACCCCATGTCTAATGACAGCTTCAAAGCATATTTCGTCAACTCCTGCATAATTCGCTCGCCGAGCTCATGGCTGTAAGATGCCTTTACAGGTCTATCTTCCCTTTTGTCGCAAAGAGGCATCAACGAGATCTGAAACAGAATACCTAACAATTTTCCGTCGTAAATACGTCGTAGATAGCTAAATTAGAAGTTGAGCTTTTAACATTACGTAGTCCAGAGTGCCCAGTTCCATTAACCCTCGACACCAGCTCTACAGTAGGCAGATCTTTATGAATGCATTGTTAATCATTTATACGTGTATCGACACCTTATAGCTGGTAGATTCACTCCATTATAAAGTCGCACCCTGTTTGCGTCAGTATCAATGCTAATTGTAACCGAGTCATGTCTAGTGAAATGGTTCTGTGATGTATAAAGCATCTACTGATGCCCCTTTCTGAAGCGATTGACGTCCACATCAATCAACCAATTCAACAACTACGTCAATTAACTAGTCCTGCCGACCGGTTAATTAATTATTTAATCATTTCCACTGGTTGTAAGCTACATCAACTGCACGACTGTACGGCTTTGTTGTCAAAGTCTAATACCTGCCCCGACGACAAATATGACAACGTCCCCGTTGTCACACCAGCAACTTTTGATGCAAGGCGGAGCTCTCTAGATTCTCAACATCGGCGTAGGGAAATTTGTCAGCGATTTGATGTAGTCAGTGACTTGGTGTGAGACAGAGCTTTCCAGACTCTCGATATCAGTATCGGGAATTTTGGTCAGCAAGAAGAGGCTTAAGTCGCCGAGGTAAGAATTGAATCTATGCCAAAGGGGGAATTCCATGGTATTGCGTCTACGACACACTTGTACACCCCCGGATTAGATAGTCCTAGTTCAGCTGTCTCCAATAGACGACCACCGTCGTTCCATCTGAGTTCTGCCAAACGATCTCTCGGAACCACCTCTCAAATGTATCTAACGCGCCCCATTGAGCACCACCCAATACTTCGTGATCAGGACATACACTAAAACGAGGCGTAGGCTGGCGGGATGCATAAATAAATATCCAGGTCTTAATAACAGGCTAACAATAGCATGCAATGCCTCATTATCGGCGTAGAAAAATATACATTTGTAATATGCTGGTTTTGAACGGGCTGATAACTGCGGTGAAATGTCCCGGAAGCAATATTATAGGTATCTATGTCGAATTAATCTGTCTGTTATAACTATTAGTGTAACCCTAACCCTAAACCCTCTCGCAGTATAATTTACGATGCAGGTTCACCCCTTATTGCTTTCGCCATGCCAATTCTAGTTGTCCAGCGATGTCTCTATGACAAATATGCGTCGTTTTACATAAGAGGCACTTTTAATCCCCGCGAAAGCTTCCGCGGATGGTTCGGGTTAGTGATAAATGTTAACACATCATCTTTTTCCGAAGATGGCGAGTGACTTTAACTTTACTTTGAAGAAAGTACTAGCCTTGAATTATCTTTACTATTTATAAACCCGTAAAGGTAATTCCTATAGCGAAATACCCATGTGGTAGAGAGATTTCATTCTCGGCCTCTCACTCGTTCTTGTATAGTATGAGTGAGAACTTACGGAGAAAGAGAAGAAAGAGAAGGACGAGAAATTGACCACGTCTGATTACATTTACCGGACAATTGTGTAGCTGATAACCAACAACTCGGAGGTAAATGTCCAATTCTTGAGGGAATTGATGGTTCCTAGATTAGGAAGGAATTGAACAATTCCCAAAGGCTTCAGTGCTATGTCTGGGCATGGAGATATTAGGCTACTGGAAGTTGACGCTATGTTTTGTTTAATCTGGAGAATGGCTAATTTGGCAAGATAGGAATCAACGGTGCCGATATTCTCAATCGATTCCTTATAATTCTTTCTAAGTTATATGGCAAGTCCTTTCCTTTACATTATACATTGTGATGCCACGCCGTGATTCCCTAAGTTTACTAGATATATCGGCAGTAACATCTCAGGGAAGTTATAATAAGAGAAGCACTTGGCTCCTTCCTGCAGCCACCAATGACACTCATGGTCCCTTGACTCACATAACCCTCAACGAAGTTCGGTCCCTGGATCCACACAATGACTCAAAGCCACAGTTCTTACCTAATCTTTCTCTTTTTGTCGTTACTTCCGCCAAGAGGACCGCTAAAGGACCCCTAGAGGACCCTAAACTGGGGTTATCTCCGATATCCATAGATTTAACTCCGGTACCTGGCCGGGCGGTGAGAAAGTTTGTCGGGTTCTCGCCCTATGTCAACATTAGCCTGTAGATTAAGTTGCGAGATAGGAAGCCATCGCAAAAGAAAAATACTCCGATCCCTCTGGCTCTAAAGACCCTTTTTCTTCTCCCAACTCGCCTACCTTCTCCCCTTCTGCCCCAGCACCACTGCCTGCCCTGTCGCAAATGGCAGCGACCCAATTGTGTGCTGCTCGGACCAGAAGTCTCGACTCTCTCATCTCTTCGACAGCTTACAGCAGCAGAAGCTTCGTCCATCGACATCGGCCACATGGCCTACTTAACGCAGCAGGTAAGTGACTTTTCTTATTAGTCAATATTTTGTTTAGCTTCAAAATCAACTGCGAATGAAAGAGACGCCAAACTTTGGAGCTTCCCCCACCCTTTTTTATTATGTATCACACTTGCCCTGATTTTCCTTCGATGCTTGATTACGTTAGGTACATACGGACGATATCGGGACCGCATGATAATCGCCCGATGTTCGGACTTTATCCTAGTGGATGTGCGCGTCTGCCAATTACCGTCGATACCGTTCATACCGTCAAGTCCTGACTGCACGAGTGTGGTATGATGTACAATGTCCCACACTTTTAAGGCGAGCCAACAACGCACGCGGCAGCTGCGAGGTCAGGCGGTAAACGCTCTGGATGCCTTGGACAATATGGCACTTACTCAATGGGATGGTTCATACTGGTTGCACGAATTCCAATTTGAGCAGAATCTTGAAACCACAATGGTACACATGCAGAGGGTTTCCAAGAGGTTGAACCTAGGCTTATTGTACAATTCGCCTCCCCTTCCTCCCTGTTTGCACATACCCGGATAAATTCCCTCAATAAATCCTAAACCCCACTGGTTATAGTATTTCCTTTAGCTACATGAGTTTTCTTCCTCTGTAAAGTTTCAAGTCCACCTTACTTAGACGACACCGTTTTAGCAGGAACGGTAGCACCAGTACCAGTACCGAGACTGGTACTAGCAAGAAAATTCACAGTAGCGGTACATACCCCGCTACCGTCAATTTCAGGGTCTACTACCCCGCCATCTCCAAGCCCGCTGTTACACACTCCAAAAAGGTTTTTGCACAGCCAAACAGACATGGCGAGACTTAATCTCGGGAACATCAACCAGCACATCGTCGAGGCCAAGTATGCCGTTCGCGGCGAACTCGCCGTCAAGTCGGAGGAATACCGCGCCAGGCTTAGAAAGGGCGACAAGAACCTACCCTTCTCCGAGGTCATAAGTGCCAATATCGGCAACCCGCAGCAGCTCGACCAGAAGCCTATCACCTACTTCCGACAGGTTCTGAGTTTACTCGAGAACCCGAAGCTCCTAGAGCATGAGGACGTTTTACTTAACACTCTAGGCTACAAGTCAGATGTCCTCGAGCGCGCCAAATGGCTCTTAGACCACGCAGGCAGCGTTGGAGCGTATAGCGCTAGCGCAGGTGTTCCCGCCATCAAGGAGAGCGTTGCAAAGTTCCTTGAGAGTACGTCACAAGCTAACCATACAGAATACCACCGAGGCTGACAGTCTATGATAGGACGAGATGGCTTTCCCGCCGACCCTGCACACATCTACCTCTCCGCCGGCGCTTCTTCCGGCGTCAACACCCTCCTGCACATCATCTGTGCGTCTCCTACCACCGGAGTCCTCGTACCCATCCCTCAATACCCTCTCTACACTGCCTCGCTCTCGGTCCTGAACTCCACATGCGTACCGTACTACCTTGATGAGTCGGCTCAATGGGGTACATCGCTTGCGTCCATCAAGGAGGCCTATAACAAAGCTAAGGGCGAGGGTATCGATGTCCGTGCCATTGTTATTATCAACCCAGGTAACCCCACGGGTGCCTCGCTCTCTGAGGACGACGTCCGGTCCGTCTTAGAGTTCGCCGCCGAGGAGAAGCTCGTGGTCATGGCCGACGAAGTCTACCAGACCAACGTCTTCATCGGCAAGTTCCACAGCTTCCGACAGGTCCTTCTAACCCTACAGAAAGAGCACCCTGGTAAGTTCGATAAAGTCGAGCTCGCATCTCTGCACTCTATCTCCAAGGGTATGGTTGGCGAGTGCGGACACCGCGGTGGCTATTTCGACCTACTTGGCTTCAAGTCCGAAGTCGAGGAGCAGATCTACAAGTTCGTCTCTATCACGCTGTGCGCACCGGTTATTGGCCAGTGCCTCGTCGAGCTCATGGTCAACCCGCCTCAGCCCGGTGAGCCATCGTATGAGCTGTACAACCAGGAGTACAGCGCCATTTATAATAACCTCAAGACGCGCGCCTACGCGCTCTACGAGGCCTTCAAGGAGATGGAGGGCGTCGAGTGCGGCGAGCCCCAGGGCAGCATGTACCTCTTCCCCACCATCCACGTGCCGCAGAAGGCCGCTGAAGCTGCGAAGGAGGAGGGCCGCACACCTGACGAGTTCTACGCCATGCGTCTGCTCGAGGCTACGGGTGTGTGCGTCGTACCTGGTAGCGGTTTCGGCCAAAAGGAGGGCACCCTGCATTTCCGCACTACATTCCTGGCCCCTGGCACCGAGTGGGTTGGAAGCATCAAGAAGTTCCACAAGGAGTTCATGGACAAGTACAGATAGACGGGAGGAAAGCGAAAGCGTTACGAGTATGGGTACGGGATACGTTAGGATGAAAAGGGGGAAAGGGGTTCACCGTTTTAGATCCAGCTACGAGTTCTAATTAGAGGTCCTCGGGGCATTTTTCATGAAAGAGAACTTAGATACCACTCAAAATCTCCAATGCCGTATAGAGGACCGTTCTGCTGTTGCCAAGGTTTCGTGGAAAGAACCTAGGGATAACGGCTGGGGATGGGATTAGTACCAACCAACCAATACTCCACTCATCCATCCATCCATACTACGCATCACTTAAAAAAAAAAAAAAAAGCCTAAAGGAAAAGAAGTAATGCGCAAATCCCTCGTCGTAGGCCAAAAAAACATGGGATCGTGCTTTCGGCTCGTCTATGTTTGGTATTGGTACATAAGTTATTTTCTATTGCACAGACTTCGCAATGCAGATGATGCCCCCATCCATCCACCCATCCAACCACCTTATTACCACGTACCTATGTAGGTTTCTTCCCCGTTACGTTACGCCCTCTCGCTGCCGCGTAGCCGCACGGCCTGCCCGTACTTCTGCAGCTTGGTGATCAGCTGGTCGCCCTGCTTCACCACGTCCTGGTACTGCTTGTTCTTGTCGTCTGGGCGGTTCGTCTCGATGACGCCTTTGCCCGTCACGCGGTCGATGGTGCAGGGGATGCGGCCGCCGGCGATGAATTTGGCGAGGTCGCTGTTGGGGAAGGAGGGTTAGTGTTATGTCCATTGGATTGTATACAAATACGCCGAATCTTGAGGTGCATAGGAATGATAATGTACGGAGAGAAATAGTGAATGGGGGAATAAACATACCGGTCTAGGAAATCAACCGTAACGCCGAAGTCGTTGGCCATGCTCTCGAGCCCGACGACGCGGTAGCTCTGCAACAGCTGCTGGTAAGCGCGCAGGCGCATCTCGCGAATGAACCAACCCTTGTGCTCGTGGAGGTAGCGGTCCTGGGTCAGGAACTGCTCCTCGACGAGGGCCAGGGCCTGGAAGAAGTGCTTGTAGTGGCCGTTGTATAGACTGTTGACTAACTGGGCCAGCGGCGAGAAATCGACGGCCATCTCGGCCTCGGGCTGGTCGGTGCCTGTGCCAAGGGTTGTCAGGTTGACGGCGGTGGTGGTCTTGGTCGCTGCCGTGGGCGAGACGGTGTCCTTAGCAGCGTCACGCATTTCGGCGTCCTCAGCCCCGGGGCCCGCGGATATAGCTCCCGTTAAAGCAAGCATCTTGTCATCACCGTCGGCTCCCAAAATGGCCTTGATCTCGGGGGCGTCGACGACCTTGCTCTTGAAGTCGACGCGCTTGAGGGAAACGGAACCGGCGAGTACGGAGTAGACGACGAGGTTGGAATAGGTGCACAGCTCGTAGGAGGTAAACGTCGATAGCGAGTCGAGGAGCAGAGGCGCAGCCAGGTTGTACGAGCGTACTGTTAGCAGGTGTAGGCCTTCGTAAGCCTTTAGGCGGTTGCGACGGTCCCAATCACCGCCGCTGTCGACGAGAGTCTTCGCGCGTGCGACGTGCTTCTTGACCAGCGCCTTATCGCCGTAGAAGAGTCCCATGCGGATTATAGCCAGTACCAGGTCGATTTTGGTGCCTAGAATACCTGTCTTCTCGAAGACGTCCTCGTAGGCTGCTATTGCCTTGTCCTATTGCGAGGCTGTTAGTAATAGTCATAGAGCTAGTATTTGCTAGTATAATAGCTATAGAGGGTTTAGATTACCTTGTCTCCGATCTTGGCAAAGAACTCGGCACGCTTCCCCTTCGCAGCCATGATTTCTGTCTCACCAGCCTGCTCGACAGCTTCGTCCTCCTCCTTCTGGAACCCTTCCAGCTCCTTGTCATTCTCCGCCTTCAGCCTAGTATAGAGATCCTCATCCCAAGGTAGAGTCGCGCCCACGTTCTTGCTAGCGACCATGCCAGCAGCGCTTGGTTTCCGGCCCGTAGGCTTCGTGGGTGCTGCTGCTGATGTGGTCTCACCGGTGGTGTTCAGGATACCCTCGGTAGGGTGGGCCAGATACTTGTACAGCGGGGCCATCTTGTGCTCGTTGATGCCATCTTGTAAGCTCTTAATGGCGGCCTGCTGGGCGGGTCGAGTGGCGTAGGGATTCGTGATGGTAAAGACGTGCTGGGCTAGAGGTAGGGCAGGCCATTTCGCGTACTGGGGGTCGGAACCCATGGTGAGTTGCTAACGGTGGTGGACTGAGGTGGACGAATCGACGAGAAGTGTGAGGGGAAGGGGGGTGTCGAGAAGCAGTGCGTATTATGGTATGAGGGAATAAAGAAGTACCAAGGGATTGGGTTCGGCGACGTTGGTGATTGATGGATGACGGGGCTTGAGCTTGCACTTTGATGGCGGGAAGGTAAAGTGTTACCAGAGCTTGGAGTTTGCAAGGCGGTTGCAAGCAGCTGCAGGCGGCCACCAGCGGACGTAACTTCTACCAAGGAACTGGGCACTAAGCCAATCACACAGCATGGGTGGGTCCTTCTAGAGCCTCAAGGTACGTACCGAACTACAACAGTAAGTGCGGATTACCCCGGTCCTAATAGCTCGATGCCAAGACGCGCATACCTTTTCATCTTCCACATTAGGAATCCCCCGGAAGTGCAGTAGCTGACATACCACTTCCTCCTCAACCTTTTTCTCTTGAGGAATATCATACGTGATTAGATTTAGAACCAACGTCTCGCCGATTCTCAACGTTCTACCATTAATACTTCATCCAATTGCGAATTATCACAAAGAAAGGAATAACCAAAATCACTCTCCGTCGCCCACAATGGCAGGAGACGACGCTACCGAGGAGCTCCCTCAACCCTTCGACGCGAAACAACTCGAGCCCGCCAAGAAACGGAAGCACTCCCAATCTCCAGTTAGGAGCAGCAGCAGCAATCGCCGCGAAGATGTCCCGATCGACGAACTTCCCCAGCCATTCGACGCTAAGAAGCTCGAACCGGCCAAGAAGCGCCATCGCTCCAGATCACCATCGGGCGAAGCGCCGCGAAAACTCAAGCGACCCGGCCGCGGGGCCCGGTTCTCCCAAGCAGAGACTTCATCCATCCGCCAGCGCCAGGAACAGCGCGAGCGCGAGGCCGCCGAAGCCGCCGCCACACAGGCCGTGCTGGACCAGCGGGGCATCAACGACGTCGTGCGCCAGCACTACAACGCGGTGCCGGAGCGCGGCCGCGACTGGCGCAAGACGGACAGCCGGATCAAGGGGCTGCGGTCGTTCAACAACTGGGTCAAGAGCACGCTGATCCAGAAGTTCTCGCCGGACGAGGACCACGAGCCCGGCGCCCACGAGCGGGGGCGCGACAACAGAGAGCACGAGCTGCTCGTCCTCGACATCGGATGCGGAAAGGGCGGTGATTTGGGGAAGTGGCAGCAGGCGCCGCAGAAGGTTGCGCTGTACGTTGGACTGGACCCGGCAAATGTCTCCATCGACCAGGCGAGGGAGCGGTATCGCAATATGAGCCATCGTGGCGGCGGTGGGAGAGGCGGAAGGGGCGGCCATAGGGGTGGGCGTCACCACCATCTATTCGACGCGCGCTTCTACGTGAAAGATTGCTACGGCGAGTCTATTGGCGATATCGACGTTGTTAGACAAGTCGGCTTCGACCATTCTCCCATGGGCAGAAGCGGCTTTGATATCGTCAGCATGATGTTCTGCATGCACTACGCATTCGAGAGCGAAGCGAAGGCGCGAATGATGCTTCAGAACGTCTCCAGCGCGCTGAAGAAGGGCGGCCGCTTCATAGGCTGCATTCCTAATTCCGACGTGATCGGCGAGAGAGTTGTCAAGTTCAACGAGTGGCTCAAGAAAAAGAAGGCGACGGAGGAGACCAGAGAGAAGGAACCCGCGCCCAAGGAGGAAGGCGAAGAAGAAGAGGAGGGAGAGGCCGAGGAGGCTGAGGAGACGGCGGAATGGGGCAACGATTTGTACCGGGTTAGGTTCCCCGGTAAAACCCCCGACGACGGCATCTTCCGACCACCGTTCGGCTGGAAGTACAGCTTCTTCCTCGACGAGGCAGTGGAGGAGGTCCCCGAGTACGTCGTGCCGTGGCCGGCCTTCCGAGCCATCGCCGAGGACTACAACCTCGAGCTGCAGTACCATCAAAAGTTCGACGAGATATGGGAGGCGGAGAAGGATGATCCGATACTAGGACCGCTGAGTGAGCGCATGGGCGTCCGGGGAAGAGGTAGGGGGCCGCTTTTGGTCACACCCGAGGAGATGGAGGTTGCTAGCTTCTATCTGGCGTTCTGCTTTTACAAGGTCTAGAGATTCATTATATTGGACGTGCCTGTGTTATGCAGCTCATGGTGGAAAGCTGGCCAGATGAATGTTTTGATGGTTCCGAAACAAAATGTATTCCCCCAATAGCCCGGGGTCTCCCGCGGGAGTCGATGGTGTTGAAAGTTTTCGGCATTAAGAAAAGGAACCCAGGATATTTTGGGGTTCTTAAATAGCATATCAATATATATGCTCATGAGCGATACCTCTTTACCTATCTACCTAACCATAAAAGGGTAAACATGGCATTGCAGTTATTAGAAGCAACTTGAGACCCTAGGTCAGATGGTGACATGTCTACGAAGCCTCACTTTTCGAGGCTAACCTACTACCTACTGGAGTACAAATCCCAGTCTAGTTGTCGCTTTTTCACATCCATTTCGTAGTCCAGAATACTTAGTCTCTATTCCATTACTGGATTGGCATCGAATCCCAGCATCTATCCCTAAATATATACCTCTTGGCCTTAATATTCTCTATTTTCTCGTTTCGGCAATGTTGCTAACTTGCCATTGGTCGAGTCCTCTCATTGGCCGCCCTTGATCGCTTGCTTGCTTGTTGTTATAGGGGCAAGTTACCTACGAGGAGACGACATGGTGCGTATAGACAGACATAGAAAGACAGAAATTTGTAAAAGATTAACAAAGGAAAGTACTGAACCTCAAATCCCCTCCGTCTAAACTAGCCCTACATAAGGTAATCCTTTTCCCAACTGACAAAAAATAAACCATAAGAGGTACCACACAATACTCCCCAACATCACCTTAGATAGGCAATTTCCGTAACATAAGGTAGGTGGGTAGTATTGCTCCTTCAATCATATCCCTAGTAGTACATGTAAATAGCTAGGTCAAAGGGGAGACAACAAAAGAGATTCGTAAAACTCGTCAGCGGGGGGCCAGAACTGGGATCTGAAATCGAACAACGCCTGTTCTTCTGTCGTGTATGTGTCTCTCTCTCTCATCTTGCGAATAGAAAGAAATCCGTCCCCCTCCTATTCCAGAGAAACTATTTCGTGTATCGCCTCTCGGGGAGCGTATTCTCCTCCAACGCCTCACTTTAAGGATAATCCCTTCAGCCCTTTTCTTTTTTTCTTTGGAGGCCCATAGCCGGCCCAAGTGTGATTTCGATTTCGTCGTATCTTAGCCGCCGTGTCCGTAGTCTCGAACCGCAGACGGGTACGGCAGCCCATCCTGCATCTGACTGCCGTCTCGGCTCCTCTGCTGCGAGCCGTAGTAGCTTAGGCTGCGACCACTGCCGCTTCCTCGGTGACTGTTCGGGGGTGCTTCCTCGTAGTTTGCGTTTGGCGGCGAGGCATACGGGTTGTTGTTCATGGGCACGTGGCCGCCGCTGTAGCCGCTGAAATACGACGGCGGCGCCATGACCTCGGCGTGGTGACCGCTACCTCCACCTCCACCTCCACTGCTCATACTGACATTACCGATATTGCTGACATTGCTGCTACCGTAACCATGAAGTTCAGGCGCGGACGTGCTGCTGATCTTTCTAACGGGAGCGAGCGGTGGCGAGCTGGCGTCCCACGCGTATTGCATGCTGGCGCTGCTGCTCGACTGGCTGGACTGGGACAGCGGGGGGGACAGCAGGACTTTGGGTTTCGTTTCGTAGCTATCCAGGTATTAGTGCGCGTTTGCTTCACAGCAACTAAATCCATCAAACAACCGTCCGCGAGTCATACTTATCCGCGTTATACATCTGCGGGTGGTGGCCGCCGTACGGCTGGCCCGGCATGGCTAGATGGCTTGCGCCGATTCTGCGAGCCGCATCGACGCCGGCGCCGTGGGAGAGCGCGCCGGAGGCGGTTGCTACGGCGGCGGTCATGGTGGGCGACGAGGTGTCCGAGCCGCTGGAGAAGCCGGCCTCGTTAGCGCTCCCGGCGCTGCCTCGGCTCGACCTGGACCCCGAGCGCTTCCGGCAGTTGTACTTGCGCACGCCCCAGCGGATCAGGCGGCCTCTGTATGCTCTGACTCTGCGCGTAGCGACGGCCGTCTGTCTTAGCGAGGATTTCCCTTTTTTTCCACAAAACACAAGCGACACAAGTGCAAGTACGGGGGGGATCGGGAAGTTGAAGCGACGGGTTACGTGGGAGATAAGGGGGGAAGCAGAGGGCGACAAAAAAGGGAGGACAAAGAAAGGGATATTTTCTCACGAGGCTTTGAACCCATACTGGTCGATCATGATCTGGCGCACGACAGACAGCGTGTTCTCGGCGTAGAGGTCCTTGATAGTGGCCTCGTAGACATCCCACTGCTTCGTCATATTTGCTACTTGTAGCGCTTTTCACTTTTGGGGGGAAGTAGGTGTGCGCGCTCTTTCTCGAAAATGGAATACCAGTTGCAAAAGGGGTTACGGAGGGCGAAAGGTCGTATGTGGGGGAATTAAGGAGACGACGTCCATACGGTAGCGACAAGGTCCCGTCTTCATGGTTTGTTTTTTTGGGCATGGCCATATAGGATGGGATAGGACAGGATGGCATGGGATGGGGGAAGCACCAAGGCACCCAAAACGTCACGCCCAGAGCCTCACCGGGAGATCCCTCCCCTCCCCTCCCTCCCCCTTCGACCTACGGTACGCGCTACGTGCGGGGGGAGAGAGAGACAGAAGAGAGCCTACCTACCACCTAGCCCATAGCGGGATGATCTTTTTCGGGAAAGGGGGGCCGACTTTCCTGGTTAGAATAGAGGCTTTTGCGACGCCCGCGCGGCTCGGAGTGTCCCTTCAAGGCAGGCTACGGGCTGTAATTTTTTTGCTTTTCCTCTTTTCCTCCTATCTCCACGGTTTCGCTTCTTGTTACCGACTCTCTGCACCGCTCTAGGCTGTCCTGCCTCTTAGCGTACGGGATTAGGGGGCGTTTTAAGGGCATGGAAGTGCACGAACGCGCTATCTGTCCATCCCGGCAGGGTCAGGGTTATAACAGAACAGAGCCTTGCCGCGCTGACTAGCTTCTCTTTCTGAATTTTTTTTTCTTTCTAAAAACTAATAAGAAAAAATTCTACATCTTAACGTACACGCCCCAGAAGGACGAACAGGATGGGCTGGGAGAAAAAGGGCTTATGGGCTTGCTTGTCCTTGCAGATCTGGGGAAGAATCTGCGAGTGAATAAGGGTATTTTGTCTAGGCCACAGCCACGGTCAGAGCCTGCTTCTTTAGCGCTATCGTCGAGGCGACAGATAGCTACTTGCATGATTAGGCAGTCATGTGGAATTTCATTACGTTCACTTCGAGCCTCATAGTAGTAGTTATTGTCCTACATTTATAACATGGTCATGAGTTCTATAGAGCCTTAAGTTATCTAAGACGCATGTTTCTCTTCGGGCGACGATGACTTAGATGAGTACACCATTAACGATCATGATCGTACATGAACTCACCTTGAAGCCACCGAACMCCCTTCACCTGAGGCTGACAGCCCGCCACATTCGCCACCTTACCGAGCGCAGGAAGAAAGGGGCTTTATAGCAACCAATCGGACACGGGTTATATTCCAGTTTAGTTCACGATAAGTTTGAGCAATTTTAGTCAGCCAGCTGACACAACTATATATAGGGGGGAGCATAGGCGTAGGACGTGGGTTATTGGGCGGCTAGCTGATAAATCCCAGCTTTGAGCTATAGGGGACGTAGGTACGTCAGCAGAAAGCAAAAAAAGGAGCATATAAGGAAAAGAGCCAAGATCGCAAATCCCCGATCTAAAATATGACAGAAAATCCGACGCTATGGTCTGACTTCCGCCATCACAGATGAGACACGCGGGTTCTAGACTTAGGCTGAAAGCCATAAACGTTAGCGGTGTGTCATTGGTAACTTGGTATATCGAGAAAAGAAAAGGCGGCATGGAGAAAAAAAGAAGTACAATCCCMCCCCCMCCCTTATGCGCTGCAGCCTCATTCCTTCGCCTGTGATTACTGCCGCATGCTGATTCAGTCATCCGTTTCCAAAAGCAACCCCGCTCCTGGCTACCTTATATGGTGCTGTCTGCCCTCCATTACAGTAGTCCGCGCGCCAGGGACGTCGCCCGCCGAGGTACGGTTGCCTAACCAGGTACGGTAGATTGCGCGCGAAGAGCCAGGCCGGGCCAGCACTGCACTATTCCATAGTCGCCCTTATCACAGCTGAACAGAGCTGAATCTAGCTAAATCTCCCCTCGTCACGAAACTTATAATTCCCTCATCAATCGCGAATGGCCCGGTCAAGAATCATTTTCCAGCTCCCCCGACCCGAGACGGCAGACACGCTGTGCCTCTAGGCCGCAGTCTTCTTTTCGTCAGCAGCTGCAGGAGCGGTAGAAGCGGACGCAGGAGCGCCGTTTTTCAGCGTGCCTTGCCGCGTCACTGTCGGAGATATCTCCGTAGGACTACTGACGGTGTCACCACCAGTGATGCCCGCTTCCTGCTCTTTCTGCGCGGCTCCCGTGTCCAGATGCGGTTTCGACTCGGACATAGAGGCCTCGGGTGAAGTTGGGTTGCTCTCGTAAGCAGGTCCAGTCGCACCGGCAGCAATGCGAATGGCATCGAACCACTTCTGCGCCTCGGCGGCCGAGTGGGCGTGGAAGTGAAGCTCGGACGTGCCAGCGAGTTTGCTACTGAAGCTCTTACTCTTGTCCTTTCCCTTGATGTGGAACTTCTCCCCGTTAGGTGCGCCAATTACAGCATCTGGAAGGTAGATGGAGAGCTCGGGCTTCGGGTCATGTCGCAAGTTGTCATCGTCCTTGAATTCATGCAAATACTTCGCGGGTGTCACAACGTAGTACCCGGATTGCGTACCCCAGGATAACTTGTTTCGCGACTTGCGCTCTAAGCTACCTTCGATAAGCGGCTTGGTCGCGCTGTGATTCTGATTGGGGAAGACAATCGCATCCACACTTCGCGGTGGCTCATTCGGATCGACAAGGCGATGGCCCTCACGTTGAACAAAGCCCTTCCACTCGAAATCGCCCGGAATACGTTGCGCCGCGCCCAACATATCGGTGTAGAGCGCCCTAGTCTTCTCAGCCTGGCCTCCAGCGACCTGGTTAAGAGCATCCATTGCCTGTTGAATGACTTGGATCACGTGGGCCTCAAAGGCCTTGAAACCATCCTGGATACTAATCAGGTCGTTTCGGTGGTTGTTTTCCTCAATAACCTGCTTATTCAACCTGTAAAAGACACCTCGTTGGATGACATAGGGATCGTCGCTGGGATTCAACCTGCCGCCCGTCGACTCGAAAGCTGCCGTTTGCTGGCCGAGGAGTTCAATTTGCTTCTGGGTTGTGTTCCTAGCCTTTTCGATTTCCTTCGCACCCTTTTCAACACCGCCAGTAACCTCCTTGTGCTTCGCCTTGATCTCTTTGTGCAATCGCTCGAGGATGGGCAGAACCGATCCCTTGAGGGTCTTTTCCGTTTCGGCATTCGAATTGATCATAGCCTTGGTTTGTTAGAAATCATACGCGGCAAGGATAGGGAGTTGCCAAAATCTTACCTGGGTATTTACGCGCATGTTCTCAAAGAAGCCCGCTACACCGCCGAGACCTTGGTCAAAGTGCGAGCCCTCTTTTAACGGATGGGAGATCGTCTTAAGGACTTTCTCATATTCCTTAGAGTGCGCCCTGTGTACCTTCTCCAGCGCCTCGACATAACTCTCTAGATATCCCACAGCATGCTTCCAGGCTTGAAGCCTCTCAGCAAGGAGACCAGCGGTCTAGAAATAACGCATCCAGATTAGCGCTAAGACGTTAAGAGGGGAGAGATGCGAATGCGACTCACGGTAGTAGGGTCGATATCCGGTACAGCTTCATCGCTCATAGTCGTCCCCTGCCTCAAAGGCAGCTTTTGTGTGTCACCGCTCATATTGTGATATTAACTGTTCTGTATGTTGCTGTGTTTCCAAAATGCGTCGATGGTCCGATTTTACCCCACACCTGGATAATGTGTTTCGCAGTGAATGTCTTCGTCGGTTGAATTGAGTAGGTATCGATTCAAAAGGAGGCAGTCAACTTTCGTTTCGCGACGAGGTGGGAAATATAATTATGATCCTCAATTAGGCGCGACAGAATGATTTAGTCCCACTGGCAATTACCAAGATTACCTAGACATTAATACAAGCAACTAATGCACACAAAGTTGGGCAGCTTGAAGTGGCCTGAGTGGTGATGCGACTTGGTGGATAGCTATCCCTGCGCCGATCATTGAGCTTCAACCCTGGCAGCGGGCGCACCTGGATCTAATATGACGCCGATTATCGATTGACTGATATCAGACAACCCTTGCATCTAGCCCGAACAAGTTAGAAGTTGGCAGAAGGGGGTGAGACAGCAATCTTGGTGGATGGAAATAGGAATTCTATAATGATGTTGAAGTCATCGAAAACCCGTTTTTGAGGGAGTGTGTGAAGGTCTCGGTCGCATAGCTTGGGCCAATTAATCCAATTAATCCAATTAAACACTGCGACGGTGGCACCGCATCGAGTCAAGCACTCTCTGGTCCCTTCTCTCGCAAGGGAAAAGCTTAGTGACAGATGATGTCATTGATGCCGTCCATGTACGTAAGCAGGTCAATATCGATAAAGATGCAGCCAACATTGAAGTGCCAGACCACATTGATACCTCTGTACATATAACCTGGAATGTACAGCTAGGTATGTATTTGTGTATCCTCGTGATCAACATTCGTCACGAAGCTTTCTCAACAACGTTGCATCATACGACTGGACGTGGCACAGGTAGCCTGTTAACAACAAGTACATTAGGTATATTGTAGGCAAATTCATACCTCTCCCCCCTTACTTAGCAAAGTTAGCTCAGAAATTGGGCACTTGGCCAACATGGACTATCACAGGTACTTACATGTAGGCATCGTGCCCAGCCTCTATTCATATTCAATACTATAAGTAATCCTGAAAAGTAAACCATCTGCGGCTGAAGATAATCGCGCATGCAATAGACACCGATTCGATGCCAAGAGGTACCCGTGATCTACAGCCAATTCCGGTTGCGGACAGTCCGAGGTTTCGGGATGGACAAAAGTCGTATTCCACGGCTGAGCGAGTATCGATGTACCTTGCTTCACCGATCCTCGAAAAACCCAAGCACGTAACAAGCGAGAAACTTCCTTTTTACTTGATACAACACCAGCATGCAACACTCCATAGCTTATGCAAGAACACACAACCGTAATTATCCGCCATGAGGTTGCAAATTTTTATTTCTTTTCTTCTTTCTCCTCGGTCTCCAATTTGCCGATGTCAGGAATGGAGAGTGGTATTGCCTCCTGACATTGAGTCTCTTGGTTGTGTCTTGGTCTCTTGGACTCTAAATGCCAATGGTGAAAAAAAAAGGTAAACAATATGGGGTATATAGTTGTTCTCAGATATGCTCTCCCTCCATAACAAAATCCCATCCAATTCGATCACTTGCATGGTACCCGCAGATAGATGCCATTTCGCCGCCCGAATGTAAGTGTGGCGCCGTTCCGATGAAACCAAMCCCCCCTTGCGAGCCATGGTACATGTGAAAGTCCCCCTGAGCCATTAAAACGCCTAGCCAAGAGAAAACCCAATAAATAATTATATACTCCGATGTCCCTTTGGTAAAACCCATAGAATTTTTTTAAGGTTGGGAAGCATTCCCAAATGGCAAAGTAACAGTGGTAGAGTCACAGTCCAAGAAAGCATCGTGGCAACTAACCAGTCCGGCCTTGGATGAGTCGTAACCGACGTTCGCCATCGCTACCACTGACAGCTGCGTGACTGGGGAAGAAACTAAACCCTCCTATCGAATGCCGATTGGACTGCCTAGTTCTCGATGTGCTCCTCGATCCGGTGCCCGAGGACGTCGTGTCCACGTCCGCATGTGGGGCCTCTGTAATGGTTGCAAGAGGGTCGAGCACTACGGTATGACTTGGCGAGTTCGGCGCACTCACTGCCGTCTGGTAATCCGGAAGAGGGATGGAGCCGGTGTAACTATGCGACCTTGGCAGCGGTGTTCTGGTGGCCGTTGCATAACTGGGTACTTTGCTCAATTGCTCCAAGTCCAAGAACTCAGTATGCTCTGGCGGTGTGTGGTGGCCCCCTGCATGCGCCGGATGATCCTCCTCGCTTGTCTGTCGTGATAATTGCGTCGAGTGGGTTTGTGACGAATCTCCGGTATGCTCGCTGTCCTGCGGGTGGTTGAATGGGGTAGTCGCCCCTGATCCAGACGTAGTCGTGGTGTAATGCTCGTTCATACGGGATTCATCGAGAGAGACGTTCTGCAACCTAGAAGATAGAGCGGCGGGKGGAACGGCTATAGCGTGGGCCATGGCTCCTAGGTTTTCCGTCGAGCCCGCCCGGGACTGAGCATAGAATGGACTGTTAACACCGCTTTGCACTGCAGGAGTCATGATTCCGCTTGGGTCTATGTCTTCGTAGAGCTGGTCTAGTACGTGCATTCCGTAGCCCGGAGGGGCCATACTTGATGATTCGCTTTCGTTTGCTTCGCTGGCAGTTTCCGGTGCTTGAGATACGAGGTTGCCTTCCTCGTCTAAAGGCATATTTGGTGAGATGAAGATAGTGATAGGCAATGATGCTCGGAGCTGTTCGCGCGATTTGTTAGCGCATATCTTAAATCTGATATCCAATGTTAAATCATACCTCAGAAATGTGGCCATCGGGATTCTTCAGCCCAACTGTCAGCTTAAGCTTATGCCTAATCTTAATGCCGTGAACCGAGCAGTCCTGGATGCACCTGCTCAACCTCTTGGGGAGCGGCAGTTCCTTCAGAATGACCCATCCTTCTTGACCAGTCTCTTCGATGTTGTCGTGCCAGTGCTGTTCACGGGTAACTTCGAAATTCCACGACGTGACGTCGCGATCGTGCTTATACGATTTAGTCGGAATCGGGTAGCTGTTCACACTAAATTCCTGGACCTCAATGAGTTTGACGGTAATAACGCCCATTTCCAACCCTTTCAGCAAGGGCGTAAACCGCATCTCCAGGGGAATGTTGCTGCCGAATACGACGGCCTTCTGCGGGACGACGACAGAGTACTCGATCTTGTTAGGCCATATGTTCTCTACACTCATGGCGTGGTTGAATTCGAGCGCTGCAGGCTCCAATGTTCGAATGATTCGGAATCGCTTGTAAGCATGTAGGTTCTTGGCGAGCTTCCCCCTCGATATGGTCGCCTTTAGGACATAGGTGATACCGGTTTGATAAAGGCCCTCAACACTCTCAGCCGTATCTCCTGGTAGCAGATATTCGAACGGCCACTCATAATTTCCTGGGGCAAGGGTGTTGTGATGCGTCGTCTCACCCACGAACGGGGGCCATGTATGTCTTAGAATTGTTGTCGTCCTGTCGACCTTCTGGTTGTGAATTCCAGACGGCGTTTGCCTTCCATCAACCCATGCTATCCTGCAGTTGCCCATAAGTCGCAAATGTACGTCTTCGACTTTTAACGGTTCTCTCAGGCATAAGACTAAAACGCCCTTTAATAGCTGGCCGGAGGCCTCATGCTCGTTTCCACGGAATACGATGAAGTCATTCTCAAGACTGTGGATAATACTTAGCAAAATGTTGTTTGGTGTTAGTCAATATCAGAATGCGCCGCTTACCGGATCTCGAACAAGGTACAAGCATTCCGGCTAGCAACCGAAGTGAACGGATTAAAAGAGGGCATTTTTAACTCGGCGGATTCGACAGCGTGGATTATTGCTTTCGAAGTTATGCCAGCGCTCGGTGGAGAGCTGGCCAGCGAATTTCGCCCACGGAATGTGAACGGTAAATAATGAAGGTTGGTCATGAGTAAGAAATCGCAGTGGGCGAGACAGGAGTATTAAAAACAGTAGCAGCAATCGGTCCTAGTACAAAGCGGCGTGGGACAGCTTGCAAGGACATGTATGACACAAGCCTGACAAGATACGAAAAGCGACTCCTAGCGTGTGGGTACTCTACTTTTTAGTATATATCCTACTCCCTTGACATTTTTCCTTTCAAGATGGAGCTATGTCCGTTCAAATACAATGGGGGTCCTGGAAATTGCAACGGCTTTGACGGCGGGAGCCAGTGGGTAGTCGCCAACCAGCAGCACAAGGATATTTCCGCCGCCGTGCTCGGGCAACTCGTCCCATTTTTCTGCCTCATGGCCAGTTTGTGTCGTCAACCAGTCAAGAGACTTCGTAACGTACAGGGCCGGAAGTGGTCAAGGAACCTTCGATTGCCAGGGGCAAAATGGGAACTTGGCTGGACCTTGATCGGCTTGGTTGGAAACGGTGGTAGCCGGCCGGGATCTGCGCTTGTGGTAGATCGTGAAGAGAGGTACGAGGATACATGCACAAATATGGAGCGTCGAAGTATTTGGGCAATGGGAGCGCCGGAACCCACCTTGAGGCGGCTGTGTATCACCGTGGAGTTTTTTTTTTCTTATGTATTTTTTTTTTCAAAAGGGTAACAGCCATCAGATCGGTTGGTGTCTTAGTGAGTCTCCTAGTCAGGTGGGGCGTCGGAACCTGATATCGGTCGGTCGCACCTACAAAGTACACTGGTGGAAATACATACTGGTGGAACTGCGAGGACTAGTACGTATTTGGCATGGTATTGTGCGCGAGTCACGCGGTAGAAGGTTCTGATAGGGCAGGAAATAACCCTATTATTCAATCCCGTTATTCTTTTCTGGTCGCCAGTCTTCTGCCATCATCATCGTCGTCGCTGTAGCCGTCCATTCACCCATCCATCCACCCAGACTTTCTGATAATGGACTGATCATCACCAGAACACCCAATGCATGTGTTACACTGGTCGCAAGTGCGAGTATTTAAATTGTCCATGCCTCCTTTTTATCATTGATGGATTTGCTTCCACCAGTCAAGCTGACTGTTCTCCTCTCACGCTGGTCAAGTACCTTGATAACAAAATCCTTGCGTGGACCTACTCTATTTGAGAAGACCCAGGCTTTGGTAATCATCTGGAATCATCGCATCATGGTGTGGTGTGGAGTTGGCTCGCCCGCCTGCGACACTCGCATATACATATGATTTCTCCTCAATTCAGCTCTCCACGTCTTTCTTTGCAGCAACGAGATGCAACCCCCCCAGACTTGCAGCCCAGACTCGCAGCCAGGGCGAAGCTGACATACAGCTGCACGGGGAATATTGATCCCATGATGTCGCTTAGTGGCAGACGTCTGCAAAGAAACCTTTTTCGAACCCCAGGAGAATGCATTGTCTGACGAAGAATAATCTTCCGAACTATCTACGAGTTTCCGTGGGGGTTGGCTCCCGTTCGGAATCTGAATCTCGCTATAATTCCTTTCTTCGGCTCGGCTTGGCGGTGAATACCGACGAACGACACCGCCTTATGAGCATCACGATCCATCTTTCTCTAGATCGTTCTATAATTGATTGCAGGTGGTTTTATTCCTGACATGATCAAAAGACTGTGGGTCCATGCGCCAAGCTCGATTGGCTCAACGGACTGCTACCTTATATGCATGGTGCCTGGAGGCTGTTCTTTACTTTACCTTTAGCACTTATTAGGTACCCTCAGTGTTCGGGTCACCATCTCACCTTCGGCCAAACAAACAACCGTTCAACCGAAA
This sequence comes from Hypoxylon sp. E7406B, assembly GCA_000931505.1. Classification (NCBI taxonomy): domain Eukaryota; kingdom Fungi; phylum Ascomycota; class Sordariomycetes; order Xylariales; family Hypoxylaceae; genus Hypoxylon; species Hypoxylon sp. E7406B. The sequence continues at coordinate 221,956 of JYCQ01000114.1, read as the reverse complement.
CAAACTGTAAGGTTGAACTGCTACCGAGGTTGTCAACCACTACCCCGGCTCTGCTGGTGGCCAGGAGAAAGCCACAAGCCACCTACAGCATCGTGCTTTGCTTCACGTAATACTACATATCATCTAAATTCTCACGTTTATTGCGTGTAAATTATCTCAAATAATACTCAACACAGAATTACGCTAGGGAGCTAGTTTCATCACGTCAATGCTCGTGGGACTGAACCCTTGGGCGGCCCACGATTCACACTAGCTGGACTAATGTCGGTTTAAAATCAAATCTAGAGCTCACATCCAACCTGCTGAAGCGAGAATCACCTTGTCTAGTGACAAAGCTTGATTATTATTAGGTCCTAGTTCCTAGGGTCTTCCTAGGGTCTTTATCTCTACCATATCTAAACTCAGCATGGATGATCATCCCTGTCCGAATGGCTGGAGCTCCTGGAACTCTTCCGTCCATCTAGACAACTTCGTAATTCCTCATTTTCATGTTAGTGCCTCACGGCATTATAGATAAGGCTAACCACTATGTTGGTAGTTATTAGCGATGTCTCACATGCGCCTAGCCACGTTGTTTCGGTATCAACGCTTTTGAGATTTCTGGACCTCCTGACTAAGTGCATGACAGAGCTTCGTCTATATGATTACAATACCTTTCAGGTGATAAGGAATACATGCTGACGACGAGATGCCTCGTGCCAGTTGATTTGTTTTACATTTAAAATGTTAAACCCTTGTCATGGTAGCTAACTACGACAGGTCATGACGTTCTGCGAGATATATTTGATATATCCCGCCGAGCTTGTAAGAAATGTTCCGCTCAAGTGGAGTGTAATCCTACGTGGCCGGTGGCTCTGACGCCCTGACCCTGAGCAGACAAGTGTTATCAATTATATCGGATGCTGAAGAGGCTGAACTCCTAAGGTTAATTCGAAGCAAAGGACCCGTCCCGTTGACCTAGACCCGTAGTGGTGCGCGTACCAAAGCTCAACGCGGTTTTTCCCGAGATAGCACGATGAAGTTTCGAACGAGGGTTTAAAGCGCCTAACATGAATCCATCTTAAAGTGCCCAGACGGGCCAAGATAGTGCTGAGCCCTATGATTGCCAAGTGGATCTCGGTCTCATCAGTGGACCGGCTAGTGTCCTTGGAAAAGATCGTAGCTTCAGGATATCCATCCTACGTGGGGGCTCAACTGGCGTATCATGCAACMCCCTGTGCCTGACGAGCCTGAGAGTATTAAGGGAAACAACAAGTTTCACACCGACGGCTTTCTGCGCATACACTCATGACCAGTAGGCTCTGACATGCGCTCTGCTAGTCGCATCAACGGATTACCCTTTTTAGAGGATGTCATCCTCAACCCGTTCGATTTTGGTTCGAGATGTTGCTACTCTTACCAGCAGATAGGGACCACTCGGTTTCAAGCTTTTGCTGGGACTGGGATCTGAAGGGCCGAATGATAGTTGAGTAGCGAAAAACCTTGTTGAGGCTCTTTGGCTCTTTAGGCGCGTTCTAGACGCAGACGCCGCGCAGAACCGTCAATGCCGGTGCCGGCGTCCGGAAGCTTTACGCGCCGTGGCACTGCGAGGTCCATTGCATAATTGGAACCAACCTCCTGTTCCCTTACCTACAAGAGCTATAGCTAGCTACCCGTCACCTTAGCTTTAGCTGAGCTGGTTGGCTAACGGTGGAGATGAGATATCACGAATCTGATAATAATAATAACAGCTTTTCACATGCTTACCATACTGCATGTAAAGCACCTTGCGCATGCACGTAGCGTAGGAGCCTCATATCATATGCGAAGGAGCGCTCCTGTCATATCCTAATTAAATGATACACACCGGCTTTCCTTATTTAGCTATCCCGTCAATCATAGATCTCGTCGCGTATCGACTCGCTTGCAAATAATGATGGTGGCATTGCATCGTATCAGCCGAAACGACAGAGACCTCCTTGTTTCTTTTCTCGTTATTTCGCCTTCACGAGGGACAAACTTGTCGAGGTTGGTTCGTGCGTATCATAGACTACCCTACGTTAACCTCCCTTCTAGGAGTCGTCGTACCTAATCCACCCTGCTGTCTGAGAACTACCGGGTCCCACACTTATATACACCGAAAAGCCACCGGCGGCGGGCGGCAAACGGGACGCAACCAAACCACCCAACACGATGCATTCGTTGGTGAGCTAGCATCGTAGCATCCGTCCCATCCCGGACTGAAAGTTTTTTCTTGTTTCTTCTTCTCTTTCCTGTTCCTGTTCTTGGATATGCCAAAATCGCGCTCCCGCTGGCGTGACTCAAAAGGCTCAACAACGCACCAATGCATGGTCCCGCTGCGTGAAAGTTTGCTGGCTGCAGCCTGCAATATCCACAAGGCTAGGTTTCCCTTTTTAATGTTACAATACGGTTACTACCTACATCCACATAGGTATTATCTGAATCTTTGCCTCCGTAGAAAAATTCGAGGGGTTGTTAGGTATCCTTTGACTAATCCGTTTGAGCTGGCGAGTCGGATGGGCGGCTCCAGGTTCTGATATGACCTGGCACAATTCCTTAGTATGCATGGCAAAGACTGTTTCGCCAGGTGCTGCACCTACCTGTCTTACAGCTTATCATGATTGCGTCTTCGGTGAACTCAATCCAGCTGAGTGGGTGCTTGTCAGCGACTTTCGTCAGCACAGGCGGTAGTATCGCTGTTCTTGATCGTGGCTCGACGGGGKGGTTGATTGTGTTTTCTTCTGCCTCCAGCCCCGAGACAATAGAGTCCGACCGTACCCTACTGATCGAAGTGCCCTGAGTCTCGGCGCGCTGCAACGCGGGCAGTCGAGAGGAGATACTACCACGCTGTCGACTAACAGTCTATTAAATTGTGTTAGTAGCCGAACTCCTAACAAGCACCTTTAAAAGGGAAAACGCACTGCCTTTGGTTTATGCAACATGCCAACGTTGAAATCCCATAGACATAGCCGGCAGTCTTCGCCCACACTGCCAAAGCGATAATTCCTCTCATCGCATCTCCAGGGGTCAAAAGCGACAGCCGTAACCCATGACTGATGACCTTGGCATCGTGCTATGAGTGTCGTTTCTGAAGGGCACCATATGGAGATCAGGTCGTCTTGTCCTCCTGTGAGAACGTACTTGCCGTCCGGAGACCAGCATACACATGTAAATCCACCATAATACGCATTGTAAACTCCAAGTAGCCTAGTACATTGTTAATAAAATAATCATCTCAGTCTTCGCGAACGAGCGCTTGGCACTTACTCTTCCTTGAGATAATCAATAATTCGCATCGTACCGTCCTCGGACACCACTGCGAGATGACGGTTGTCAGGCGAGAATTCGAACGCATTTATCCGCTGATTTGACAACTTCCACACAGCTACGGGGTTGTTCTTCTGGTTCTTGGAGTGAACAGATTTCAACACGTTAATTTCCTTGTAATGGTCAACAACCTTGGGACATGAAACGTCTCCGTTAGATTTAGCCTCTTCCTCTTCAGGTGCGAAGATCGCATCTTCTTTCTCTTTGTCGTAGACAACTAACGAGCCATCCATATGCGCCGCGAGAAATAGGTTTTCCGCGCCGGGAATCCAGCGGATTTGTGAGACTGGCGTCTTGTTTATAACACCCTGTAAACTGGTCAATCGAGTTCCGTGCCTGTGTAAGAGCTAAATCCTCACATTCTTGTTCAGTCTAGTATATCGCTGGGACATCGGCTCCCACCATATGATCTCGCCCGTCGAGAAGCCCATGATCATATCGATATGGCTCGAGCTCTTTGTGACCAGATTAACATCATGGCTTAAGCAATGCGCCTTCGTAAACAGAATCTTAGTCAGGTAGTCGGCTTTCGTGGGGGACGATAGATCCAGCCATTGAAAGGCCCGGTTGATGTTGGCAAAGGCAAATAGCCCATCGCTCGGTCGATCGGATAGCTTCTTGGAGAATGCCTCGTTAATGATGACTCGCGATATGAAAGACGAATTGCTCTTAGTCATGTTATTCTTCGGTTTGCGTCGCTTGTTGGGGTCCTTGGTCCTCTCTGGTGCAAGCAGTGCATTGCCGTCGCCAAATGCCGGCGCTGAGATGGCGGTAGCTGATGTTGATGGCCCACCATCGCTGAAGGATGTGCCTCTTCCCTCTCCGTCACTGCTAAACTTGGCGTCGTTCGAATATCGTCCCTCGCTTGGGTGTTCGGCGATGCTCGGCGATAGTGTGGTTGTTGTTGGGGTAAGCTTAAAGAGAGCTGGGGGAGGCGGTCGTGTTTCTAAGCTTAAAAGCGATAATTTGGTCCCGGCCGTAGCTGGCTGTGGTGTCGTCGCAAGCGGGTTGGGGTTAATAACCGGCGCTTCCGATGGATGCGGTGGTGGTGTCGCAAGGAGGAGATCTTCTTTAAGCACGTATGTTCCTATATACAGCCTCAGCGCTAGTCTCAAACGTCGTGTTTCGTTCGTAGGACCCTACCCTCTCCAGCTAAGAATTGGTCTTCGGGGTTCGATAAGATATTGTTCGTCTCTATCATAGGCGTGGCATGACCGGCAGCAACAGCGGCGTTATATGCTGCCTGCGTAGGATACCTAGGCGGAGGCGGTAGCACACTGTGGGCGCGAGACCACGCGAACTCGTTAGCCGCTGGGCATGTTCGTAGTCGAGGAACACAGCATAGTCCTCAGAGACAGGGGAACCTTACAACATCATGAGTGTTTCTAGACTCCAATTGAGGGTCGCCAAGTAAAGAGGAGAAATGTCGTGTAATATTGGACATACAGCTCGTAGAATTTGTTTCAGGCGATCCAACTAGATAAGCCGACTGCTGAATAGGGATGGATGGAAGACAGAATAATAGTCGATTTCGTTCGATAAGCAAGCTATCTCAGCTCATGTTTGTAACACATGTATCTGTGAGTATAGTCTAGAATTACAGTTCATAGTAGAATAACATTCGTTATTGAAAATAAAAGAAGTCTAGGGAAGAGGAAGCAGTGTGGGAAGTTGGTACGTAGTTCTGCGCATTCTGGAAATCGACAGGAACAACTCCCTTGTCTGGAAGCTTCAAGGTCGGGGTTATCCAGGCGAACGTTGAGCAGGGGTCGCGAATCTGTCGGGAAGGTGATGTGGGGTAATTTCAGAGCCAGCTATTTTGGATACATGGGGATTGGATGAGGGGAAGGGACAAACTGCTGATGGCGTACAGCGAATTCTAAATCATCCATGATGTACATCAATGTATGGAGTACCTGACTGCGTGTACCAAGACTGCTGTGGACAAGTTATGTCCGTTATAATAGATGGTATTACTAATGCTAGCTATTCGAAGATCTCATCTTAGTGGAAGGACGGACAGCTTGCAGCTTGTGCCTTCAGGGCTGCATCCCACCTGTAATAGAGATACTCTTATAGGTGATGTTCTTCTGGGGTTCCCAGGCTGTCACCTATCAACCTTGAGAGAGATAAGATGGAGCATATGCTTCGCAACTTTGCTCCCATTTTCTTTCGTCATAATCAATGACTTTAGCCTGGTTCAGAACTTGCGATAATCGATCGGATTTGCATTATGTATTTAGCATCTGTCTTAATACCTAATTAAATATTAGCATCTGTTACATCAATAGTGCCAGTTGTCGAAGTACCTTGGTATATATATCGACGTATCTAATCGGATAATCACCGTGCAGGTTGGGACCCAAATACGTAACATTGGAATTTCCTTCGACCCATCGATCTCCCGTCCAATACAGATCCGTTCCAATTAAGGTTCATCCAACTGCCCAATCCACTCAGTCTTCAGGTTCTTCCGCTCATGAGGCGGAGACCAAATCAAAACCGCTTCTCCAACAACTTCGGTACTACGCAATAGTGGTAAACATTCTCTTCTCAGCTCCAGCTCTTCCGTTGCTACGCGCTCCAATCTACCGCGGCTTAGGACCGAATGGCATCATAGCAAAGGAGCACCATATTGCTGGATACATCAATCAGTATGGCAACAGGTACACGACCCTCCACTTCAATCCATCAGTCGCGAATCTAGATGATTGACAACATCATGCTATAGTACGAGTCTGCGTATGCGGAGATGAAGGAACCGGCAAATCGAGCCTCATTGCATCCCTAGTCAAGGACGTATTCGTTAGCAATAAGATTCAACCCGTTCTACCGCAGATAACCATCCCGCCGAGCATTGGCACTCCCGAAAATGTCACCACTACCATCGTCGATACGTCGGCGCGTCCGCAAGACCGAACTACTCTGCGCAAAGAAATCCGAAAGTCCAACGTCATCCTCCTAGTTTACTCCGACCACTACAGCTACGAACGAGTCGCACTCTTCTGGATGCCCTACTTCCGCTCCCTTGGGGTAAACGTCCCAGTCGTTCTATGTGCGAACAAATCCGACCTGAACGATAACACTACTCCGCAAGTAGTCGAAGATGAGATGCTACCGGTTATGAATGAATTTAGGGAAATCGATTCCTGCATACGAGCGAGCGCTAGAGAACACCAGAACGTTAACGAGACGTTCTTCCTCTGCCAGAAAGCCGTTACACACCCCATCGCTCCTCTCTTCGATTACAAGGAGGGAAACCTAAAGCCGGCTTGTGTGTCGGCTCTAAAGAGGATATTTTACCTCTGCGATAAGGACCAGGATGGGTATTTGAACGATGATGAGATTCAGGAATTCCAGTACAAGTGTTTCGATAAGCCTTTGTCCCCTGAGGACCTAGACAACATCAAGCTATCGATTGCAAAGTCTGTCCCTGGATCTGATACAACCAAAGGTGTTGATATGCGGGGCTTCCTTCAGCTAAATAAGATATATGCTGAAAAGGGCCGGCATGAAACCATCTGGATCATCCTGCGTAAATATCATTATACCGACAGCTTGAGCTTGGAGGATAGTTTCATCCATCCCAAGTTCGACGTACCGGAATATGCATCTGCCGAGCTGAGCCCAGCTGGCTATCGGTTCTTCATGGATCTCTTCCTGTTGTTTGATAAGGATAACGACGGAGGTTTAAATGACCAAGAACTCGACGCTTTGTTCGCTCCTACCCCTGGTCTTCCTCACTCATGGGTGGAATCTTCGTTTCCCTCTACGACCGTTCGCAACGAAGCCGGTCACATCACGCTACAAGGGTGGCTTGCACAATGGAGTATGACGACATTCCTTGAACCCAAAACTACTTTGGAGTACCTCGCATATCTAGGCTTTGAGCCCCCGAACGCTAGAGAAACCCTCGCGTCTGCCTTGAAGGTGACGAAACCTCGTAAAAGGAGGAGGCGCCCTGGCCGCGTTGAACGAAATGTTGTATTGTGCTATATCATTGGCGCATCAGGAGCTGGTAAATCGTCTCTCCTGGACGCATTCCTGAACCGACCATTTGATGGCCTATATAACCCGACCATCAAACCCAGAAGAGCTGTTAACAGTGTGGAGCTTCAGGGTGGGAAACAATGTTATCTCATTCTCGAGGAACTTGGGGAACTTGAGCCTGCTATACTAGAGAATCAAGTCAGGCTGGATTCCTGCGACCTAATCTGCTATGCGTATGATTCATCGGACCCTGATTCGTTTTCTCATATCGTCGATCTACGAAAGCGATATCCGCAGCTTGATGATCTACCCTCTATATATACGGCTTTGAAGGCGGATAAGGACAAGACAACTCAACGAAGCGAGTTACAACCTGACCAGTACACATCGAGTTTAATGATGAGCACGCCGGTCCATGTGAGTGTAACGTGGAACAGCATCGGTGAGCTGTTCGTCGCGCTAGCTGAGGCGGCGACAAATCCAAGCACGGCATTCCCAAAGAGCGAGGAGCCACCGCCAGATAGGACGAGCCTGTACCTGGCCCTAGGAGCGACGACTTGCGCAGCAGTGGCCGCGTTCATGATTTGGAGGAGATCCACGAATTCTGCTTAGTATCCAAGCATTTCTAAGGCTTACCCATTTCTCTAGTCACTTTTAATTCTATTGACCAGGCATTTTCCAGGCGCATAATGGGATTTTTGTTTGACCCCCGCTCCATTACTTTTTCTTCTTACATGATACCCATCTCAACTGTCGTTCAGCATACTAGTATTGCAGACACTTAGTCGCTTAGTACTTAATGAATATAATCGTTAGAAATCCATCTCGAGTATTTGACAATGACTGGCCTGATTTAGTTCGGATAGGACGGCGAGTCTTAGGGTGAATTTACCAACATTGCTCTCACATTCACGCGGGTGTAAAGGATACCACATATATCGGTTCCTAAGTCGTGGATCTGAGAAGCCTCAGTTTATTTATATCGACTCTCAGGGATGTATATCCAGACATAATGGACGGGTACGAGTTTTCTACGAAGATTTCTGTCATTCATTATAGGTTGAACGTATATCGTTATCCTACGTCCTCGTATCATCCGTGAGATATTACTAAACAAGCGAGATAATAACAGAACCACCATGCCGACCCAATTCGGAGTTTCCCGCCAGAGGCCAAACACCAAAGCACACGCACTGACATCAGAAAAGAAGTGGATCACTGACGACGACGGCGCCAACATTTAAACGCGGATCTAACGCCATCGGTAGTAGCGCTGCCGAGGCTCTCGGGGGCAATTCGCCGAGCTTCGATTCGCCATCGTCGTGTCATGGATAGCTTCGTCTGAGCTTTTCGCCTTTTCGCCTTCTTCCCCCTTTCCTGTCCTTCTGCAAAACACACCGACAAGCTGCAAATTCAGGGGCGATCAGTGAACAGGGGGGGAATCGAATTGCCTCATTTTACATTTCGGAAAAGGAGGCAAACCCGAACCGCGAGGACCCATCCGAATCAAACTCGACCCAGTTATACGTCGCCTTCTCCATGGCGCAAAATACCCAGCAGCAGCAGCCGACGGTGGCCCAACTCGAGGAGGTCAAAGCCGCGGTACGTAAGCTCCTCCACCAGCCCGACTACGACGACGGGTCCGCGGGCCCCGTGCTCGTGCGCCTGGCGTGGCACTCGGCGGGGACCTACTGCAAGCAGACGAACACGGGCGGCTCCAACGGCGCGGGCATGCGGTACGAGAAAGAGGGCGGCGACCCCGCTAACGCTGGCCTGCAGCACGCGCGCGCCTTCCTCGAGCCCGTCAAGGCGAGGTTTCCCTGGATCACGTACGCGGACCTGTGGACGCTCGCGGCCGTCGTCGCGATCCGCGAGATGGGCGGCCCGGAGATCCCCTGGCAGGGCGGCCGCACCGATTTCACGGATGATAGCAAGGTGCCGCCACGCGGCCGCCTGCCTGATGGCGCGCAGGGCGCGGAGCATTTGCGCCATGTGTTCTACCGCATGGGGTTCAGCGACCAGGAGATCGTAGCGCTGTCGGGCGCGCATAACTTGGGGAGATGCCATGGCGATCGGAGCGGCTTCGAGGGCAAGTGGGTGAACAACCCGACGCGGTTCTCGAACCAGTACTTCAAGGTGCTGCTCGCGAACGAAAAAGCCTGGAAGAGGAAGCGGTTGCCGAATGGCGTCGAGCAATTCGTGTATGTGGAGGAGGACGCGGATCTAGCGGCAGACGAGGACGGCGAGAAACCCGAGGAGCTGATGATGCTCCCGACGGATATGGCGCTGCTGAGCGACCCGGGGTTCAGGCCGTGGGTCGAGAGGTATGCGGAGGATAAGGATTTGTTCTTTGAGCACTTCGCGAAGGTGTTTGCGAAGCTGCTGGAGCTGGGCATTCGGAGGGATGGGAGTGGGAAGGTTATTAATGAGGAGAATGTCGAGGATGGGTATAGAAGCGCGCCGAAGAAGAGCGACACGGCGACGGCGCCTGGGGATCAGGGGCCGGGACAGGTAGGGCATGAGGCGGGGCCGCTGAAGGAGGAGAATGAGAAGTTTCAGCGGAGGAAGAATGGTGCCAAATTATAGATTATAGACGGTATAGAAGATGCATGGGTCTTAGAGGCAAGAGGTGATAGAATGTGTATTACCGGGTCCATATATAGGCTTAGACTAGAGCCTGTAGACGGAGTGGCAGCACGACTTCGGGTGGAAAACATCCATAGATTAGACTCAGCTCATAATGCCATAACTCGTCGTTAATGATCATCTCATGGGTATTAACTCAAGCCATTTTCCGGCGCATTCTCTAGTCTCGTCGTGGCGAGAGCCTCAATCGCCCTATCAAACTGCATCAAGGGGTAATTCTGAGCAAACTACGCTTCTCCATCATCGTCTTCATCGTCTTCTATCTCTTCGACTACTCGCCGTCCCTTTGCTCTGCCTTCTCGTTCAAGCTTAATGTTGCGGCCTGGTCTTATTTTCATCTCTGAATCGCCGTCGCCATCAATGACCTCCTCTTCATCGTCATCGTCGTCATCCCGCTCCATCGCCAATCGCCGCTTAATCCTACGAAGCATGACCGGATCAGGGTGGAAATCGTCAATCGTGACATCCTGTAGCTGAATTAGCTCTATTCTAGTATCAAGACCATGTCAGCGGTTATATATGTACCTTGTTGCAGCCCGTCTGCGGACATTGTGCGCGTCCGTTAGGCTTGGTTCTGAGGAATTGGGCGATAGAATCCCTTTCGAAGGTGTGCTTGCAGACTGCGCTCGTGTACGGATCTTGCATGATGGCCATAGATAGAGGACAGTGGATATCCAGGTGCTCCTCAGCGACAATTAGATCGTCGTCATCGTCCGCCTCATCCTCGCCATTCTGCGAGAACCACTTCGACGCATCGGGCAACGGCTTGCCATCGGCTCCGTGCATGGCATCGTGCCACAGGCGCTTGAAGCCGATGTAATCGTTGTTCACGCCGTACTTCTCATACAGGCTCCTGGATGCATAGTCCTGGGCCGCCTTCAACTTCGCCTCCTGGAGTAGGGCAATCGGGCCCACGATATCCGCATCCGCCATCTCGTCATCCTCGTCGCCGTCGCGTCTTGCGCGCCGCGTCCGCGCTTCATTCTCGGCTTTCCGCGCCATCTCCTGCAGCGCGGCCTTGTTGTCCTCCAGCTCGACCTTCAAGTCTATGACGCTGCGGACGGCGACGTCGCACTCGTCCGTCAGACGCGGGACGTCGTTCTTGAGGGCCAGCACGGCCTTCTCCTCGGCGCGCTCGCGGTCGTTCTTGCTGTTGTCGCCGCCGCGCTTGTCCTGGAACCGCCGGAGGTTGCCCTTGCGCTCCACGTACTTGTCGTTCAGGTCCCGCACGCTGGCGCTCAGCAGCTCGATGCTCTTCTTCAGCTGCTCCTCGTACTTGCGCGAGTCCTTGTTGTTCGTCGAGAGCTGGATGAGAGCGCGGACCGCTCCGGCGTTGAGGGGTGTTGAGAGGGGCTCGTAGTCTGGCAGCTCGATGGGCCCGTCATTGTTGCGCATCGTGGATGCTGTGCTTTCCTGCCCGCGGTGGCGGGTGCCGCTGGATTGGAGGCGGCGGTTGATGATCGGCATGGCTGGTTCTGGCTTCGTATTCTTCCTTGTATTGAATGCGAATAAATAGCAAGTACGAATGGGGTTGGATTGATGCTAGAATTGCCTTCGCTACGACATTAGTTTCGTTGACGATGTAATAGAAGATTGAATAGGGCTGATACGGCACTATACTTTGTACGCGCCGAGACGCGTCTAGTCATTAAAGTGTCTTAGATTAGATAAGGCGCATCGCGGGGTATTGCTTCTTACTGTAGCACAACGTGGTGGGGGGCTGATTTTCTCGGAAGTCATCCTCGTAATGTCATTACCATTACTTCATGTGTAAATCGATCTTACATGCCCATTCATCTCTCGTTCCCCCAGACCAAAGCCCCCAAGGTATCCCTCTAACCACCAATTTACCTGTTAATCTAAATATTCCTGTGCACCTTTTAACACCGACACCGACATGCCCGTCATGGATGTGTTTGTATCAATTACAAAATAAAGCTGTTAGAATCGAAGTAGATAGGAGGTAATTGTTGAGCCTCTCGAGCTCTTACTCGCCATAGTCACTCTCGCTTTCATTTCCATCGCATCCCGTCATTCTATCATGGACAGCATATAGCGCTTTGATCCATGTGTCAAGCATAGTGTTTAATGCCCGCTCTTGGGCGTGGTCTAGACGCATATCGAAAATCTTGTCCCGCAATCTCTCGTAAGCTTCTATCATGACCCACACCTGCAGTGATGAGGTCTCGGCGCTTGGACGCAGAGACAGCCCGCTGACAGCCGAGGATAGCTCGCGCCCGAGAAGGTCGAGACAAATCTGTAAGCTGTGGCTTCCAGGTGACGTCCTCCTTGGAGGAGGAACTAGCTCTCCCTTCCGGCGGATCACGCGCGGTGAGGGTGGCTCAGGTGAGATTGCAACCGGTTTGAATGAGACTGGTTCCTCCTCAAAGGCTACTAATGTCCCGTCGTCAGAGTGAGGAGACCCCGTGGCGGACATAGTCTCGGGGATCTCATGGATGGTATCATCCCGAGCGCCATAGTGGTTTACCCGTGCGTCGTGGACTTCCTCTAGACGCACCGGCGAAGAGGGTTCGTTCAGGATGGCACAGCTCGACTCTAATAGAGCTCTGTAAGATTCGGCGATTTTCTCCACACTCGAGACCCTGCGTGCAGCAGCCTCACGTTCTCGCCTCGAGTGGCTTTCTAGTTGTCCAATATGGTAGACGGGCGTTTTTGCGTACCGTCTGGATATCGAGACTGTGGACGTGGAAGAAGGGGKGACGCAAGAAGCCCTCTTGTCAACTTCTCTCCCAGGCTTTGCTTCAGTGATACCGAGATGTGCAAACTCGGGTACAACTGCCATAGAATGCCGTTGTGGCTTTTGGCTGGGCTGCACAGCAGGCTGGGCACGGCAGAGGTAACCGCTCTTGCGAAGCTGCTCGAGCCATTTGCCGTCGTTAGGATCAGGCCTTTCTGGAAGTGACTTTGGGGTCACCTTGGTAGTTGTTTTATTATTCGTGTTGGCGACAGTGGCTCCGACTTTCTTAGCGTCGTTTTGGTCGTTGGAATGCCTGTACCAGCGCTGCTGGGTACCGATTTTCTGGAGCTTTCTCCTCAGCTTCTTGCCAGCACCCTCTGGCTTGACTGCCGGGGGCTCTGCAATCACCGTCGAACTCCTGTGCCAATTCATGGTGAACTAAAGATTACATTACTAGAGGGAGACATCGAGTGCCGTCTACAGATGTGGGCGGGAATGCACTACTATTAAGAACAATACGAAGGCTGTTATTTTTTTAGTGTTTCTCTTGCCTACCTAGAGTTACATCAAGCCGCTTTTCGAACGATGACGTTGGCGTATCGTGGGATTGCCTGTGTGCCCACCGCACGTTCTAGTAGGCCAATACGAAAACCGGATTTGCATAGCCCCTAGACACCCAGTAGCATTGGCTGGATGGGTTGAATGGCTGACCTGCATATGCAATCGTGACGGCCTGGTCCCATGCAACCCGCCAAGTCGGGAGCCTTATGAACTAGATTGAGACAATATTGCTGACAGCATGGGATAAAAACCCCGAAGGCAGATCTCGTCATTTTCGTCCGAGCCTCGCGTATTCGGGCGGTGGAAATTTGATGATATTACAGTCGATTGAACTTCCATGTAACGACTCGAACACACGTTTGGGGGGGCCAAAAAGAGGGCTGCGGTACGACTTAATCAATAGTTCAATGCCCGCCAATGAATGTAGCAACTCTTGCAACATCGTATGCATCCCTACTTGGCGTGGCGAATGTCCCATCGTTCGATAGTCAATGGCAGGTTGGCAGCGTGTTATGCAGGGAATCTGCAGGGTATTACTGTGCAGTGAGACAACTAGTTGCTGCCGATACGAGTCCATCGAGACGATTCGCTACGGTTCGCTTGCATTGGGGTTGGCTGAGCGCCTTGGACCTCCCAACGCCAACCAAGATTGCAAATTTTGCACAGCTCGCAACCCAAAGATGCACCTCGATAGATTGTGCCCCGTTCCATGTATATTGGCCCATCCCCTCGGGGTAGCACCGTCTGAATCCTTACCGAAAACACAAGCCGGCGATTAGATGCTGAGGCCAAGGGGCTTATATTATTAGAAACGCCCACGCGAGAAGACGGCACGGACTGGCTACGGCATATCGACACCGCTATTTTCCCCCTCCGCATCCAAGGTGTGAACCCACGTTTCTGTAGATAAGATTCGGGGCGCTCCCTGTGATACCCACGATTGTAATTCGGCCCCCAAGAGCTGGTCTGCTATGCCGATCAGGCACGCCTCTCCGGATATCTCGGATCCGGGGGCCGTTCCAGAGCCCTGCCGTCTGTAAGGCTGTCTTAGTCCATGAGAGAGTTGTCTCAGTCTCATCTTATCTAGCGGATCGCCACGTCGCTGGTGAATTATGAATTGGAATCTAGCCAGCAAGTCATGTCTCTGGTTAGGCATAACTATTATTAATGAGCTTTAGCGAGCGGCTAACTTGCACCTATTACCTTGCCCTTTATTTTCTTTTGACGTCGACAGTAAAGTTCCTGGACCGCCCTACTATCATTGTTGGTTTAATGCCTATTATTCCAGATCAATATTATCAATTACTCAATTTGAGCCTTAATCGTGCATCTAATTAATTCCACCAGAAGCCAACCGTTAAACGCCATATCCCACCGCACTCGTCTCCATTGTAATGTTAATGGGCTGGCAAGTAGGGTTCGTCGGAGGCCACCCTAGATTGGCGCCCAACACCCACGAGACCAGCGTCTCAGGCGGGTTACTGTCATCCAACTGAACGAAGCATAGATACCAGTTATTATAATTCCGACCGCGCGCCCCGCCATTCGGATTGCCAGCCGTTCCATTACCGCCACTGCTGCTGCTCATCGCCGTGTCGTCGATGCCGGCCATCATCAGATTCCCTGTCTCGGAGTCAAACCCGAGCGTCTCGGGCGACTGCGTCTGGTTGAAGATGGGCACCGCGACGTTGGTTCCCGGGTCGTAGAGAAGACCAACCGGGCCGTACTCGGTGACGTTACTCCCCGGCTGTGGAGAGGCCTGCTTGTCTTCGTTGCGCCATGAGAGGTACCCCGTCGTGTAGTCCTCTTGTCCCTGTGACGTGAAGAAGAATCCTTCGTCTGTCGACAGTGTCGCAGTCTCCCCTTCCTCGACGCAGAGACCTAGAGTGTCTTTGCAAGGGTGTACGTGACCTGTAAATTGTGAGTTTCTGCCCAAGCCATGAATGTGAGAGAAGCATGCTAGATAGGGTAGAATGGAATGGAAACGTTACCACCGATCGAGGTATTCGTGAGGCTATTGATGTGCAACTGGAAGGGACCGTTCGCGAATATCTGAGCCATAACAGCGCTCGCCCCTGCCAGTGCCAATAGTCGTAATGTCTTGTGTGATGTCATGGTAGAGTTCTGGTGTTCTTGCTTGTACAACACCTCTTTCTCTTCATCTGGTGATCTCCTCAGCGCGGAATCAAGTTCATGAAGTCCAAGGCAGTCAGTGCTTCCGGGTTACCTCTTCGGCATACTTCTATCTTTATACCAGGCGATGCCATACCTGATACAACTCGTCAGACTTGGTAACGTTTCCCCAAACGCACTTAAATCATGCCGTAGCAGTCGAAATAAATCTAACCGAGAAGCAATTTCCCAGTCCGTTGATATACGACATTACGTAGGGTGAGGCTGACTCAAGTGGAACAAGACAGACTTACATTGATATTTAAAGCCTGTATCTCGCTTCATCCATTCGGTGTTACTACGTGGGACAGGAAGTCCGCTCTTATAGAGGTCATTATCTTATCATGATCAGGAGTCGACCAAATTCTGCCGGGCTGATGTATGGACATCGCTAAACTGGTCGAACTATGTCTAGATCCCTAAAACTACCAATGTGTACATTTCTGTACCTCGTCCCTAGGAACTGTAACTGAACTGTACGTATGTAGATCACGATGATACAAGTCTTGCCCAGGACTCCTATCTCGGGTTCTCTAAATTTTGCACAACTCCAAGCCTCTAGAGCTTCTGCCTACTTGTAATACGTCAATCCTACTTAGAATGTATGCCGTGCTACCTGTTTCAAAATCCCAAGTTTAGGCATCGAACAGGAAGAGGCTAATCCCTTGATATAATTTCGGAGCACGATATCTCTTCCGAGTGTTGTATTGAGTTTACTTAAGACCTAATCGCCTATGTCTGAATACACCCTGTTTCCTTTGGCGACAAGGTCACAAAGATACTTACCTAGATGCAAGAGCCGGCTTTACGTTTCATAACTCTAAGAAATACGGTTTGGGTACCGTATTACTCTCTGCGACCACACATATACTACCTGGAATGAACGGAATGGGCATTTCGCGGAATAGATCAGACTGAGCAGCGGTTATCTCGCTCTAGCCCATGAAGCTGAATTAGTTGAATCGCGGGGAAGCGGTGCGGAGAAGCATGTTCTGTGTAACCTGCCTCTGCCCGGTCATCTTATTAGGGGTTACCGAAGATTACCACTTTCTCTCTCCCTGGTACTGTTCTTGCGGGGTCATGAAGTACTGACGTTAGAAGTCATATCGTTAGATACATGAAGCATCTTAACTAGGAATCGTTGGATTGTAGACAGAGTGGTCAACAAGGACAAGGTTCGTTACGTTCTTCGAACAAACTTGCTAGGTGCTTGAAATGTCTTCTGTTTGCCAGTCTGCCAGTCTAACTCAAATATGAGAGATAGTTCAATTAAGGCTACAGTGTGAATACGGGTATGTGAAAGGGCATATGCCTTAGACCCTGACCATTTAGATCGCAGCTAAAGAATCCGAGAGCTACCTACCGAGATGTCAGGAAACAAACACATGAGAATCGACCAATGACAATCATCGGAATTATAAATCGGTGAGATATACCGTTTGATTTGAACTGTCAATCAGACCATTCAGGGCTTGCCGACTGGTGATGTTCGAAAATTCAGCCTCAATAGGTCAGCAGATGGTCTGGATCTCTTCTAGGCGTGGACCCTCGGACCAGCTAGGACCCAGTAGAAGTAATCATAAATGCCATGATTGGTTACCAATACTAGGTCAAAGCAAACGCCGTCCAATCAGAATAGACATGATTACCTATCTCTTCGACAGAGTTTAACCAGTGATGTCAGTGGCAGGCTTGGTTTGATAGGAATGAGTCCGTCTTAGACCAAACGGAGGCAATGGCTTATAACTACAAATACTCAGTGCATTTCTTCCTTTTCCTCGATCCTCAAGACATTGCAGAACACAAAGAGCTCTTTCGACAATAAGACACTCGCAAGCACACGGCTACAACCGATCTACACAACAATCTTCATAAACTCATCTCATCTACGTCGCATTCCGTCACAATGGCAACCGAAGTCCTGAAGGCAACTCCCACCTGCTGCGGCAAGAACGCCGGCGGCGAGTGCGTCTGCGGTAGGTTCAAACACCCATATAGAAGTACACCACTTACTCTAAGATCCGAACTGACTCCGTTCATCACAGCCAAGCAAGCCACCTGCTCGTGCGGTCAAAAGTCCGCTCTGGAATGCACCTGCGAGAAAGCGCCTGTCGAGAACACTATCAGCGGTGCTCGATGCTCCTGCCGTGCCCGCCCCGCCGGCCAATGCACTTGCGAGAACGCGGCAAAAGAGAATGTCCCCGTCGCCGGCAGCACCTGCGCCTGTGGTTCTCGCCCCGCTGATTCGTGTACCTGCGAGCGAGCCGGCTCGGACTCAAACCCGAACCCGAACGAGATCGACTTCACCACAAAGAAATAGAGAGTTGTTTCTAGTATGATTCGATGGGATGGTAGTCAGGATAGGAGAGGGCACTTGCAGCTTTTAATAGCAAGCTTCCATAGGGTTTCACGGGATGGTCATGGTTGGAGCATGGAGTTAGGATGCTGGTAGTCGCAATACAATGGCTCGTATTTTCGGAGGKTGCGTGTTCATTTTTAAAAGTCCGCCCGTAAGCGATTGGACACTTACCATAACGCTGTAGTCTATGACGAGGGATTGGAATAATCTCAAAAATGGCAACGTCTTAGAAACACATGTTCATCATCTGATATCTGGGAAAGACAAAAAAAGATCAAGTGAGTGAGCATTGTAGCTGCTGTGATTGGTACTACGATTGGCTGAATTCTTAGTGGTCAATGGCAAGAAGGGAACATCAAGTTTGCTCCAAAGGGGCAAATGCAGGTACATTAGGTACGTACACAGGTATTTAAACCTCAGTAATTCTCGGGTGATATTTGAAGGTAAGCACTAAGGACAAGAATAATTGAAATATGTGCCTACAATAATACCCTTTTTAGAATTATGATAATCCGCAAGGCTCCTTCAGCAGGAAGGGGTTAAGGGGGAAAAAAAAAGGAACAAGACGGGCACAATATATACAACCTCTACACATACCACCATATCATCCACCGCTTTTCAACCTACCTCATTTTCTGCCGGATCAAATCCCCAAATCAGCAGGGTTACTTGAGCCAAGGTACCGTCATATCGAGTATAGATCGGGGTAGGTGCAAGGCGGTAAGTGAGCTAGTTCAACTGATCCTTTATCTGATTGGACACTGTCGACCCACGAGAGCTGCAGCAAAAAAAGCTATTGTGGGGCAGACGCGATCGCTCGCCATTGTTTGGGTACAATTGTACATTAGTACTGTGCACCCCCCGGTCCATCAGTATCTGCATCCGGCCTTGGGCAGCTGAGCACAGCTTTTCACATAAAAATTTCCACCAGCGCGTTTTTCTTTCGTACAAAATCCAAGACCGCGAACGTCTGCTTTCTTTGTTTCTTCCAAGAACTATTGAGAATTACGTTCGAGGCAAACAAAAGACAACTTGGACTTGGTTTCAATCCCAGATCCAGCTCCTTTTACCCCATTCCAACAACATTGGATCTACCATCACGTCTTCCAAGCCTGCACTTCTCGTACTCCTCGTACTCAGTCAGCAAGACGCGATCGTTGCGTTACTTGCGCATACCCGTACTTCGCCCATTTTCCCCCTTACCATTGTACCCTACACTATTCTCCGTTACCAATCAGTTGTTCGCCTCCCGCACTTCATCAACCGCAACTCTTCGAAGCCCACGGAAGGGCCTACGCACCCTTCTACATCCATCCATCTCCCCTTCGACACTTGTACTCGACGCGACATAACACCTATTCAACATGCCTCCTACTAGAAGTCGCAAGCCCGCGGCTGACGCTGGTCGTGATAACGACGAATCAATTGGTGGCGCAATTGATGCTCGCCCCAAAACCAACCACATCCGAAATTCAAAGCCTGCTACTCGGGGAAGAAAGGCGACGGCGACGGCGGCAGCGACAGGAGCAACAGAAGTAGCAAAAGACCCCAAGAAAGGCCGTAAAGCCGGCGCGACAGCCGACGCGAAACCTGAAGCAGCCAAAGAACGCGTGGTTAAGCGTAAGAGAGAGGTTGATGAAGAGAAAGAGGTTGAAGGCGAAAAGGCGAAGCCTGCCACTACACGTGGAAGACGACCTGCCCAACCTGTGAAGAAGGATGAATCTGAAGAAGAGGAGTCTGAGGAGCCTCCGGCCAAGAAGCCTCGTGTCCCCAAGCCTGCTAAGCCCGTGAAGTCTACAACTCGAGGAAGAAAGCCGGCAGCACCTGCGAAGAAGGACGAACCTGAAGAAGAGGAAGCCGTGGAGCCTCCCGCTCCTAAGCCTGTCAAGTCCGCGGCTCGACCAGCTCCTAAGAAGCGTACCGTAGCCCGAACTTCCCCTAAGCCTATTCCTAAATCGGCAGCCCTCCCCAAGCCCATCCCTAAAACAGCAGCACCCCCCAAGCCTGCTGCACGTGTTCGTGGTCTCGGTGCACGAGGAGTTGCTTTCAATGAGGTGCCGTCGAAGCCCCTTGACGTTTTCGTTTTCGGCGAGGGATCATCTGGTGAGCTTGGTCTTGGTAGCCTGAAGTACGATGGCAAGAAACCCATTGACGTGAAGCGACCTCGAATCAACCACAACCTCAAGGGCGTGGTCGACATAGCTTGCGGCGGCATGCATTGTATCGCTCTAACTGACACTCAGACTGTTCTGACTTGGGGCGTCAACGATGACAAGGCGTTGGGTCGTGATACATTCTGGGAAGGCGGAACACGCGATGCCGATGCCGATGATTCGGATGATGACGAAGACGACACTGGTATCAACCCGAAGGAGAGCACTCCCGGACCTGTCGATCTCAGTATACTCCCTGAAGGTACGCGTATCTCCCAGGTCGCCGCTACCGATTCTGCCTCCTTTGTCCTCACAGATGATGGTTGGGTTTATGGCTGGGGCACCTTCCGAGGTTCCGACGGCATCATTGGATTTAGCGAAGACGTTCGAATTCAACCCGTTCCCACTATCATCCCCGGCTTGAAGAACATCACAAGACTAGCTTGCGGTTCGAACCATGTTTTGGCACTGGATCTCAATGGCAAAGTCTTCACCTGGGGCAGCGGAGGCCAATATCAGCTAGGCCGAAAGCCTCTTAGCCGTCATGGAGGTCCTAGTGCAGGACTCAACCCCCAGCCATGTGGCAAGTTCTCCAAGAAGCACCAAGCTGTTCGTATCGGCGCCGGTTCCTACCACAGCTTTTACATCGACAACAACGACCAAGTCTGGGCCTGGGGTTTGAACAACTACGCGCAGACGGGTCTTAGCGAGAACACTGGGGAAGATGATGCCATGGTTCTCCAGCCCCAAGTTGTTCGTTCACTCGAAGACAAGCAAGTCAAACAGATCGTCGGCGGAGAGCACCATTCAGTCGCATGTACGACAGATGGAGAACTGCTTACTTGGGGACGTGTGGATGGCCACCAAGTTGGACATCCCACTAGCCTTTACAACGCTGACAACGCCGTCTTCGACGACAACGAGAAGCCACGAATTCTCTTGGAACCTACTGCTATTGAAGGTATGTCTTTTCCCGTTTCACTGATTACCGAACAACGCACTCTAACAAGCTTCACAGGTATCAAGGCTACGTACGTCGCTGCCGGTACAGACACCAGTTTTGCCTTAGATGAAGCCGGCAAGGTCTACTCATGGGGTTTCTCTGCAAACTACCAGACAGGCCAAGGTACCACGGATGATATCGAGGTCCCTACCGTCATCGACAACAGCGCCATTCGCGACCGACGAATCATCTGGGCTGGGGCTGGCGGACAGTTCTCGGTCGTCGCCGCCGAATCTAAGGACGACTTGCCTAATGGCAATTGAACATTGTTTCACGTATAAAACATGACAGTATTTCTAAGAGGGTGATGCAAGGAGAGCGGGATGTTTATATCAGTACATACAATCGCATTCGCATTTTGACTCGGAGGAAAAGCGAGTCTGGCTTGGGGAGGKGTTCTTTGCAGGCTGCTAGATTTTGCTAGAGATTTTGCTGGAATCAGAGCGGCCATCTTCTAGATGGACCCTGCAGCGGGATGCATGGACGAGTTTGATGAGATGCTCGCAATTAGTAGGTTACGCGAAGTGACTGAAGTGTATTTTTTTCATAATCGCGATGATACGGCATCGATATGGTTTTTGCTACTTCTGCTGTATTTTTAGTGAGCGGCCGTGCTCGCCGTCGGTTCTTGTGCCTCGGACATAGCGAAGATGCTAGGAGGTCTGATAGGCCTTACATTACAGACTCGCGTCTACGATATGAATCAAAGAATCTCTGCTGAACTTGAAATTGGCTTCGATATAATTGATGGCTAGGAATTGTCTACGGGGCATCTATAGAAAACATGTTCTAACGTTTGCGCGCCAAGAAAATGCCAGGCATACCTTAGGTAGCCATCAATCCGAGCAAAATGAAGCGAAACGCCGAAGCTCCGAAGTCCTAGCTGCTTGCCTAGTAAGCTTATTTAATCAGGAGCACCAAGCAATCTAGATGCGGTATAGCTGCCGTTTTATTTGCGTAGGACCAGCGTTCTGGAACATGTAGCATCGCGCTTCAAAGCGCGCTCGTATTACCGACGCTTGACGGCTGGCGGGTAGGGATCCATACATGTAGGGGTCAGGCTGGTAGTGACGTAGGGGAGAGGCACCCCGATGCGCTAACAATGTACAGTGAATGCTACATGGCTTCTTTGCGGCGAGGTAGCTGAAGGTCGCCTTATTTAATAAAGTACCATGTATCAGCCGATATATGATGTGTTCCTCCCTGTTGTCTGTGAAACATTGGGCACTTTAACTCTGAGACATATGCTCTTATTCTGGGTTATATTAGGTGCCAACGTCCCAATTTGATATTGTATCACTTTCACTTTTACGGTAGGAGGAATAGGTAAAATGCTGGGCCGTCTACTGCTCACGATCGATGCCCTTGGCATGTGCTTTGGGACGATCATTGCGGATTGCCTCAACGAGACGCACATGTTTAACCCCCGATGGAGGCCGCATGCTAAGTAAGTGTTTCTATCTATCAATTCCAATTTATGGCATCCAATTAGCTAGTATGAATACCTTTCACCTTTGATGAACATCATCAAGCACCAGAACCTCGACCCACAACCCTCAGCCGTTCCTGACCCCCACCTACTCGTCCCATTATACAGCATCACCTTATATAGATCTTCTCTCAGCACACAACACACAGCTAACCCTTCGCCCAGATTCCACGGGGCGCAGACGGTCTGCCTGGCCGTCATCCTCAGCGGCCTGACGCTGTACTACACGTGGCGCTCGGCCAAGACGCCCGAGCTGCGCCGCGAGTTCCTGAAGATCAGCGCCATCACCGGGTCCATATACTGGCTCGCCGGGCTCCTCAGCATCCTGCCCCCGGGCACCATGGGCGTCGACCCCGAGTTCGGCGGCCCCGCGTTCCCCCAGGGAAAGGTGTTCGTGGCGTTTATGAGCGCTGGGCTGCTGGGCGCTTGGATGGAGTATCGTTGAGCGAGCGCTTTGGGATCTACCTTTTTGGAAAGGTTGGGGAGCTGGAGAGACTTCGTTGATGGTACTAGGTTGTGAGAGCGATGACGGGAGGGGTTCTGTTCACGTAACTGTCATCCAGGATATCGGGAAAAGGCGCAGACGCACTGTATACTACATTTTAGATGGGGTTTTCAMAAGCCGTAGGAAAGGACGGAATAGTTAAGGAAATCTCAACGCTATCTTATGTGAAACATATGAATTCTTCGAACCTCTTTGTGGGTAGGGACATGATAGTCAATCGGGGTGCCCAAATAATTAATCTTTTTTGTTCGTTGCTGCTCGTATGGATACATCTGCGTTACACGTATTTGTGTAACGACATTCCTTAGGTATATAAGGAAGACTTCCTTCTCTTCTAGCAGGTATCAATTGTACCTTTTATTTTCATTTTTTTTATGTTTTTCGAACATCCCCAAGTCTCCCATGTTTCCGAGCTTCTCAGGTCTTCGGGTATGGCTATCTTTAGATGAGAGTCCCTCGGTAGCCCCTGTAGCCGCCGTAGCTCTGTAAACCTGTGATAGGAGGCGTATAGGTAGATACCTAGCCGTAGAAATAAAAACGAAAGAAATTTCAAAAGTTGTTTCTCATTTCTGTATGAAATTCATTGGCGTATGAACAGTGTGTTGTCTGTCTAAGGGAAGGCAAGGGCAAAATCCAAGCTGTATAGGGCTCATTTCAACCTCTGAATGATGGCTTTGTACCATTGAACGAACGCCTCATGATCATACGAAGAATGAAGGCAATGGCAAGGCGTCTTTCTCCATTCCCTTTGAGTGAAATCTATATAAAATCTGAGACTGCCGTCGTTCTGGTCAACAATACTTCTGCTCACTCCCAATATCATAATCTCCTTCGCTCCTAGTCCACAAACACAAGAGCCACTGCTTATAGCTTTATCACTTTGATCCGTAAGCTCATCAAACAACATCTCAAAACAAATCACGATGGCAGCTTCTACCCGTCCCGAGCTAGTCGATGCGGTAAATTGTCCCAGATGTGGATATAGCAACATAACTGGAGTTGAATACTGCCAGGCAACACTGAAAGATGGCTCCACTTGCAATAGAGAGCTTCCTGTAGTCATCTAACGAAGAATATGTAGAAACTCTCCGTTCCTTTTATGAGCGATGACCAATAAGGAGGGATCGACAGGACAAATACCTAAGAAGGGCCCTCCCTGTCTCCTGGGGGCCCTCTCTGAACCCTCTTTATTTATAAGATCAGATTCTGTAGAGAGAGTATTCATAAATCTCCCTGGAAACCTTTTTAGCCCCCCTCTCCCCCAGTGTTACCTTAAAAATCAAGCCCTTATGGCCTGATTCACCACAACAGCTTTACCTAAGAACGCTGTTCTGTTAGGAACTATCGTGGCTTTTGAGGGGGTGACGATACTTATAGGATGGGGTTGGTCTCTTTAGTTAGGATTGCTGGGACGACGTTCCTTTACTTGAGGTGTGAAATTGTACTATGATAGATCTCTTCAGTTGTGTCGTTGGGACAAGGTGACTTTTCTGGATAACACCTTGAATTTAAGGGAGGATATTAACCATGTCGTTCTTTTCATGCTTTATGTACTTCCTAAGCAAAGGAAACTACGTGTGCTTTATTTCATTCAAAGTAATCATTTATTGAATTGATGATTGTCTCACTCGCTCATTGTCAGGTAATTCGGTATATATAGCCCGTGCCAACACCTTAAAGCTGAAGAAATTGTTGAAAAGGTAGTAAACAACCACTCACCAAACTTATCCTAATCACTAGCAACTCTAACATCACCACGCTGCACTTCATCTATTAACACGCCATGTATACTGAAAATCACGCCGTTAATGAGTCTATACAGGAAATCAGCAAGGATTCCTGGCTCATTGCTGACAAGCTGGTGCTCTCGCGGCAATCCACGCCGCCACCTGATCAGCCATCCTGGAGCGATGGCAATAATGCTTTCTATGTGCTCTCTGAGGTCCGAGGTCCGTTACCAGCATCCATGCCATTACCAAAGACAAGCGAGATACATAAAGTCTATGATGCTGGCAATGCTTCTGCATCATGGCGCGTTGGCGAAGCGTTTATCAAGGTACAGAAAATTGGTGTACCGAACGCTACCCGAGAACACGTTACTTTGGGCTATCTCCATACAAAGAAACCTCTTAATTTCGATATCCCGGACGTACTTTACCACGCGGAGTTTGATGGACGATATTACATCGTTCTGAGCAGGTTGCCAGGTCTGACTCTCGGAGAGGCTTGGCCTGGATTGGACGAGGCAGCAAAGCACGATAAGGTCTGCCGTATCGCTAATATCTGCAAAGAGCTAGCTACATGGAAGGGTGACGCCGTTAGTGGCGTTGATGGTCGCCAGATATCTGATCTCTTTTTGACCAAGTCGCGTGCAGAAAAGAATTGTGACCCCCAGAATCTACTCAAAAGCTGTAAGGAAATAGGCATGGATTGTTCGTCCTTCGGCTTCTATCATTGCGACCTGGGCGCGGGAAACATCATTATCAATGGAGACTCAATTGGAATCATCGATTGGGAGACCGCTGGGTTTGTGCCTGTAGAATGGATTCGCACTAAGTTCCGCTTTTCTAGTGGATTGGACTTGCCGTTCGACGATGCAGATGCACGGACGGAATGGAGACGGCGAGTGTCCAGCCAACTAGAGGTTCTAGGATTTACAGATGTTGTGTACAAGTGGGCTGAATGGTATGGATTAGAGCAAGATTAGGAAACTCCGACCTGTGCTGAGGGGTAGGGGCATTAAATTACTAAGATTCGACTTATGGACATCCAATGTTGCGAGGCTCCCTGTGATATGACGCGTAATTCTTTCCTGTCTCTCATCTCCCTCCCTGGTCCGTGACTGTGATGGGAGGCATGAGGTGATTCTTTCAAAGTTGTTTCCCATTGATCTATCTGCTAATTGCCAAACTTAATGATTCTAAGTCTTTTCATCTCCTACTTGTACTTGACTAGAACATCTCGTCATGTTCAATAATGTATGAAAATTTCAGAGATCAGAAAGGAGGGAGTCATACAGGAGTCAGGTGACTGGATGGTTACTCAAATGTATCACGTGATATCCCAAAAGCAAGAGCATAATCTTGCCGTTGGTTTCTGTTGACCAGAACACAGCTCCTCTACATACCAGCCTATCAATAAGACCTTTGACGCAGACTTCTCTAGCTGTGACTTGCTGCTAGGAGAAATAGTCTCTCGCAGCTTGTGTAGCGATGAGATAAGAGATTTGTGATATAACGTCATAATGCAATTGTTTCTTTCCTGAAAAATTCGCTTGTTGCGCTACAACTCAAGTTTCATAACCAACTTCGAAAAGGGGACAGAGACGATTATCTGAACCTACACAGCCTTCTGGGACTCACCCTCAAGCTTCTCAACCAACTTACTTGCTACTAATCCCGCAAGCTGGGCCAGTGTTCCAGTCCCTATGATCTCCAACGCACTCAGCGTAAGCCCGAATGCTCCCTTAAACCACCGCCTCAACTCGATCGCCATTAGTGAATCGAGGCCCATCTGCGCCAGCGTCATGCTAGTATCCMCCTCCTCATCAGGCCGGAGGAGGAAGTCGTAGATCTTTCTCCCGATCTCGTGGGCCAAGAAGTCGAGGCTACTCGCTTCTTTTAATAGCGCTGCTCCGCCCTCAGAGGCCACCCGTGTGAGAAATTCCTGCAGCGCATCACTCTCGTTGGCCTTGGTTGGGCCTTCGGTGCGCACGTTGTGGTAGATGCCCATACGCCGGTCTCGTCGCCACATAGTTCGGCTATTCGGGTCGTCGAGGCCCTGCTCTGCCCGTAAGCCCATTATCACCTGTGTGCTGTTGTACCATGGTGTGGGCGGGATCGTGCGGGGCGCGGGGTCATTCAAAGCTATCGGATAGTTGTCCAGGAGGCCCAGTTCAAAGAAACCCAAGAACTCGCGCTCGCTGAGCAGAGATAGGCCTTGAGCCTTGATGTTGTGCATCGCATGGGCGTTCTCAGCTACGAATCCGACATCCCGTACGGGGCCGATGTTGAGAACTGAAGCCGGTAGGCCTAACGAGTGCCGGTACCGACAGAACGCCTCGATAAACATACTGGCTGCGACGTAGTTTCCTTGTCCAAGAGAATCGGCAACGCTGACGAGCGAACTTGCTAGGAAGAAGAAATCTAATTTGCTTGATTCGAACGCCCGGTGTAGGTTCCAGGTCCCGTCGACCTTGGGTGCGAGCGCCTCGTTCCATTGAGACCATTGCATATCGACCATTGGTACGTCCTGCGTATTTTCATTAGTACCAAGCTTGGAAGCTGATGTAGTGAGGGGATTCTTACTCTTAGGACCATCGCCAATTGTATCACTCCCTTTATAGGAGACTTCGAACGGCGGATTGCCTCCTGTACGTCATCCATCTGGTCAACGCGTCCAGCGACCGCTGTTACAGAGCATCCCATGGACTCCAATTCGAGGAACAGGGCCTTGCTAACGTCGCTAAGACCCGCACTGCGTGAGAGGAACGTTAAACTCCGCGCGCCTCGCTCCACCATCCATGTTGCTATGGATCTACCTAAGCCTCCTACACCACCTACTAGGAGGTAGGTAGCAGCAGGGTTGAATTCAATGTGACGACGTTGAGGTAACGCCTCGATGGTCACATTAGAGCTTGGGGGAGGGAATGACACCGTAACTTTACCAAGGTGGTCTCCATCCTCTAAATGGCGGAATGCCCTCGATATCTGTTTCGCGTCGAAGGTCGCAACGGGCTCGATTGGCCGGAGTAGGCCTTGATTGTAAAAATTGACAAATGTGTTGAGTAACCTCCGTAGCCACTTCGGCCGCTCCCTGAACTCGGACAGGTTCACGCCGTGGTAGGAACGATTCTTCGCAAATGGCAGCATGCCCAAACTGCCGGAGCCCATTGAGTCTCGCAGGCCGAGCTCAACCATGATACCGAACTTGGCTACGCAACGCCACGATTCATGTAGTAATTCTCCGGACAGCGAGTTAAGTACCAAGTCAACACCGCGGCCATCCGTCTCCCGCATGATACCCTCGGCAAACGACGCGTCCCGAGAGTTGAAGATATGGGAACGTGGGATGCCGAAGTTGTTCATCAAGTATTCAACCTTCTTCTCATTGCCAACGGTTGCATATATCTCTGCCCCAAGCATCTTGCTCACCTGGAGTGCCGCTAGACCAACACCACCGCACGCTGAGTGGATTAGCACGCTTTGACCCTGCTCTAGCCGCCCGATGTCGATGAGGCTGTAGATCACGGTGCCGAAACACACGGGGATCGTGGCGGCCGACTCGAAGGACAGGTTATCGGGGATCTTCATGACAATCTCGGCGGGCGCCACGTTCTTAGTAGCCAGACAGCCGTTGCACAGAGCCATGACCCTATCGCCAGGCGCGAGATCCGTAACTGCGGATCCGACTTTGCGGATAACACCCGAGAGTTCGTATCCGAGCGGGATACGTCCCGGCGTGCCTGATTCGATGATACCTCTCGCCAGGACGACATCCCGGAAGTTCAAGCCGACGGCTCGCGTTTCGATCTCAACATGGTCCTCAGGCAACTCCAACGGAAGGGGCTCGTCGATCCAATGGAGTGTCTCCATGGACCCTACCTTGCCGACATTTAGAGCCGTCCTCTTGTTCTCGGTTGCCGACTTCTCTTCCCGAACATTATTTCCTCCTTTCAGCTTATCCGTCAGCGAGAAAGGGTGGTATCTCGGGATGCAGACCTGCGCGTTCTCAACAGCGAACTCGCGGTCTGGCCCTAGCGTGCCGACGTCTTCCTGCGTGCGGATCTTGTCAAAGACTCCCAGAACAAGGTCCGCAAACTGTGGCTCATTTTCTTCGATCTCGAGCGTGCAGAGCCCTGGCAGCTTCTCGGCCCGCAGAGTGCGAGCGGCGCCGATGAAGGTCGCTAGGCGGGGATCCTGAGATCGGATCTGGACTGGTCGCGTCAGCCAAAGGATTCTTTGCTGCCCGAGGGCTTTCGCGAATGTTTGTAGGTTGGCGAAGGCTGACTCTGTCAAGTTTATGAACCAGTCACTCTCGAGGTTTAGACACGAGATGATGTCCTGCTCGGGAGGCGGCGTCGATGTTAGGCGGCATGGTGCGACTTCCCAACCTGATTCTTGGAGAGATGTTCTGAGAGTACGAGCTACCCCTGAATTTTCGTCTTCGCATAGGAGAGTGACCTGTTTGGCTGGAATCGCCCGTTTTGTCTGCGGTCGCGACACCATCGTAACGATCTGGTTGAAGGGCTCTTCGTCATCGGAAACGAACGAGTCCACGCCGGCAAAACCTGCACTCTTCAATTCCCTGTCCCAGCGCTCAACGGGTATGAGGGGGTTAGAAGGTCTGTTATCAGCCTCGCCCAGCCACCATCCGGCGAAATGGCCGAACATGTAATTTGCCGTGCGCAAGGTGGGAAGGAGTTCCGTTAGAACCAGCATCCCGTCTGGCTTCAGAAGCGACTTGATATTGCCTAGTGTCTCTGTAATAAAGGGCGTCGCGTGTACGACATTCGCGGCGAGGATCAAGTCATATGATCCCTTCTCTCCGCCTTCGAATCCCTGCTCAAACGGCGACTTACTGATGTCGAGCACCTTGTACTCCATATTGGGCGCATACGAGAAGCGCTCGCGCGCCTTGACGAGGAACCCGGACGACACGTCGGTGAACGTGTAGACCGAGTAAGCAGGGAACCCGCCCTCGTCGACGAGGTCGCGCAGGATGAGCTCGGTGGTGCCGCCCGTGCCGGCGCCGACTTCTAGGATGCGCAGGTTCGGCCGCGAGTTGGAGAGCAGCCGCACGAAGTCGCCGTAACCGAAGCTCGTGTGGTTGTAGATCTCGGTGAGTAGGTTGTCCTGCATGAGCACGTCGATGGTCTCCCGCGAGCCTGTGAAGAGCTCCGCGGCGTGGTCGCACACGCGTTTAATCCCGATGGATAGCGCGCTGTGGAACCCCTTCTTGAGGATCTCGAGGTGTGACTCGATCATAGCCTGTTGCGCCTTGGGGCTCAGTTCTAGTAGATGCGTTGCATTGCCGACTAGCGGGAACGAGCCCTTTCCGGCGGCAGCATCTGCGATCTCTTTCTTCATCCACTCGCGCAGCTTGGCGAAGTGAGGCTGGCATGCTTCGATTCCTTCAACCTTTCTGAGCTCCTCGACCATACAGAGGAAAGAGAGTTCTTGTTGCATTGTAAGATGTGCGCGGTCAGGCTTAGGCGCAGCGAATAACGCTCTGTGGTCCACAAAGTCGAAATCGGGAAGCCATTGAATGTGTGCTGCAGCGTGTTTGTCAATGGAATCTGCCGCCTCGTCATCGTCCTCGAGAGGCGCTAGTTGTAGGCCGCGCAGTCGAAGTGCTAGCCGCCCATCTGCAATTAACTCGACTTTACCTTGCCGAAGGTCGCCTTTCTTGGTCCAGGCACGTGCATGCATCTCAGCCGCACCCTGGGAAACCACGAGCTCCTCGATGGCGGTGGGCACATAGAGACCGTCGAAGTTGCGGCACAGACCCTGAGCTACGGCGATCATGAGCAGCTGTAAGCAACCATCGATTGCCACCGGATGAAGAGTAAATGGTGCGGACGTATGGTTATGTGTATCGATCAGCTTGGCCTCAGCGACCTGCTCAGTGGCAGACGTTGTTATGTCCGTGAGGGACTGGAACTCGGACCCATAAACGAATCCATTGTACTCCATAGATTCGTAGAATGACTTAGTCGACAGTCTTCGAGGCAGTTCTTGAGGAGTCCAGGATAAAGTATTGCTGGGCGCCTCAATATGTTTAACCTCACCGGTACAGTGCTTGATCCAAGCAGAACCACTGTATGAGGTTATGCTGAATTCATACCATTGAGACTCGTCCGAGTCCGTAAGGCGTTTCCGACGGAGCGTGGTGATGATCTCCACTGGCTTCGAGTCGGTTAAGACAAGAGCTGTGCGGGCGACCACATGACGGAGATGATAGCTGGCTCCCGCGTCGGCCCCAGCTACTTGGCGGACTGCCTCGCCGGCCATTGAAACGTATCCAGCAAAAGGGAAGACGACATCTTTTGCAACTTTGTGGTCGACGAGCCAGGAGGCGTCGTCGAGATGAAGAACGTTTCGCCAGAGCGGTTCGGCATCTGGCGACTGCGTGTCCCTGACACCAAGGACACAGTGATGGGGGTATCTGCGGTGCCGCCACGCTGCGGACAGCCGGCTCTCGTTCCAAAACGACTGACCGCTATGGTCCCAGGCGTATGTCGGAAGTCCCGGGACAACGCGACCGCCCGTGAAGAGTGGACCGAAGTCAACGTTGGCGTTCTCCTGGAAGAGCCGGCCTAAGGCGGCTAGGAAAGATACAGTACTGTCGCTGCCGCGGTTCTGCGACGCCACATAATTGCATTGCCACGAACCTGCAGTGCAAATCTGGCGCAAGGGTCCGGCTAGGGCGCCATGAGGGCCTATTTCCAATAAGATATCGGAGTCGCCCCGTAGCTCGAAGAGGTTCTTGACTGCCGTGCTGAAACGCACCGGTGAGACTAGGTTGGATACCCAGTATTCCGGACCCAGGTCGGCTGCATTGTCTATTACCTTGGTGGTGACGCTTGACATGAATATGGCTTKGGGAAGTAGCGTGGAACTGCTACGAGAGGACTCCTTTTCCTGTTTAAGGAGGKGGAGATACTCCTTTGCCAAAGGCTCCATGTGATCTGGATGACGATGTTAGCCATTGTATGAGTAAAGGTAAGGTATGCGCCACTTACGAGAATGGTAGGCCATATCGACTTTTAATAACCGCGCGAATGTGTCTGGCTTAATTGCTTTGATCGTGGACACAGTCTGCTCCACTAGCGCGCGATCTCCAGATATGGTAGTGCTCTGGGGGCTGTTCTCGCACGCGATCACAACGCCCTGCGGCAGGAGGTTTGTTACCTCCTTAGCTCCAAGCCCGATGGCGGCCATTGAGCCTTCCTTAGACGCACTCGTTGAAGAGACGAGACCGCGATAATACGCAGCCTTGATCGCAAACGCGAGAGATATGTATCCCGCAGCATACGCTGCGGCAATCTCCCCGCTGGAGTGACCTACGACTGCAATGGGTACTACTCCGAGGCGTTTGAATTGACGGAAGACAGCAATTTGCAGTGCGGTGCATAGGGGTTGAGATATGCTTGCTTTATTTATATCGCTGATCTCAATAGGTTTGAGTATCTCAGCTAAGGATAAGGGGGGATGCGAGTTAGCGCCATGTTGAACGGGACTCTGAGAAAGTTGGGGAAGCTCACCTTCGAGTGTCCATCTCGGGGGCTTTGCAGAATTTCTCAGGATGTCATCCATGTAATGAATGTCCTCGCGAAACTCTGCATTGGTTATGAATAAGTCCCTGCCCATACCGGCCCACTGGCTCCCCTGTCCGGTGAAAACCATCGTGACTTTACGATGAGACTTTCCCGGCGCTTTCACCAAACTAGAAGTGTCTACTATTTTCTCACCGGACTTGATCATGAAGGCCCTGTGCTGGAGCCGTTCCCGGCGAAGAGCCAATGTGTACGCGATGTCGTACACCGCCGAAGGGTGCTGACAAGCATAGTCTTGGTATAGTTCTATTTGCCGCTTTAGTGAATTTTGACTATTTGCTGATAATATGAGGATTTCTGGTCGTTTGACCATCCCTAGGGGCTCTCTTGGGCCCCTTAACCCAGGGAACGAGTCGAGGATGACCTTTGGTATGTTAGTGAGTTAAGCCTGCTTTGGGATGGGATGATACTGCTCACATGTGCATTAGAACCGCCGATACCGAAAGAATTCACACTGATTCTTTCAGCCTTATCAGCGGGAAAGGGGGTTGGTATGGTAGGCACCGTAAGCCTCTTTTCTCTAAATGGGACTATAGATTGATCTGTTAGCTTCGGCGATTCTCATGAGCTGGTGGTAAGTCTCAGAGCTAAGACTCACTTTTGGGGTTAGGTTTGTTGAATTTGATATTAGGAGGTATTGTTCTATTCTCTAAAGCTAATACGGCTTTGATTAAACTAGCAAGGCCTGCAGAACCTTCGCAGTGGCCTATATTTGGCTATAGTCACACCCGCGTCCAACTTTTGCCATACTGGCTAAGTAGGACACGAGATCATTCAATTAGCAGATGATCAGATAGCAAAAAGGGGGGGTTTCAAACCTTTACGGAACCGATGTAGACTCCATCCGTGCCAAAAACCTCGCCAACCGCGGATGTTTCGATTGGATCACCAACTGACGTTCCGGTGCCATGACACTAAAGTTTTCACAGCATGTTTAGTTACACGTTAAGGGGTTGGTAGTTGGGGAAAGGGCCTACACACCTCGACAAATGCAGTGTCGGATGGATTCAGCCCTGCATCTGAATATATTTTCTTCATGAGCGATTCAAGAGCCTCCTTTTTCGGTACGAGCATTCCTTGGCTTTTGCCATCGCTATTAGCTGCCGTGCCTCTAATAACCGCTCTGATTGGGTTGCCGTCACGGATGGCATCTGTAAGCCGCTTGACGTAAACGGCCGTAATTCCTTCGGCTCTAGCATAGCCGTTTGCCGAGGCGTCAAAGCTCTTACACGAGCCATCTGGAGACAATACGCCTTCTGATGTCATAAGTACCGTAAGAGCAGGGCCAAGGATCAGGTTCGTGCCAGCCACAACGGCGGCAGAGGCGTCGCCGAATTGGAGTGCTCTACAGGCTTCATGTAAGGCTATTAGTGACGCCGAGCAGGCTGTTCTGATAACCATACTGAAATTGGAAGTTAGCTGAGATTCAGGGGTAGTTGAATGTGATCGAGTAAATGTCTCACCTCGGCCCGCAGAGATTATACTCATAAGAGACCCGATTGGCTAACATCCAGTCTCCGGCGCCTGTGACAAGGTGATTACCAGTTTGCTGGGCATCCTTGTTCTGCATATGTTGCCMCTCCTCGCCAAACGTACCGACATAGCAGCCGATCTGCTTGCCGCGATAGCTCACTTCTCCGGCATCCTCAAGGCATTCGCGAGTAACTTCTAACAGCAGTCTCTGTTGAGGGTCGCATCTCTCTAACTCCCGTTGGGTCATAGAGAAGAGCGAGGGGTCGAATCGTGACAGGTCATCTTCTAGGTAGTAACCGAACTTGGTTTCGATACGTTCTTTGCCACCTAGGGAGCCGTCAAACCCCTGGGCGTTATACCGGCTATGCGGGACGGGGCCGCGCGCGTCGCGGCCATTGACAAGGAGATCCCAGAAGTCATCAGGGTTCCGGATGCCACCGGAAAGCCTTACGCCAATCCCGCAGATAGCGATCGGGATCGTACCTGGTGGCGCCGCATCTCTGATTTCCTCAAAACTAGACGAGGCAGAAGAGTACGAGCTGGACTGGCCGTTGGTTCCGTTCATGGTGATAGAAGAGGCGGGGACCTCGGAACCGAGCCGTAATATTCAAGGATTATCCTAAAAAGAATAACGTGATGGCGCCTTAACATGCTAGGGTATGGCGCAGCGGGTGTGATATAATGATGATGAAGAATTGCTTTTCTAATTCTAGCTTCACCAGATTCACGGGATGCACCTCTTCTTATCACAGCTTGGGCCAGTCCGTCAATGTCTCTCGGGCTCCGGATGTGAGTGACAATCCAACGAAAGGTAGTCTGACAGTAGCCACTAAATAGAGTATAGTCTGATTCGGCGGTGGTGGCCCAATACGGCAGATACCGGCCTATATAGGGTAAAGATAGGTTGACTAAACCGTCATCGCACGGTCTCTGGAATCCTCGGCCAAGCTAGAAAGATAAGCACAGCATCTGAAGTCCACATAATGAGGCACTATTTTCATGGATTCCGCGCTGGCCTTGACGCTATTCCCTGAATCTATAAGACCCTGTTTCTCTGCAGCGTCTTCTCAGTTTCGGGACCAATAGATCGTTGTGTCCCCGGCATCTGAGCATTCCAACAAGACGGGAGCGCATGTATGTTGGTGGCGGCAATGTGGACACGTACGGTAAGGTAACCTGAACTCAGCAGCCCTAATAGACCGTGCCAAGTGAATAAATATCACTGGTTGGTTACATTGACCAAGTTGCGTAAGTTCTAACTCCCTCGGTTGCTGCAAGAGAAACCGCAGGAACTGGAGCAACAGAAGTGGGCAATCCGGAGAGGCCATTACGAACGAAGGATGAAGCCGGGAGCTAGGCTGGGTTGCCCGGTTCGCCTGCAAGGGGGCGAGGTTACATCGACATAGCACAGCAAATTGCAAAATTGCATGAACCACTCCGTTGGGATCTGTCGACGTGTCAGGTCTCTTCGATCACATCCCTTTGGGGTGAAGCAACGCAAAGCTGCAGACAGTCGCAGCAACATCGGCAGTGTGACCGGCTCGTGAGCCTTGATAGGCAACTGTGAAGGGGACCCTTATGACTGCGGCCCGTCTGTACTACCCCATTGCCACGTGCCTATACTGACAACGGAGCTGTGAAGTGGTAATTTGCGTATCTCTATGGCTTGAACATATTATCGAAGCTCTAATGCGATAGGCTCAGCTCTGCTCAGCGGAACCCCCTCCTCCTTAGCGTCGATTGGGCTACGACATTATACTGGCATATCCGACGCAACCCTAGATATCCAATTCGCGACGGATATTGGCGCGAAAAGCAAACAAAAAAAAAGGTGCTCGTGTCATGACAATGCGTGCGAGAAGATTTATCACGGCCAATCGCGCTCACCGTATCGTTCTATGTCATCAAAATCGCCAGACCTTGCGGAGCTAAACCAAGTGTGTTGCGATAGATACTTGGCGAGCCATACAAAGCTAGATATGTTTTCGAAGCTGTCTCAACCTCATCACTAGATAATAATTTACAATTAGACAATCTGGACCGTGACAGTGATTCGGGAATTACTGGCAATTTATTTAGGCTTTTAGATGACATCTACCGCAGAAGCTGAGTAAGCGTCAGGGGGATGAAGAAGATGCAGGGTAAAGGAGAGACACGGACCGCAGCAGAATCAGCACGACCCAACTTCCAAGACTCTCGTGTTAATAAAGGCACCCCCACGCTACCACGATGTTGACGATGAGTGGAGCGAAAATAAAGCAATCGCGTTTTCCCCAGCTTGTCTGTGCCTCAGCTCTGCATGTATGTATGTATATCATTGCTGCTACGCTGTCCAAAGGCAGTAAGGAGTATTGAACTTTCGCATACGAGGGATGACCTTAGTTCGCATCTCTCGGCCTATGGACGAGCAGGGCCTGGCAGCAAGCCCGCTTTTATCGGCAGGGKATTCGGTAGCAGTAGGATTCGGGGTTACCTGTAGGAATGACAGGTAGTGAAGAAATAGGCAGGTCAGAAAGGGAAAAGCAGAAAAGATCTCGCAAAAAAATAAATAATATCTCCAGATTACACTCATATTGTCGACGCGGATTACATGTCACCGTCMCCCTCCCCCTCCCCCTCCCCGAGTGCCTTCACTTTTTCCCTCCTTTCCCTCCTGAGATAGAATGTTCTTTTTCATCACAGGTAGTGTTAGCTTACTTAATGCAAGTTGGTGCCATTCTCGCTTTCAATCACCAACATACATGAGGATTCCTTGCGAACTGAGTCGGTGAATACCCGTGTTGGTTCCCTTGGCCGACTTGTACAAGCTACGGGAGCGGCCCGAGGCCTAGCGCAACGCTTTGGCCTATAGCTACCTTCACATATATCGTGGCTTGTGTGAGGCACATAAAAGTACCCGAATGGAGACAACCAACAACTCAAATACGCCAAAAGATCGCGGGCGGCATAGGTTACTGTCCGTGAGGCCGTCAACAGCTCGAGCCAACTCGGGGTCCGGTCGTCATCACCAGCCAACCCCGCAAAGCCCTCGCACCCCATTGTACGCCAGTGTTTTCAACCTACCCGCCCTTGAGCACCCCTATCACCATCCCGACAACTCACCGACCACCGGATCAACGGCAGCGACGGCAGATCGACCGCCATCGCCAACACCAACTACGTCTGAAACTGCTAGCCACTTTCAATATGCGTTAAGCTCGACTCACAACCTTGCTGCCGGCTTACATGTGAGTACATATACGCTAACGCCGACTTTTTTCTTCTTTCGGACATTTAATCTATCAGACCAACTCAGACCAACGCAAAGGCTCCCTTACGTGCTAAGTGACCTGTTAACTGACATGTCGCACCTCAATAGTTCAACGCGACGTCTGAGCAAGGGTGGTCACGAAATGACCGCGACAGTGCTGATGGCATTCGTGCTGACGAAGATGACGACCCCGAGGAAAACCTCTCCCCCCGCCAGGCTAGAAGGAGGTAAGTAATCGGCCATGTTCATCTATCCAGGAGAATTAAATTTTTTGATTGCGAACTATGGAGCTGACCAAGGAACTATCGACCTCACCCAGAGATTCCACTAAGACAACTGGTGGTTCAAGTTCGTCGAGATTCTTTCGCTCGGTAGTCTACAAGTTTGGCCGCGCGTTCAATAGGAGTACGTCTATTTCGTAGTAGCTTCGCCTGCAGCAAGCGACGATACTAACACCTTATTGCGAATAGATTATTTTCTGCCATCCGATAAGGTATGCGTGAAACCCCGGAAGCTGCTTACCTGGATGTTCCCTTGGCTAACTAGCAAACGTGCAGCAAGAACAAGAGCGCATGAGTAAGAGACCAATCTATCACTGGAATGGATCAACTACCTAGATAGAGGCTGATTGGTTGGAAAATTAGACCTTCAACATGAAATAAGTGTCGAGGTGCATGATGGGGAACTTCATCTCTGTCCAGCAAGGAATCCCAGGAGAGTCCTGGACGTCGGCACTGGGACGGGAATATGGGCGATAGAATACGGCACGTCTTACCCCTGGCCTTACGTCCGTACGCGAGTGTTAACATGCGTACAGCCAGGCGACACCCGGATAGTGAGGTGCTTGGGATAGACCTGAATCCTGTTCCGGCACCGCCGTTTATCGCACCTAACTGCCATTTCCACATAGCGGACGTGTACGAGGATTGGAAGTTTAACCGATCATTCGATTTCATTCACGTGCGGAGTCTGGGAGAGCCCACTGATCAGCGCAGACTATTCAAGTCGATATATGATAACCTGGCTCCGGGCGGCTGGGTCGAGTTCCAGGAATGGATCCTCCATGCTCAATCCTCGGATCGATCACTCGAAGGGACGGCTTTCCAGAAATGGAATAAGCTCATGGCTGAAGGCAGGTCGTCCGGCGTCATCTCCTCTCATTCTTGGTTCGTGGAAACTAACCCGTAATGGAGGTGTCAAAAATCTAGGGAGGTCACTTTTCTACATCCTTGATTACAAACGCCAGCTGGAGCAGACGGGTTTCGAGAACATTGTCGAGCGGAAATACGCGGTACCTACGAATACTTGGCCCCCAGGGAAGCAGAGCCAGAGAATCGGCGCTATGCAGAGGAACAATACGCTCCAGGTCATCGATATCTATTCGCTAAGCGTGTTTTCTCAGGGGCTGGGGTGGTCTAAAGACGCCTTGGATAGGCTATTGGTCGATGTACGAAAGGATATCGAGAACACGCGCATCCATTCATACTCTACATTGTAAGGCACATCATGCACGCTGAAGTGGATATTGCTAACTGGGGTAGAATGACGGTTTACTGCCAGAAACCTCACTCTTCTTCTGCATCGTCGTTTGATATGGCAGAAAACGACGCCGCCTAGGCCAGCAAACCCATCTATTTGGGACGGGCCTACTTCTAGCATTGCATATCAGGGAATGGACGGTTTAATGAACCCAGGGATATCGAATGAGGCATAGGGCAAATGCATCGCGGGATAAGCGCGGCGTTAAGGGGAGTGTGATCACAGGTCCAAGAGTAATGAAATACATACCTACAGCCCAGGTACATAGAAAGTGTGTTTCATTGCGGGTCTTCATTAGTGCTTATAAAATGAGGTTCTTCGGCATCAGTCTATATCCTAAACCGGAATCGATACCACTGCATCGTGAGCCTTTTCGGCAACCCCTACATGCGGCACGGCCGATCGCTACTATTTAGGTAAGCATCGACCATGGTTCGATCTGCTTGAATCGATAGGTCATGATCTCAGCAACTACCCTTGTTCACAGTGTTCACGAACCATTGCCCACAGCTGCTCCTGATCCCTGCTTCAAAAAGGTTCAGTGCGTATGCTAGTAGACCAAATCGTGAATTAACGGCTGCGCTAGTCTCAATACATACCATCCTTGGGTCTCTATCGAACGATGGACGTGCTCTCCGTGTCGCTACTTTCCGCAATAATGAAGTATCTCGAATTGGATATACCACTCCGGCCCGGAAGTCCAATACATTGCCGTCTTAAACCGAAGCCAACGCGTTCTTAGAAAATGACCGAATCTTCTTGCCGTAGATATAAAAGACGACCGGCACCGGCGCCAAGGCCAGCGAGATGAACGCTAGCAGGGTCGTGGCCCATGGGACCCCAAGGTTATGATACAGAGCCGGCGCGAAGAGCGGGAACGCGGCGCCGAAGAAGCTACGCGCGAAGGTGTTTCCCGATATGGCGCTGTTAGCGACATTCAAATAGACATCCACGAAGTACTTGAATCCTTGCACGAAAACGAGGAAGAGCCCCGCGCCGACCAGGATGTATGCGGCTACTTGCGCGGGCCACGGGGTGGACGGCTGACTCGTCCAGGCCGCCCAAAACATGCCTGGTGGAAGGATCGCAGCGCCGACTATCATAGGAGGCAGACGGTGTTCGGGGGCCATGGCGCCTCGAGCGGATCGGTACTCCCGTTTAGAGACGGTGAGTGAGTAGTAGATCACGAAGGTCAAAGCTAGGAGCAGGCCTATGGCCAGGCCTAAGAAGGGCAAGGCGCCTATCTGAGGTTCCCATCCGCGGACTTCAACGAATGCGATGGGGAAGCCTTCGAAGAAGAGGAACAAGAGGCCGTACACAAAAGCCCTAGTGGTCTGATTAGTCTTTTGAGCTACTCCCATCCTTACAGACGGACTGTCTTACATATAGATTGTGACCACCAAGTAGATTGGCTCGGTAATCAACAGAACTAGCGACGCATTAGCTTGGAGAGCTTTGAAGGGGTTGGTATTTCGTACTCCACGGGCGGAAAAGATACGCCTTCACAAACGATTTCATGTCAGTGTCGTGCTCCTCGAGCTTGCTATGAAACGCCCAGTTCCTAGTTTCCAACCGCATCTTATGTGCCTTTCGTGTCAAGAGAACCGGGGCATACGTTTCTGGTACCGCGAAGAAAAAGAAGATGGTGAAGCCATAGCCCACAATGGCAGATACCCACGCACACCATCTCCACTGCGGCAATGAGTCAGTACTTTTTTCAGGTAAGGAATATGGAAACATTGGTCATAAATGCTTCACTCGACTTGATAATGGCACCCAAGACCCAAGGAAGGTTTAGGAGGGGGTTAAGGGGCTACATACGCCGAGGTAGCTTTGAGTAATAAAGGTTCCAATGATAGGGCCTAAAATAGGTCCCAGAAAGCCAGTGAGGATGAAGATATCCATGCCTATTCCGCGCAAGATCGGATCGGACCAGACATCAGCGACTGCCCCTCCCGTAACAGACATCGAGGCCGATCCGAACAGTCCACAGAAGAAGCGGCAGATGAGAATGGTGTAAAAGTTCTGAGCTAGAGCGATGGGTATCCAGAAAGTCGCGTATGAAATCATACCAATCACGATGGGAATCTTGCGGCCGATTCTTTCTGAAAGTGGTCCGAATACTAGTGGGCCGATCGTGAAGCCCTGCGGCATGAAGAGTAAGTCTATMAAGCCTCTCTATAGGGGAATTGTGATAGATGACTTGCCAGCAAAAAGAACGTGATAACCAAGATGGCCAATTCCGATGAAATAGCGAACTCCTCCTCAAGATCTTTACTCGATCCGCTAAGGATGCTGGGTGACAGATTGACCACGAGCGGTAGCAGGTTGAGGGCGATTGTGACGAACCATTTTCGCTTCTGGTACCACCCGTGAGGATTTTCGGTGTCGCCTGGCTCCCACAGGACGATGTTGGTATCTTCTTTCGGGTCTTGGGGCGCTTGTTGCTTTTCTGAGTCTTCTGCAGAGGCATAAGTAACGTCGCTTTCGTCATTGATATGCCCGGGCAGCTCGAACGTTGGTTCCGCCATCGCGGAGGATAGGAGATACAGTTTTAACTATATGTTGACTATGAAAAAAGAGATTTCGCGATAATATCAACGACGTGCTACATTATAAACTACTTGATTTCTAATCTTCTTGTATCAGCGAGCCTTATAATTCAGGGGTTATTCGTACCAGACAGTATCTCGCAACTCGGCAGCCGTGCCCGAAGTAACCCACCCTCTCATCCCCCGTAAGATCAGGCACCCAGTGCCGTGTCGAAGCTATTTTCAAGTTAGACTGATCATATTTATACATAAGTACATGTACCAAGGTAGTTAACATTGATAATTCCTAATTAAGTTGATTGTTTCGCTTCGGGCTTCCCATGCCGAAGGCCGTCAATGGGGGGATTCCTACCACGAGTCACGTAGAATCGCCCCGTACGTCTCTGGTGTAAATAGTAACATATAACCCGTGTAATATCCGCAGAGCGCAGCATTACGATCAGAAAGGTTATCGTCGTGTAACCCCCTGCAGAAAATATGATAAGGTTTCCTTTAATACCAGTAAGAGCTACAGCTGTCGTCATTATGGCTTCGGTTCTTCTTACCCCATTTCCACAGTTGATTACGCGCATGAAGGTCCTGGGTATCACTCGCTTATTTGGCCCGATCCAGAATCTACACGGCGAAGACCTGAGCATTATCCCAGACACCCAATTCACAGAAGATCTGCATTACCACGCACCCTCAGGACTGCTCTTCGGGGCTTCAGAGGGAGATCAGAGAACGCGGACCACGTGGTTTCCTCCGTAAGCACTCCCCTTTCCGCCCCCGGATGGGGCATCTGACGCCAGAAACGAAAACTGATGCTCCACCCA
This sequence comes from Hypoxylon sp. E7406B, assembly GCA_000931505.1. Taxonomy (NCBI): domain Eukaryota; kingdom Fungi; phylum Ascomycota; class Sordariomycetes; order Xylariales; family Hypoxylaceae; genus Hypoxylon; species Hypoxylon sp. E7406B. Next base: position 180,087 of record JYCQ01000114.1, on the reverse strand, counting down.
AGTCTGGCAATTTGGAAAAATCCCATGTCGATTGGACGGGGCACTATTGTCGTTACTGATCCGAAGGTAACTTGAAACACCCGCCTAGTCCAAACACTTGTGGCTTACTAATCCCACCCAGACTATGCGCGCCACACGGCTAACCTTGCGTGACTTCGACGGCCCTTACAATACGCACGGTATAGATATCTACTCTCCTGGAGACGATCCTACGTCTGTGTACATCGCGGCTGTGAATCATCTTCCCAACCCGGAATACTACAGTAGTCCAAATGCTCCCAAGAACTCGAATATCCCGAAGGCTCGTTCTCGCCTGGAGCTGTTCCACCATAAGGTCGGGACATCGGAAGCGACACATATTCGTTCCATCTGGCATCCCCTTATCCGGACTCCGAACGACGTCTTGTTTAAATCGCTAAATGAGATATACGTGACGAACGACCATTACTACCGTGAGGGACCTATGAGACTTGTAGAGATGCTCGCATGGGGCAACCTTGCGCCCTGGACTGATCTGATTCACCTGCGCATCGATGATCCCCTTTCCAAGGTAGCCAACGACACCACTGGCGTAACGGGCGAGGTCGCCACCAAAGGGCTCCAAAGCAACAACGGCCTCGGCCACGGTAGAACACCCTCAGAGATCATGATCGTTCGTGCGCTCACTGGGGAACTTGTACTTGCTGAAGTAGATGAGAAGAACCCACCAAAGCTGCGAGTCAACGACACGATCCAGCTCGACAGCACGCTGGACAACCCATCCTACTTTTCTGACTCGTACGCGGAAAAGACTGGAAGAGATGCTAGCGGCTACGTACTGGCCGGCATGGCTCAAGCCATCGCGTTCCCGAACGGACTGGACCCGGCCATGGTATGGCTCGTGCAACCGGCTGCAGAAGGCGGTCAAAAGTGGGCGCGGAAGTTAATATTCCAGGATGACGGGCGCGTTATTCGAACCGCTTCTACTGCTGTCTTAGTCGCTATTGACCCAGAGATAAATGATGGGAAGAAGCAGGCGCATCTCTTTGTCACCGGTCCTCTAGGCCAGGGCATCGTTGTGAGTAAGATAGACGTCTGAGCGGCCTTCGCATCGCGGACCTCCTAGCCCCCCCGTGGTGAGTATACTAGAAGGAGGACGGGGTGAAAACCCCAGCTATCTCATAAAAAGGGCGGATAACCCAAGTTAGAATCTATTATGCTTCGGTCCTAATAATTCCCAACGCCCGCTTACGTAAGACGCTGAGAATTCGAAGACATGGGCAAGCAGGAGAAGTACCAGATAAATAGATAAAAATGGCACTAAAAGATGTAGATAATATTTCATGAACTTCAATCTCCCGGCGTGGAATGCTCCTGAAGAAAATCAGTTCCTAGATTAAATTCCAATTGATTGGCTATGGGGTAGGGCTCTGGCCTAGAATATGTATCCAGGGACGTCGATGGTGGTGGAGACATGTCGAAGCCGAAATCTATGAGCTCTGCTTCTGATTGTACCAAATCTATCTCCTGATATGGCGTGATGGTCGGCATAAAAAGCCCTGCGCATTGCTGGTTGACAGAGCTGGCGTTCACATAAGCTGGTTGATGTAGGAACTGGTCTCCTGATTTGGTTTTGAGAAGCTCGAGAATAGATAGAGCCCAGGTCATGCCTTTGTGGAGGTGGGTAAAGTACACGCTCGGGAAGCTAGGATGTTGCAACATCTGTAGATGGCGGCAGACGGTGAGAAGGATCTCGAAATCAGATTCCAACTCTGCGTCTGGAGCCCCGAGCTTGGTCAACGTGTTGAAATGGAAGGCAACTAGGTCGACGAACGCGGCAATGGGATAGTTTCCAAGTATTCGACCTAATAAGGCCATCCTCGCTGCATCGGTTGGCAAACAACCGACCTCAACGATTAGCTTGAGGCATGCCCGGTCATGGTCGCGAAGTTGTTGCTGAGTACGCTCGTTCTGGCGGTCATGACAGAGGGCCAGGACCTGAGTGACATGGTAACAGTATTTTAGTTCAAGCTGCAAGTTGTTCAGCTCGGCTGTGTCACATAAGAAGGTAGCTTCTAGTAACTTGTGATTATGTTCGTGCCATTCATCTATGAGCTGGGTTATGCGTCGAACTTGTCGGGCACGATATGCTTTTCCGGAGGCAACTGCCCTTGAAGAATAAAGAGCGAGGTAAATCTCCTCCCAGATCTCCATCATGTGATCGAATGCATTGTTGAGCTTGCGACCCGGTAATTCGTGCTCGGGGGATAGGGCTAGAACCAGATCTGAATCGAATGAATAGAGGTCACAGGGTTGGCCCGACGCAAAGACACGCTGCTTGTCCAGAGCGTACAGGACTCTGAACAGGCGCTCCCGCTCCGCAGAATTCTCATATGTGCTGTTTCCCCGGCGTTCAGATCGAGGCAGGCCTAACGTTCGGCCTACTTGACAGGCTGCATGGCATATTCTTTCAAACATTATGTTGCCATAGAACTGTCGAGCTACAAGGGCCTTCACAGCAAACGCCAAGGATATTAGCAAAAGATTGAAATTGGATGAAGGGACTTAAGAGACAAAGGTGTGCTACGTACCAACGTTAAAAGCGCCCGAACATTAACAAGAGAAGGACGCATGAATGGTTCGAGATCAGCCAAGGCACGATCGCAATTCTTCAAGAAAGAATGTATAAGATCATCATTCATATCCCTCGAGTTGGACTGGGTGGCGCAGGTTGCTTGCGCCTCGAGGCCCAACATGAGCACAACGATATTGTTAAATATGAGGGCCCAAGAATCGTTCTCGCCCAGTATTCTGCCCGAATAGTGGGCTTCGATCGCTCGACGGAGTGACGTCTCATCGAATATTGGAGTGCTGATGTTGATATTCCGTAAGAAGCCATCGACGAACAGCTTAACTAAGAGTTGTGGCGGGGTCGTAATAGGCCCATGATCACTTGTAACGACCGGCTGTTTGCAATGTGGGTAGGGATATACTTCTAGTTGCTGTCGGAGAGCAGCTCGTAGAGTCGGGTCTTTCGTAACAATATCCGAATTGCTGTCCCCTTCTTCCACGCGCTCAGAGAGGAACTTGGCCAGTTCTCTCGACAGGGCCTTTATTAAAGCTAGAGCGGCGGGATAGGGATATATCCGTTCGCCGCCATGCTCCAACCTAACAGTGGTGTGAAGACATCCTTCCTCAGCCACTATCCCACACCGTTCTCCCTTCGCGCTCGGTAGTATGGCATTGTGATCGCCAAAACTCGACGCTCGCGTCGGTTGAATAATGGAAGGGATATTCGGACCGGGCTTGGGAGAGGACGCATGTGTTCGTGCGGCGATTTGTTGGGTTAATAGAGTCAAGGTGCTCAGGGTCTGATCGACATCGTCGAGGCGTTCTAAGACGCTAGAGAAATCATTCCGGCTGTGGAACGAAGAGGCCTAGTTAGCAGGCTTCTCATACGACCTTGGAATCGGGGCGAAGGCACTTGCAGTTGCTTGGTCTGATTTACACGCTTAGATGCGCCGGACGAGATGCAAGGAACGCGGGCTTTCCGGCAGTTGGAACATTGGGGCTGGAGCCTGTCGCACTTGACCTTACGGCTCCGGCACTGGTCGCATGCCGCGGGTGGTAAGTCATCATTACGTGAACGCGGACGTTTACGCGTTTCGGACGCTGTGCTATTGTTGTTGTCCATCAATTTCTTGTTACTTTTACATTTGCCCTTGTAGACGCGATACGTCATTAGCGATCCCAAAGAGCTCCCCGTGTATTATGTAAGCATATGCTAACCCTAACCCCAACCCTGAACTACTGAGTAACCCTAACCCTAACCCTCTCTCCTCTGATCAATTCATTATAAAGCATCTAGATGTGGTTCTTCGGGGCTCACGGAACACTGTAGTACGTTCGTATTATGATGTGTCCCTAGTGCTTCAGATTGACAATTGCTCACATATCTTTACCCTGACGTCAGCTATCCGTAATCTACATATCTCTAAAGGAGTCGTCATGCACGATGTCATGTCAGGGCTCAGGGTCTAGACGTCCGTCGATACGCAGCGCGGAGATAAACCATATACCCTGGCGTCCTATACGGATACACGGTCCACTATATTAATTGCACTCCAAGCCGCGCAATACCGTCGATGTTGTATCATGAGATGAACTCGATGTAGGACCAATTGCATGCATTGGGGGACAACGTTGCAGCTGACAAGATGAGTACGTAACCATGTTGGGATGAACCGGGACATAGGGTCCCGGCCTAAACTTCCGGGAACTCGGCGGGGCAGGGGKATTGAAGATACTCCTGGGATAATTACAGGTCTTTCGCAGTTTTTAAGACTGGTTGATGTTATAACAGTGAGCATTTCATTGGATAAGTTCCACGGAGCTGGTGCCTTAGATCTACTACTACTAGTTTTCTTTCACTGAGACTCACGGCAAGATATCAGTGCTCGCTTCACGGTTAATTAGCCGGCCTCGTGGACTGTTTCGGATAACCCAATTAGACCAGTAAAGGGGGAAGGGGGGGAGGKGATTGCCGATGGCCTTCACGAATGTAAAAAGGATGGATTGGAGCATCGCGGTTCTAATATATCGTCTMCCCTACTAGCCACAGCGTAATCTTGTCGCATTTGACTCCTCAGAATTATATTGTGCAATTCAACAGGTACTCCTTCAAACACAACTACTATTCTATCATCAACTAATGAACTCAGGTCAAAATGTGGTCGTATGGGATCCTATTTCTGTTTGCTGTGCACAGCGTATATGCCAAGCAGAACTGTCCTCTGTATGGCTTGGGCTATCCTAAGCCCACGAACCTCCTTGCTCAACCAGGCATTCAGAAGGCAGCAACATCATTAGATGCTGTTTTCGCCGAGTATATCGACCATGCTAATAATACTGGATCTGATAACTTCTCCTACTCAGTAGAAGTGTTTTCTGCAGATGAAGAAGAGCCGTTGTGGTCGCACTATTGGACTGCCCCCAACTTGAAAACTCTCAACACAACAGGAGTCAAGAAGGTGGACGGGGATACCGTGTATCGACTAGGGAGCGTCACGAAAATATTTAGTATCTTAACATTTCTCATAGAAGCTGGCGATGCCATATGGAACGAACCCATTACCAAGTATATTCCGGAAATCGCGGCGATGGTCGACGTAGGCGCTGATAACTCGCATTCCATTTTCACTCCGGATTGGGAATCTATTACAATTGGCTCACTAGCGAGTCAAATGTCTGGCCTAGTTAGAGATTGTAAGTGGATATGTACTCTGGAAAGGACCTTCAAAGGTGACTTACATGCTTTACATACAGATGCTCTACTAGGCGAACTCACACAGGGGTCGACTACAGATAAAGCACAGAAAATCGGGTTCCCTAGCATAGCAAGTGCGGAAATACCTCCCTGTGGTAACAGACCAGTATGCAATAGAACGCGTAGGACTACCCCTGACGATATATGCGACTATCATTCAACATGAACATTGACGATCTACATAGAATTCTTCGAGGGCCTAAAGAGATTACCGCCGTCGTTTTCCCCTTTTGTGACGCCTGCTTACTCGGACATCGGTTACACCCTCCTCGGATATGCCCTTGAGCAAATGACAGGGAAATCTTTTGGCCAAATGGTCCAGGATAGAATCATCAAGCCCCTTGGTCTAAATCACACGTTTTACACAACCCCAAAAGATTCGCTCGGGATTATACCAGGTGGTCGCTACCTCCAGACCAACTGGGCTTTCAACATGGGTAATGAGTCGCCGTAAGTGTCGCTTTATCGTTCGCGCTTTTTCATAAAGCTGATCCGAAGGAAAGCACTGGCAATATGTACACATCATCCTCGGATTTATCGCGACTGGGCCGAGCGATCTTAAGATCTACTCTGTTACCCCCTGCCATGACGAGGAGATGGCTGAAGCCAGTCACCTTTAGCTCAGATCCAAAGTCAGGTGTCGGAATGCCGTGGGGCGTACGCCAGCTCCCCCTTTCCAGAAGTGTGTAGCATGGTCTTTGATATAGCCAGAAGGTCAATTAACCATGATATCATAGATTCGCCGTATCAGTTCGCAACCACTTTTAATAAAGCCGGAAGCTTGGGAAGCTATAGCACCGTGTTAGCGGTCATTCCTGACTTCAATATCGGATTTTCGATCTTGGCCGCCGGCCAAGTCCCCTCTGCGTTGCCGATGGATATAGCGGATGCGTTATCAAACACGTATCTCCCCACAATGGTTAACACAGCACGTATCCAAGCAAACGAAGTTTACGGGGGCACATATAAAGATTCGAACTCAGCAATAAACTCATCTTTGAGCGTTGTGGTCGACACCCAAACTCCTGGTCTGAGTCTAAGTTCGTGGATCAGCAACGGAACGAACTTGATGTGGTACTCGGTAGCTCTAAGCCAAAACGTGTCGAGTGATTATTGGGACAAGATCAAACCAAGCGTCCGGCTCTATCCAACTGGACTGTGGGATGCGACATCCGATGGTGGAAAGAGAGTTGCGTTCAAGGCCGTATTCGAGGATCTAAGCTTGCCTAACGCTTCAGATCCATTTACAACGGACTGTGCAACTTGGGTCAGTGTGGCTGGTATCATGTACGGTTCTAGACCGTTGGATCAGTTCATCTTTAATATGAACGCCGTTGGAAATGTGACGAGTGTGGAGAATGGGGCATTGAGGAATAAGTTGGATAAGGTAGCTTGATACCCGGACAGTCCCCAGGCGAAACAGCAGTATAAGCGGCCTGAAAAATCAACTTTACCAACATCCGGCTCCGGTTTTAGAACGGAGCTCTTCGATCATCGTCTAGGGTGATCCAGGGGGACAACTTCGCCCTGCGGATCTGGGGTGACACAAGACAACCAACAGCTTCTCTTCGTACATATAACCATGCTGTGCCGCACAGCGCAGCACATCACAACACCTCTCAGAGGCTAAAGGGTTGGTTATAAAGTGATTCATTATAGCAATGACGGCAATGTGGTTAGGCTTGTGTTAAACTTGCGTTATGCCGTAGTGCTGTCTTTTTCGTCTTCCACCCCTTAACTCCCACCACGTACGGAGTTGAACCAGCCCACCAACAGCAGAGGCTTGTAGAGTCGTATGGTTTCGGTTATTAGAGAGCGCAACCCGCTATCATTGATCTCTTGGTCAAGGAAATTAGGAGTATTTGTCATTTGATAGCTTCCACTCACTCTGCTTCAGTCAAAGCACCACATAACCCGTAGACGAAATGTCGATGGTCGCAACATACGCCTCTTTGGCCGCCTACTGCCTCGGGCCTCTGGTGCGCTGCTTAGAATCCCGAGCTCCACCAGGAAAAGTTATTGATGATACCAGGTTATATTCATACTGGTGTACAGATTCAATTCCCATCCCTTAAACAAGTTTCCTGGGCCAGCGCTGGCTAGGTTCACTGATGGCTATGCCGCCTTTTATGCCTCTCAGAGACGGCTTCATCTTGCCACATATAGGGACCACCAGAAATACGGTAGGCGTGGCCTTGCTCCGAGCTGTATTCACCACTGACTGAAATAAACAGGCCCCGTGGTCAGACAAGGGCCGAACAGGCTCGTCTTTAATACAGTGACGGCTCTGCACGGTAAGCACGTCGCATCTCCCAAAACCCAGCGTCCCTAATGAAGGCCAGATATCTATCTCAGCCAGCGGGTGACCAAGAGTAAGGTCTACCTGCAGTCACTCCTAAGCACCAACAGGCCAAGCATATTTAACGCCCTGGACAGGGAGGTACACAGTCACAAGCGGCGAGTAGTGGGGCAGCTCATCTCAGAACGCTCGATGCGCGTCTTTGAGCCGACCATGGCCCAGCAGATTGACGTGTTACTCTGCCAGCTCCTCGCGTCCAGCCAGAAGGGTGAAGTCGTCAATATGACGACGCAGTGCCAGCGCTTAGGTGCTGATGTCGTCGGACTCCTCGCCTTCGGCTACGAGCTGAATACGCAGACCGAAGACACCAACAGAATTGTCCCAGCCGCCATGAATTCGACGAGCTATCGTATTGCCTTGTATATGGCGTGGCCGGCCATCTCGTTCATCGACCCCGTGATCCGCTGGTTCGGCCGGAAGAAGATCCCCAAGTTCTACCAGCAGCTGAGGAAGATGATCGGCAGGCGCATGAGCATGCCCAAGGACGCGGCACACGACCTCTACGCGGTGGCATCGGGGGACGTCACGGCTAGTGGCGAAAAGGGCCTTCAGGACACGGACTTGTGGTCCGAGGCGTCCTTCTTCGTCATGGCTGGCGGCATGACAGTGTCTACGCTTATGAGCGCCATTTTCTTCTACCTTAGCCGCCACCCCGACGTGTACGCACGTCTAGCCACCGAGATCCGCACCACATTCAACTCAGGCGGCGCCATCGCCGGCGGCCCGCAGCTCAGTTCCTGCAAGTACCTGCGCGCAGTCATCGACGAGACCATGCGCGTCGCGCCCCCAGCCATAACTACGCCCTGGCGCGAGGACGACGTGTACTCTAAAACGCCGCCCCGGTCAGATGGGCCGTGGGTCGTAGATGGACATGTCATCCCCCGTGGGATTGCGGTCGGCGTGAGCCCGTACAGCATACTCCACAACGAGGCCTACTTCCCCGAGCCGTTTGCCTTCCGCCCCGAACGGTGGCTTGACGCCACGGACGCCAAGGACGAGGGATTTGGCAAGGAGGCACGGGCCACCATGCGCCGAGCCTTCGCGCCATTCGCGCTTGGCGACCGCGCCTGTGCCGGCAAAGCCATGGCGTACCTGGAGACGAGCTTGACGATCGCCAAGACATTGTGGTACTTTGATTTCGAGACGGCTCCAACGGGTGCAGGGAAAGTAGGGGGAGGGACGCCCGGGAGGACGGACGGCAGGCATCGGCTGGACGAGTATCAGCTCTATGATATCTTCACGGCCGACCACGATGGGCCGAACGTGATGTTCGAGCCCCGCGTCCAGTTTATAGACGAGTTGAGGTTAACAAACGATGCATAACGGGAGTATCCGAGTTTGACGAGGGTCCAACCCCGCCCGCAAACGGGTTACAGATGGAAGTTAACCGGGAATAAGTCCTAAGAGTGTTTTTTCTAAGCAGACTCATAAAATCGTCTCGCTAACAAGGTTGTTCTCTTCTTACAGGATGCTGGTTACTTACAGATATCGAAGGAAATGTGAAGATTAATCCTCTTGGTCTCGCCTATATTGGCTTCGCGATCGCATCTCGACCGCCCTACTTCCTTTTCTCCGGCGTTTATCATGGAAGGCTTACTGAGGTGGCTTGAAAATATTCGTCGCATATCTCTATAGTTTTTGGGCTTACGGTCTTATGACGGCTATAATTTGGCCGACTTCGAAGTGGGGACGGCGATAGCGAAGTAGGTTGATGATCGGCCGTCCCGACGGACGTAGTATCCAGGTGAAGAGCCCATCGACGATTGGACAATCCTACAAGATATGAATTCCGGCTAGGGATTCGGCATTGGTTTGAGAGTCAGCTTAAACCCGATGTATTTACATCGTCGACATAGTCGCAGAAAGCATCTTTACTATACAGCAAAATCCACTATTTTTAAACGCGTCGTGATTATGTCTGCTTAGTTGAACATTACGAACCTCGTTTCTTCTTTTCACCGCAACGGACTTGAGATACCACAAGGTGGCGACCACCACGCCGCTATCGGTTCACGAATCTACATTGAGCTCTCTCGAAAGACATCATCGTGCGCACTATCATAGTAGCACAGCAGCTCATCACGCTGCCTCGTGGGCTTCGGTGTGCCGAAACCCACTTCTTGCACATTTGACAACCCTTACAAGATAATTGGTAATAGGTCGTTGAATCAAGCATTGACATGCGTCAACATTTCCCCGCTACTACCGCACCCTTAGTGCAATCCTATGCCTCAGTGGTCGCCTGGCTATATGACTACCGATATTGCCTGTTGCACTATAAGAATCCTGTCTGCCCCTTGGAGAAGTCAATCTTGTTTGCCAAGCTCCTCACAGCTTTCTCTACAAGTTTCTCTACAAGATATCCTTTGCTACTAGCGATCTAACATCACTTCTTTACCTACTCATCATGACGACTACCAAGCCATTCAGCATTGCCATTGTCGGCGGCGGCATCAGTGGCCTCACGCTCGCCATTGGCCTCCACAGGCAGAATGTGCCCTTCACGGTCTACGAATCAGCGCACAAATTCGGCGAGATCGGCGCTGGTGTAGGCTTTGGGCCCAATACCGTGCAAGCCATGGAACTAATCTCGCCCGAGATCGTCGAGGGGTACAAGCGCTGCGTGACGCACGGCTGGGACCGGAAGAACTGGTTCACAGTGCGGGTTGGTGACGAGCGCAAGGCCGGCCCGGACGGGGTGCTCAAGCAGAAGGAGAAGGAGGGGTTGAAAGTTGGAGATCCCATTTTCGAGATTCGCTACACCAACGACGGGCTTGCCGGCGGCGTGCACCGAGCCCACTTCCTCGACGAGCTGCTCAAGTTGATCCCTGAAGGCACGTCGAAGTTGGGGAAGAGGTTGGTCGACATTACCAACGCCACCGACGGATCGCAGGATGTCGTGCTCCACTTTGCGGATGGGACGACGGCACAGCATAGCGCGGTGGTTGGCTGTGATGGGATCAAATCCAAGTCTAGGGAAATCCTACTCGGCCCGGACTACAAGGCCGTGTTCTCGGGTAAATATGCATATAGGGGGCTGATACCGATGGATAAAGCCGTTGAGATGCTGGGTGAAGAAATAGCTCAGAACGCGCAGATGTATATGGGATACCACGGCCATCTGCTCACCTTCCCGATTGAAAAGGGGAAGACGATGAACGGTAAGTGTTATGAATTGGCCTCATATTCAGAGGAAACAACTAATTCGTAATAGTCGTGGCCTTCAGCTCTTGTGATACGTGGACAGACCCACAGTGGGTAGTGAAGACGACCAAGGAGAAAATGCTCGAGGACTTCAGTGCCTGGGGTCCGACGGTGAAAGCGATCATCGAGGCCATGGAGAAGCGAGATATCTGGGCATTGTTCAACGATCCGCCCGCGCTGACCTATTACGGCACCAACCCGCGCATCTGCCTGCTTGGAGACGCTGCACACGCGACCACTCCGCATCAGGGAGCTGGTGCTGGCATGTGTATCGAAGACTGCTACACTCTAAGCCGTCTGATAGGAGAGGCCGAGAACGTCCAGGATCTGGATAAAGTATTTCGGGCGTACAACGAGGTTAGACGACCCAGAACTCAGAAGTTGGTCAAGACAAGCAAGGAGGCGGGCATGCTGTACGAATTCGAGCTTGAAGGCGATGATCTTGAGGCCATCGAGAGTAAATTTAAGTCACGAATGGGCTGGATCTGGGACGTGGATCTGCAGCAAGATCTGGAGAAGGCTCTCTCGATCCTTAGAGCTGAGTAGATATGTACGTTCTGGAAGGAGATTTAATGATAAAAGCTAATAAGCCTTATAGAATGAATTAATATAATTAGGTTTATTAACTCTGTTCCCTATCTGATGAATTGCTATTAAGTCAAAGCAGTTGGAATACATTCATTAATTCTCGAGAGTCTCATGCTCTTCGATCTGAACTATGGGTTCATTTAGGTACCTTTATCTAGAAGTAATTAAAAAGCTGGAGGAGCTTATTTCGTGCTCAACATCCCGTCATGAATCTTATAGACCTCGTAGAGCCAACTAAAATGGAGTTGGGGGTCGGACTCTAGGCGCTGATTGCTGGTTGCTGTGCTCCTTCGTTAGTGACTTATTTGTCGTCTTGGGACCGTGAGTCGAGCGGATGTTCTGCTTGACATTTCAACCTAATTTTGTTCTCGATAGCTCTTAGAAGCACCACCAATTGCTTTAGTTGTGGGAATATTCCAGTATACATTTTATTGTTAACAAGGCCTGGATGCTTGGATTCTGTGGGGGGCAATTTGACATCTTCCAACTCGTCGCTGAGGTGTATGGTAAGCTGCTCATAGAGCTCTTGGTTTAGCACACTTCCATGTCCCGTATCATATCCGCTGTAAGCCAGACTCGAAAAGGCTACGGTTAGGGCTATGACGATATCAGGCCGTTTATCACGATCTGGACGGAAAAGTGCAGCCAATTTCTTAGCTGTAGAAACTCTCGTATCCAGGTCTGCGTATATAGACCGGCCGAAGGTTGGATTCCTGTAGGCATGTCCAGCAAGAGTAGAGTAATCTCTTTCAAAGATACCACTGTTAGTAGATACGCAGTGGAATGCAGGACCGTTAATTGGGCCATACGCCAGGTATTCATGAGCGTACTCTGATTTACAAAGACCAACATATTGCAGATCTGGGACGTGATATATCTTGACATGAGGAGCTAGTAACTTCACGTCAATAATTCCAACGTACTCACAATTCGATGCGTTATGCACTGTGATGAAGAAGAGTAAGCGCTTGAAGGGGAAAGCAATACGGCTTGAAGAAATTACATACTAGCGAAAGATATACAGGCTGCCCAAGAGCTAAAATCCGTCCTGATTGCCGATCCTTCCAAATGGCCCCGTACCATTCTTCTAAGTTTGGGAATCTCGTAAATATTGGTAGGCTTCTTGCCTTTGAGGAACCCGCGTGGGATTATCCCATCCGTAGTATTTAGACGAGGATCACCCCCAGATCCCGCACCAAAAGCTCTGAAGAGGAATCGAGGGAGATTCCTTTGAGAAGCTATCAACGGGTCAGCATTCTCTTCAGTATTCAATGCCAGCAATTTATGGGGTTCAGCCTACCCTCCAAGTACTCCCAACTTTCCTTTGAGAGACCAAGAGCAGTAAGGTTTTCTGGCGGTACATTGTCCTCAACCTTGGGCCTCTCTGCATTAGCTACTTCTGCTTTTACTGGAGATTTCGGTTGATCTAGCTGAGAACTAGTAATCTCAGGTTTCACTGTATTGTCCGTTCCCTTAGGCCTAGGGAGTTCTTGTTCTGTCTCATTCTGGTCTGAAACTTCTCCGGGAGGCTTAGTTGCTTTCTTCTTAGGCGCAGAAGTTGCGGTTTTCGCTTTTGATGTTTCAGACCCTGCTGTCGATTTATCCTTTTTGCTAATGGACTTCGGCTTTGACACTAGTTCGGCCTTCATCTTCGACTTTGATTTCTTGCGTGAGCTAGACTTTGGATATTCCGCAGTACTAGACTTAGATTTTGGCTGTTTGGGCTTAACAGGAAGCTCGAGCTTCGGGTCTGACTCAGTCAAATCGGCATGAGTATTCTCTGTGTTTGACTTGACATCGGCTGACTTTGCATGAGTCTTTCGTTTCTTTGCTTCGGGGATCTCATCAGACCGGACTACTCGGCCACTTCTTTTCTTCATGTTTGTGTCTTCAGCTACGCTTGGATTTTGGTCTGAGTTCTAATATATGAATGCTAGTAAATTGAAATTTTTATATCACTGTACATTTCGGAGCCTAAAGGTTATGCCTTAATGTAGGTCGAGACCTCAAGGCCGCATTCCCTTCGTAATAACAAAGCCGTACCATTATCCCTGATATTAAGTTAGGTGATTACCTAGAATATACCTGGTCCGATAGGGCTGGGCACTGTGAGTCTTTACTCGACAAGCAAAAGTAGGTACCTATCGATTATAGGGTTTAAGCCCTTATGATTCTACTAATAGCTTCACTTTAGGATTTACGTATAGTCTAACAGAGAATCGAAACCCATTCCGAGTCAGGACTTATGGATATTCTAACGGTTCTGGATCTTTCTAGACTTCCCTAAGAAGGAACTATCATCGTCTAGGGAGCGCGACTATATTCTTGTTGACCCTACCATGGAACGATTCCCGAGATACTAGGTTAACAGCTTTTCTCTATTAACCCCAAGGAGCCAGCAGATAATGAGGATACAGTGCCAGAAACACAAGAGGGCGCTTCAAGACTTCCACGGGATACCGCCTCCTTTCTTTCGGGTTGAAAGGAGGCTTACGTCGACGCTCACCTTACTCAACGAGAAATTACTTGCACAGAGAGAGAACGTATTCCCTCACGTACCCGCCGATATGGCCCGAAGTCGAGGGTAATATGAGATGTCCACTATTTCACGGCATTTTATTTATGGCAAGCAATAGAGTTTGCTGTTTAAAATAGCATTAAGACTGATATATATACTAATATATTAAATTTACTCTATACATTGCGATACACGGATTTAGTATGACCTAGGATGTTATGTATTTGAGACAATGTATATCATCTTATGAAGCTCAGGGATTTCCAGGGTTAGGGTTAGGGTTAACAACCTTCCCGCCCTTTCGTCGTTTCCTCGCAAGAAAAGCACGAGTCTCGACACCAACTTCAAGTGCCCATATGCTTAGGTACATATTTACAAGAAAGATTTGGCTATTGCAATTTTAATATAATTGTTCAGGGCGAGCGATAAACTTCATTCGTGAAGAAAGAGGCGGGKCTAATTTTCCCTACGTCTTAAGTTATATACAAGATACCCACGCGTAAGCACCTCAAATTCAACTTCCGCATACCAATGAAAATACAGCCAAGTGAGGAGTTGCATGTATCTTACTACACATCCATCCTGAGCGCCTTAATTTCATATCAAGCACAAGTACAAATCCGACTAGATTCCTCTAGACAGCCGGCATTAGTGCAAGTACAACCACTCTGCACCTTGCAAATTAAGTTACCACATGTTCCAATGCCAGACTAGAATAGATGTCAGTATCTATCTTCAAGAATCTTTCCGTACTTGTAGAAAAGGAAAAGGGGCTTACGCATTGTCGTGGGAGAAGCCCTTCCGGTACTGGGCCGGCGGCGGCGTTCATGGCGAATGCCGCGACGGCGAAGAAACTAAGGAGTGAGAGCTGCATGTTGCAATTTGAGTTGTGAATTGCGAATTATGAGTTGCGAGTTTTATTTAAAGCGATTTGAGGCAGTTGTGAAGTGCGTGTTGCAAATCAGTGGTAGGGATGAAAAGGAAGAACTAGCTGAGATTTTATATACTTTACCAGAGTAACGACAACAAATATAGCAGTGGTTAGAATAATCCATAAAGCTCTTGATGATTTATATAAACTACCTCTTATAAATCCTTCAAAAGAAAGAACCTGGTTAATCATTGGTTGAGCAGCAATTCCTGTGAGACGTATGCCTGTTGAAGATCGACAGAGCTGAGGCACAGCAAAGTGTGAAGCAAAATTTACGTCATGAAATAGACATAGTGTATATAATAAGATCTGCACGTCGCTTTCTATTACTTACTTAAGAATAGACTAAGAAACACCGTATTTAACCTACCCAAGTACTGGCTCGAGGKCGTATCCCGACTCTAATACTTCAGATCAAACAGCGCGTAKCCTTAAAGAGCGGAATATAGGTACCTACACACCAAGGTATTCGGCATATTTGCTTACTAGTTCATACGGAATAGATATACCTGATAAAGAGTGTCAAGTCTGCATGTCTATTACTTGGCTAAATGGATTTATCCAGTGGCCTGTCGAGAAGACTAGTTTATCAAGTTGGTTTTTCACCGCTCATTTCTTGTTGTTTTCCTCTATCCCAATTCTCACCTTATTGTTTTCGATCCCAGCGAAGCTCAGGAGCTAGTAGTCGGGCTTCTACCGCAATTCATCAAGGATGAGAAGATTCCCAGGCGTCCACCTAACATAACATTAATTTAGTCAATTTTCTAGCAAATTTATGACCATTAAACTGCTTACCTTCGGGCATGAAATACTTCTCGTCGAACACGGTTCTCATGTACTTGTAGAGAGGCAGCTTCTTTGCGTCTAGCGCCCCGGGAGAGCCACTAAACAAGACATTTCCAGTTACTGCGTGCAGGCTATACGTTAGAGTAAGGCTATAGCCGGATCGCACTTCGAACACTTCGCGCTCGCAATCACCGTAGAACCCTGCCCATTGAATGCATGGCTTGGCAGGATCCGACTTAGACCAGTCAAACGATGTGACTTTGCCTTTACGTCTGATCTCAAACTGGCCACCCTCGTGGGCAATTGGCAGACAGACGACAAGCCAACCAAATTGGAACGTGGGACACGCCGTATCGATACATGCGAGAGAACAGTCAGATGGACCAGTATTAATTTATCTTTTATTAGTCACATTAGTCTCGTTCATCGCTCGGCATTCACGTACATTAAGTTTGTGCAACTCGGCCTTGACACTTCGAAGGGCTCCATGTTCGGTTGATAGCCAAATCGGACGCATGATTTGCGCTATAATGTCGATGATACAGCATTCGTAGGGAGAGAAGCTAGTAGAGAATCGAGATGGATCAAGTGACAGTGCCTTGCGGCTAGTTTCATCGTACATGTCCTTTTCACCAAACGTCACGGGAGCCATATCAGCCACTAGGCGGGACAGGTTGTCTGATGTGGAAGGCTCAACAGGAATGACAAGTTTGCAGTGCGAACCAGGAACAGAAGAGTCAGAAGAATCCCACCTGAAGCTCACAGGTCCGCAAGACGGTATGGTGAGGCCTTGTCCCGACGCCTATTGATTCTCAATGGGCACAGATCCACCGCAAGCATATGTAAAATCTTCCCAACCACCACTTCTGTCTACCAACAACAGTTTAGGTTCCCGAAGAAGGTCTTCGGTCTCATCCTTAGGTTCCTCATTACTACTTTTGACTGGGGGGTCATCATTATCTTCATGGTTTCTGTTGGCCGGCAGAAACGGCAGTCACAGGCTGGCCTTCAGGAATCCATGGTCGAGCTTCAATGAATCGACAAACAGGGTGAAATATGAGGGAGATAGATCCTCCTTAAATCGTGAACAAATGCACCCGAGCTAGCATCTTCCTTGTGTAACTCTCCTTAGGCAGCAGCAGCCGTGGTAGACGCGTGAATGACGCCAACTCACATGCACGACCCCGATTACTTCTCGCTAGTTGACAGAAGAAAAGTAACATGCAAGTTGCCGTAGAGTGGCAATAAAAAGGCCCATCACATTCTCATATTCTCTCCCTGTTACGGTACCACCCAAGGGGTACCCCCCACCCCTATTTTATTTTGTGTAACGGAGGACATTGACACTTGCTGGCACTTCGCCGCCATACCGTCATGATACAACTGACAATATTGCGTCTATCCAAAGTGGTAACCTCCCATCCTGCCCTGCACAGGATAAAAGGGAGCTGGAATAGGGGCAACAAAGCCATAATAAACAGGGTTCATGGGGGGCGGAGGAGCCCCGTAGTAGTGCGCGTAGTTCGACGATGATGAAGGGGCATAGGGATACCATTCAGAGAGCGGAATGGGTAGAGAACGCGGGTAGAAATCGGGACAGTTGTGATCGCAGCGTGGGCGTTTAGTGCTATGTGCTGCTTCTAAGTAGTTCACCAGGCGACGGTCCACGTAGCCGTCGGACTCTTTATCATCGCGTTTATAATCATGCTTTAGTGCGCCGCGGTCACTTCTAGATGTTGACTGTTGCGGTTTCGCTGATGTCGCCTTTTCTAATGACGTTGCTGGCGCTGAGTACTGCTCCATTACTGGCGGTAGGTGTTTAGGCACAGACGGATTGTTGATTACATTATGACCATTATGACTGTATGCTCTACCCTGAATCGGCTCACGGTTGCGGGCATATTTCGTTGCGCTGAAACGTTGAGTGTTGTAGCTTGGCCTTCCATAAGCGTCGGCATTGACTGACATTGCGATCCGGTATGTGGGGTGGGTTAAGGGGCTGAGGGACTACTGGATAACTTGAAATACGCCATAGAGGATCCTACATAGGCAATTTCCTGGGTATTGAAGTCTTTATAGCTGTGTGAGATGTGGGCGCTTGCGCGCGCGGAAGGAATGCGTATACGTACAACTGGCCACCGGGGTTTTTACATATTCAGACAGGACGTCAATGCATGCAAAGAAAAAGTCAACTAGCAGGGCCCAAATTTCCTAGTATGATAGGTCGTTAGCCTTTGGGGTCGCCCGACAAGTATGGCGATGGCCGCAGGGTAGGAGTAGGATGCAAGTTGAGCTCCAATGTTTCAGGGATGGAAATGGCTGTGGCCTAGTCACAACCCAGGTCCAGGACCGCATGCCTAAGTGCTGCCCAATAGACCACGAAGGATTTCATATTGAATAATCGGCCTCACTTTCGGTCGCATCTAGCATGGTCGGATATGGTGAGTCTGTAGCCTTGGACCTTTACTCAGATCAATCACATAGACCAATGCCTCTGGGTTGCACGCATATACTACGTGGCAGAACACCTGTCTCGCCATCGCTAAGGCGTATATCAAGGGAGCCATCGTCACACATCGTCGGTTAAGAAATTCAGTTTCCTTGAGTGCCAATATATCTGTGTACACCAGCCTTAGGGCAGGTCAGATCCGACTTCTCAAAGTCAAGCCTCGGCGAGAATGTGAAGCGGAAATATCGTGCGAGATGACAATTGACTATCTCCATAGCGATGAGCGTCCCGCCTACCAAGCATTATCTTACACTTGGGGCCCTGAGACGCCGACATATGATATCTTGCTGAATGGAATTCGTTTTCCGGTCAGAGCTAATCTATTCAAGGCATTAGAAAAGATTAGTAGCTCTGCTGGGCTTGGAGGGAGAACGAAAGTCGAGGACCGATGGTGGATCGATGCTATATGCATCAATCAAGACGACCACCATGAGAAAGAGCAGCAAGTATCAATGATGGGTTCCATATTTGGACTCTCTCGCATTACATTTGCCTGGCTGGGCGAGGAAGAAAATGAAAGTGATATTGCCATTCAGTTCCTCTCGGATCTGGGTAGCTTCCGGACCGCCCAGAAGCAAGACGCGATTTCTCTCCTCCGAGATGAAGCTTCCGCTTCGACTCTAGCGGCTGTGAGGTATCTTTTCAGCAGAAGTTGGTGGACAAGGGCATGGACGTTACAGGAATACGTCGTCCCTGAACCCTTCGTCTTCGTTTGTGGCAGCCGCGCAATTGGGAGACTCAATTTTGAACGAGCAATTTCCTGGCTCACGATCCAAGCTTCATATACTTGGCCACATCTCCAACTTGAGAGCCTCACGGGATTCACTGTGACATGGAAGAGGAGCCGAATACGGTCTCTACGGTACGATTCGCGCGACTTGCCCCTGTGCGACGCCCTTGTGTACTCGGGAGGTTCGGCGGCGTCGAAGAGCCGTGACTGTGTCTATTCACTTCTAGGAATCGTATCAGACCACGCCGTTTTAAACATCAAGCCAAAGTACGACGAAGATGAAGATGACGTACCAATATTTGAGGATCTTGTTCGGTCGCAAATCAGACATACCAATTGCATAGATATTATCTGCTTTGCGAATGCCAATGCAGGAAAGGTGAAATGCCCATCCTGGGTGCCATACTGGCCATATCATAGGTCTACGGCGAATGACCGATTGGCATGGCAGAGCTTCCCTACACTCTCGCATATTTCGTCAGGAGATAAGTTCAACGAAAAACACGAACAAGAATGTGCAAGTTTCAGGGCCGCGGGAGGTCTTCCATACGAGATAGGACCAGGAGGGTGTAAGCCAGGTATCCTTCCTTGCAAGGGTGTTTTACTTGGCGCGATAGAAGAACTTGGAGCATCATTTTCAGATGTGGTTAGAATACAATCACCTTTGCCAGAGACACAAGCTGCTCAGCCACGATCATTCTCCCAGATCGAAAGGACTCACGAATTGAGACAGACGTACGATGCCCCTGAGAACTTATGGAAAGTCATAGTTCTTGACAGGAAGGACAGTCGACTCCATACTAGAGCGCCTAAAGACTACGAAAGCCAGTTCAAATGGCTTTGCAAGCAAGCCATTGCAGATCCGTCTTCACTAAGACCAGAAGTGCTCCTCTGGTTTCTTCATAACGCATTGATTATATTCAAACATCATCCTCATAAGTTGATGCTCAGAGATCGGCTATTCTCAGCTCTAGGTTCTCTTGCTCACCACTCGCGGCCCAGCCGAGATTCGCCTTTCACACAGCAGATGCTTGACGTTTGGATAAATATGAACAAAGTGCTGGCGGTTCTAGATGATGGAAAGCTTGCAATGGCGCCCAACGGTGCTAAAGTCGGCGATGAAGTCTTCGTGTTAGCGGGATGCAACTTTCCCGTCGGGCTTAGGGAGGCGGAAGAGAACGGGTCTTACTGCATGGTAGGTGAGTGTTACGTAGATGGATTTATGCACGGCGAAGCGGTTTCTCAGGATGGCAGAGTGGCGCGACCGTGGCAGACTCTTGATCTCTCCTAAGTCTCAAGAACCTCCCGATTGACGAAGTTTGAGTCTTTGCCGTCAATATATTCTCCAAGGTCTGTACATCGTGTAAATATGAGCAGCTAATTTCTAGGAGACCCCTTTTTAATCGTGGTGCCCTCCAACCCCMCCTTTCATTACCAGCCACACCCCCACTACCCTACCCACCTTCCTATTTAGGTAATAAGCTAGTGTTAGGTATGAGAAATCGGAATAGCATGACAGAATAGCCCTTACATCTAGGTATATTTGAGATGCTGTAACTATAGGAAAAATAAGACGACATTATATATCTTTTATCAAGATGCAGGCACCGGTACTAAAGCTATAACAAAGCTGGTAACCTCTGCGATATTTTGTACAAAGCCGCAAAGCGACTCTAGCTCCACACCTTCAAGGATATTAGCTCTTCTGCTCTCAATCTGAAGCCCAATATTTCTGGAAGTGATTGGGCCACGGGTCATCGTTGCACAACAGCTATACCCTGCTGTCACCGCCCTTTTCTCTTCTGTAGCAGCTTCAAGCGGGGAAATCTGTAGTGGCACTTCAGCAGCGGGTCGCAACTGTCTAGGCAGCGCTCCTCATGCCGCAGCTTGATCTAGTTTCGTCCGCCTCCGCGTCTGTCTCATACATGACCTCGTTGCATAGCTTGAGATCTGGATTATTCACGGCTGATATCCGTGAAGATAGACCCACCGACAGCATTTGTTCTAGGACTTTTATACTCAAACTATGATTAGTTCACATGTATTTGCCGGGGATTTCATGAGACCCAAGTTGCCTAGACTCATTATTGTGTCTTACAAACACATAGCTAGTTTGAGCGGCTCCTCGCTTTCGGATATACGCGCTAGCCGGACCACTAGCTTCGCTGGTAGGATGCGTCAATATTACGTACTGTACTACCGAAGCAAAGGCATTACCAACAACTGAACATGTTCCTGTCGCGAATAGATCGGTCGTCGCTCGGCGCGATGCTATCTATACCTACACATACATATCTATATACGTGCATGTAGTCTAATGACAAGTACAGATCTGGAAAAAAGAAATCAATATACCGAGTCAGTACTAAAATCACAAGTTATTTGCTGTGTTAGTGAGTTTCATTATTTTAGGCATCCAGCGCTGACCCGCATCAACTTGGATTTCAATTCCCCCCTCCAAAACGCGCCCCGTCCATTTCTCACACAAAAGCTCAACCTCATCAGTTCGGCATTCTGATCGTTGGAACAAGAATTTTACAGGATCTAGTGCCATGGTAGGTACCTAACCATGCCTCCTCATTTAGCCGACGAGATTCTGCTGCATATCTTTTCGTTTTTGCGGCCTTCTCTAGCACCGGAGACTTTCTGTGGCCCAAGGGAAAAAGAAACCACCACGCTGGCGCATCTTTGCCGCACCTCCAAGCGCACCCAGAGACTCGCCCAAGCACATCTCTACCATTCAATACCAGAACAGAATTCAAGAACCCGTGAACTCTTTCTTCGGACCCTGAGTCAGAACCCACACTTGGCTGAGATGGTCCGGGCAATCGACCTCAGCAGATCTTACGTTTCCAGCCAAATCTTGGAAGACTCATTTGAGGCAGCACGCGGACGTCTTAACCTCTCGGACAACCTTAAGACTTGGTTGTCGAACAATTTTCCCGCCGACGATGATGACACCGAGATCGTTTTGATCTTGTCCCTTCTTCCAAACCTCGAGCTACTCGAGCTTACTTGCTATTATGACCCAGACCGAATAACGCCTCAATTCTTCCGCGAAGTAGCGGCGTCTCTTGCCAGCACGCCTGAAAGTCAAAGTGAGCAGATGCGCCCCTTCTCGCGGTTACAAGAAGTCCGTCTACGCCATTGGGACACAGAGGACGCGACCGACATCTTTGCCTTTGAGGATGTGCTGCTCCAGACCGTGCACACCCTTCGCGGCTGGGCAATGTGTTGGGAGATACATCCGCACATGGCTAAACCGTCGCAAACACGGCTCAGCCTAAAGCACATCGACTTGAGATATTCACTTTGTAACGCCGAAGGCTTACTCAACATGCTCTCTCGCTGTCCTGACCTACGCACCTTGCGGTTTCAATGGGGATCGGCCTCTGTGGGTGGCGAATCTGCCCTTGATTTCAATCGAATGGGAGTGGCCCTCAGGAAATACGCACACAATCTCGAGGAGTTAGCGCTAGATTGCAGCGAGGACGCTTTCTACCAGGAAGGGGACTTCATCGGAAAGATTGGTTCTCTTCGCGAGCTCTCTTGCTTAAAGGAGCTCGTACTAACTCAAAGAATGTTGGTTGGAGGCGACGGTGAAGACGACGATGACGATGATGATGAAGAGTCGCCCGAATCTCACCGTCCCTCACCTTTGACGCTCGATGAAGTCTTGCCGAGTTCGCTGGAAACATTGCAACTACCCTCTTCCCATGATGACGAGAATCTTGATGAGCAAATATACGACTTGATTACAGGCGGTCGGATGAAAAACCTTCGTAGAATCACGGTTCAACGGACTGCACAATTTTCTAAGGATGTTAAGGGGTTTGGTTGGACTACATGGAATGAAGATTATGCATGGGGGCGCGGCGAATGGGGTATGATATTGGCTAAACAAGAAAATCAAGGCGAGAATTGAATTGCACTCGCCTGGTATGTGTGTTGCGGAATTTACTCAATACCCAGCTTCATTTCATTCCATTTCATGTTGAAGATCGTAGGGATGCTTGGCCGGAGTGGCTTGGGCCTTGCAGTTGATCCTCCCGCTGAGGKGACAGCCAAAGGGCCCAAATCGACAACACATGAGCCCAGGGAGTCCGAGTCCGATAGCCCGTTCGGGTACTCAAGATTAGATGAACGGATAGTTCAAAGCAAATAGGAGGCTTCGCATTTTTGGTCATAGATATATGCCTGGGCAAGTCTACCACGACATCACTGACGTCTAAATATAGCAACGTTTACGCTTCGCAAGCGCACGGCTCATTCTAGATTTTTATCTCTTCGACTGCGGGACGAAACTAAATATCTAATTAGAACATTACTGTCATGAGGTAGGCGAGGTCAGCCAAATAGCATTATAAGTCGGATGATAAATCACGGGTAAACCGGAAAACATCCTCGGCGATGAACGAATAGCGATCCATAGCAGCGACATACGTCGTTGTTTATCAGCACTGAGGTACGTCAGTGTGTCATTGGATATATTAGAGTTTATAGAACGCACTACGTTGAATCCTTAATTGGATATCGCCTCTCTCACAGACATCTATTCTTAAGTTTACTAATATATCAGATGGTGGGAGGTACGCCAAAAGGAACGTGCGAGACACTGCAAAGGGGTACCTATCTAATCCCACTTCGCTTCAGCGGTTCTGTATCCTAAACCTTTCCTAATACAACATCATTACGATCCATTCGTTCCTGTATCAAAGAGTTCACCGGCTATGAGGACTTTTTCTACAAAGTTGCAAGATTTTCGGCATTCGTAACTTCGAATATATTCAACCTCGGAGACAAGAGTATATGTTTCGTTGTTCTCTACCCGAACCGGTTATTCAACAGGACGTCGTCGACTGTCAGTATAGCATCAACCGAAGTGCCAAAAGTAAAGCCTCGCTCTCTCGTCTCACAACTTACCAAAACAACGCCAAACACCATGCAACTTACGAACCTCCTCTGCGCCGTCGCACTAGCAAGAGTCGCCAGTGCCATGTGTTATCTGACGGGCGAAAAGTGGGGTGTGGACAAGCAGAACGCCCTGAACCAAGCGAGGGCTTACTGCAACACGCCCATAGATGGGGGTGGGTTCAAGGGGCCATGGACGAGCGATAACCATGACAGACAGCTCGTGACGCTCAGGGTCAGTGGTGAGCGCCTGGTTAGACTCAAATTGTCCCATCGTAACAACGGCGGAATCGACGAGGCCGGTAATTTGGACCCGGACGAGTGTTACGACCGCTTCCAAAAGGAGATCAACGGTTGCAGCCACGGCGGCAAGTCCAAATATAGACATTGGACCTACAACGCCGATATCAATCTGGCCTGACGAAATGGAAGGGGCCCGCAGTTGTCAAAATTGTGATAACTCTCATGTGTTAGCAAGGACATGATGATAATTGCGATGGACTCCGGTGGCGTATGTCTGGTTTACCGGACGATTAT
Organism: Hypoxylon sp. E7406B; assembly: GCA_000931505.1. Taxonomy (NCBI): domain Eukaryota; kingdom Fungi; phylum Ascomycota; class Sordariomycetes; order Xylariales; family Hypoxylaceae; genus Hypoxylon; species Hypoxylon sp. E7406B. The sequence goes on along the minus strand of JYCQ01000114.1, from coordinate 155,709 downwards.
GGATTTCAAGGTTGGCCCGGGGATTCTATATCATGAGCGTGATATCCTCGAACCTACGTTAGCGGGTTAGGTTTGGTACTACCCGCCAACGTTGGGTGATAATCCTTAGTTCTGTTTCCTTAGCCGTTAGGTTTTCGTCAAATAGGTACCCTTTAATATCCATTAATTTACATTTAATACGATGTATATCTGGTATAAAAACCTCTACGGGGGATGGTTTAGGGGAGGTGTCTCCAGCCAAGCAAGGTGGGTCTTATCGATGCTTATTGTGCCAGCTTCAATTGCTCTTGGCCGCGTTCATCCAGGCTCATTCTATATAGGTACACATCTAATAAGCTTAGCTAGAGAAGATCCTCAGCATTAGGATTACGGGCGAGATGATGGGCTCGCAAGTTCACTTCCGTCCGTGACTAAAAGTATGACTATGTCAGGGGCCTTATATATAGGGGGCCCATAGGGATAGGCGTTGATAGTCATTGAACCTACCGCCTACCTCAGTACTTGCACTGTCAGCTATCAAATGGGCATGGTTCACAAGACAAGTTATAATAGTAAACAGATATGAAATCAGTGTAGTCTACTTTGATCCAGTCGATGATTTTGTATAAGATAAAGATTCGTGGACCTATTAGACAGCTCTCTTGCGCTGTTCTCTGTGGCGATACAGTGTGAGATATAGGCTACTAGAACTGAACGGGGTTTTCCATCTATGCGTCCCAATCATGGCGGCCCATGTTAAACAGGATTTAAAATCTGGACCTTCTCGAAGACCTTCTCGAATTCCGCGGGAATGCTCGAACACATAGATAGATCAATCCAACCAGGACGGAAAGCTCAGGAAACCAGTAGACGCAGGCAGCAATCTGAGCTACCTGAAAGTATGCCCTGTAAGAATCTATGAGGTACCGAGAGACGCTTTCGATGTTGCTCACAACTCTATAGGCTAACACTAGAGCGACGATGCAGGTCCAGATGGAGATGAATTCTGCCAGATAGATGATGAGGATACCCCATAGCCACTCAAACAAACCCTCGTGCGAATCGCGGAGAAAGATAGAACTCGGATGGGGACCAGAAAAGAGGCGCTGGATTATCCCCATGGAAGCTTTCTGATTGAAGGACATTGTGCATGCGGTCGCTTTCGTTAGTCGTTTAAGTCTGTATTTTGGTTGGAGTTGACCCGATATATGATATCAAGTGGGCGATGTTGGGGAGAAAAGATGTGTTTGGTGACGTTGCGTGACTCTTCTCCTTCCCAATTGACGGCCTAAGAGTTAAGGGGTAGCTGATATACCTTAGCCCTCCTTTGATCGTCTATGATGTCTTATTCCCTTTGTTCTCTGGCCTATTTATGGATATATGCAACTGACCTCCGTGGAGGAGCCTAGGCGATTCATGCCAGTCCTATCTAGTTCCCTCGGTAAACACATGTAGGTACCTATATTTCATTAATGGAGCATATTGGCATCGACGAAGCCACGGAACTACGATTGTACCATTAACGGGGGAGGGGTTGAGCTGTACTTACACACTGTGTTACACAATGCAGAACGCCGACTGGTTGGATAACTGCAGATTATGTACCTTGGGACGGCCGTGGCAAACGTCGCAATGCACCTGGCCCTGGCTACAGGTATCAAGATATGGTCGATAAGGTAACATGACGAGGACATCCAACGATTGGTGCGGGGAGAGACGCTCGAGCCGCAAGAATAGCTACATAAACCAATCAGCTTAACCGGCAACCTCAGAGCAAACGGCATCGTCTGCCATGATATATGTCTGGTTGGAGCCATGAAAGATTACGAAATACATATATGTATCAAAGAACAGAAGTTTCGTTTGTAGATTCTCGAGCAAGGCATCAAGGCAATCATCGAGTGTTACCACCCCACTCAGCAACCTTACAGGAATAGGGCATCTCTCTGCCGAACCTTTCCCTCTGATATTCTTCTCTTGTCATCTCTCAAACCCCCAACCACCTTCCTGGACCCAGTTCTATTTCCATTCCCCAACATCCATTCAGCGAGATTAGGGATACAGGTTCGTGATGGATATCAGAGATGTTTCCAGCATTGAAGCCTACAGGGCGCATCTCGAGCAAGTCAAGAAAAGCGCGGAGCGAGCAGAGCGTCGAAAAGGTGAAAGGGCTTCAGGTCATCCGCACCCTAACTTCGTCATTAACCAGTTTATGGGTATACGTGCCAGTACCATAGCAAAGAAAGCTGTAGGCCGTTTTACGCTTGCCACAACACAAGTTCCACCCTATTATCCTCCCTGTGTCCGTCCCATTCAAGAACTCATGCCCCTGATGATCTTGGACATGAAGCTCGAAACCCATCACCGGGGCAGCCGAGTGTTAGTCCACGTCATGACGCCGCCCAACCGAATGAACGCGGTCATGGTCATTGTTGAAGACGAGAATGGTACTGCAGTTTTGCTGCAACTCTGCAACCAGCCCAAGGAGGATAAAGTCAGTAACGAGCACATTATTCAAGAGGGTGATGTCTGTATCATCAAGGAGCCATTCTTCAAGGTCTCTACCTCCGATGGATCATACAGTCTGCGAGTCGACCATGTCAGCGACATCGTCTGGCTACAGAGTACCGACCCTCGCATCCCCTTGAAGTGGGGAAAGCGAGTTCTGGAACTCGATGAGAGCTCTCGAGACATACGGATGAAGGGAAACGAAGCAGTCAAGAGACAGGACTGGGGCGAAGCACAGCGTCAGTGAGTAAATCATGAACTAACTTGATGATATGGTTGAGTACTAACGGGGCTCACAGGTACACGAAGGCCATACGTGCCGCCAAAAGCCCAGAAGACCAGCAGCTAGCTCACCTGAACCGCTCTCTCGTCAACCTTCATCTTGAACGACCTGAGAAAGCCCTTGACGATGCTCAGAAGAGCAACGCAGATGAGAATCACCCAAGCGAGAAAGCGCTATTCAGAGAGGCAAAGGCCTTCTACTCGCTTGGAAAGTTTAGCCTCTGTTTGGAGAAGCTTACGCTCCTCGTGCACTCCAATCCCAAGAACTCAGAGGCATGGGCTCAAATCAAGCGAGTCAAAGAACGTATCAACGAGGAGGAAACAGGATCGTACCAATTCAGCAGCATGCTCAAGCAGGCCGAAGCCACTCCACCCTTAATAGACTGTGCTACATTCGTCGGATCGGTTGCTGTCCACGACTCACCTGGTCGAGGCAAAGGCCTCTTCACTACCAAGCGAGTGAAGGCAGGGGAACTCCTATTATGCGAAAAGGCTTTTGCGTACATCTACGCGGACGAGGATAGCCTAGACGGCCAATCAAATATATCCATACTAATTAACATAAACACTGGGACCACGAGCATGGGTGGACAGGCAAACCTCATCACACAGGTGGTTCAGAAGATATACCACAATCATGCTGGATCGAAGGTATTCACCGACATGCATCATGGCGACTATGAACCGGTTGCCGTATCCGAGGTGGATGGAGCCCCTGTGGTTGACACGTACGTTCCCCCTTATCCATGAACATTAAGTCAATGAGGAAGCTAACGAATACTTGTATGCAGATTCCTCGCCACGAAGATCATCCAGCAGAACTGTTTCGGCTCCCCACGCACCAGTTATGAGTCCGTCAAGAGATTTGCCCAAGGAGGGACAAGTCGTGACCCGGCACACACAACATGCGGCGTCTGGCCCCTTGCGTCGCGCATTAATCATTCACACATTATTAATTGCCGTCGCACTTTCATCGGAGACATGCTGATCGTGCGGGCATGCCAGGACATCGAGGCAGGCACGGAGTTAGTTTTCGAGTACCAGCCCATGACTGAGTCCTACGAGAAAATCCAGAAGAGTCTCAGCAACTGGGGGTTTGTCTGCGACTGTGCGCTGTGTCTCGAAATGAAGGCCACCCCGCAAAGCACCGTCCAGAAACGCAAGAATCTACATCAAAGCCTCAAACAAATATTGAAACCAACCGCCTCCATGGCGCAGCTGGAACAATCCATGAAGATTCTAGAGGACATAGAGAAGACGTATAAAGCTAGACAGGACGGACAGCTGTTGCCGCGCTTAGACCTGTGGGACCCGTACTTCGCGCTGGGTAGGGAACTCATCATCAGAGAGAAGCTAACCGAAGGACTGGAGGTGTGTCTCAAGGGGCTAGAGGCGCTCGGATACATCATCGTAGCCTGTCCCCCGAAGAAGGCAGGGAAGAAGGCGACGCTCGAGATAAAGCGCTGGGGACAGATGAACGACGTCATCGTGGCAGTATTCACGGAGATGATTCACGCTTACGCAATTCTCGCTCCTGAGCTCTGTCCGGTTGCCAAGGAGTACGCTCGCATTGTCTACAGCGTCTGTTGCGGCGAGAAGGAGACCATTGGTACGCGGTATCCGGGTCTTGCGTAGGTGTGTGATACCCTTCTCATGGAGTACAAGGGGAAAGATGTAGGATGGGAGGAGGTACATGTAGTTCAGCAGTTTCTAGTAATAAACTGCTAAAACCCGTAGTGTACCTCGAGATACAGAGAGAATTTAAATTATATCGTTGATATAGACAGATCCTTGCTCGTGTATTGCCAAATTAAAAGCTATGGGTCTTGGAAGTACACACTGCTACCATCGGTCTGAAGCTGAACAGGTCGATAGATGAAATAGTCAAAGGGAGCCGGCAACGCAGTTCCGTTTATATCTGAACAAGCCATCCCTACAAATGCGCCCGTGAAGCTTCCATGGGCTTGGTGACCGCCACATTCGTCAGAGAGGATAGAAGCGTCGTAAATAGGCCCGATCTTCTTCAGTTCCTCCCCATCTAACGCGTAGAAGAATTGCAGCTCGCGCCCCCGGATTGTTAGCGCCAATTTCACCTTCCCCTCGTTAGGTATCTGCACCGGATCTGCGAGTGGCATGTTGAGCTTGCCATCCGGCCATGATGCTTCCGATGTTAGAATGAGTAGCTCCCGCTGACCGTCGGAATGAGCTGTTACAGTCAAATAGAAGAAATTGAAGCGGCAATAATATGCGGTGAGTCCAGCAAACTGTCTCTCATCGGTCGGGGAGAAGTCAATTACCGTTTCGGCGTCATAGGAGAAATGAGTCTGTCGTCTCGCGACCAGCGCCTGCTCGAACCAGGAGCCGATGGTCTCACGGCCGATCAAGGTGAGTTTCCCGCTTTGTGTATTGAAAATACGCTCTGTTTCCGGCGTCCTCAGCCACTGGAAGTCCTTGTGTAGTCCGTTCTCAAAGGTGTACCGCTGCTCCGCCCAGTACTTGCTCTCATCACGCTCCCCAGGGACTTCCACGTAGAGTGACGGGACAGGCCCGTTTTTCACGTAGAGCCAGTCATCCTCCCAGTAGGCCTCTTGGATCGCAGTTTCGCGGCCGAGAACACAGCGGCGTTCCTGCGTTGTAGGGCGTCCCGTTAAATGTACCAGATACGTCTTGCCGTCAGGTGTCTCTACTATGTCACCATGGCCAGCTCTCTGCAAGGCAGCATGTGGGTGATCTTTAGAGGTGAGGATGTGTTTCTGCGGATGCACCTCATACGGACCCCAGATATCACGGGAGCGGGCTAGTGTGCAAGCATGATGATATGCCGTGCCGCCTTCCGCCGTCAGCAAGTAATACCATCCATTCCTCTTGTATAAGTGTGGTCCTTCGACAAGATCTAGCTCCGTCCCCTTGAAGATATTTTTCTTCGGTCCAACGAGCTTGCCAACTGAGGGATCGAATTCCTGCAGGACAATCCCCGCAAAGGAGCGAGGTCGGCGTCGATGGTCCTGCAGCATGTTTACGAACCATTTCTTGCCGTCCTCATCATGAAATAGTGAGGGGTCGAATCCCGATGAGTTGACGTACACAGGGTCAGACCACGGCCCCTCTATCAACGGGGCGCTGACGATGTAGTTGTGAGTATCCTTGAAAGAGCCATCCTTTCGCTTCACGTCCGTGTACACCAGCCAAAACCTATCGCCGTCATGCGTCAAACAGGGAGCCCAGACACCGCAACTATCCGGGTCACCGCGCATATCCAGCTGAGACTTGCGGTTCAGGGGACGTGTTACCAGCTCCCAGTTTGCCAGATCTTTGGAGTGGTGAATTTGCACTCCCGGGTACCATTCGAATGTGGATATGGCGATGTAATAATCAGCACCGACCCGAAGGATTGACGGGTCGGCGTTGAACCCGGGCAATATTGGGTTGCGAACCAATGGCATGATGGTTATCAAGGAAACTTACAGGCGAGTCACTATTCATTCAAACGAAGTGAAACGATTCTCAAAGGGTTCTTCTGAATGAAACTGACACCTGAAGATGCCTGGGGCGAGTGCTACTAGTCTTCGGGAGGAGTTGATAATGATGCCCCGAGGAGCAGTCGAATTTAGCCGGCAATGCGGAGTGCATCACTACCACCCCAAGTTTAGGCAGTCGACCTAACTAATCGTATTCAGTAAAGAGTTGTCTGGATTAGCATGAAGTACTAAATAGTATCTCAATAAACTCACAGGTGTTGTTCAGTTCATTATGGCTTTAATCACTTCGCCATATGCTAGATGCACAACAACAATAGACATAAGAGACTATCAACCCCGGATCAGAAGATCCAGAGCGATAAACTAATAATGCTAAGTTTATAATGGCCCAAGGTGTTCCATCAAACCCTATCTAGTGATCTGGCTTTATATAAGTCAAGGTCTTGAGCTCCTTTGTGTTAAGAGTAGTACCCGTTCCTACTAGTCCAAATGATTGTAGCCTTTGATGCCCCGGTCTCCGCTCTACTTGCTTAGAAACTCTCTTGTAGCTTACCTAGCTGTAGCCAATTGCAACTTGTTATTCCCATATCTATACTCCCTGACCTTCCTCGTTCGGCTAAACCGGGTCCCGGGTACGGCCCTCTCCCGCCTTCGTAGATAGCGTCATCATCATTCACGACCTATTATTCCCATTCAAGACATCGTCCATTTTCAACAAATCCGCGGTCTCAAGTACTATAGAGCTAGTAGAGCTTTACTCTTGTTCTCAAATACATGACATTATATCAATAGATTTTGAATACAACACTCGTTACCATGGCTGGCCATGTGTGAGTAATCCCGAGACAGCTTATGATCAGATCGCTGACACATGCTCATGATTGCAAGGAATATGATGGACGATTGCCTAATATCGAATTGTCCGTTGCCCAGTAGAATTATCATTGCCGTTACTTGTTCTAATGTAGGGCGTAGTGCCGCCAGCTACTCTCAGGTCGGCTCTTCGCTTCCTCATTTCGCAAAGTTTCGACGCACAGCGATCCTTCGTTGAGCACATCCGCACCAACTTTTATGACAACCCGCCTATTTTCGTGGCTCCAGAAATATTATTCCCTGGGGACGATGTTGTGGCCCCTGAATGCTTGGCGTATCTTGCGCAGACGAGGTGTATCTTCTCGTGCAAGCTAGCCCAAGAATCGCTCCCTTAGTGAGACTTTCCGTCGCCTTCTATCTCACTTCAGAGAAGTACCGTGCCTAATCATTATAGCTTGGAGCATTTCGTAGAAGCTATCCTGCAAGCGAAAGTAAAGGTAGGTGTGTTCCATGATCGGATATTACCCCTTTACTCCCAGCAGAAGACAAGACTCACTCCAAATACTGCAGTGGGCCGCCAACGGTGACCTGGGAGCGCTGTTGGCGCATTTCGGCGGCGATGTAGTCCAAGCAGTGCAAGCGCTGAAAGAATCGCGTCCCGAACCAACACCAGAACTTCTAGGCTCGCTTAAAGATCTCCTCGCCAGCCTAGACAAATACGAGGAATACTGCAAGCAAGCAGAGCCGCCCTTACTCTTCCCTTTCGCGCGTGCAAGGCGGCAGGTCGAAGACGTGGTGGATATTCTCTTTCCTGGCCAGGCCACAACACCCTCACCCAATTCGATAGCGACAATGCACAGGATCGTCTTCGAAAATGATGAGGTTGCGAGGCGTTCGGTGGAAACCTTTCGGCTCGGACCCTTCGAATTGCCTCGGCTATTCAACGGTCTCTGGCAGTTATCGTCGCCGTCTTGGGGATCTGGAACCGCCGAGGACCAGGAATCGGCACTTAGACATCTGGCTGAGTGCGGCCTAACCGCGGCCGATATGGCGGATCACTATGTAAGTATCCACTATCCACCGGGGTACTTCTAGGTTGGGTTATTTCTGATCAGGATATTAGGGTGATGCCGAGTTGATATACGGCGACTTCAGAAACAAGCTCTTACCCGAGCTCCGGGACGCCGTATACGCCGCGACTAAGTGGGTAAGCAAGTTCGGATATTACCACACCTTGTTCCTTTAATATTAACTGTGAGTCGTTCAGTGCGTCTTCTCTCCGCTCTTAGGGCCCGTAACTACATCCTTCGTGCTCGATGCGGTCCGCGAACGGTGCCGACGCCTAGGAGGAAGGGTAGAGCTGCTCCAATTCCATTGGCAGAATGTACGTCCCATCCCCTCCCAACTCGATATCGATGACTATATCTCACTCGAGATACAGTACGAATCTAAAGAGTACCTTGATATCCTTGTAGAACTGACTCGCATCTCGAAATCCCATCCGGACCTGGTGGTCACAATCGGCCTGTGTAACTTCGACTCCGAGCACACAGAAGAGGTTTGTAAGTATCTGCTTGCGAAAACCGGCTCAGTTGGGATCGTGTCGAATCAAGTGCAAGTATGCATGCCGATGTGATATGAGATCGTGCCTGCGCTGTGCTAAGGGGCGCTTGTAGTTTTCGCTGGTAGACGCGCGCCCGCTTCACAAGATGGTCTCCGTATGCGACAAATACGGGTTGAAACTGCTCACATATGGCTCGTTCGTAAGGATTCCCTCTTCTTTTCATCTTCCGAACGCCATCAGGTAACTAGGTCTGTTAACTCGCGCATCCTGTCTTAGTGCGGAGGCTTTCTATCAGAGCGATGGCTCCATCAACCAGCTCCTGAAGTCTACCTAGAATCAAACGACTTAACTCCTTCCCAACGCAAGGTGAGCAAACCAACCCTCCTTCTCCCTCTTCGCCACACATCTCCGAGCAAAATCTGATATTTACAGTACTTCGACATGATCCGGACCTGGGGCACATGGTCCGAATTCCAGACGTTACTCGAGCGCCTCAGGGACGTAGCTAGTAAGTACGACGTAAGCATTGCCAACATCGCAACACGCTGGGTCTTGCAGCAGCCAGCGGTAGGCGCGGTGATCGTGGGCACGAGGCTGGGTGTGTCGGACCACGGAAACGACAACGTGAAGGTATTCGGGTTCGAGCTCGACGACAGGGATATTTCCAGTATCAACGCAATTGCGCTCGGCCCGTCGGGGGAGAAGATGGTAGGCGTCTTCAAGCAACTCGGAGATTGCGGTAACGAGTATCGAAAGACTCATTAGAATCTCGTAGGCACGAAATGGGGAAATCCCCCTGGCTAGGAATCGAAATCTACAATGCTTCGTCTCACACCGCAGGATTCACTGCCAAAAGACCAAGCGCGAACCTGACACTTCAAACGATATCTATTAACACATATAGGTGGTATAAGTGTAGAAGGACACTAGCTATAAAATAAGCACAATCTCATACGCTCAAGTTTATGCTCGCTAATTGCTCAGCTCGCCCACACCTCCACCAAGCCACCCACCATGCGTATCTAGCAAGGTCAGAAGAGTACATCGTAGCAAATATCCATATAATTTGTGTTCTGTGTTTTTTTTCTCTTATCTCAGAAACAATCCCGCCCTTGAAAGTAAACTGCCAGCCGGTACCGCCGAAAAATTTGCATAGAATGTGTTGTCTTTTTGAACGCCGAGGCCGCACTCCAGTGAAGATTCCTCTATCAATCAATCAATCCATATACATCGGTTCGCTGCCGCTAACGCCTTGAACAATTGCCCCGTAATCGCCGTTATTCATTATTGTATGTCCGTGTTGGCCATGGATACGTCCTGGTATTGAATTACCCGCGTTCATGTTCTGCATCGTCTGTACGTCGAGGCCCCGATTAGCCACCGCGCCGTTGACTGCGAACCGTGCTTCAGTGGTAGCAGGAACACGTTGATCACGGTTTCTTGTGCGCGGGATATCCAACTGTTGATGCGGTTGCGTTGGCGGCTTCGCGACGACAGGGGTAATAGGTGTGAAATTCTCATCATCCTCCATCTCTGCATCGGCATCTTGATCGCTATTTTCGTCATTAGCAGTAGACGTGCTTGATGTGGGAATCATCATTGGCGCTGTTGCTGCCGCCGTTGTTGTGGATTGAGGCTCGTTTACTTGCGCGTTAGATGTCGTCAGCGTAGGTCGTTGCTGCTGGCGAGCTGCCATTTGGGGCGCAGGTACAGGTGCGGGACCAGGAGCCGCGGGAGTCGGCGTTGGCGTACCCTGGTCGAGAGGCCTCTGTGCAGCCATACCAGGCGTCTTCGACGCCGCAATGACAGTCTTCCATCGATCAATGGCGCGAGATACCATAGTATCGAGGTCAACATGACGATCCTCGATTTGAAGTCCAATTCCCATGTGACCCTTATTAACGCCCAGATCCCCCAGGTAAGAGAGAAGCGACTGCTCAATAGGTATCGTTGCCGGTGGGACTATCCGAAATTCTCTGGGATGCTGTAGACGATTGAGTTGGTCGATCTGCAACTTGAGGTTTGTGTTCTCTTGCTTGATAGAATACTGGGTTTCCTTCAACTTCTCCACTTCCTTCTGCCTTCTCCCTACGCTCCTAGCTAGTTCCAGGCCCCAAAGCTCAGTCCTTCTCTGCACAGGAAGTTGCTCCCATACGTGGTATGTTGATTGCAAATGCTCATTAMCCTGCGCCTCAAGCGCGGCTGCCGACTCTTCTGCCTTCTTCACCCCTTCGCGCATATCACGGGGGAATGACGAGTTTGACGGTGGATACGTCAGATCTTCATGCGACGTTGTAGTTGCCATGGCGCAGGCAACTCTCCATTTCCTGAACTCTTCTTGGAAATAGGCCTTGAGTGCCTCATACTGCTTCTGCGCTGGTGGCTGTATAGACCAAGAGGTGGACGTTGGATGCGGTGTCGAGGAGAATAGGGTAGGGGGCGCTTGGAGACATTGAAGGGTAAGGGCAGGAAAGTCGAGAGAGAGKGGATCGAAGTCAAAGGGGAGGGAATCCATGTCGATCTGCTGTCTAGAAATGTAGTCTGTCAGTAATGTCACATGAGCAGTTTGCCGAAAGGTGACTCACTTGGCAGCTCTCCATGAGCTGAGTAGTTCCCTGAGCGCCAACTCAGCAGCCCTTGCTGTATCCATGGCCTCAGCGAGCTTCTGTCTCGCATCTAATTGGGATTTATGAATTGCCGTCCTACTTGGTGCACGCTGCATAGGGAGCCGTCTTGAGTCCTGACCATTACTATCTTCAGGGCTGTTTTTCAATTCCCCATTCCTCGCCGGAATATCATTCATCACACCCGTAGCTTCCCAGGTAGGCTGGAAGAACTTGGGCATATGGTCGACGACGTACTGGCCTTCTTTCGGTATAGCAGGCGGTCTTGCGGCAAGTTCGGGCGCAGGGCTCTTCTTCAAAGAGGCAGTCGGGGTGCCGGGGGTCGAGGTGTCTCGCCGGGCAAGAGAGCCCCTTGGTTGTCTGCGGGTAATACTACCTCGCATCTTCCGAATAGCCTCGACATCGTGAATGCCATCAGGAGCCTTGGGATTCTTCTCTTTAATATACAGATCCAAGTGTCTTCCCAGCGATGAGGAGGTGAATGCTTGGCCGCAATACGGACAATTTCTATCTTTTGCCGCACTTGTCTTGGGAGCGCCTGGAGAGTCGGCGGCGCCGGCAGCGGTGCTAGCTCCTTCCGACATGGCTGGGGRGCTTAGGTTGGACTTGGGGTAGATCGATGTAACGAATGATGGTTCTATTTCTAGGTTTCGGGAGCGAATGTAGAGAGTTCAGGTAAATGAGTGAAGGCGTAGAAAGAGATGCTGTATATAACATTAGCACTTGCCCCTAAGGAGCATCCCCCATTCGGATCTCATCCAGGAAGGAGAATCCGGAGAGGGATCCTAGGAGTCGGCAAGAAACCCAGTAACGCCTTGGTCATTTATCTTTGGAGGTTCGCTGTGAGAAGAGGGAATCGAGGTAGATATTCTGCTTCCGCGAGGTGATGTATTATCTGTTTCTTGAAGGTGAATGTTATGTTTGGGGACTTTTTTTCTGGGGGATTTTCCGTTCAGGGGGTCAGGGGCTAAGTTAGAACCCTGGAAGGTACTGTACTGTACGTACGTTAGCGCCAACCGCTCTAGGGCAACTTTAGTAAACCTTAGTCCCCCTTTAGGTCTAGGTGGACGTACGATGGTTATAGGTCAGGTAACGCAGCCGTACTGTGTAGTAAGTACCGAAGTAGAGTAAGTGACTTGTAATTTCTTCTTCTTTTTCGCAAATACCAATGCCTACATGTATCTCTTGTCGGTAAATTCAATGTTCTTCATAAAGAAGGTGCTGAAACAATTGAATTTAAAACCTCAGCCGCACCGTACATACGGTACTGTACGATACAGGTGTAGCTTTCCGAGGTACAGGAGAAGCACGGAAGCAGGAAGCTTCTGCCCGGGATGTACGTGTGGAGCAAATTGAACCGGGGATTGGCGGGTCGATGGGCAGATCAGCTGCAGCATTAGAATGCTTCATATCTGCATAAGTCTGCATGAAGAAAATAGGCATCCACCAATGCAGACTATTCATATAACCGGTTGAATCTATTCTCCAGCCCGTCCTACCCGACCAGTCAGCTGATAACAGCCGTGGTATTGAAAGCTCAGACCAACGCGAAGCTCGACAATTCATCATCCCTAGACCATTTCCGCTGCTGAACTTGATTTGTCGCAAGAATTGGTCGCGACACCCTCAAACACCAGCCCATCATCCAGCTGTCCCACCTCTTTCATACTTTTTGTATCTATCTTTATTAGTCAATCCCAGTTGCCTAGCTGCTTCAATAGGTACATTCCCCAATTCCTCACCTTCAAAGCGGCAATGCCACCCGGTACGTCATCTCGAATATAAAGACATTTTCGCAAAGCTTCAAATCCATTGCGCGCGCGACACGACACGATCTACCCTCTTTTCCACCAGCCAAATCCTCTAAAAGCTTCACGCGATTTTCCGACATTCCATATAAAGATTGAAGCTAACCCTCTTGTGTATAGCAATTAGCGATGACGAGGCCTCCGACGCTGGCGAGGTGTCGGTTCCCCTGCCTTCGACGCGCGTGAAGAAGCCCGTTAGCAAAGTGGAGGATGACGACGATGACATGCAAGATACGAAAGACGACATTGAGAATGGCACCGGCGACCAAGATGATGAGGAAGACGACGCGGAAGATCTAGACGAGGACGAGTGCGTACCCTGTCCATGCAGATGGGCAGCAGACAAAAACAGCAAAATATAGTTGCTTATTGGCATCTAGGTTCATAGTTGAGAAGATCCTTGCACACGTCGTTGAGCCCGATGTAAGCAATACGCGAGCGCTCAGTCTTTTCAGCTTACCAACAATTTATACAGGGCAAATTGAAATTCAAAGTCAAATGGGAAGGTTACGAGAAGAAGTCAGATCAGACCTGGGAAGACGAGGAGAACCTTAAGTAGGTTTACCTGTTATTTTTCAGTCACCATGCCGGATCCGAACCCGACTACGCACTTCGATCATGCCGTCTAACAGATTTCTAATTAGGGAGAATGCTACCGACGTCCTAGAAGAATACCTTAAGAGCGTAGGCGGACGAGACAAGATCCTTGAGGACAGTAAGGCGGCTCTGAAGATGAAGAAGCGCGGAAGGCCTGCAGCCAACACACCAACCAATGGCACGAAGCGACGACGCAATGGCAGCCATCCTGCATCAGCAACGCCCCCAGCTAGCAGCACCCGGGCTTTCCAGCCTCCGGCTGGTTCTTGGGAAGAGGATGTTGAGTCCATCGATGCTTGTCACGACGAGACCACCGGCAAGTTGATCGTCTACCTTACGTGGAAGAACGGACACAAGACCCAACACGATACCCGGGTTGTCTATAAGCGCTGCCCACAGAAGGTCTGCTAACATTATCCGGGTTATCCTTAGGCATCTACTAACAGGGGATTGCAGATGCTTCAATTCTATGAACGGCACGTTAAAATCGTTATGTCATCCGATGGCGGTGTGAAGGACGAGTGACGGAGTATTTCCCAGAAAATGGGGCGATCGAGATAGCAACCGGGGCGGATAATAACAGCCCGCCAGGGCCGGATGGACAGTCGGAATTTCTACATGGCGTCAAGCTTGGTCCTACAGCTACCATGAATAGGAGCATAGACCTCTTCTCAGCGGAGTTTTAGTCCGTATAATGGACTACGAGTCTTGGGGTGTACGTTGGAGGCTGCATACTCGCATATTCAGGCTGCAGAACTGGAGTCGGATAATGCTTTACCCAAGTTGCGTTGGAGCCTCAGAGGATAGGGTTGTTTTTTAAAACGATGACTTTTTACTACACTACTGTATTATGTCTCAGGCCGTAAGTCTCGATATCGTCGTGGTCTTAGGCTTACTTTGTCTATGCGATACTATAGTGCGGGGGGAATACTACGAATATTTGCAAAACATGGAATTAACAGGTGGATGACAGTGAAAAAGCTTGAATCCATTACCTACCTACTATCTTGGATACATCATATACCTACTTCGATCCAATCCGTGCCTCCTAATTACACGTACACGTGTTTAGGCGCGTCAACGTATGCTGCGTGTCGGAAAAGAAGAAGAAAACCAGCCTAAATCCCGGAGGGGGTTGGGGATTGGCGCTAATGCCCAGAAGTTTGGACCCGATGGGTCGTCTGGACCCCTGCAATCAAGCTCCTGCCAACCACCGGGTACAGGTACCTACCCTTGCAGGCCAGCTACCCAGGTGGACCCTAGCTCTCTCCCTCAGCGACTCCCGCCTTGCGCATTTTGACCGTTTTGGCACCAGCCTCGCTATTTACTCGATCAGAATGGCGGGGCAACCACCAGTATTTGTACCATGCGAACCCATTCCATTCGCCGTTGTCTCTTGCTCTTCTTTTGATACCTTATCTTGCTTCTTGCTGTCATATTGAATCAGTCCTTCGAATCCATTGAGTCGAAGGCATTTTTTCCCAATTGTCGAAGGGTGCTGCAATCGCTATCGCTGTTGCTGTCACTATTGCTATCCTTATCGTTATCGCTGCTCCCACCACATACATATTCGCAGCTTACAGCAACTCGCATTTTCAAATTGCTATCCTCCTACCTCCTCATATCTCTCCATCCAACAGATAAACCGTCACCATGACTAAAGAAAACGATGTCATCGCCATCATTATCATCGTCCTCTTCATCGTCCTAGCCCTCATCGCATTCGGTATCTACCGACTAGTCCACCTAGCCAGGACGCAAGGCACCATCACCGAAGGAAGTGGGAGCGGGTCGAGTGGGATAGAAGATTAACACTAAAAGAGGGAGGAGCATGATTGCGATTGAGAGATCAACCAACCTACCCCTGATATCGCTCCCACTTCTTTCCTCCTCTGCGCATCGGGGACCCCTCTTCTTCGGGATCCCGTCATCCGGTATGGTGGCCATGTCTATCTGATAGGCCACCACTCATGGGGATATGATGCCTCCCTATGCAGAGACCCTCCCCAGCCTTCCCCATATCTAGGCGTGCGGAGGACGAAAATACCTTTTGAGTCGCAAGGCGAGGCTCCACTTTCCTAGCTACCGTCGATGCCTCGCCTGGCAGACCTCCATTGTCGATACTCGCCAAACCCGGCGAAACGATGTTATTATTGATTTCCACGGACATATTATTACGGCGTTTACGATTTACATGCGTGTACATATATCGGTAGAGAAACGGGCATCTCGGACCGCGGGCGCGCGCGCGAGAGCATTATGTTGATTTGGACTTGGGGCGCGGTATGAATATTTCGATATTATCACGACATATATATTGTGAGGGGGGTTTTTCCTATCCCCCCCTCTCGAGTATCTACATGTGGAAATATCGTTGAGGTTTTATTTGGGGCATGAGGGATCGAGGGGAATTATTAAATAAGAACGGGAAATAGGTAGTGGGTTGACACATAACGAAGCCATATGACGCAAATAAGTAGACGGGAACATATCTAGATAGACAGTGATGAAGGGCTGTGAAGAGTCGTATGAATAATGGATGATTTGGAATATACTCAGAACATGGCACTTTATTTGTCTCGCGCAGTGAGCGTTCTTAAACATGTGCACAGGATGCTTGACTTCCTCATAATATAGGGGTCCTAGCCGGGCGTAACGTCGACGATTACGGCTTCAACACCGTTTACTTCAGTCCAAAATATACTGGATATACTATATCATCTCGTATTCTAGTTCCTAGCCACGGCTGGTGCCTTTTGTCTAGCCGCTCGCTGATGCATAGCCTCTATGTAGGGAGGCTATGGTATCCCCCTTTTTGCGTCCTCAAACCAACACATGTCTTGTTGCGAATACCGAGAAACGGTTCTCGCCATTCTCCAGTCACCACATGCAGAATAGCCGTAATAAACCCTGTATGCGATGCTCCGTGTATGTAATCCCCAATCCGCCGTGTAAGCCAGCCCTCAAACTCCATGCAATGCGTATATCTTCATGGTTGTCCCCTTTCACCACTGCAGACCCACTCTTGAGCTTTTTCAAAGGCTGACCCAGAGAAAATTGAAACATAGCCAAGCCCGTCTACGGTTTCCTGGCAACGTATAGTCATGCGTACCTCCTAGAGTCATGAGTAAAGGCATGTTGCATCATACCAAACGTCAAATATCCTCCGTCCATCCGTAGGATATCGTAGTATACAACATAGTTAAAATCCCTAGTTCCAACACTCATCTCATATACACCTTGCCGGTTTATGCTGAGTTGGTGCCATATGATTAACATGAGATGCCGATAATGTATGCGAGGGTGGTATGAACCATTCAGAACTCGTTTCTCGGCATCTTGCGAACGAAATATGATGATGGAGCTGCCCGTTCATCTGTAGGTGTAGGCGTGCTATCTTCCTAGGACGTGCTTCCCTCGCTTCCAGGATCGAGGGAGAACCAACCACCTCGCTCCCACTCGCCGGGAATGTAAAGACATTCAGCTCGAACCCCGTTATCGAATATCCCGTCAAGTAAAACGTTGAGCCGCTTGAAATCAATCGGCTTCAAGATCCAGCCGTCAAAACCGGCCTCAACGTAGAGTGACCTCTCTCGTTCTACAAGAGAAGCTGATACAGCAAAAATCGGTGTCCTCTTATAAGTAGCAGCTAGAGGAGA
This sequence comes from Hypoxylon sp. E7406B, assembly GCA_000931505.1. Lineage (NCBI taxonomy): Eukaryota > Fungi > Ascomycota > Sordariomycetes > Xylariales > Hypoxylaceae > Hypoxylon > Hypoxylon sp. E7406B. The sequence continues at coordinate 138,396 of JYCQ01000114.1, read as the reverse complement.
AAGTGCTAGGTGCTTATCTGACTTTTCAAACGCCCGTACCATCTTTGTGCTAGTAAGACCATCGACAATAGGCATCTAATATATAAAAGTTAGTTGTGCATATCACCTGTACTCCATCAGACGAAGACCTACCTGCATATCCATGAGAATGACATCAAAAGCAGCCGGTCTTTCCCTATAAACAGCAGCGCAATCTTCGCCGTTGACCGCATGGTACACTTCATGCCCAGCTTTCTCTAAACGCCTCTTCAGGATTTTCATATTGATTGGATCATCCTCAGCTACAAGCACCTGTAATTTTCCCGAGAGCATCGGAGGCGTGGGCTTTCGTTTCTTGGCTTGCTCGCCGGCATGTTTAGCATCTCCAGGAATTTCAAACAATACCTTAGATGTTTGGCCAATTGGGGACTTCACTGGGTGATCGAAAACTTCATCCGGTACCTTGACTGCTTTGATAGATGTTCTTGTGTCCATGACATGATATTGACCACTAGGCACCCCTGTAGGAGATTTGGTTTGGCCCGCAGCAGGATGCTGCAAGGATGTCGGCCTCTCTGAATTATGACCGTCAATAATTGACGAATGGATCAAGCTTGGGCTTGTCAATGTAGTGGTGCTAGCATGGGAGTTGTCCTGTCGTTCCCTAGAATTGAGGCGTTGTAAACTTGCAGCATTCTCATCAGGGCCACCTAGAGACAATGGTGTCTGGATTGCGTCAATTAGGCGATCTGCGTCACTCTTGTTGCTCTGACCACTGGTACTAGCAGCACTTTTCAAGCTACTCACGCTATTCGTCTCGTCTACGCTTCGCCTTTCGATGCTTGAACGTTTTGTCGTATTCGTCGCATTCATCACGTTTAAGCTTCCGCGATCAACGAGCATAACTTCGTTCAAGTCTGTTGACGGCAATGTTTTAGTGACAGACGCAATCCTTTTTGTTGTCCCAGCTCCAGATTCCCCAGGAGTATTGCTTTCATTGGCCTTCTCAAGGGACTGGCCTGTTGGCAATTCGAAAGGAAGCTGGATGACGAATCTTGATCCTTTTCCCTCCTCCGATTTTAATCGAAGCTGGCCGTTCATGTTTCGCACTATTCTTGCGACCACAGCAAGACCCAAACCCAGCGTCCGACCCTTGCCTGGCTTCTCGATGTCTTCGGCAGAGGCAGGCTCATCCACATCTGCGCTAACTTGCTCTAAGTCTCTAAAGAGGTTATCCAACTTTTCGTTGTTCATCCCACGGCCCGTGTCTTGGACAACAATTTCCACCTTGGCGCGGGTTTCAGAAACTTCGGTAACGTATGACTCAACCTTTATTGAGCCTTCCCGGGTATGCTGCATGGCATTTGCTGTCATATTCGCGACTGCCTGACGTACACGACGATAATCGCCATGTACATATCGAGGCATGCCAGGGTGTTCAATGACTTCGTAAGATAACCCTTTTCGTTTTGCATCTACCTTGAACGGTTCGGTCGCCTCCTGGATGCAGGCAGGCAGGTCTAAAATTTCGTCTTTAATCAATTCTTGTCCCTCTTCCATATTAGTAAGGTCAAGAAGGTCATTAATGACATGGATAAGCGATTTGGACGCTGAGTGAGACCGAGCCAGGTTCTCTCTGGTTTCCCGATCGAGTGGACCTTCCATGGCGATTTCTAAGCAGTTAATGATGGCATTCAACGGAGTGCGAACTTCGTGGGCAGAGTTCGCAAGTAACAACCGAGTGAGTCGACTGCTTTGCAAAGCTGCTTCTTTTTGTCTCCATACCTCGATGAATTTGCCTATAATGGTGTGAATAAATGCCATCCTCAAACCAAACTATGCCGAAATTGTCTTCATACTTACCATAAACCAAACATAGCACCGCAGCAGTTTCTACTTGCTCCTCGGACCACTCTCTGCATTTGCCAATAACAACCTCATGCCATGCTTTAAAGCTTGACCGTGGTTCCAGGAAGCTTGAGGTACCTTCTTTAACAACCTTCTCGTACGGGTTTCCAGCCCATTTCACCTCTCTAACTTGTCCCTTACGAAAGAAAACGATAAAATCATTGCCACCCGTGCTCAATGGAACGTATAACAAGCCAGCGATAACGGAGAAGCCTGGAGGATAGCGGAGGTCGGGAAAATCCTCATGGATGTCCTGTGAAGTCAAAACGGAAGTGAAACTTCTCAAGCGTAAGTACTCTAGCATGGCAAGTGCCTCCTGGGACTGCTCAATTTTCCCCAAGATTTTGGTCTCGCCGCGGATGGAGAGCATGCCAAAATCGGCGTCAAAGAGTTTTATAAGGTCATCGGATGAGGCGGTAATATATCCTGAGGGGTTTTTATCGGTCGGCATAGTGTTTATAAGTTTCCTCGCTTGCAGGCGTGATGCATATGAAAGCCGTTCGATGTTGCGCGATGCTGTGTCTCCTACTAGCCGGCATAGCTTCCGGATCGGAAACGGAACTCTCATTCCCTTAGAGCCATAGCTATGACACGCAATGAGTCCCCACAGCTCATTGAAGGCGTTAATCGATATGGACATGGAGGACCGAACGGCCATATTAGCAAGGTATTTGAGGTGAATGGGCGACATAGCGCGAAGATAAGCGTGGCTAAGATCGAGAGGCTGTTCCAGGTCCTCTGCAGATCGACAGACAAGCCTCGCGGATTCTAAATCTCGGTCGTAGAGTAATCTGACCTTATTGAGCTTGTAAAGGTCGCGCGCCTGTTTTGGGATGTCAGAAGCAGGGAAATGAAGACCGTAGTAGAGATCACGAGTCTTCGTAGGATCAACTAGCTCGGTTACCACCTTTCCATTGAATGCTGCATCGAACTGGTATATCATGACCCGGTGAAATCCGGTAAGCTCCTTGACAATGCCAACCAAGATTTTGAGGAACTTGGGCAAATTTGGCGCGGATGCCAACTGATCCTGTACTTGAGACATTATATCAAAAACTTGCATGGCACCAGCCTCGCCACGTCTCTGGCGCGCGCTTCTAAGGATCCTAAGAGGTCTGCTGCTAATTTCGGTACTTTCGTGTAGCTCCTCAGTTGTTGGATTCTGACAGAGTGTATCCTGAGGGTCGTGTTCTGGAGTCAGCTCACCGGGCGGCCGCAGAGGATGCTCCTGATCATCCTCCAGTTCAAACTCGCAAATTATCAAGTCCGGATGGCTATTGTTGATATGCATAGCGCACCAGAGCTTGATGGATCTACGTTGAGGCGGCCGTACGGATATACTGAATACATCGGGTCCGTTAGTGGCAGGATCCGCTTCTTCATCCTTGATAAAATCAATATGATCGAGAAGATTATCAGCCTGCTCCTCGGTGAAAACCTCGGTGAAGCTTTCGAGTCGGAATAGTTCTTGAGGTGAGAAACCCATGATTTTCTTTGAATTTTCGCTTACGTATCGGACAGAAAGTCGGCCGTCAGGTTCCTCCCTTAGAGCAACCAAAAGGCCAAAAGCTTGCACGGCACCAGGCGCATGAATCGGCTCATCTTCGCAACGCTGTAGATTTCCGTCCCGCCCAGTGATAACAGCGTGGCCTTCGTCAGTTACCACATGCTGAAATCGAACTGTCATCAGCGTATCGTTAAGCTCTGCAGAAGACCTACGTCCAGAAGAGCCATCAGGATGACTCTCCCCCGTGCTTTCCCTCGTCTTCTCAGATCCTTCCGACGATGCGTAGTTGAAAAGTGGCAAAGGCCCCACAGAAGATACTCGTTCCGATTTTGGAGGCAGACTTCCTGTAGAATCAGAAAGCGCCTCTTTTCTCCTTGACTTCCTCGCCCCATCTCTTCCTTGCGGTGACCTTGCTGGCGATGGAGCAGAAGTAGAAGCAGACTCGACTCGCTGAAATCTACCAGCGGTGTCGGTTGAAGTACGAGCATTACTGGACCGCCGGCGACCATCCCAGGTTGTCTCGTGGCGAGCGATATAACCTTGTTCGCCTGGATTTCGTGCTGACTTTAATGGTGTCGGTTGCGATTGATCAACGCTGATAACAGATCGGATAGGAAACACTCTATCGGAAGGATCTGTGGCGCTGCTAACACTTGTGCGGTGATCAGGCTGGTGGTCCGAGTTTGCACTATGCGATGAAGGTACGTCTACGGCTTGACCGTGCGCATTATCGTTATTAATAACAGTGGGKGATTCGTCAATGGAGACGGTGAGAGACTGAGGCTTTACCACCGGGGCGTTTATAGGCTTGTCCGTCGGCTCCTCACAGTCACTAGGTTTGTACGACGGCTGGCGAGGGGCTTCTGTGTCATCACCACCGGGTTGCGCTCCGGATTGAGAAGGCTCAGTAGCAGCCGGGTCTTGGCTCGACTCCATTCTACCGTGAGGTCAATGGCGACGACCTAAAAGTCGAGCTTAGTCGACCGCAACCACAGCCTCCTAATAAATACCAGATGAGTTCTCAGTCCGTCTGGTTTTCCATGTGTGGTTCCTACCCGGCCCTAACAAGGGCTCCCCAACAACAACGATACACCAGCACTTGTCTAAGATAGATATCTAGGTTTGAAGAGAAGCGGTAGAAGGAGGTAGTAGAAGGTTAGGCGCGTAAGAGACTTAGGAGGACAATAGAGATAGGCCAAAGTAGGTAGGACCTACGACCGTGGTCGTGAAGATAAAAACAGATCAGGCAGAGAATATGGATGGCAAAGATCGAGTATGGGGAATCGAGTATCGACAACTGGAAATCGGAATTCCAGAATCGCAGTCCGTAGTGGGGTCGGCAAAGGGAAGGGTGGTATGAGGAGCCCTATTACTACCTAGGTAGTCGCCACTTCTTCCAAAGAGCAGACGTGAGGTGCCTATAGTGCGTACGTAGCCGATGATCATTACTGGAAAGCCTCGTGGTGTGCGATTAGGTTGTAACACGCCGGATACATACCTTCAATGTTCTTTATTTAGGATATGCAGCATGTGACAGCAAGGAGTGGATTAGGTAGGGGTGCAGTTGGTGCCGCCAGATTTGTAGATCTATCGCATAGCACAGCACCATTTTGTTGCGACTTCATGTAGATACATGAGCAAGGTTAGGGCATGGTTGCGACTCGAGAGCAAGGCTAAGATGATTCAGATTCTCGCCTGCCTTCAATGTCGGTAGCGGTGGAAGGAGAATTCTGTCGGTACCTCTTGCATATCGTTGACATCATTGTCGGAGATTTCCATGCACGCTAAGTGATCTAATTAGATCTAGATCTACCCTAATCGGGCAGGTAGCTACACAAAGTACATAAGCTTCAAAAGAACTAACCTACATATATGTAAATACCTAATATTAGCTGTAGGCTTATTCAATTACCCAGTAATTTCCGGTTACTTCATGTTGGCTATGGGCTACGCCTTTGGTCACACCCAATCTTCAACAAAGCAAGCATGCACTCTTTGTAAGTTGGTGACAATCGCATAAGACAAATACCGAAACCGAAGACAATGCGCTGCGTATAGGCATGTCTTTGTTATGAAGACAATATCATTGACACTATACTTGTTTCTTCTATCGCCCCCGAGACCTTTCTACATTCATCAGGAATCTAGTTCCCAGTACGTTACAACAATACATCTTACATTCTTTCACTCAGACTGGAGTGTGAAAGAACAGCATTCATAAATATACGACCATCTACCAGCTCGTATGCATGACCTGCTTCTTGGACATACAACAAGCACGGAGAAGGTAAGTGAACCGTGAACCATAGGACGCGCCTACATGGAGGTGAATTTCTATATTGATATCAACAATATGAACGACAGTAAAGATAGTAAACCATCCGGTTCTTTCGACACTGACGACGAAGCGATGGTTGACAGATCCGATGATCTAGAGAACCCAGGCCAAAGCCAAAGCGACCATACTGACACCGAAATGGAAGACGCCCACGAAGACGTTACGCCAAATTCATCGGCAGTAGACATGTCCACTATGGCAGAAGAGGGTGCTACTAAAGCGAAACACGTCAGATTTGAGTCGAAGCACGTGATTATCGATGAAATAGAAACAAATTATAAAGCAAATTTTGAATCCGGGTGGTCTCCACTAAGCGAGACAGAAGTTCTGAAGCTCTTAGAGGGGAAATTTATCAGTTCTATCTGCATGAAGCCGGGTCAAATCAAGATTCGTTACCATGAGTGGTAACTTCCGATATATCATTATCAGGCGGGCTCTTCGCTCTCTCATACGTAAAGGCTGTAATGGTTTAAACAGCACGCTTCTTGATCATCCCTCACCACTTCTTCATTAGCCTCGCTATAAATTTCGCAGAAATCGGTATATTAAAAGCTGGTCAGCACTTTCAATAATATATAGTATAACGAAATATATTCGTATATGTGAATTTACAGACTTATGTCTCCCGCAACTGCTGGGCTGATAATCAAATAGCCCTAGCAAATGGTATATCTTATGCGATAGTACAACTCGTAAGGGTCGATCAAGTCTATGTTGGATATTTCACGGTAATGTAAAAATAGGTATGCGTAACCAACTTGTAGCATGGAGTTCTCCAACACCAACGTCCTCTTACTTTAGGGCCTTAGGACTTAAATCCCCTTTGGATGGATACTCTAAAGCAATGTTGTCTCGTCGTCATGATATCACGTAAAAGGGGTTTTAGGATAGTAAGCTTGATCTAACAGCATCCGCGGATTGACAATCGGATACCAACAATGCGGTTTCGGTGGAACCAGGCATAGTGGGGTGAAGGTGAAGCCCCGGATCGGCCCGTCAGCAACCTAGAAACTCGACTTTTCTGTCAGTGAACACGGACCTCTTCCTTTCCTGGCTCGAATTCCACCAAGCACATACGTACCTGAAATATTGCTACACAGGTATAATAAGCGAAGCAAAACCTTCCAGGAGTAGATACAGCAACCTATATATAAAACTAGGCGGTAGCTTCAAATGGGGAAGGATGCAGCGCCGAAGAACTGGCCGTCATCAATTCCGTATCTCTCGCAACCCTCTTGTGCACCTCACGTTACAAAATCGCAGCTTCAAATCATCAGAACTCGGACCCCCGAGCTTACCACCGAAATCCCTCGTGATCTTCCTCGGGGTCCCTCGGCTCTTGTGAGAATTGTTTCTATCGATGACCCTTCACATCCGGCGAACGGACAGGCAGGCCTGTTCGCGGCAAAACACCTTCCTCCGGGGTCTCTCATCTTACCTTACTACGGTATAGTGCATTCTTCTCTGCCACCATACAGTGCGGTACATGAGAAGTCAGACTATGACCTGTGGTTAGACCGTGATGCGGCACTAGCCATCGACGCGGATAAGGCGGGTAACGAAGCTCGGTTTGTTAACGACTACAGGGGCGTCAAGGAGCGTCCTAATAGCGAATTTAGGGAGTGTTGGGATATAAGGAGGGGAGAGAAATGTATGGCTGTTTTCGTTCTGCCTGCTGGCAAGAACGCTGGGAAGAAGGCCTCTGCAGGTATCGGGAAAGGAGAGGAAATCCTTGTTAGCTATGGGAAAGGGTTCTGGAGTAAAAGGAGAGATGAGCATCAAGACGATGATGAAGGCATTAGTCACAATCCACAATGAAGGGCTATTCTCCCCGATAGACCATTTTAGTCTTAGGGTATTTTGAACCCCTCGATTCAACGTTGGAGAGTATGGTATGACTTAACCGCCTGAGAGACTTACCTGGCTTCCATCAAACTCGTGGAAGATCAAGAGAATATCATTATACAGTAATAAGCGAAAACACGGAGTCTTCCATCTCAATATCGCACATATTAGAATGACGCTTCCTGTTTGACGAAGGATTTCGTCAAGTTCCTTGAATTTACCCATCTAGTGCACTCTGTAGCCTCGAAGAGGCAATTCTAGGACTGGAGTGATACATCTGTCCGGAAAGGTCGGGTTGGGCCTGTGAATAGGCCCGTGAAATATTTGGTACTATAACGGCGAAAAAAGGGAGCATGGAGAGCGAAGAATCATCAACCAATAGTAAATACCTAGGTACTTACCAATCTTGATTGTAGATTAGAAATACTGTCAATAGGTTGGTACCTTGCTCTGTTGATCTGACGACAACACTGCAGCGTGATATATGCCAGCACGCCGCGGTGTAACTCAGTTCTATGCCTTTAGCTTCGATAACATGTAAGCGCTACCTAGATGTAGGTAGGTAACATGTCAGAAAAAGCAACGTCAAGATTAGGTAGCTTGTATCTGATATGAGGAAGTGCGCAATTACAACTGAGTAGAAGCGAGCCGCACAGTAGCAACTGATACTCCGAGGGCTGCTGTCCTTCCCATATTATTCGAGCTAGAACACGGCAAGTGCTTTGAAATCCAAAAAAAAAAATCACAGGCAGTGGTACCACAACTTTATCCAAACTAACCCAATTAGGTCGCAATTTGGACAAGCAGAGTACCATGTATCGGTGTACCTGCTTTCGATTTTCCCAAGGTTCAATTTGCTCATGTCGGCGCCAAGTGGGGTTATTCTGTCTTGTACTATGAATAAAATTGTACCAGAATGCAAAATTGTCTGGCGATCCGTCCCCGCAAAATTCTTTTTCCAACTCCCACCTTCCACGCCCGCCACACCTGATTTGATCCCTTCAACAAGAAACTTTTTCCCGCCTCCGAGAATTGGCCTCGAGTTGAATCCAATCCAGCGGATGCGCGCTGAGACCTGGAAAATCTCCCACCGAGGAAATCCCTGGGCCAAATAAAGAGGAACATCGGCCGTTCGAGTTCTTCCTCCTCCGTTTCTGGGCAAATCCGGAACTCGTTCATCTATTTTCCATCCCCATATTTCGGGACAATCGTCGCAGGTATGTCTGGTTCATACAAATATTTTTTTTCTTTCCTCTTCAGCGCTTCGGGTCGCATCCATTAGAGATGGAGCTGTCGTTGCTTGTCGCGCCCGCAACGGCGTTGCCATATGCCAATGATCTACGCAGGCTTGAACGGTGCTCGATTGAATCATGAAGCGCAATTTTGTGTCATTGTCCTTGTCGCCATTGCCGTTGTCGCGTAATTCTAATGTTTAATCTAGTCGCAGGTGACGAAGGAATATAGATCGTCGTGCCGCACAAGTCGCAGGTGCATCATCGCAATCTTCGGCAAAAGAGAAGTGGCAAAAAGAATCAGTGTCGTGACAGTCGCGTCAATTCGCCATTCAAATCCCCCTTTTTCGCGCAATTAATATCCTCTCGTATGAAGGACCGTATTGAATTGCCGCATTGCCATTCCATTCCGTAGCGTTCGACGCGTCTAAGATAGACCAGCTAGTCGTCATGCCCGATATAGACCCTATGCTCGAAGATCCCAAGCCCGATGCGAGGGACGATGCTGTTGACATGCAACAACAGTATTCTGTMCCTGCCACTGACGGCCAGGATAGCACGGCGGTATATGATAACTCACATTCAGATCCTCAACAGGGACAACCTGAGGGTATTGACCCTTCCACGCCTCACCAGCAAGATGTGCGGCCATCCATCACAAATGCCGAAGAGCTGCAAATTGCTGCTCAGCTGAGCCAGAACCTCAGCCAAGGCATGCCTACTGTTTCCCTCGATTCGAGCGAAGAGGCCAACCTAAGAAACGCATTATCGCAACCCGAATCCCACGAACCTCAGTTCCAGCGACAGGATGATCAGCTACAGCAAGAGCAGGTCCCGGAGCAAATCCCGGAACACATCCCTGAACACAACCATATTCATGAACAACATCATGAACACTTGGGACATGATCAGCCCGTGGACACCCACGATGCCTCTGTTGTCCACCACGAGCAGCAGCCATTACAACAGCCTCTGCAGCAACCTTTACAGCATGACCCGCAACAACACCAACACCAATACTTACCCGATCAGCACCAACATGATCACCAGCAGCTACATCTACCGCCGCAGCAACCACACCCGCATCAACAACCTCCTCTCATGCAGCCCCAGGGTCCTATAGAGCAACTAGCCCAACACTATGCGACCCAAACTTCGGTTATGCCAAATGACAGTATCCCGCCCAGGAAACGGTCAAAGGTGTCTCGCGCTTGCGACGAATGTCGGAGGAAGAAGGTGAAGTGCGATGCTGTTTCGGAAAATGGTGAAGAGCCTTGTTCGAACTGCCGTCGTTCTGCGATACGCTGTCTTTTCAGCAGGATACCTCAGAAGCGCGGCCCAAGTAAAGGCTACATTAAAGAGCTGGCGGATCGAATCCATCACATTGAGGGGAAGCTGGCAAGTGAAGGCGGCAACGTGGACAATCTGCCAGACATCGACTACTTCAGTCCATCTGGACAACCAGACGAAAATACTCGCAAAAGGCCGTATTCCAGTATATCTGGTGCTGAGTTCGCAACACCGACTAGTTCACGGCAGGGAACATGGAGTTCTGAACCGCGGCAAATCCAACCCTACCAGACACCTTCTGGAAATTTCAGGGCGCCGTACAATGCTAATGGGCTAGCGCCTCAGCCGTTGTCCAAACCTGACTCAGGCGCGGCATCCCGTCCAGCTGCCAGTATCGATGCCGCGCCACTCGATCCGAATCAAAATGGTACAGCGCGCGAGTTAGATGAGAGTGCATTCAATGGTTATCTTAATGTGGTCCATTCTTGTTTCCCACTGCTTGCAGCAAGCAAAGCACGTGTCGAAGGGCAGCTAACACAGTGTCCACCTCTCCTCCGCGATGCGTTTGTCGAGGCGCTCTACCTAACCATGCAGTCTTTCGTGTCGGTTCCTGGTCTCTATACCAATGTTGATATTGGTGCCATTACACGAATGATAACAGAGTGGGAAGCTGACCAGACTTCGCGTTCACCAATCATGAACCTTGTGCATCTTCAAACATTGATCTTGACAGCTATCGCGACCGATAATTATAGTATACCTTCATTGAAGGGCGAACATGGAGGCCCATCTAAGGCTTCCTTGCTGGGACGTGCCGTGGGTTTAGCCTACTCGATGAGGCTTCACGTTTCAAGCCTGGAGACAGCCGTTGATGCGCAGCTAGAATCTGATTCAAACGAGAACATCGCAATCCGAGTTTGGTGGACGTTGATCATGTTAGATCGATGGAATGCCATTTCAACTGCAAGTCCGCTGTTTATCCCGAACGACAGCGTGGTCATCCTGCCTAGTTTGAATTCGATCCTCGGTGAACACGTCTACCATTTAGCGCGTAAGTATATCCTTAGCATCTTTTTATGGCCAATGCTAATCATGGTAGGCTTGTCGAATATCTTGGGTCACTTTGCACCTGTCGCTTTAGCGCCACCCAAGGTTCTCTCTCCCGACTCAGGAGCCGCACCAATTCTGAGTTCGTTCTTCAATCTTTCGATTGAGCTCTTTCGGGAGATTCTTCCGGAGAGTATTACGCCCACGACTCACCCTATATTGCACATGGTTTATTGGCATTGTAGATTACTTGCGTATCTCTTCCAGACCAATGCCAAGTCCACTGATATCTTGTGGCCTTGCAAGGAGACAGTGTCTCTTCTCCTAACCAATACGCAACTACTCAGCCCTTTGAACCACCACTTCTTCTGCCTTACGACGCTATCACTTATTGAGCTTTCTAAAGCCGAAAAGACGCGCGAGGAGGCTACATCTCTCTTAAGAGATCTTCTGGACGCGAATCTTGCACCTTCGACGTGGGATGCGGTTATAAGGGATCGCATTGCGGAACATCTTCGGCCGTCCACTGCTCAAACTGCCGCGAATCAAAGCCTGCAACACCTTGCTGATTTGGCTACGGCGACAGAAACCGACGCTTCCAAACAAGAGAAGAGTGCAGAACCCGTATCGCTCAGAACGAGTGACAATTACGGCGACGTTGGGTTCGATCCTCGCGTACTGACACGAGGCGGCTACCTAAACGTCCTGGCTGATCTTCACCCGGCAATGCGGTAGTATAGCATGCCCCGAGCTCTTCCCCAGCCAACGCCACCGCAAGCACGCTATGCACCCATCCCGCCTTATCCGCAGTGGCATCAATTTCCTCAGTACCCGCCCCAGCTGCATTATTATTGAATGATGCCCTGCGGCGACGCCAGGAAATAATTGTTAATTATTTCTTTGGGTATATACCCTCAAGAGATACTTATCACGCTTTGGTGTTGGTACCATAGCATGGTCAGTGGGCTTATTACTATAAATTCACCAATGTTTAATTTATAAAGACTTGGGTACCGGGTACCGCATAGGCTCCAGAAGACCCATCGGCAAGTTTTGTATTTTTACAAAGCTTTGCTGACGTTGATCCAGGGGGCGGCCTGAAGCTTGTATACCGCGAGATCTCCGACTTCAACTTCAGCTCCGGTGGAAGTTAGGCGGATCACAATGATGGATCTTCTGATGAGTTCGTCGCATGTAACGGAGCCACCTTTTAGTCGCAACTTACGTTGCGAAGAGGACGGTGACTGAATAAAGGGGATCCGCGGAACCATACAGGATTAGTGGGGCATATTGAACTGCCTCTAAAATAGTTGACTCCCGACCCATCAATAAAATTCCACTTAATAACGTGCAATGGTGTTTTACAGTCTACCCACTTGGTTTCGGTCTGAATATAGGTTTAGGTTCAGGGACAAGATGGTCCCTTGCCATCAACGAGCTAGTGCCGAAGCCCTTCATCAACAGTAATCTCGCAGGAGTGTTGTGAATCCAAACTATCCTCTCCTACGTGTACATTTTAGAAGAGTGCCAATATACCAATCATATTACAGGTTAATCACTTAACCTAGGTACTCGTTTAACATCCACGTAATCTGCATCGTGAAACCTAAGCATTTTAAGCAGTCTACCCAAAAATACAAGCATCTATTCGGTATCTTGAGAGAAGCTCGTCGTAGGCTCGCAGAGTCGCCTCGAAGGGCCAACATTGGTGTCTCCAGATAACAACATGCTCCAATTAGCACCACAGTATCAATAATCTACCTAAAGACAGTCGAATCAACTTCAACTCTTAGAAATTTATGCAAAGTTAGGAAACAAAAGACCTGCATACGACAGGTGCCCTTGCATATACAATGCGCCAATCATGGCCCGGCAAATGCCGAAAAGGGCAAGTAATCATATCTCATATGCAGTTCCCAACAAAGATTCTGCATTAATATGCATCACCAGGCCGGGATTTGACCAACTATACAGAAACTGAATATACCAGAGGACGGGTGTTTATGGTACAGTTTGTGAAATACGCTGCGACGTAAAACGCATACACGTAGCGAGCGCGGAAGAGCCTGAGCCTGCGGCGCCGTGAAATTGGTCCTCTCGATCTCGATGGCTCCTAGAGGCCATACCGTTACCGGCAGACTAGGGAGGTTAGGGCGGCTCATCATAAAATAGGGCGCTAAAGTCATTTTAGAGCAGATTGAGATGCGAACAGCGAGTGGACCGGGCCCTTAGCGCTGTGACGCGATACATTTCTACTCACATCCGGGAGTCTCGAAGTGGAAGCCCGTGAATACGTAATGTAGATCTATGTACGTATACTGGGGGCATGCGAGCAGCTCTCTAAACACGACAAGGCTCTGACTACGAATTACAAGAGACTTTAGCATGGGTAGAGAGTTGCATAATGTAACCCGCTAGATCTAGAGTCAATAGTCTCGAGAACAGACGCTCAACAGGCGAAGCCACCTACCATTGTTGGGAAGAGGAGGATGAGGGGTCAAAAAGCCACTTCAGGCACAGGCACTGAATACATGTGCAGAAGACCCAGTGTGCCGGCTAGGACGGCGCTTACAAGCGTGCCAGGTAATTTTCTTTATACTGTACTGTCGTGTAACGTGACGGTCTATGAGAAAAAAAAGACGAGGCAGGAATACTTGTAGCTATTAGCTATTAGCTAAGGTCATTAGCAACTAGGTGGAGGGCTCTAAGGTCTTAGGTGCCCTATTATTGTGGTGACGACGCAGTGTGGAGTCCCCAGGGCTACATTGTTGTAGTGTATGGATGTAAATATCTCCGAACCCACAGCATAAAATCGACAAGGTATGGAATACCCAAGAAACGCAATACGAAACACGGGATTTGCCAGCGTGTTATAGGAGTTGGTATAGGGATTATCCCGCCGCCTTTCATCTCGTCTTGCCCTCGGTGATGCCCCCTTACTGTGCTTGATAGAAACCGCGTAGGACAAGTAAGAAGCACTTTATCCCCCATTTGCCTAAAGTGGTTTCAGGGTCTGCCGATCAGTCCATCGGCAGCGCCTCTTGAGAGAATTTGAGGGCGAATCAATGCCAAGACATCCCTCCATCATTCGACTTCGCACGCATCAGGATGGTACCATCATGTCGTCACTGGGTGAGACCTTTTTGATCAGTCAAGAATTTGATATCTACCTCCATGTAGGTGTGTCTTTGCTTTGCCTTCTCCAATACATACATAAATATCTGTATCCCCCGCCCATCCTCGGCCGTATTTTTGTAGAATCTCTTGGTTTCGTCTTGGAAGCCTAGTTCGCGTCACCACCACCGCGCAGCCAGGCCTATCAAGACCGACTCTTCTCACCGACTGGAGGATATACTATACATAGCATATAGTAGACGAACAGCGTTGGCACGGCAGAAGACAACCCACATCAACTTTCGCTTTTTTTTGGCTTGTACCTGCCGTATGCAACCACCGATTGAGCGCCGAATGTGCATCGGGTTTGGCGTTTCTCCTATAGGATAGGTGATCCTTGCGCGCGGAAATGCTGTCTTCGCAGAGATAGATGGGGCCTTCGCTTTCTTTTTAAATAAAAAGAATGACGCTTACAAGCCAGCCCAACCCCTAAGCAAATCCGGCGCGCGACCCGCTCGCTCGCGACATCGGCTGCAGGAACAAAAAATTTCCTAACGAGCACGAGACGCGCCAATGTGGACACCGTCATCTCTTAATTCATATTGCGAAATCTGCGCGGATGAGGTGGTTGCTGCAAGCATGGGTTTTTGGATCACCCCCCCTAGTTCCTTGGCCTTGGGTAACCCCCATCCTTTACGGAGCCTCTTCACCGCGGGCCTGCCCAGGGGGCACAATGGGGGGCAATGGGGGTTACTGGCATGGGTGTCCCCCGATTAAGTCGCAAGCTTGTTAGCTGATCGACGCATGGAAAGCATTCCGCGCGTGCGCCCGCGCGCAAAGTATTAACAACGGGTTGATATAATAGTATCGCATCGGGGCTATATTTCTGAATAATATACCGAAAGAGGCAAGTATATACCGTACTACTACCAATACCACTACCACTACTACTACGTACCCAGGCGCGAAAAAGAGGAAAGAAAAAAAAGAGAAAAGAGAAAGAGAAGAAATCGTGAGATTATCCCGCAGCGAGCGACTCCGATTTGTCTTTCCCCCCTCCCCTTTTTCTGCCTTTTCTAACCGAAATGTACCAAATCGCCTTTCCAGGCTATCTCTGTTTCTCTCTCTACTTCTAATCTATGTGCAGGAACAAGGTAGCTTTTTTTTTGTGGGTGTGTTTTGTGTGGTGTTGTTGTGAAACAGACCGCCTCTCACGCTCTCCTCAGCCCGTTGAGGGTCTGGGTTATCTAGTAGAAACTGCTTTGTGGGGGAAAAAAAAGGAACAACATATGCTGTTGGAGGTAATATGTACGACTGGAAAAGACAGGATTCCATCCATGTGTGTGCGAGCCGCCCGTATGAAACAGAAGAAAAAAAGAAGACAGCAGAAAGCAGAGAAAATCAGAAAATCCCGAACAAATAATAGCAAAAGATCAAATATCCCCCATATACCCCCCATACAAACGCCTAAGCCGAAGAACCCGGTAGTATCATATCTCTGCCACCCAGAACACACGCACAAATGCCAGAAAAAATAACTCTTCCCTCTCCAGCCAGATGAAAAAAAAAAAAACAAGATTTTCGCAAATCCTCGCCATTATCCGTTGATGATGATGATGATGATGAGGGGGGGCCCATGACCAGATGAAATCTCTCTCTCTCTCTCTCAAACCAAGCAAACAAGCGAGCAGGAAAATAGGGGGAAGAGGACAGGAGGAAAATAAGAGTGAGAAAACTAGATTCCCGGAGGGGTATACGATGATGGGGTTTAAAAGACAAAGATGTTTAGATATGATCTCATAAAGCGCGTGGTATCATGATTTGGAGAAATTTGACGATGATGGTGATGATGATGATGATGATGCTGCAGCGCGGCGCGGGGGAACGCAGAGAGAGACAACAATGAGGAAATTCAAAGGCGCCGATTTCAGAACGCTGGGATTCGGGGAATTCGCAAATTCGCACAGCAGCAAACTTATGGTGAGTAAGTAAGGTGAGTGTGAGTGTCGTGTGTTGTGTCTGTGTCTGTATCGTCTATGCAGCATCCCACAGGCCCGAGGCGACGGGATCCGGCGAGTGCGTGATGCCGTCGGTGAAATTGCTCATGCCCCAGTAGGACGAGTCGTCGTCGACCAGAGGGAACACGGAGCTGCTGCTGGCGTCGTCGAAGGACGACTGCGTCGACAGCAGCTTGCTCGCCGCCGCCGTCCCCTTGAACTGGTCGAAGTCCAGCTGGCTCAGGTCGCTGCTCCCGGCCCCCGTCAGCACGCTCTGCGACATCCCCAGATAGCTGCCGCGCCCGAACCCGTCGAAGCCCGGCTCGTTGAACGTCGACGCGAAGTCCTCCGTCTCCGACACGTCGCCCGAATTCGAGGTTAGTGTCGGTTCGGTGGACCCACCGAAGTCGAGGCCTAGGTAGGATTGCGTCTGGTCGAAGGACGAGGGCGTTAGGTTGGATTCGCCTTTCAGCTCGAGCCCGTCGTACTGCGCCCAGTCGACGGATGCGGCGCTTAGCCCCGCGCTGAACATGGGCGGCTCGTAGTCGGACACGCCGGAAAACAGGTCGAACGACGAGGAGTAGTCGGGATAGCGGATGCTGGAGAGGTCGAGGGGTGGCAGTTGGCCGTTCAGGTGCGCGAACGAGGACCCGCCGCCACTGATGGAAGGCGAGGCCTGCGCGGACTTCGCCATTCGCGAGTCGCGGTCGGGAGACGAAGATCCGGTCGTCCGGGAGCGGTCGGCGGCGGACTTCGTGCCGAGGCTGCTGGCGCTGCCGGTCCGGTGCATCGTAGACGAGGTAGAGGAGGAGGAGCCGCGGTTGTGGTGGATAGTGTAGGGGCCGCTCTTCTGGGAGGCGGCCTTGGTGTGTCGCTGGGGCGGCTTGTGGTGGCCGTTCTCGTCGAAGCTCAGGACGGGCTCGGAGTGGGCGGTGTTTGTGCGGCGCCGGCGGGGGGCGGCCTTGGGCTTGCTGGACTGGCTATTTTGGCTCTGGCTCTCGGCGTCGGAATCCGACTCTGGCACCGTGTCGAGCGACGGCTCTTTCTTGTGCGAGCATGTGCATCGTCCTCCGTGGTTGCAACAGCAGCTGTCTGGACGGCGGCGAAAAAAGACTTTAAGTCAGACCATAGGTGCTCTCTCTCACAGAATACGTAGTAGTAGTAGGTGGTGGTGATAGTATGTAAAGTGGTGACAGTAGTAGTAATAATGGTGGTGGTGGTGATGATGGTGGTGATACTCTTGAAAGCGCTCTTGCAAATGGGAATGCCGCTCACCCTTGTGTCCTTCAACTGTCTGCTTCAGATGGGCGCATTTGTGCGTCTTCTCGCCGCAGTCGCATTTGACGTGGGAGGATCGCGACTTGCGCATCGCGCGGCAATGCTGGCATTGCGATACGGGCCGGCCTTTTTTGTTGATATGTTGTAAGGGTCGGTCTAGAGATTTGCGCAGAAGCGTGTAAGTCAACTGGTCTCCCTCTGTTTGAATTACACGCGAATTGATAAGTAGCATGGGGATGGTGCTAGGTAGTTTTTGGAGTAACATATGAAAATCTCCAATCTTCACAAGCTCGTCTCCAAGCTGAAATTCAGGCTTGTCTCTCCAATTGTTTCTTCTTCTCTCCAATGCTGTTTTCTGCTGCTGCTGTATGTCTCTTCTGCCCCCTATCCCCCTGGAGGGCTAACAGTGAATTCCGGGTGCCCCGCGGTGGTAGTGGTAATGACGCTGGCTCGGCAGCAAGGGAAAAGCAAAAGGGAAAACCGTCAATGCGGCACAATTGAACTTACCGGCATGCTGGCAATTGCTAACCCTATGACCCCTTACACAAGCTTCGCAAGCCCATTTCTCTCCGTCAATTAACATTTTGGCTGGGGGGGTTCTGATTCAACGCAGTTGAACGAGTGGGAGAGAGGATATGTCGGAAGTGCTCGGTATGCAACGATTGACCATTCAATTAAACGCGCGAGAGAGAGTTCGGGCGAGTTTCAAAGGAGCGGTTGGTTGCTTCAGTGAACTTCGAGGCTGCGCTGGAACGTGGGCGTCAAGGGGCAAACAAAGGCCCGAGTAACGAGATGGTAGCTAATAAGCTTAGTAGGTTTGCGGTAGGTTGCGTTGCAGCGGACCAGGGAGATGCTGCTGCGACGGGGAACTGGGTACGTCAGGGTAAAGGTACGTAACAAAATCCTTATGCACGCATCTCCAAGGGTATATATGTAGGTAAAAAGTGCTAAGTAGTAAGTAGCAAGTAGCAGTTATGTAGCAGTATGTCGTATGTAAGGTAATGTCAGGTATTGTAGGGTAGGCGAAAGTAGGCAGGCCGGGAACAAGCAAGTGGTAGCAGCTTAGGTGATGGCCGAGGACGTAGGGAATAGATTATTCGAACTATGACCGAAGCTGGACCGGAGACCGCTTTCGCGATGTGGAATAAAAAAGAACAAGAAGAAAGAAGCTCTTGTCTAAGAAAAGACGAGTATGATTGAACTGAGTGGAGATTTTCGCTTGGAAAATTCTTTTTTTAGTTGAGGCGACTGTGGTTTGAGAAACTCTCTTGTCTCTTTTTTACTAAACCCCGTCGAGGAGCCGCAAAAATAAGAGACCTGTGAATTGAGTTTCAATGGGATGTATTATTTTTTTTTTCTGCGCGCGCGATGATCATCCGTCGGCACCAACACCAAGGGCTGGCTAGATCGCACAGTGCAGCGCGATACCTCTCGGCGGTGCTATGCGGCTAATAGAGTCTGACCGGGAAAAGGCCCTGCCCTTCGATGGGGACTATCGGAGATGGATGACTGAGTTAGGTGTAAGTCGGTTTCTTGACAGAAAACTGCCAGGCGCAAAGTTACCTACTTGTCAGTAGTAGTCGACGTTAGACACAGACCGGTCTCAGGTCTAAGTTGAAGCTCGACTTCGTAGCTAACATGCAAGTATACTGTATACTTATGGCTGAGTTCCGGATAGCAGTAGGGGTTTGATGGAGGAAGCAGACGAGACGGACGGAAGCATTCGGCACGGGAAGGGGGAACGTGGGAGGTTTAAAGAGTTGAGATCCTAGGATGAGAGTTGGATGTAGGTGGGCTGGCTTATCATTMCCTGGTGGGATGAGAGAGAGAGCCCTTCGCGAGTTTGAAAGTAGAAGCCCAAAGCGAAGAAATGTACTTAGTCCTTCTACAGCAAACCTAGCCGGGAATATACTTGTTGATGGATGTCATCACGGGCTAATGGCGCCCCAGCATGGCTAACAATGACGGAGCTTGTGGATTGGCTGGGGGKGTGCTAACCTACCCGCTTGCTTTGGCCTGGAATAGGCCTCTGCGAATCCAGATGATGAAGCACGGTAATACTCAAGTAGGCAAAGTACGAGGGAAAAAAAATAAAAAAGGTGGGCACGCAAACGAAACTTCTTGATTACTGCGTAGTGTGAACTGAGCCTATGTACAGCATATCCGCGGTTGCGGCTTGCTAGCTCTCATAGGGTACAATAGATCCCAAGGTCCAAGGTCCAAGGTTTCCCCCCCAAGACATACCAAGAAATCTCTGGGCATTACATCGGTGTTGGGAGGACCTTTTCAACCCACGCCGAGCCAGCCAACCGCGAGCTGCGCTTCTCAGCCTACCTTGTCTACCCCTACTTTCTTAGCTTCGATTTGTGAAGGATAGGGTAGGGGAACAGACTGGGGGGGCAAGCTAGCACGCTCCAAGGTCCGCCAAGGGCGGGATCACCTACAGGTCGTCGGACAGGGGTTCCATGCCGCGATGGAATACTATGTAGAAAACGTTCCGTTGCAGACGCACGGAGTGAGATGAGCTAGTGCAGGCCACAGGCAATAATAATAATAATGCTTTGTGGCCCTATTATGCAAGCCTGTTCATTATTTTCACTAATAAGCTAAGGTAAAAGGGTTGCTTTCGTCGAATGGCTAGCTGGGCTGCTAACCTCTGCGGCTGGCTTTGCCTATGTCGGAATGAATAGCCTTTACGGTTCCCAGACGGTTTGTTCGGTTTATTTCGATTTGGAAACAAGCTAAAATATTCCCGAGTTTCTTGTCTCTCGTCMCCCTGCCAGTAGACTTAGTCGGGCCAGTAGTGCTGGTCTATCACCTCTACCGAGCTCGGTTTCGATTTCTGACGAACCGTAAGGAGCCTGGAAGGGTATTCCCTACTACGCATCTCACCTATGCATATTATTTTAGGATCTGATTCACAGCTGCGCATCTCTTTTCTTGGCACATGAGCCTGCCCATATGCGGGTTGAACTGTGGTGTAAGTCGGTCACTGTCTTCGGGAATCGCGGGACATTCCGAAAGCCTCTTTAACTAAACTCATGTACTTTAACGTCAGGTAGTACGTACAAATTACTCCCCGTCGGCGGTATAATGGGAGTTTGACTACCGCCGTAGAACCTTTAGGACCCTTACAACAGATGCCCAAGTGTTCGCTCTTGGCCCTTGGCAAATGGTATTGAAGTTGTTTCTAATAAGTCGATCTCTGTGTTTGTGTATGCGTATGTGTCTACAAATCTTCTTGGCAAAAGGGCTATACATAGGCAATAAATCCTCACCTCCGTCGATCATAGGCGCGGCATGATTGAGGTTAGGTTGCTGCCCGTTGTACCTGGTGCGGCGAAACTCCTAGCAACGTCAGTTGGGCGACGTATACGACAGGCATCCTGAAGGAACGGTGAAGCATACCCTTCTGCCGACGGGAATCTCGACAGCCTCATACCAAGAACAATTCGCAAGCCCTCATGGGCTTTGGTGCTCGGCTGTAGCATAATCTCCAGGTCGGCTCGCAGAAGGAATACATATCTGAGTGAGAAGCTTGGCTGCCAAGTGTTTCGTGTCAGTTAATATTGCATGTTCGTCGAGGACTTGCAGACCCGGAAGCGCGGCGATACGACAACAGTGAAGTTCAATTCGCTGACCAACGTGGGCGAGGCGCATGGTAAAATTGAAGGCCAAGACAGAAACTTATTCAGATCACTTTCAAACGGAGAATGGTAATAATAAGATTTTTATCTTTTTGGTAACTCCGGACACGACAGGTGCAGTGCCATGACTCTTGGATCTTGTATCCCCCGGCTCTGAAAGGAGATGGATGGGTGAGCGACAGAAGAAGGGCCGTCCCGTCTTTAGTCTAAACATAACTACCTAACTAACCTATCTCATTATCGTTCGATGAGGTGCTCCTCGATGGTTAGAAGCATACTAATTAGAAGGGTTTCGAGCCCGAATAGGCTATAAGCAGCCAGCCTTCTCAGACATCTCATAGTAAAAGGACTTAGGCATGTGTCTCAACTGTTGATGATGGCAGGCCAAATGGTCCGGACGATCGTCATCGGTCATGGCTGAAAAGTCCGGACAACTAGACGAGTTATTGAAGTTCATATCAGGTTATAGTGCAAGGTGAAACTACCAAGACTTTTTTTTTTCTCCTTACTGCCCACTACCTACTAGGAACACATAGAGGTCCGGATCGAGATGAGAATCGAAAGTAGATGCCCATGAAGGAAAAGTGAAGCTTGTTCCAGCTCTCAACAATTGGACACCGTTTCAGAAGGACCCGGGAAGGATTTAATTACTGTAGTTACTTGATACAGTAACGCAGACTGAAGTCTGACCTTTTCCCCTTACCGACTCGGATTAAGCGGACACCCCCGTAGTCCCGTAGCTAGTAGCGCACTTCCATCTTACAGGGTGCAGAATACGGAAGAGGAGCACTTGTCGCACACACCGTAATACTGACATCAACACCAATTTCTAGTCGGCCGCTGTAGGCGCCATTCATTGCAACGGGACCACGAAGGGGGACCACGGAATGTACGAAATACATACCTACCTAGATACACATAGATCCATGATGGGAATTACCTGAATACCTTATGTAAGGCTATTGCAGGTGGCCCAGGTGGGATTTCCATGAATCATAAGAGAGGTACATGCCTCCTAGCCATGCAGTATTCGGACTCGGAGGCTGACCCAAATGTCGGTATGGGATTTCAAAAGATGAACACAGCTTACTACATAGAGGTCTAATAAATGGTGAATTTGCAGCTCTAGCTAACTAACATACATGGATGGATAACATACATTACATGATAATACACATGATACATGCCCACATCTAACTTACCTACATCATATACATCCTACATAAGGTACCTAGTTACATGGCAATTGTACAAATTGTCCCAAGATAGACCACGGACTGGCGCGCTCACTCATCATGCCCAGCCCTATTCTAATTTAGACAATTAAAAAAATAGAATATCGAGACTGGTGGCCGGGCCGATACACGATTGAATTATTTTGGGTTATTTGCTACTTGCGACCGTACCTTCCCCGATTGAGCACAAGTCTAGCACAAGTCCAGCACCAGTAGAGCGCCAGGAAAGCGCCAGTGAAGCCGTGCTCGGGGCCCCAGTTTCCCTGAATTTTTATTTTCTATTTCAATTATAATCGTAATTATTTTTTTTTTTAATTCCACCTATGTAACAACAATTTCTATTCCTTCTCTTCTCTCTTCTTCCATTCTCCTCCCGCTTGACCAGAATTCGCACCAGTTCCCACGAATTCCACCTGCATTTTTCTCTGCACCGAATCCACCCCCATTCCAAGATTTCGCGTCACGATGCCGTGAAAATTTTCTCCTCTCTTCCCCCCAGCCCGCCGAGGAATCTCCCGTCTCCCACACCTACTCGAGTTTTCATCTGCCCAATTCTATTACTCACCCTTCCGTGGGTGCCTTACCACCATACAGCATAGAAACCTGTCGCCAACCCACCCGACTTGCTCCGGCCCTTCCATCGAATCTTCTTTTAGTTAACAATAGCAACAGCGTCAATCGCCGTGCTACGCTACAACCGAGCACCGTCAACCAGCCTACCGGGTTTCTCAATCGTGTCGCTTGCCACCGTATTCCTTCCATCCTGCAGCTGTCACTCGCATGCTCTGTGCCGAAAGGAACTGGGATTGCAACGTCCGAACTATCCATCCATCCCGCGCGCCTATCCGTTCTAACAATCTAGCAATACCTGGTCCATCTGGTGGCGCGCTGGCTTCCGTCACCCTAGCGACCGCCTTTTTCTCACCCCTTCAGCCTTGTCTACATGATACGTAGCTGTTTGTCACACTGCAGTAGTTCATCTAGAATCAAGATGTGCCACTAACTTGCCCACGGGGTAGCCCTTCTTACCCTATGACGGCACTACGCTGTGCCCCATTGGTAGCAAGCAGGCATGCTGAAAAAACATCCATATTGCCAATCAGTGCACTGGCTGGACCTTCGGTGGCAAACAGTTCAGCTGGTTCCTAGTTTGACCGCTCCAAGCCCGCATCTGGGTTTGTCTAACTTGCGAATCGACCCGACCAACCTAGATCTCCTACCTAGTAGTTGAAAGGGTCATTTTCATTTCTAAAGCCAGCCCCCTTTCGTCGCGTCTTTCCATACCTACCTAGCTGTTGGAATATGTGACTGTGCGAGCATATTGCAATGTCAACTTGCCATTCGGTTTTGGCCCGGCATGGCGGATTTCCCCAGAAACCCAACACAGCTCACTCGGTGCCCGCCATAATTGAGGCATCACAAGACCGTCTATTTGGTCTTAGTGGCTGCTACCTACAGCCAGGTTTGGCAGTGAGCGACGCCCTGGACCCCTGGATCTGACCTGGCCTCCCCCAATGAATCACCCAACGTCCGTACTAAAAACGGGTGTCACCCTCACAGTTACTGTTCCTGTGTCGAAACACATCAGCAACCGACACCTACGAAACGCGCACACCTGGTTTGCCAGCCGCGTAACTCACAGGAATCCTTGTGAGCGTGGGTGGCAGAAAAAAAGCAAAATAACGCTCCATCAGCGGTCCATCTTCCATCATCCTGCTGGGTTACGAGTGACACCATATCGCTCATGAAACCAAACCCATAAGTAGTATATGGTGCGTTATCAGGCCCTTCGACCGGAAGGCTTGATTGAGCAAGTTGAACCGCGAATGCGACAAGGCCATTCCCTATTTTGTGTGTGCGCTGAACCCCACGTTGTTGTTGGCGTGTCACACATCATCCCAGTCTGGTCTTAGAGGGGGGGATGACACGAGAGCGCCTTTGGTACGAGTGTGTCTCGCGCTTCGCCAGAATTAGGAACAAGCAGATCTTTGCGGCTAAAATGACGAATGCCTGGGCTGACGCTTCGGAATTTCAGCAATTGTCATCGTCCAATGACCTGTGGCACACACGAGGGCCGAGGTGGAAGCACCCGAGGCCTTGGGTTTCTAGTTACCCGAGTCGCCTTCGTCCGGGTGCTTCCACGAAAACTTCTAGAAGATCGCCTTGTTTGGTCTCTTCCGGACAGTGCCCTCGGCATGGATTGTGCTATTCTCGCACTGTCCTTGTAATAAAATCTCCAACCGTTCATGCAGCCTTCGCAGCGGAAGCGACAGCACTTCCAGCAACGCCCAGCACTCCTTGTCCCATGCCACTGTTGTCTCCCACGGCAGCCCACCAGATCTGGCAATTTACGGGTACACTCTGGGTTTCGAGCTAGTCTCATCATAGCTCGCAACGCTGCTCATATCGCGAGTTGTTGTTGATACTTGGCGTGCCTCGGCTGCTTGTTAATGACATTCGCCTGCACATGCCCGGAGCAGCAATTGCTTTTTCTTGCGCTTTGCAGCGAATAGCAAAAACGATATGTGAGCGGACTGTAAAGCCTTGCATATCTATAACAGCTCCTATGCAGACAATGTGCAGGGCAGCTTACATGGATTCCCCAACCATGATTGGAGAGGAATAAGCATCAGGCCAGAAATTGGCGACTTCTCCCACGCCGTCCTGTCACTGCGCAGCCGGCACTGGCTAGTCGAGCCCCCCACACCTACACTGCAGCCTTTTACACGCTGGAATCTCTCATCATCAGAGACACAGAGACATATCAGCCCCAGACTCCTTCGTCCCAGCTTCCATCTCTTTTCCAGTCCCATTGGTGCAGAGCCCACCACCACACTACCACCCAATATCAATGTAACTCATAAAATACCCTTTAAGTTGCAGTCCTATTCCTTCCCCGCTTTCGATGGCATTGCTTGCAAAGCTTGATTTCTGCCGATGTGAGCCATCATTGCCCAAGAGACTGGTCCTGGACTCGATCCGGTGTCTCTGACTGGCTCCCAGCACCAAGTGGGCTCGCGGAATGCCACGGCTCGCAACTTTGGGATGATGAGGATTCTGCAACCTACTTACACCATACTGCTACGGAGCTTCGGAGTTCGTTCAACCTCGAGTCGTTCATGTAGGTTTCCTTCATTTCCTTTCCCTAGCAAGCTACCTTGTTGGTTGGCTGTCAGAACCCTCGGTTCAAAACACCCCGGCGCGGCCACACTGTACCTAGTGCCTGCCGCGTTGCTATGCGACGGGAGCTTTTCTCCTATCCTTGACAACTTTGAACTCTCATCTCTCGAACGCTTAGGTGGTACCAGGCGCATGTTATTCAGAGATAGAGAGATATGGTAAGTCGTCAGTACTGTCGCTGATTCTCTATTTCCTTTTACTTTTGTCTTCGTGACAAACCATACCTGCCAGCTATACGTTTTATACGTAAATCGGCATTCGCAGTCACCTCTTAATGACGCGAGTGTTTTCGCTCCTGGCAGAGATCAATGAACCCGTTGCTGGGCGCCCGGATTCGAGAGATCGTTTTGCATTTCTTTGAGAATCCGGGAATCAGTAGAGGTCACATCTCATCAGTCATCACACAATTCATTATTCAGTTTCCATTCCGTTTCGCTTCTGTTTAGCAAGGTCTAAGCTAGTCGCGGATCGTGTCAGATTGGGCTGCCATCTCAACTCGTCGCAGACACTGCAGTGGTAGCCAGGCACCAATGAGCGGGCCGTTTCTATTAAGCTGACATATAAGTAAAGGTAAATATATATCCTTGCCATATAATCGCCACCAACCCCGGTGGATGTGTATGGTTTTGACACGGTTTGGAAGGGCTAGCCTAGAACCTGGAGTGGCTTTCTCGGTTAATTTCCAAAATAGACATTCCTTCGAGTCTTTCCTCGTTTCTTATCACACCTTGCTTGCAGACTGCGCACGGGAATAAACCCGAGAAGCTGGAGGACGGGCTCTTCCCGACGCTACGGAGCGTCCTTCATGCAATGTCACGGACTCGTTCACACCATTTTAGACTAATTACATGGATCTTGGCCACTCGAAGACCGTTTCATCAATTCCGCTGCTGGTACTAAGTCCCGCGAGAGCGTCCCCTAGATCGCTCAGCGGAGATCTCTCCTTGGCAAAAAACGGAATGTGATTCCATTTGTTCCTGTTACTTGGACCTGGTAATTTAGCTCTTACGAGACCCGAATTAGCGAGGCATTGGATGGGACAGAGTAGCAAAGTACATTAATTCAAATCATGGGACCACAGTTCAGTATTTGGTGATGAGATGAGTGAATACAAGGGTTGTCGTATAGTCGATGCACACACACACACACAAACTTGATCTCTAGGGTGTAGAGAGAGAATTGCGCGGATAAGGATAACCGGCTAAAGCTCGAGGGCACTAAGGCACTCGGGGAAACGCGGCCCCCAGATTTGATTATCAAACGAAGGCGAATCGAAGTGTACGCGGCTATCAACCAATATGCTATCGTCACTCCTTTCGAAGCTGACGTTTCCCTTTGGGGGATCCTCTCTCAACAGAAACCCCCAATTCTCACAAGCCAAATAGCAGAAGCAGGTCGATAAGGAGATATCTTGGCATTGTTATATGGAACTTGAACTATTAATCGCCGAACACTTTTCCTGGACTAAGCCGAACGGACGCGGGCCTTGCCTTCCCGTAACCTTAGGGTCATGTCAAGTGATCTCATCCATGGGGCATACGAAGTAGCATCAAGACGCGAGATAGACGCGGGAACACAACGTCGAGCTTACTTACATGGCTAAGCTTTGATGGCTTGGGTGCAGCCAAGGCCTTCCCGGAAGACGTACGTTTCAAATTACGTACATGTATTTTGCACATTCGAGTTCCTCTTACCCTACGTGTAAGTGTACAAGCATTGATTGAGAGCTCCCTGATGGGCTCCCTTCCTCCCCCCTTCACCCCCCGCGGCTGCCCTCCATCAGCACCTGGTCAGAGGCTGGGGTAAGTTTCATGACACGGGATAGGCTGAGCCGTTCAATGATTATCTGCGGGGTTAGCAGCTCGTGTGTGCGAGCTCGCTCGCTCGCCAGTCCGGGCTCCAGGCTGCTCACACCATTCGCCACGAAGGTTGCCGGCCGGCGCTGGCGGCGATGTCCCCAGACGCCGGCTAGCGGAGGGKGATCACCGTCGCTATCCCCGCAGCTATTGGACAATCCAAGAGAGCGAGAATGGGACGCGGTATCCATCGCGTGGGGACTGTGACTGCGCTCATAAAAAGGGTTCTTCTGATCCAAGGTATCAAACCGTGATCGTCACTGACGAAGAACTAGCCCAGCGAACTAGCCCTCGAGATGGCAAGATTTGCCTGTTCGAGACAAGCCCGCGCGAACTTTAGGGTTGGGTGCAGACTACCATACACCCTCCAACCAGCTTAAGGCGCACACTAATGCGGCTGTCAAAGATGTGATCTAGCCAAGAGCTGCAAGCGATATTGGCTGCCGTACCAAAACATGTGGCCCGGGGKTTATGCCTTACGCGACGAAACCTTGTTCGGCTCTTCGAGAGTCATTCTCACCAACTGCCCCTTGCCACCAATTCAATGCCCATCACGAAGGCATTGAACCGGCTAGACATAGCCAGATTAGGAATGAGTAGCCCTTAGCTTAGTCTCCGCCCAAAGCACGGGACGGCGTGGACGTCGTGTCTAGCTCGCCTCCGTATGAGAACTCTTTCTTTTCCTCCCAAGCCCCCGCGTCGCTGGCGGAGCCCAGGCCTCTCCCCATGATACGATATTGCCATAGTGGAATGAGTTGTGCGTCTTGGTCTGCAAGCCTGGAAGCGTCTCTGGGGGGCGCCCCTGAACGTGCTCGGAAGACCCTTCGAGGGACAGTGTAACAATAGTACCGGAAGTAACGGACGTCCTGCAAGCCCCTCCCCTGCAACCAACTCTATCCCTTTCCCCTCTCTTTGTGCTCCCCATGCTGACGTGAGTTGGTGGAAGAAAGCATTAGGACCGAAACATGTTGTCATGCTGTCTGACAGCCCGCACTTCCTCGCCAACAGTCTTACGGGTTTCGCCTCACGCATCATCGTCGTCAGACGAACAAAGTTCCTCTTGGGAATTGGGGAAAAGGGGGAAGGGGAAGAAGGTAAGGGGTGAGTGAGGCGGACATGGCAAGCATACACCGGGCCGAGGGAAGGCTGGCGTGGATCCCCAATTGCCTATTGCCTATTGACCCTAATACGGTCGACCCCACGAACGACCCCATCAAGATCGAATCGTGATCCATCTTTGTTGAGATGAGACACGCGCCAATACGTGTACAGCATACGCTATTGCCTCGCCCTAGTGATCACGCGTTCTACCTAGACTCATCCGGGGACCGCCTCTTCTCAACGGGCGCCGGTGTTGGCCGGACGCCGTGGCGTTTTTTCGTCCTTGTCCTTCTCCATGGAGTAAAGAGATACCGCCCACCCATCTGCCTCGAACGAGGCTGGCCAAGCTTTTCTTAGCTACCCAAAGTTACACGGCCGCGTTTGACAAGATTAGCGGCGCATAATCTCACGATAGATACATTACCAAGCACCTGGATTACGGTCAGGTAGGACGGCAGTCGGACGAAACGGATAGAGCGGGTAGGCCGCCACAAAAGCACCATGAAGGGCAGCTCGATCGGAAACGGTCCCGACGGTTCTAGAATGGTGCTGTGTCTCGGATTTACTTCCTCGCCAAGGAGCCGTATATACGACAACAGCGGTACGGAGATCGATGCTGCATACATGTAGGTATGCTCTGACCGACTTATCATTATGATATTGGCCTTCTCCAGCATCGCATGGATAGTATGCGTATGTGTGTGTATGCGTACAGGTTCGGCATATATCCATCAGGCGGGAGGCGAGGTCTCATTCCGGAGCAGCCTGAAACGTTGAAGTTTTGGTTCCGAGAAGCACGGGCAGAACCTTACCATGCTGCCACGCAGACGCAGGTGAAGAGTCATCTCGTGTAAGACATCCAAGCCTCTTGAAAGCTTGGCTCCATAAATACCTTTCGATTATTCATCGCGAATCTCGCATGCCTGGGCGATTGGCGTATCTTTGTCGTCTTGTCGACTTGAGGGACTTTGAGATGTATGTTTGACTTTTAAGAGATATAGCCAAGCTTTCCCTGTTTCAATTGGGGCGCTCGTCTCAAGCTTCTTCTCCCCGTCTCTTCCCATCTCTTCGCAGAAGCTTGTTGATGTTTTTGTTAAAAGCTTAATGTGTCGTCCCACTAGCATTACGTGTAGTAAGTGCAGGTGACCTTCTAGACGTAAAGGAAGTCACGATGTAAAGTTCGCATATGCATACCTCAATACAACCTCGGTAATTTAATGCGGTCCAAGCTCCTCACTGGTTAAACTCAACTTAATTAGGAGGTACCAATCCCCCAGTCTAAACTAAGCCTTACAGCGTTTAAGCTTTCCGCTTCTCGCCAGTAAAGAAACGCCCGACTCTCTCCGATTTGTGTCTCATCCTTCAACTTGACACCATCTACAGCACCAGCCAGAGTCCGAAACCCATCCAACCTAGGCTGCTAGGTAGCTCCAAAAGTTCCTAACACTTGCCCAGGCCTCCAATTAGAAAGCCACAAGAAGCCACAATGGCAATGGCTAGCTCTGATAATCCTGCAAAGTGCGTTACTAGTCCTTTTGCTTAGTCCCCGAGGCTTGCGAGAGATGTAGCTGCTAACTCCGACTGGTGGCAGGCCAGTACACATTCTGTTTGTCGGTGCCGGCGCAGTAGGCTGTTTCTACGCGTCCCGACTACACCATGTACGTAGGCTCGCTATGACCGCACGGAACATTCGCTGATCGTCACCGTCGCGGATGAAACATGACAGCCTAAGCGAAACATCTACACCTCCCTAATCGCGCGATCCAACTACCCAGCAATCGCCACCTCAGGCGTCGAGCTACACACTCACTCATTCGGCGATTACACTTTCAAGCCTTATGCCGTGTTCCCCAACATCTCGGCAGCCGTACCGAACGCGTCATCTTCGACCAATCCGAGTCCTTCGCCGCCACCGCCAAGAGATGGTTGGGATTACATTATAGTCACTACTAAGGCCCTTCCCGACCGGACGGACGATGCAGCTACCGTGGCACCGTTGGTGCGGTCGAATTCTTGCATCGTGCTTATACAGAACGGTGTCGGTGTAGAGGAGCCGTACCGTAAGCGCTTCCCACACAACCCCATAGTGAGCGCCGTCACAGTCGTCAGCGCAGAGCAGATTAGGAATGGCGTAATACGGCAGAATCGCTGGACGAGAATCAGCTTGGGACCACATGGCGGTGGGCTCGGCGCACCGTCCACCTCGACTTCTAGCTCGGAGTTTAGCGAAGTGATCAGACGAGGTCATGAGTGCATGGAACGACTTGCGCATTGGTGGACCGAGTACGGTGGGATTCGTGATGTAGAAACGCATACGGAAATCGAGCTGCAGACGATACGATGGCACAAACTATGTATCAATGCGGCTTTCAACCCCACAGCTGTCCTATCTGGAGGGCGAGGCAACGCCGACCAATTGACTGATCCAGAGCTTCGCGAGCATATCATAGGGATTATGAACGAGATCTGGAATGCCGCGCCGAAGGTCCTGGGGAAGCCGTTCCCGGATAGCCTGGCGAAACCCGAGAAGATTATTAAAAGCACCGAGAGGAATCCCGGTGCCAGGCCGAGCATGCTGCTGGATTGGGAGGCGGGCCGGCCGATGGAGCTCGAGGTCATCCTTGGAAACCCAGTCAGGATTGCTAGGAGAGCCGGCGCGGAGATGCCCAAGTTGCAGACCTTATATGCGCTGCTGAGGAGCATGCAGAAGGTGAGGGAGGAGAGAAAGGCTGAAAAAAAGGGCAAGTTATAGAGGGGGTAATCTAAGAGTAATTTACAAGACAGCGAGCGGATATATTCAATACCTGGGCTATATAGGTCCCTAGGCAGTGTTCTTGAATGAGGCCGTTACGACCTCGAATTAGAAATGGCCTCCAGGTAGGGCTCAATACGTATAGATACCCCCTATATGGACCGTAGAAGTCTAGACTAAAATTATTGTAGTTTACATTCACTCGAGGCTCAACAATTTGATCGCCTGATATTCTCAAGTCACGCCACACGTGGAAAAGTGTGTAGTCATGCAGGGGGGCAGCCCCTATTCACATAGATAGTAAGCCTTCTTCTATGTCTAAAAGTTGAACAGCACACAACACAAACTCATCATTCCAAGAGCCAAAAACTCAAGTGAAGCAGTCAATTAATATTAGCAGCGACTTATCTAAGCTTAGAACGGTTCAAAATGTAGTCACGGACCTCGAGCGCGTCCTTGGTCTTGTCGTCATGTTTAAAGGTGCTGTGTTGACGACACCAGTCCGGAGTGGCCAGGATGTGTAGATGCAGATGTCCAACGCTGTTGTCCGGCCACAGGTGAAGACCAAATGTGAAGTCGTCGACTGTGAGTTCATCTATCCTATCTTCCAGTTCGTGGTAGTGCGCCATGGCCGCTGCGTACGCCTCCGGTTCCGGCTGCTTTGCGTGCTGCTTCTTAATCGCGAGCAATTGATGCACCAGGACGGACCGGCGGAAAAAAGGATCTGCCCAATACGATCTAAAGAAGGAGATCATCTCGTCGATGATACCTACATTGTTTGCGTTTAGGGACACGCCGTTGAAGAGCCTCGCTTTGGGGATCGCCAGGATGTGGATCATGGACATGCCTGCTTGCGTAGGGTTGTCTGGGTACTGGGCGGTTTCGAAGGAAGACCGATTGCCAATTATGAGTACGTTGTCGCTCTCAGCGAAGTAGGGATTTTTCCAACCTGTAAAAATGGTGTTTGCCTTGATCCACTTAAAGTGCTCTGCGTAGTTGTGGTTTGGGGTGCCATTCAGGTATGCATTGACGTCTGCAAGTGCCGTCTCGTGACTCCAGAAGTACACATATTGTTTTCTGATCTGGTCAGTCTTCCCCGAAAAGAACCGGTTTACTACTTTCGAGTTTGCCATGGTGACTCGCTGTTGCTCTTGTGGTCTTGCTTCCTTCTGTCCTGCTGCCACTTTCGATGGTTCTTGTCAAGTTTGATTCTATATACATCGTCTCGTTTCTTTCTTCCTAGGACTGTCTCTGAGACGGGTCCATCTTCTTTGTTTCCCCTAGAGAATGAGGGCATTCAAAATAAAACAAAGAGGGTACGTACCTACTTTCTATCACTTGTTAACTCCAAGGCCTCCTTTCTCTCAGAGATGTTTTCTCTTCGTACAGGTCCATGCCAAGTACTCGAGAAACAATAGCGATTCTTCGATACGTAAAAGGAGAAGTGAAGGAATAAGTGGGAAGAAGCATTATCCATTGACCGATGGCCATCACGCATTGTTAAATAGCTTACCAGGGCCAACGGAAACAATAACAAAGGGCCCTGGGGTGGTGGCCGCTAGACTCGAAATGTGACACGATAACCACCAGTGGCAAGTCAAGACTATGACTTACACCTACCAAGTACCTGGGTAGTTATGACACCTTTACTATGACCATTCAAGCTGCCTATTCGAACTCTGCGCTATGCAGCTGGTCCAACTCAGACTCTACTCAGCAGAAAAGATTGTCTACTACTCATAGATGAAGAAGATTATATAGCTTGTCTTGAATCGGATGGAAACGGAAAGCCTTAATCGCTGTCAAAGAATATCATGTTCGTCAGAGTATTCCAGCATCATATTTCCCCAAAGCTAAACGGATACTTGATACAGCAAAGTTAGGGGCTGATTACCACATGTGGATTGAGCCAATTTGACATGGAAAGTCATTATATGAGGTCCGTCTAGTCAGAAAAGCTCGGAAGTGAGATCCACCTCACATCATAGAGTACATGCGCTCAAGCCCCTGACCTTCGAAAGGAGGGAACCTAGGAGCCAGCAATCTTCTATTCATACCATATGCATCTCAGAGAAGCCTTAATCAATATACAATGGTCCCAGTAAGTTTCTACACCTAGGTACACATGTATGTTTAGCGATAGATTAACAGCTGGCTGCCCCTTTTTAACGGATACGTGTACCTGATTAGAGACTAGCTACATGTATCTACATCTAAAGAACTCTACATCTAGTCCACTGGAAAGAGCAGACGGCGGGTCAACTTCGATTTATCATTGCACAGGCCACGTCCAGCAAGGTCACCGCAGGCAGGCACCTCGGACAATCCGTGCGCCTGCCTAACATCACCTGCGCACCTACCTAAAGCATATATACCATAACAACACACACTTTCCCGTCGCCTGGGTTCCGGACAGGCTGTGCCCGGTGCTGGACGCAGCACTGAGTGGCTAAGCTAGTTAGGTCCCAGGTAGTAAAATCCCCACAGGGGGGTTTTCGTAGGCCCTGAGTTCGAGCCCCGCAGGGGCTCCTCGGGCTGAGCTTTTTGTACTTTTTTCTTTCCAGGTCTTCTATTTTCTCTTTTTTAATGTTCATGAATGGTAATAAGGTGTGTCATTCTTGGTATTTATATTAAATATGGATGAAAAACTTTTTTTAATGAGCGATGTTTGAGACTCACCCCAATTCGTGCATGTCATTTCAACCGCGGTTTTTATAAAACTTGTTATATGTAATATAAGCTCATTTAATGATATTATGCCTCCCTATACCAATAGCGCTACACTTCAAGTAGGGAATAAACAGTAATTAAACACACCCAATTAATCTGATATTTATGATACGGATATCTTTATTCTTTAATACCCCGTATATCAGGTACTTAGGTGGTTAGGGCTACTTCCTCTTTCTTATATGGAGCATCCTGTGTCACAAAGTACTGCCTCGATAGGTGGCTATCGTTACAATTCCTAATTGAAGCGCGGTGCCATAGGCATAGAAATAAAGGCTAATAATAAGTCCAAACAGTTCCAGAAATAGTAGACGCAATTCCTTTATAAATTTCAGTTAGCTCTTAAATGTTGCACATTCAGCAGTGTATCTACCACCTAGTTCTAAACGTTCCGTCTAAGGGCTTACTTACGTTGAATATTTATAGAAAATGGATAGCCCTACTATTTACTGTAATACCTAAGACGTAGTTATAGATATACCTGACTGGTATTTCCCTGATATTAAGAGATGGATTATTTGCATCAACGTTGTATGCCAATCCCACCGTAGCAGTAAACTCCCAAGTCAAGTAAAAGTCGTGATTACATGTAGGTGCCGCAGCTAAGCTTTTGCTAAGACCAGCCCCTTGTCTTCCCCACACCATGCTAAAGAGCTCCATGCTACATAGAGCCGCCATGATATCATTTGGGGAAGGGTACAGGGGATTCTCCATCGGTGTATTTTAGTCACGAACGACTTTGAACGACTTTGATTCGTGCTTGTGGACTTCGTGCTACCCTGAAACTAGCAATGAAAGGGGTAAGCCGACCAGCTGAAATCGGAGATAACTTGCAAACGGCAATGCTCGACGGCACGGTCGTCCCGACGGACGCCTTTAAATGATTAGCCAATTCGTGGGGGAGGGGGCTGGAGGATTGCATCCATTGCTACCTACTGGATTTCAATGCTGCCCTCCCAATTTACACATGCTTTCAACACCGAATTCAATCGGTGATAGGTAACGAGATAGATAATGAACGGAGCTGTACACAGTACCACGACCACTATTATATTAGGTACATATAGCTTCTCCGTTCATGACTATCATCTTCTGATGTCAAAGCTCCCAGCTACGTTATTACTACATCACCGGCTTKCTTGGCACGTAACGTAGCGTGCGCCACCGCAGCGTTCAACTCCCGATCGAGCGCATCAAGCTCTCTAACGCCTTGCGATTGCGCCAAAGCTAAATTCATATCGGAGTTTCGGATCTTCATTTCAAATCACTTAATCCTAGAGCATTGCTCGGTTGCAAGATGAGTGTCTCCAAGGATGAAGACCCTAAGCCTACCATGGACCGCCAGGAGGACATGGCTGGCAGCTACGATGAGAAGACCATGGGACTCGAGAATGATGAAGCCCTTTATATCGATCCGGCCGTCGAGAAGCGCGTCCGGAGGAAGATAGACCGTGTCTTGATTCCCTTGGTTATGGGGCTCTGTGAGTACTTCAAGATACATCGCACAACTTTGTGGCTCATCATTGCTTTAGATCTGGTCTCCTTCCTGGACCGTTCAAATATTGGAAATGCCGAAACAGCAGGAATGTACGTGAATCTCGATTTGCGACGAGTTCTTTACCGCTCTTTCCCCTAAGGCTTTGTTTGGGATGCGGGAGGCGTCCTACCAGAAGCCGGGTGGCGCCAGCTGAACCCGCTTTGCTATCTGCAATGATATTACTTGAAAGTATGTAGGCTCTACAGGAATAATGCTGACGGCCATTTCCATCGTGCAGGAGCAGGGATCTTGGATTTGATGACCCCCATTATCAGGTTCGCTCTCAGCCTTCGCTTAGATTGTGTTGCATTATACTGATTCTATGGCGGTGTAGTGGTTATTGACGATTTTCTACATCCCATACAGTGAGTCCCAGAACTAAATTTCGTCCAGCTTGATGATTACTAATCATCTCTTATAGTTGTCTTTGAATGGGCGGCATTGATGTGGAAAGCCGTGCCTCCGTAAGTGCTCTTAGATACATAATGGTAACGAGCTTCTCAACTAACAGGAACTTATAGTCATAGTATGTGATGTGTATTCATATTCGTCGTCTTCATACATTTACTTGACAGCTTGGGAGTGCGCGCCATATTACCCCCTGAACTAGATTTCATGATTTCAATTATTTCCACAATCTTCCTTTTTGTACACTATACTAACCAGGACTGCTGTAGTTTGGGCAACATGTTGTATACTCGTGTGGTAAGCCATCTCATATCAAGTATGCCCGCATAGATAACTCATTAGAATACAGGGGCTTGGCTTCGACTCTGCAAGCCGCGGCCTTCAACTGGTCCGGTTTGATGGCTTGTCGATTCTTCCTTGCAACGGCCGAGGCAGGCTACGGGCCCGGCATTCCGTACCTACTCTCGTTCTTCTACAAACGCCACGAACTTGGTTTTAGGTGTGGCATCTTCTTGTCTGCTGCTCCTCTCGCTACAACCTTCGCAGGAGCTCTGGCCTATGGAATCACCTCAGGTCACCCGGCACACATAGCCAACTGGAGGCTCCTATTTATCGTGGAAGGAGTCCCTTCGGTGTTACTAGCGTTTGTGGCGTATTTCTGTATGCCAGACTCTGCCGACACGGCGAGTTTCTTGACGGAAGAGGAGAGGCGGGTTGCTAAGATCCGAGCTATCCAGCAGACTGGAAGCGAAGGAGCTAAACGTATAGGGCGCCCTAATTTTAAGGATATTTTCATGTCTTTGAAGGATATCAAGACTTGGATTCCGCCTCTGAGTAAGTTACACTTAATTCCAATCCATTGTTCCCTGGTCCTTGACTCAGCATTTCATATTCCCATTGACCTGGATGAGGCTAAATTTCCACTCTACCTTGTGGTTCACTTCTTGCCAACGCAATGGCTAACTCGGGAAATCTGTAGTGTACTTTAGCTGCAATGGTGAGTTTAAAGATTTAAATGTGCTAGTATAAACTAAGCACTTTATCTAACCATCGAAATTAGTTTCCTTCAGCAGCTTACCCGTCTTCCTGCCCACCATCCTCCAGAACATGGGGTTCACGGCTATAAACGCGCAAGGGCTCAGCGCGCCGCCGTACTTTCTCTCGTTCATAGTGTGTATTGTGACGACCTGGATCGCCGACAAGACGCGCCAGCGCGGCCTCATGATCATCGGCTTATCCCTCCTCGCCGGCGTGGGGTACATCCTCCTGCTAGCCTGCAAGAGCGTCGCCGTGCGCTACTTCGGCGTCTTCCTCGCGGCCGCTGGCGTCTTCCCGGCGATTTCAAATATCCTCCCCTGGACAGTTAATAACCAGGGAACTGACTCGAAGAGAGGCGCGGGCATCGCGCTGCTCAACATTATCGGCCAGTGCGGTCCGCTGCTCGGGACTAGGATGTTCCCAGCTGGCGATGCGCCGTACTATATCATGGGCATGGGTGTGTGCGCCGGGTTTATGTTCTTCAATGCGCTGCTGGCTCTGATCTTGCGCACGTACCTAGCCTGGGAGAATAAGAGGTTCGAGGAGAATGATGAGGCGGCGCGGCAGGCGGGKACAGAGCCTAGGATGGGCTCTGTCGGATTGGAGAATGAGGGATACGGATTTAGGAACTTCTTGTAAGGGGGGATATCTCTCGCCGCAAGGATTGCAAAAGCATATATAATTCACGACCATAGATATATCATTGGAAGCTTGTTAGGACATCCTATCATTTAGGAACTCGTGCGGTTTGAAAAAATTGACCAGATTTTCCAGCGCTTGTTCTCCCCCTCAATTGAGTTTGATGCCGGTAGAACTTGAAAAATAACGGGTTTTCAGGAAGTTTAAGGTTGAAATGCGATCCGCGCTCATCAAAGACGCCCCGAAATACTAATGATTAATTGATATGGCGATACACAGCACCCAGCATCCTCCCACCTATACAACAGCAACAGGCACAGCAGCCCGTCCCCCCTTATCCACGCGCCCATACGTCGTCCCATACCGCTCCAGCATATGCCCCTCCGCCGTCAGCACCCTGCCATCGGCGCCCACAGCGGCGGGCTCGCTGCCGTCGAAGGGGGCGAGCTCGACGTCGCAGTTGCCGTCGAAGAAGAACGGCACCGAGTACCGGTCGCGCCCGCTACGGTTCACCACGCGGTGCACCGTGCTCTTGTACGCGTTCTTCGTCCACAGCGACAGCATGTCCCCGATGTTGACCACGTACGCGTCCGGGTCGGGGGCCACGGGAACCCAGGTCTGCGTCGCGTGGTTGAGGACTTCGAGGCCGCCTGAGGAGTCTTGGAGGAGGAGCGTTATGGCGCCTGAGGGGGTGTGAGTTTATGGACTCGTTTTCTTTCTTTGTTGTGCGAATAAGGGGTAGGAGATGAGAAAAGGGGGAGCAGAAGGGAGGGAAGGTAACGGGATAAAGGATGGAATAGGAATAAACCAGCCTTACCGAAATCCGTGTGCGCCCCGGCGCCGAGCTGCCTCTCATCCGTCGAGTCCTGCGGCGGGTAGTGCAGCAGCCGGATGGCGCAGACGGGGTCGCCTGAGATGAAAGGCACGAACACGTCGTTGCCGTACGGAAGTCCGCGTGCGAGGATCTCCATGACTTTGCACGACAGCGCGAAGACGGCGTTGTAGTAAGTCTCCGTGGGGATTTTGAGTGCTTCGTCGGGCAGGCTTGGAGGGAAGATGTTAGGCCCGATTAGATAGGGGTGTGCCTGCGAGCGCGGATCCTCGTACGGGATGTGCTGGCCTACGAAGAAGCCCTGGTTTTTTTCGGTTAACGTCGAAGTGAACCAGTTGCGTGGTTATGGCGCAAGATGTTAAGTTGGGACAGCCCCTAAAGCGGAGAATAATCAAGAAGATGGCCTACCTCCTTGAGATCTGGAAGGGATCCCTCTTGCAAGGCCTATTACATCCAAGTCCGAGAGTTAGTAATCATAATTCATCTTGTTCTACATGATAGCGCTACGGAGAGCCACCTCATCACAATAGGAAACAGGCAAAGAGCGCCCCGATTCTGACTACTAACCTGGGAGCCTATCAGCTCATAGCCCCTATTTTTCAGTACTGGAGGCCGTAGCTTTTTCTTCTCTTCCAGCGGGAGAGTAAAGAAAGTCTCGGCGGCTTTTATCACATTGTCCCGCAGTTCTTTCGATACACCGTGGTTGACAATCTGGAAAACTGAAGTAATTGAAAGTCAGCCACCGATCTTTTATAATGAAGTCAGGGAGAGCTCGGTTGTGCCGACCCAGCTTAGAAACTATAGCTATTAGGATGCATTTAAAAGGGGAACTAATGACTCTAGAACTGTTCTCACTTACAGCCGCTAGAGACACAAGCCTGTCGCACCTCCTCAACGACCCCGGCCGACGCCGCTGAAGACGGGTCCTCGAGGTACGGAGATATGTCAATCGTCGGTATGATGAACCGGGCGGCGGTTTCAGCAGCCATTTGGAGCTAGCTATTTGGAACAGCCTATACTTCTACCTTTTTGTCGTTGAATCTGTATGATCAGGTTTCAATTATGAACCTCATTTGACTCTTATTAGTTTAGACAGTCTTCAGTGGTATTCATTGTCTCTTTCCTGAACAGTGAATTCTCACCCACTCTTGTGATCTTTCGAAAGTGGGTGACGAAAGCTTCCATGCGGGTGTTTATCGGCGGGGGATCTTCACGGAGCACGCCGGCCGCCGGCTCCGAAGCCCCTTGCTATCAGTGTTGCACAAGATATTTCCGTTGTCCGGCAACTGCGTATCAAAAGGTGGTACTGGTTCGGATCCCAGTATCTTATTCAAAGGATCTTATTCAATGTGATGTACAACGTGGGGTTATAGTTGCATTCTGTACCTTAAGGATCCATAGTATTTCACCTACATTATTTTCGCTCACGGGAAGATAATTAGAGCTTCTGTACCAAAAGGTTGGTTGATAGGTAGGTTGTTATCATTATATTACTACTAGTACATAGTCCGGATGCCCCAAAACAGTCCAGGATATTCTTACAAAGATCGAGGCCGGAATGACGCTGCGTGAGCTCCGGCATTATACCACCACTTTAGGTCCCGAGACCATACAATGTATGCTCTATTCGTCTTCCAGCTAGCCACGTAGACGGAGAGTGGGATGCTGCATGTTTCTCGTGTGACGTCGGCCGTAACCATATAATGCTGATGTAATATTCTTACTTTCCTCCGTTTCTATTCTTGCGTCGATTCTTCTTTTTCTTCTTGTTGCCTTTCGGTGTCGATGTTCCGCCGTCTCCTTCTGATTGCCCAGCAGCGCTGGAACCTTGCTCCTCGTCTTCACCCTCAGATAGACTGCTATTCGCCTCGAGAATAAATTTGCGGATCCCACCAGACTCAACAATATTCTCAGTGATACTGCCACTACGTACGTGGCCTCTTCGGCGCCCAACAGCATCGTGACCACTCTCTGCGCTTTCTGTCGTCGATGTTGGGGATGTCTCGCCTTTATCAACAATGCTGAGTTTGGTCTGTGTAGCTCGAGTTGTTTGCTCTGAAGATTCGTCCTCGAAGCTAGTAACAAGCTCGGGTGTCTGGTTGGAATTGCCGGCGGATGCAGGTTCGGTATAACTCTGTTGGAGGGCCTGTATACCGTCCTTGGCGGTAAGTTGCGATCCAAGAAGGCTCGTGCGCTCATCTACAACTGCTACCAGATCATCCGCGATCTCATCGGTCGCGAGAGACTCCGATCGTTGTTGGGCGCTAGACGTTGACGTCGAGGCTGGTTTAATTTTGACAGCTGCAACTCGCGTTGACTTGGGGTTGGATGCGGGATTTGATGGGCCAAGATGCTTAAAATGATCCCTCATCTCTTCAAAGTTGGCCTTGACGGGAATTGTGGCGCGGAAGAGTTGACCATCTTGGCCTCCCGAGCGTCTTCGCATTAACAGCGTCGTCATTTTTGGGCTAGAACTAAGAGCAGATGCCTCGGTCCTACTACTAATTGAGGCAGTCCGTTTAGGCTGAGGTGGTTGCCCGCCCTCCTCTTCTATGTCGATGAGGTTACCATTCCTGGCTTCCAGGTCCTTAGCCATGAGTTCTTTTCTTAAAGCACGGGCTTTAGGCGCAGGATGAGTTCTGCGAATGGCTTTATGAACATCGACGTATACATCCGACTCATCGATAATTTCCCTATTTCGCGATGAGTAACGGACAAAGGATGAAGATAAAGGGGAGATTGCTTACTCTCCAATGAGCTCCTCGATAACATCCTCGAGTGTGACGACACCGAGGGCACCATGATCTTCGCCGGGTGATTCCGAAATAAGCACCATGTGAGATTTGCCTTCCTGGAAAAAGTTGATTATATCGAGACAGCTAGTTTCCGGACGGGTCTCGGGAAGAGCAGCAAGGGCGAAGTCTCTGACGCGTTTACCATCCTCGGGATCGTACGTGATGAGGATCTTGACTAGAAGCATTCCGACGAAATTTGTTGGATTGCCTGTCTGGTGGATAGGAATTCGAGAATAGCCGGCATCGAGGATCCGATCAATAGTCTTCTCATCCAACACCGTATCCTCTGACATGACAAAGACATCCTCCATAGGTGTCATGACCTCCTCTACGGGCTTACGTTTCAGATCCAGGACGGCGCTAATGATGGTCACCTCATCCTGATTTAGACGTTCATCAACTTCACCCAGTGACTTGTGGAGTGTGACCAGAGTCTTTAAACCACTTTTCTTATATACGGTTCCGTGGTCTTCGCCCAATAGCCAATCGAGCAACTTCGCAGTAGGCCATGCGACAGGGGCGAGGAAGTACATCATTAGGAGGACGGGTTTAGACATATATCCACCGATCTGAAGACCGTAGCGGACACATACGGACTGTGGCAAGATCTCGCCGAAAATTACTGTGAGTGAAGCATATTAGCTGGATGGATTACAAAACCTACGATATTACGACTTCGAAGATTTCCTACCTATAAGAACAGTACTTCCAACCACGGCTGCGACGCCGCCGCCAAAGCACCTGTCCAATACAACAGGGAGTGTTTCGTTAACAATGACATTTGACAACAGCAATGTGACTAGCACCCAATGTTTGCCTTTCTTCAGGAGGTCATGAACGCGCTTCGCGTTCTTTCGCTGGGGTTCTTCGGCATCGAGGGATATTACTTGGAGATAGATTTCGTCTTGACCCATGAGAGCTATTGTCAAGCCAGCAAAAGCACCTCCTAAGAGTACGAGAACAATGGACACGACATAGAGTACCCAGAGGGCACCACCCTCGGCTTCTTCGGGAGCATTGTCAAGAGTGCCGTAGAATTGTGTCGGTGCTGCGTATGCCAGACCAAGCGAGAGGAATATGGCTCTAGATAAGCCAAGAACAGCTGAGCGTGCACGAAGGACGCCGTCGTTTCCCATGCTTCCGCAGATTTTCGGCGAAGGAAGTCGTTGAGTTGAGGAGCGCTAGCGTGCAGGAAAGCTTCGAACTCGACTCGGATAAATACTATCGACGGGCAGGTATGTTATACAAGATATTCTGAAAATGTGATGATATCCCCTTTGTGATAGGTAGTTATTTCCGCGGCGTCGAAAGCTACCTCGGCCGAGCAATTGGATTGTGCTACCGATCGAATTTGCTCGCTTTGGGGGTGCTCAATGGAGAAGGGTGAGTGAATATGGTCAAAAGACCACCTCATCCATCGAAAGCTCACAATGGAAAATGGTGGATGGAAGAGAAAAGAATTGGTCGCACAGGCAAAGAGCCGGCGCGTTGTCGGATCTTTGGTGTAAGACGGAGGAAATTAGCTGTGGGCGGCGCCGATGACGAAGGATTGTTCAATTGATGATGAGACCCAGATAAGACAGCCTAAGCTCATGTGGGGAAGGGCAGCCGCTGCTGCCATTGCTGGATGCGGGTGACCAAGCAAGGGTAGGTGGGCTGGAGCTACCCTTGAGGCAGGCAGGACAGAACGCTGCATGGGAACAGTAGGAGGGAAGGAGCTATGTGGCTTGTTTTCGGCAACCCCAAGCCGATCGTGGCTGGAGCTAGGAATAAGAATTGGGAACTGTTTCTTGTTATCATCTTCAACACAACGCTGAACAAATATTTACACGTGTGTATGATGTAGTATTTTCCCTACTCATAGTTCCTACTCATAGGCCTGCCAGAAATGATCTAGTCGTACCATATGGCGTTCATCCCAAACCCCGGTTCCGCAATCCGACATCTTGCGACACGACCTAAGAACTCGTCCTTCCACCGATAGATCTCAATCCAACCGTCTTGATCATCCGTGATCGCCAGCCACTCATCGCTCCAGTCGCATGGTGCCACAGCATTGCTGTGCCCGCCACTTGTCGGTGTAGGGTTTAAGCATATCTGCCTCTCGATCGATCCGCAATCCCGCAGCTTGAATGCCGCAATGTATCCCTGCAGATCGAAGCTGTTGGCCCTACTCGTCGCGAACAGATATTTCCCTGACTGCGTGAGAGCGCAGACGTCGCTGCGGTACATCGTGTCGTGCTTGGGAATTCCCGGCGGGATTAGAGGATATGAATGGTGTGTGTATACGGGCATGTGCGTCGCCGGGTCGATGACGTACTCGAGCAGTCGATTGCCCGCCTCCATGAGAGCGTATAGGTAGTTGCCCGTCGGGTGCATCGCCACCCATCGCGGATGATCCTTCGGATCCGGCGCATCCACGCTCCCTACCAGATCAACCTCCCCCGATGGCGCCTTCTTGTGCACCCATAGCTTGTTGGCTTTCAAGTCAGCCGAGTAGAGGTAGGTTTCCGTCGGATCGAACACCATGCCATGAATGCCAGTATTGGGTTGGTACGGGTAATGTTGTATATCCTTCTCGAGAGCCCCGGTGGACGACACGGAGAAGACCGACCCATGGCCGGCATGCGAGTAGAATGGGTTACAGTAAACCGCGTACGGGGGTTGCTTCGCGGCAAGTAGAAAGATGGCGCGGGTATTGGTCGTGGCCAAGCTTGCTTGAGCTACGTGCCGAACATCAGGGGTCAATTGCCGGGTAGGTTTGCTGACAGATCCATGCGGAACTTACGATCATGGTTCATAGGATGCGACGCTTCGTGGACGATTTCAGTCGGGCTCTTCACTGCGAAGCTCGACCATTTCTTCATGGCAGCGCCGTATATGTTCTTCTTGGCATGCTAAAATAATATTGTAAGCACACGGGAAATTGACCGGTTCTAGCTAGATCTAGACCTAGCCGATTCGACTTACATCGAAAGTCATCCATGAGATGGGCTCATCATGAGGAATTTCGGTTCTCTTCACCAATTCTAGTGTCAATTTCTCATCGTCGAAAGCTACAGTGAAGATAGCTCCTGGCGGAGTCCATGTTCCTATCATCAAGTGATGGACCGGCATCCTGGGTTCTTTTCGCGAAACGAATCGGGAAGCAGTTTTGAACAGCTGTAGCTAATTCATGCAATAGAGCAATAAACTTGAGGCTTCAAGGATGCAGTCTCCGTTGTTTTACCATCCGCTACACGGAGCCGATAACCTCACTCAACAATCGATAGTCGGATCAGCCATCAACCATGATAATGATATTCCCTGCGGGTATGAACAGGGCCAGATTTCACCTAGGCCGCGGCACGTCTTCTCCAACGGTACCTCTTTAGAACCGGCTAGTAAGCTAAGGTTCTTGTCTTATCCCCGCATCCACTTGGCGACAATCTCGCCCCTCTTTCTTTACAATTACCACTCTCGTATGGGCTCTTTCATCATCGCCTA
Source organism: Hypoxylon sp. E7406B (assembly GCA_000931505.1). Lineage (NCBI taxonomy): Eukaryota > Fungi > Ascomycota > Sordariomycetes > Xylariales > Hypoxylaceae > Hypoxylon > Hypoxylon sp. E7406B. The sequence goes on along the minus strand of JYCQ01000114.1, from coordinate 93,625 downwards.
TGGAACCACGATGTGGGGAAGATCCGACATATTTGTGCGCATTTACCACGTTCTCCTTAACGCAATCGGCACCAGCGGCGGTAGATGATCGCGGCACGCGGGTCAATTCGTCGTTAGCTACCGAATGGGTGGCTACATGCTGGATCTCCATTTGCCACGCTGCAGTGCCGGATAAACGCTTCATCGCCAGATTTTCCCCGCCATGTCTCAGCTCTAGCAATTGTACTACATCGAAGTCATACATTATTGGACCCTGAATCCCAGCGGAATCCAATGGGTCCCAATTCGCTGGCCGATAATGGTCATTATTAGTATAGCTTACCGAGCACAAAGTCGAGCAAGTGCTAGTCAGTCATATTCATCAGCCTCCGGCCTCAAAATTACGTAGAGCCTCAGCTTGTGACATCAAACCAAGCCTTTGTATACCCTTTGTAGTAGGAACCCCTAGCAAACCACGTATTATTCCCTGCTCGGGTCGCTGGACACAGTACATCTTAGCCCGAGACATGCGACTCAATTTGGAGCTCTAGAAGCCCGCCATTGAGCGAGCTGCCTTTCTAAGGGCGATTTATCACCCGAGAGACAAGGGGTGTACATATGGCTGCCGTGAGATGAATCCGATCCACATATAGGGCCCTTTCGACCATGGCGGGGKTTTCCTTCATGTTTCCAAGGGACCAACCTATCACAGATGCTCCATTGCTCATACAATGAAGCAAACTAATGGCAAATCTTAAATGAAGACGGTGTCATTCTGGAGCTTGGCTGACTGTACTAGCTCCCTCGGTCCATCCTACTGGGAATATATCTAGGCAATATCCAGACCTCAGTTTCTGTACACGCTCGTTCTTCTATTCATACCTCCTTATATATATAGCTTCATATATACTAGACGTACCGATTTCACCTCTACTGACTTCCCTTGCCTTTTTAATCCTACAGGGTCTACCAACGTAAGAAATGGCCCCCGAAGCTACCGGCGTGTCCAACGCGGCACAAGCTCCCAAACCCCATAGATTTGACCCTACATTCACCCAACATGTTATCGACACCATGGGCCCTAAAACCACCGAGAGGAACCGAGTTGTCCTGGGAGCGCTAATTCGACACATTCACGACTTCGCTCGAGAAGTCGAGCTCACAATTGACGAGTGGATGGCGGGCGTCGCCTTCGTGAACGCTGTTGGCCGCGTCTACTCCGAGTCGGGACAGACAAGAAACGAGGCTCATCGAGTATCAGATATCCTCGGGCTTGAGACACTGGTCGACGAGATAGCACACAAGATCATCTCCGAAACGGACGTCGACCCCACATCCTCAGCAATCCTCGGACCCTTCTGGTCGCCCAACGCGCCATTCAGGGACAATGGCTCGACCATCATCCAGGACCCGGCACCGAATGGGCGCGTAGTGCTCATGCATGGTGTCATCAGCGACTTGGTGACGGGCAAGCCGATCCCAGGCGCGGTATTCGATATCTGGCAGGCCTCCGCCAACGGCAAGTACGATTTCCAGGACCCCCAGAACCAGACGCCGAACAACCTGCGTGGCAAGTTCCGCGCCGACGAGAACGGCAAGTATTGGTTCTACTGCTACTACCCTACTGCCTACTCACTGCCCACCGATGGTCCCTCCTACCAGCTGCTGCAGATGATGGATAGGCACCCCATGCGTCCGGCGCATATCCACATTATGGTGAGTTCTCTTTAGCCGCCAATACCGTGTGGCGGGAAGGTAAAGTTGATGTTCCAACTCGTTACTAATCTCTCCCTCCAGGTCACACACCCAGACTACAAGGGTTGCACCACGCAACTATACCCCAAGGAGGACCCATGGCTTTCCTCTGACACTGTCTTCGCCGTGAAGGACGACTTGGTAGTTGACTTCAAGCCACTGGCCGGTGACGACAAGGCGGAGCTGGAGCTGGACTACAACGTTATTCTGGCACCGAAGGACTATAAGGGGAAGCCCTTTTAAACGTGAGCATCGGTGAAACCTAACCCATTAGGTTGCAGTCTGGACGTTACACAACAGCAGGGGCTGAGGCTTGGTATTGGTGATATATAGTACTAAGGGACTTGGCATACGAATGCGAAGAGTGTGTACGTTGCGGTTACGGGCCACGAACCCGGTTGGAGCCATGTCTCTCCTCAGGAGAGAGTGACCTGATGCCTCCCCTTAAGTTGGAGAGAGATGAGGAATATGATGGCCTTCTAATGATGTTACGCCTGCTCATGTATTGGTGGCAAAGGTATTAACCCACCTACATAATAAGATATCTCACTGCGGTGATCTCAATACATACTTGTATATGTATCAAGCATTAACCTTGTCCCAGGGCGATAGTATATCAATACGCATTAAGCAACTCTACGTTATTAACTGCTACCGAATAATACAACCCGACGTCTGCCCCCTTAACCTCAAGCTCACTGACCCAATATAAGCAGATGATCCGTCACCTTACGAGAACCCAATCTATAAACCACCAAACCCTTCCTTTTCTCACCTAATCAGTCGCGGATTCAACCAGGAAAGGACCGCCAACGGTCATGGCGTCCGCTTCCGTGAGAGAAAAGGGGCATTCCACCCATCTGGGGCCAATCTGCTTTTAGTTGGGGCACTGTGGTGACGCGTTAGTGAGCCGATGCTTCTCAAGTGCGTGGGGGTAGGGGGTCGCAGCATTTAACACGTCACACCAAGTGGAAGGGGTGAAAGGGGTGGAAGGGAGTTGGATGTGAGGTACATACCTGTCCTACGTCTTTCTACTTGTGTGAAGCAGTGTAACCTAGCATGTGGTGGTGGTGACACTTCCATTGGCCGTCCTCACAGGATTCATCCGGCGGGCTGACCGACCGCGCTGGTGTTTCGCTGAGCACGGCACAGTTAATTGCTCCGCCGGTCACTATGCAGGCCTCGCACTCCTGCAGCGGATACCATGATCCGTCCACATCGCACATTTCCTCGACGTTGCCGTTGCACCGGACGTCATTTGTGCTGCAACTCGCTTGGGACCGGGCACTGTGGGGAGCGGCGGGAACACCCATGTGGTTGCAGGTGATTACGCCGTGGCTGTCGCTACATTTGGCGCATACTTCCACCAGGAGCCACCCCGACGCCTTGTCGTATATCTCCTCCGTGTTCCCATTGCATCGTCGGTCTCCCGTATGATGCTTTGTTGGAGCACGGCGATCTATCGGAGTCGGAGCCGAAGCCGGGTCCGGAGAAGGTAGAGCGGCTCCAAGGGCCGAAGCAGTTAAGCCGGCGACAACCAGCAAGAGGCGGGAAAGGGGKGCCATTTTTGGAGTGTTCAGGATTCCGGTAGCTTAAATTTGGAATGCTAGTGAGAATATACCTGAGTATATGGATGAAGTGAGTTTGTCTTATGTCTACCTAATCTACTCCGCCAGCGGAAGGATGAAGGACGAGAGACGTAAAATGGGACATAGAGAGGAAATCAGATAGACACGAGGACGGCTTACTTCTATATTGCTCTCTCGTGCCCACAGAAAGGATACCCCTCTCCCATATTTGAACTCTGGATGTTGCGTATTGACATTGAATGGCGTTGGCATTGGGTGCTTAGACCATGAACGTCGCGCCTGGGCCTTACGCCTTGAATCATCCAAGCAACGATAAACTTCTTTCTTCCCGAGTATTTACCTAATTTATCCCATCTTAAGAAGCCATAAATAGTCCCTAGGAGGCTTTCGGCGTGCACGGTAAGGTTGGAGATAACATCGCTTCATCTATTAAGTCCTGTCAGCGAAAGTAGCCATGGAATAGTAGAGCTATATGGGTCTTTGTTATCATCAACTTAATGCATTATGTATTCTGTGACAACAGTTATAGTAATAACCACATTTATTCTGTTCTATCATGAGACTTTCTACTTACACTATAAGTTGACTAATACTCCATGATTCATCTTCGATCCTTCGACTGCTATCAGCATAGCCAAGGCCAAAGCTTAGCAGACCACTAAATGCGTAAGCAATGCGCATTGTCCCATCTGAACATATTAAACTCAACGCGTCAGGCCGAGACTTCGACAAGGTTTCAATAGCGCGGCGAACGGCTTCCCTCTTCTGGCTCTACCGCGAATTCGTTGTCTACCTCCAACAGCACTCCCACTTGCTGCTCGATGGAATTAATATAGCCATTATCGCCAGCGACCACTCCTATGAGTACCGAGCTCGGGAGATGATATTGGAGATAGTCACCTAAATGCCGCAATCTAAAAATGTGCCACCCTAGTGCCGATATCATAGGAGTTGGTGTCTATAAGGATGTGCTTTCATATCGCCTTTTCCAACTGCCTCTTCGCCGAGGGTCCGTCCGGTCTGATATCTTCTCCACTCAATTACGTTCAACCGTCCGCGTATCGACCGTTAGAGCAATCCGAACAAGCCGGGTAGGCCATAGCTTCAATTGCAGCTCAGAAGTGCAAAGGGGGGAGGTGGCCCGAATCATGGCACAGGGTATCAACGTAAGCGGCCACCTCCATGACCATGGCCAGCCAACGTCAAGCCATCGCCATTGGGCGCGATACCGCTCGCGGTGACCGCTCAATATCACATATACATGTATATCGGGCAGCAATCCTCTTCCCATGGCGATGTGTTGCACAAGAATGGAGAGAGGGCTTCGCGGAATCGTGCTMCCCCGCCCCTTCGTTTCTGTTTCTGTATCCTTCCCAAAACTGCTATCATGAAGTTTCTGTGAGGGATTAGTTGTGGTCATAAAACGGCTTTATCGTAGCACAGATATGACGAATGAACTGCCGGGTTCGGATATGAGTGCGTGTCTGTTGGTCGATGTGTTTTGCGAATATTGGATGAGATCCAGATCGTAGTTTGGGTGTCAGGGCTTACCGCCCGTGTTTTAGTAACCAAGCAATTCCTTAAGATAGAATTTATCCGGTTACACATGGGGACGGCTATCCGTTTCGTTATGCGTGTGGAGGTGTAATATGGTTGTCTCTCGTTCTACAACGTGATAAGCATCTTTCTGATGATTGACCGGTCTCCCTAACGAGGCATATATATCTCTCCGACACAAAGGTTACACCTATGGCTTCGACTCGGCATATCATATGATTCTCAGCAAGCCCTCGATCTTGGCTAATATATGCTTGCTATGGACTAAGGACGATCAGTCCAATCTCAACTTGCTCGTCCAGCACGAGGTTCCCAATATCATTTTACCTACATGATGCTTTACAGGATCAGCGTATCTTGGAGTAGTTGGTGATACCCTCTCACGTGTCGTAAGTCGTTCCATGACAAAAAAAGGAGCAAGACAGGGGATTGGTCCCCGCATCTTCAGCTGTAGGCACCTAATCTGGGGTGACCTGATCTCCAAATTCCCCAAATCTGCTCATCCTCTAGAAGGGTTAGCGCTGTCATTGTCACTGGCTGTCAGCGAGATGTTTTCGTCATAGCACTCTATTTTAGCCCTATCCCATCGACGGTCGAGACCTGACTGGAACGCTGTGCATCGCCGAGCCTCACCATTCGTTTGAAACACACGCCCAGAATACTCCAGCACTCCCCCAGCTGCCTTCAATGACACCACCATTCGATCACGTAGGGCTAGCTGGTTAATTTACTAGCGTTGCAACTGATGTTCGTTTATCTTGGAGCGACAGGGGKGATCGGCGCCAAGTCCCCTGTGGTTGGCCCGTGATCACCTCACTCATGGACCCCCCATCCTACGATCCTTCTCGCTTCTTTCCCTTGACTTTTCTGTTTATAGTCCTCGACGTCGACTCATTATTGTTATTATATCTGCTGCATCTCAAGTTCTTTATTACATAGTATTCAAACTATTTATAGAGATACATTCCCCCGCACACGGATCCTCTGTCTCCCTTAGACGGGGCGTCTGCTTGCGGTGCTGCCTTCGCAGCACGTCATGGCTTCCACAGTTACGGCGGCGACGGCAACGCTCCTGTCGACCGTCACCGTCACCACTTCAAGCGCCCCGGCTGCTTCAACCAGCCCTACGCCTCAAGGAGGTATTTTGGATGGGGTCAAGCCAAATGCCTTTATTTCTTCCAATCCTCTACAGCTCTTCATTATTCAGGTATGATGCTGTTTTTTTCTTGTTCGACTCGGCCGAAAATTGGAGTCATGCTCTCGAGCGCCCATGAGTGCATCACACTCCGTCTCGCTCTGTCTTGATGCTCTAGGCGTAAAGAAGGCCTCCAAGAGAAGCTATTCGCTCACTCTTTCGTCTAGGCCGGTATAATCATCATTCTCTGCCGCCTTCTGCACTATCCGCTGTCGCTCCTCGGCCAGCCGCGCGTCATTGCTGAGGTCATCGGTGGTATCCTGCTGGGTCCCTCCGTCCTGGCGCGCATTCCCGGCTTTTCGCAGGCCATCTTTCCGACTGCGTCAATGCCTGTTCTGAACAATGCCGCCAATCTCGGGCTGATATTGTTCCTTTTCCTCATTGGCCTTGAGGTCGACATTCGCCTTTTTACCACCAACTGGCGCGTGGCTTTGGGTGTGGGCCTGGCGGGCATACTTCTACCTTTTGGCATGGGTTTTGCCATTGCTTTGGGTCTGTATAAAGAATTCCACAATGACGGCAGTACCGTCCAGATCAGCTTCGGCGTCTACGGCCTCTTCATTGGCACCGCCTTGGCCATCACCGCTTTTCCCGTGCTCTGTCGTATATTGTCCGAGCTCAACATGCTTAATTCCCCTGTAGGCGTTACTGTCTTGGCTGCTGGCATTGGTAACGATGTCGTCGGCTGGGTTTTGCTCGCCCTCTGTGTTGCTTTGGTCAATAACGGTTCCGGTTTGACCGCACTTTGGGTTCTTCTAGTCGCCGTCGGCTGGGTCCTGTTCCTAGTCTTCGCGGTCAGGCCGGTATTTCACTGGGCTTTGAGAAAGACGGGCAGCATCCAGAATGGTCCGTCCCAGGCCATGATTGCTGTCACCGTCTTACTAGTCCTCACTTCGGCTTGGTTCACCAGTAAGTAACCTACTTGATTCATTACTAGATCGAGTCGCCCTGACTTCAACAGGCATGATTGGCGTGCACGCTATTTTTGGCGCTTTCTTGGTCGGCTTGATCTGCCCACACGACGGCGGCTTCGCTATCCACGTAACTGAGAAGATTGAAGACCTGGTGTCGGTCCTCCTATTGCCCCTTTACTTTGCCCTCTCTGGTTTGAGCACTAATCTTGGTCTCCTGAACGACGGTATTACTTGGGGTTATGTCATCGGCGTTATCGCTGTTGCCTTTACAGGTAAAATCGTCGGTGGCACATTGGCTGCCAGGGCAATGAAACTTGTATGGAGGGAAAGCTTCTCGATAGGCGTGCTCATGAGTTGCAAAGGTTTGGTCGAACTTATTGTACTGGTAAGCTATAGTAGTCGGTCTGGATCATGACTGTAGATATACTAATGGGTGCTTAGAACATTGGTCTTCAGGCGAGAATTCTCTCACAGAGGACGTTTACCATCTTCGTCGTCATGGCTCTAGTCACTACAGTCGCTACAACCCCTTTGACGAAGTGGCTCTATCCTCCGTGGTACCGAAAGAAACTTGAGCAGTGGAAACGGGGCGAGATCGATTGGGACGGAAACCCTCTACAGCCTGAAAGTGCTAATCAATCAGAGTCTCTAGCCAAGTTACAAGACACGAAGATACGCCGTCTCCTGGTCTACCTTCGTTTGGACAGTCTGTCGAGCCTCTTCACGTTTATTTCTCTCCTGGGCGATGAGAACGTCACACCGAGTTCTGTTGAAGCACTAGACTCCGGTGCTAGTGGGGATACCGGCAAAGTACCGGTCATTCGAAAGCGACCCCTGGAAGTTCATGGCCTGCGTCTCGTTGAGCTTACCGAGCGTACATCGTCTGTGATGAAGGTCACAGAAGGCGATGACTATGCCCGACGCGATCCTGTAGTGAACGCGTTTCGAACGTTCTCCCAATTGCATGACGTGGCGGTGTCGGGCAATGTTATCGTTGCCCCTGAAGATTCCTTTGCTCAAACAGTTGTTACCCAGGCTTCGAACCAGGAGTCCGACTTCGTGCTAATCCCATGGAGCGAAGTTGGAAGCAACAAGGAGGATCAGTCCGTCCCATTCAGAGTCTCCGCGGAAGACCGCTTTTCCGGGAAACCCCATCTCGAATTCATTCAAACAGTGCTCGCGAAGGCCATTTGCAATACGGGTATCTTCATTGGCGATGGATTCGGCGGTACTGCAATAGAAAAGGGCCGCCCATGTCCGCCTCGAACTATCAACAGCGTCTCTATGAGAGATAGTAGGGAAAATGTATTTCCTCCTATTGCCGATAAGTCACACCAGATCTTTTTCCCCTACATGGGAGGCATCGATGATCGAGTTGCGTTGCGCTTTGTTCTTCAACTTGCCAAGAACCCACTCGTTACAGTCATGATCGCCCACCTGAACTGCGCCGAAGGCGATGACGAGACCGTGACGGTCTCAGAAGGCAACATGGATCCTATCTCACCGACGTCGGTATCTAAGCACGAGATTCACACCGAGATAACGGCACATGACACATCTCTGTTGGCCACTGCGAAATCCAGCCTTGCGCCTGAGCTAGCTAGCCGTGTAACATTCACGGAACTTTCAGTCACCGTCACCTCGGCGGTCAGACTGGCCACCGACCTAGCGAGGCAAATCGTTGGTACGAATCCTCGCAATGCCGGCGATATAGTCATCGTTGGGCGCAGACATCCGAAGTTACCTGCTGTGTTGCGTACAGCAGACCAGACCAGTGTAGAATATGACATGCAGAAGACGATAGGCGTTTTCGGTCAGGCCATGGCTATGAGTGACCTCAAGGCCAGCGTGCTCGTCATCCAGGCTGGGGGTTCGGAACTTGAACAGTGACTCTCCTAGACTTCGGACGAACTGGTGAGGTCGGCCCGAGGGAGAGCTCGGGACCGAGTCTTTGGTTCTACATGCGATGATTTATTCTTGTGTTGGATTATGAGAACTGGTAACTGGGTACAGGCTTATATTAGGGACATGAGTGATTGGATATGCAGTCTGTGTTCATCGGACTATCATGATATGCCGTATTTATATTCAATGGACAAGCATCTTAGGAACTACACCGAGCTGACTTCATCCCATATGCCCCATCCCATCGTCTCATCTTCGTAAGACAAGGAATAACAGGCTCTACAAAAAGCCTCATGCACGAAAGATATGTGTATTCTCTTAGATGAGCGGTAGATCTTGACGCTTACGTGTGCTCTAGATCTAGTAGGCCTGTCCTAGCAAAGAAGCGGTCTCCCGTCTGACCGTTCTTCTGCCGTGAGCCGAACCCTCATCCGCACGTCACGTCAGCATCGCTAGCTCAGCCCTACAACTACCCTATGCTGCGACGGTGAATAGAGTTCTTACGTAGGGACCTGACTGACGTAGGCGAGCGTGACGAACCTGACCCACGGTGGTGGAACGTGATGTTTTATTCACTTACCTATTTCTATCTTTTCTTCGTGCATCGTTTTACGACGTACCGGTACACTCTTATCAACGGTGTTACTCGTGCTATGTTTCTATGTTTGGCACCCGGGACGGGATTGACCTAGAGGAGAACGACAAGTGTTCAGGTTTTACGAGAAGCAAAGCAAGACGGCTATCGCGTGGGCAGCTGCGCACCGCTCAGCCTCCCCTAGGATAACTTAGAAGCAGCGACGAAATGGCGATGGCGATACGCGCACATTGAGCCTCGCAAATGACATCMCCTGTTCCTTCGTCTTCGTTCCCGTCGTAAACATAACCCACAACCCGCAATCCACAACCCATAATTCACTACTTCTGAAACCGTGTGTACGCCGTATCAGACCGTGTACGGAGCGGGTGTGCGTCTATACACATCTAGGTACCTAGAGGTAGCTATCCACTCCACATGGACTTCGCGTCTCGTGATCCCTGGTTCATGTTCGTTGGTTTTCTTGAAGCAATTGCGTCGTGGACCCCTTAGCCAGGACGAGTTATTGTCTGGGTAGGAAGTAGTCCGGTCTGTGGGGATCTCGTAGCAGTAGTTCAATTCCTCAAACCGCTCACCCATCAAGACTACAACCAGGCGGCTAGATTCGCAAAGACCCCCTAATACATACATAGTATGGTGCAATTAGTAGATGTTGGTAAAATGCTGAAAGGATGCTAGGCTATTTGGTACCTCACATAACATAGTGGGTTAGGAAGTAACGTAGGTAGCACGCTTGCGCCGGGGGCCAAATCCTTCGGGTTAGGATTAAAAAAGGCGATGGAGATCATGATCGAGCATCATATCATAAGGCCGAATCTGGAGGACCCTTAAACCAACCCTGCCCGTCTAGAGCCTTGGCGGAATAGTTCAGTTGCCTTCATTCCAAATTCCGTACCCCATCGCAATGTATGTAGGTGTATGGATAATAGCGTTGTTCAGTCGGTCCCGTATCAGCGGCACAGTTGCGTGAGTCGAATGTTGAGCCAACGAATGTCCATCCAACAAAAACCCTAGACCCCGTATTCAAAACCTGGGAGGGTAGGTATACGATGCCTCGTTATCGTATTGTTAGTACGGCGGTTACTAAAAGTAAACCAGAACACGTGCAATCATAGGTAGCACGCATGAACGCTATCTTCAGCGCGGCTGAAAAGGCGACCTGCCTGTCGTGCCAATCAGTCAGAGGTTTACCTAATCTCGTCGTAAAAAATCAGGGTGCGCCGACGCACGTGGCTATTCATAGTTGTGCATGTCTTCTAAATAAACATGTGTGGAGAAAATGACACCCTACACACCACCACTACCATTACGAGCAAAGGCCGCTTCTACGGGCCATCGAAGTTCTGGAACAAGAGACTAACGCTGCAGCTGGAAAGTAGGCATGGCCTAGACATGCAAGTGTGTTTTGACAGCAAGGTAGTTAGCCTGTGGTATCCAGGTAGGCATTGTTTGCCCATCTATCTCATGCATATAACCTGCCTTAGAGCGGGATAACCTCCGCCAACGATCGGAGAGGATCAAAATTGTTAGCGGCGCGGCATTGGACCGGGGACATTTGTCGTCCGGTCCCAGCATGATATGATAGCACACGAGAATAGCAACCGGCAAACATCCAAACAAACCTGTTCTTCATAGTATATCTGCGGCTGGCAAAGTGCCCCAGTCTGTTCCTATTCCCGTTTGCACCACTAGATTTCTATTCTCCCTCCTTCCCTTTCCATAGATGCGTCCGTTCTGCCTAGCTACTTACCCATCTTTTCACACTAGGGTCTTGGACGAGAGTGTACCTAGTTCGCATGAATAGGCGACCTTTGGCCCCCAGACCGTGTCGTGTGTTGGAAGGAAGTCGAAAGGAATGTTCCCTGGACCTTCGATCGCGTTACACAACCAACCAACCAACCTACGTGCCGGCCTGTTTTCCAATTCCGGCTCTCGGTGGGCCAGAGACCTGTCTTGCCTAACCTTCGTAGCGGAGGCCAGCTGATGCGGCTACGTCAAGCCTCGCCGCCTTTGTTTCAGATTTTCAGACACAAGTCTCTAGCCTGGCGGGCGCCGCGCTGTGCGTTAGAGTGCCTTTGGGAATTAAGGGACATTCCGTTAGCCTTCGGTCCCCTCCGCCTGGGTCGTTTTAGCGAAGGCAGGTAGGTCGAAGCCTTACTTGCCGATGAGACAGGTTCTGGCTTTTGGTGGAACGCCCCAGAGGCGTACCGTGATAGCGCCGAGCGACACGCGGGTTGTGGCACGGTTCTACCCCACGAGCCTGTCTTTCGCGGCGTATCGCACGAATAGTCGCCAAACTTTACGGGGGGCTGAAATTGGCGGATGGCCTCGTGGCTACACCTGAGACCCTAGGCTCGCGAAATGATTCTTCTACTTACAGCTTCTCCGATGATCGTATGCTGTTGGTATCACAGCGTACTTAGCTCAGTCTACGTTGTTAAACCGACGCCAGTTTAAGACATTGGCCATGTGCGCTATTAATGCTGCGGAAAATTTTCCGTTGTTGCACTGTCGATACCTGTCTTCAATCGATCACATCGAAGGGTTGTCCTTCCGAGTCTATTGCCCATAATGCGTCAGCTAAGGGTCATATTCCGGGGTAAGTGACGTTAGATGTGCTGGATTGGCCAGCTGGGACGGGATACTCACCCATGGACGGTTCAATTCTCGTGGCTTGCATATAGGCAATCGACCTAAACTCCATGTACGTCAAAAGGTCTCTGCGTTCCATCTCCCGTTTTGGGATTCCTTGGTAAATAGTCATGTTACACAGCATCCAGCCCTCGACGAGATGGAGGTGAAGATCGCGGCCTCGAACAGACTCGGTGCTGCGATGCTGCGACGCTAGATTCGGCGCCTCGGTTGCTAATTACTGTGCCGCGTGCGCAATTTACGGTTCCTGCTATGGTAGGAATGCTAACTTCCAAGTACGGCTCTGCCCCCAACGCCACTGTCCACCACCTGATAACCCCCAGGTCGGTTTCGTATGCTCCTAATGCCACGTTGTTGATCCGATCGGCTAGGCTTCGAGATTGTAGTAGATTGTCCTAGTTCGGCAATATTACTCGAGGCTACCTGCTAGCAACCCTAGGACGACCGGGGTATTTTCATATATTGTCGGGAGGCATTTAGATAGAGTGGTAAATGCGCGATGATGGTTTCCTATTTAGCTATCGCGACGATAACGAACAAAAGAACCTCTCAGGACAAGCTAGCTATCATGCTGCGTATTCACCCAAGGCTTCTCAGGGAGTGCGGGCCGTGACTTCACGTTGGCAGTATCCACAGCATTGGGATATAGCCCCAACAGCACGTCTCAGCCTCCAGGTGCCGAACGCTAGTTGATAGATACCGGCGTAGGCACGGTGGCTTTTGAGATACTGGCTAGGGGTTGTGCCTTATTCTGATGGAGAATAAAAGAGAGTTCTGACAACGGCTCCAGAGGATGCCAGGGGATGCTGGAACTAGTTTAAGCTGTAAATTAGACCCCAATCCATATGGATACAAGTTCGTGCACAGCCGACAGCTGAAAACCGTCGGAGAAATCCTTAACTCCTATTGGATGACGGATACGATAGTATATTGCTAGGCCAAAATTGTTAAGGCTCTGGTCACGGTTCTGAGTCCTACATCTACAGTGTCGTCAACGGTGTTGATCGAAAGAAGGCTGAAGCTAGCGTTACGTTTTCCAGATAGCGATCGTCAGTAGAGTAGCCTTCCTAGGACCTCACGAGGCACGCTTTCCGGAGTAGCGACACTCCCAAGCCCCGAGGGTTCCCGGAGGCTTGTTAAGCCCGAAGCCACCGGGCGCATTGACTAAACGGGGTACCTTTGCGATGGGGCAGGCCATCTCGTTGGCGGGGCCATATATTATCGTCGTGCTGTCGACGTGGTACTTATTATGGGAGCCAAGGATGCGGTTCCCCCTTTGTAATGCGAAGGCTACGGGCGCTTGTCGTAATTTAGGTGGGCGATTCACCCACCATCTACACGTGGAGTTCCGAGCTTGCCGGAGTTGCGGTTCGGACCGAGCTGATGATGTGATTGCCCTTGAAGATAATAATCCGTGACGCCACAGAACGCAACGTTCGTTACTTCGCTGATGGGTAGGTCGGCGAACTGAACACTGGTGCATGAATTTGGGACTTGGAGAAGATGAGAAATCATAAAAGCCTTTCTCCTCGGCCGGAAAACGCGAGCTAATGAAGTGACATCGCTGTCCCGCTTAAGTGCCACATTATGGATCTCGAACCAGGTCCAGGATAGAGCATCTTGGCAGCGATATCTGTTCTTGTAGCTGATTGGGCTCAGTGAAAAGGGAATGTCCGCGGGTCGACTTTTAGAGGCCATCGCGAGCTCATCATCGGTAGTAGCCCTCCGATGTTAACAATTAAGTTCAAATGAAGCTACTCGGATGAAAAGCAATGATAACAACTCCGGTGATGTCTCACACCGGTTGATCCCGAGTAAGCTCGTCAGATTAGGTCCCGGAATGTGGGATGGGATCGGTACTTCAAGCTTGCCGAGTTGATAGGGCCGCCAGGGCCGGACGGCCGGCTAAGGTACGACATTACTTGGGTCGATATGACACGTCTTTCATCGTAGATAAGGGGGCGGTCTAGAACCCCGCGACAGGCTACGTCGAACCATCATCTGAACGCCTACATGTACATATCGCTTGCGCTTGCAGGCGCCCTACTCTGCCCTGAGTTCAAGCTTTTCCAGCTCTGCTATGACAGGAGGGGTCGAGGTCACCCCGATGAAAATGCAAATTTCGTGGAACCAACGGTTCGCGAATGGTTGCGCTACTGTAGACCGACACGAAAAGGGACTAGTAGGTTGATTCGTCAGATCAAGCAAATAGGATGTCGTAGTTATGCACAACGCGAGATACGGACTACCGCCCAGATCTCGGCCAGTCCTGTTCGAATCCCGCGAATCCCGCGGTACCCTGAATCCCTCACGTAGCACAGCCCAAAACACGCGTAGGCTATGATGCGCGCAAGACCTGGGTGTTTAATTCTCGTATATATGACGTATTAGCTTGCATATCAGTTAGACGGTGACGTACTATAGAACACGCAAATCGATCTTCAAAGGAAGATTATAGCGAGATGACGGTGGATAGCCAAGCCGCTGCGCTTCAACAAGGGGTGAGCCTGTATCGGCCTAGTCGCCCATCCGGCCGCGGTGGTGTTCTACAGAGTGCGGCCGCATCAGTGACGTCGCTGTGATGCATGGGACGCAAAAGAGCGGAAGCAAACGAAAATAGTGTTAGCACTAGCGGTGGATGAGGCGGACCGGCCTCAGCGGACGCATGGTATTCGCTGATGCCTTAAGGAGGCGATAGCGAAAGGAGTCACGGGGATGGAAGATTGTGGATGGTGGATGGCGGGACAGCTAAGATGGCGGTAAGTATTGTGTCGCGCCGAGCTGTAATGTACTGTGATATGCGCGAATACGCAAGTCAAAAGTCTAGGCACTGGCATATGTCTTGGGTCGACGATGCGCGAGGACGAGATGGTAAGGATCCAACGTGATGTAGTTGGCGACGTTGGGCGAGGTTGGCCGAAGGAGGCTCAAAATGTGAGAAGCAGGGGGTGTGAGAAGTAGAGAGACAAAAAGAATAATTAGAAAAAGAATAGGGTGACAAACTGCGCCTCGCGTTGCGCCTGAGGCTAAAGCGCGTCACCGTGGAGATTGAATACATATGCAGTATCGATCTTGTGTGTTATTACTTGGTATGATGTGTGTATGGATGTATGGGTATGTATGGATGCGTATGGATATGTAGGGACGTGTAGGGATGTGGAGGGCTGTCATGTATGGTTCCTTTCGTCAATGGCAAGGTTATTTGGACCGTCAAGGGTTCGTAGGGGTCGTCGCGGTAGGGGTGGGAAGGGTGCAAAGGGTGGAAAATGTCAAGTGTGCAGCAAGCAAGCAGTTAGATGAACAGCAGACAACGTGGTTGTGTTGCAGATCGGGATTTGAGCGTCTGTTGGGCTGCAGATTTGGCAGCGTCGACCGCAAGAGCTCCATGCACGCTGTATCGGCCGACCGCCAGTCTCCCATACAACAGCTCGCAGTAAGAGCGAAACACCCTTGTAAAAAGCGGTGGACTCGGGGTCTCATGCAGTGCAATCTGTGCTTCGCCGCTCCCAGAACCCACCCGCACCCACGCAACCCACGCAACCTACCGCACCTACCACCCCAGTACGGAATCTGGGCAGACCTTCTCTCTCCCCAGCCGACCCCACTATCCCAGACATCGATTCAATCTGGAAACCCAATTCAGTAGTCGCTGCTGGCCGCTGCTAGCCATTGGCTGATCGAACGATTCCATAACCGTATTGGGCTCGTACCTTCCTCCCAGCATCTCCCCATCTACCAACCCGGTCGCAGCTTGCAGGTCACGCTACAAAGTCTCCTCGTAACACAGCAGGAACGAGGAAACGACCTTACCCTCACAAATGGATCTCTGCGTTACCAGACTAATTAACCCAGAACTCGATCGGTAGCTTCGAGCCTATACTGTAGCTAGCTAAAACATCAATTCGAATGGCTTAGCCTTAAAGTACGGTACATAGCAATTGCTGTGCCAGTTCATTACATTGATGCGTGTGGATATCGGTACTGGGAACGCTAAAGTTGAACCATTATAGAAACACTAGATACATGCTAGAAGTAATGTTCGCAATGTAATACGAACGAATACTAGGTACATGTATACCTTAGTTAGTCTCCAAGAACATCGAACGGTTAAGATTAATATTCCTAAAATGGCAATAATAATTGAAACCTTCAAAGCAAGCACATCTAACGGGTTCGTATACGATAACGATAATATTAATTATTTATTCCTGTTAAATATAGTATAGCATGTTATTTCCCATCATCTGCTCTCTGTCTCTCTATGATCTGCGCAAAAGTCCAATACAAACAGCCAACAACGAAATCATCAGGTGGTGTACTATGTAAAAGTCCGCCAGCGGCACGCCGTTGCGGAATTCGGTAGCGGGTCAAAAAAATCCGCTCATTGCCGTGTCCGACGTCAAATGTCGAATTGGTCTAACGCCGATGCACTGTTAGCGCCATCAAAGTGCTACCTTGTCTGGGTATACTAGAGACAAAAATGCAACATCGCTTTGCGACGCGAGAGCTGAGGCAAGAGTTTGCGAAGGGGCTCTATATCGACGTTCTCGACGCTTTATACCTTGGTTCCTTGGTTCTTTTTTCGAACAATAGACCCGTGTGAAGTCATCAATAATCGTACGAAGGTCGGCCGACGGTTTTTGATTTTCTCTAAATCCTCGGGATTTGTCATGTGCACGGGCTAGTTCAAATAGCGAATTGATACCTATGATTGCAACCCAAGTTATCGCCAAGTGCCATTGGACTGCTCGCTTGCTGCAACGTCCATGCGGTCGCTCTTGACTGGCGGGCTGCTTAAATCCGATATGAAGAGCGTGAGCACCTTGTGTCACGCGGAGGCTTATTAACAGCACCACCAAGCCGCCAGTGTTACAACTGGCAATTACACGCGGAGAACTGCTGCGCGAATAGCCTGAACCGTGGACGAAGCTCGGAGAAGGGAATTGTTCGTGATAACTGCAACCGTACATTCATTCACCGTACGTAGCCTAGCTATGTAAGTCTATGTACGTATGAGTCCGGCCCTGTACGCAGACGAGCAGGGTGTGTGTTTTGCAAACAGCTGAAAATGATTCCCTACTAGTCGCATGGTCTACAAATAGAAATTGCGCTGCGGGATGACCAAGCAAGGGCTGGACGAGCTAGCTTCGAGATACCGCCAATTACTAACAGCCGCATAGGCTATCTCGATTGTTAATAGTGTCTCCGGAACGATAAGAAGTCTAAAGGTAAGACGATTAGGGGTGAGATAGCGCACCCGCTAGTTTAGAGAGGGGAAGAAATGCTGGGCTCTAACTGGAGCGTAACGAGTCCTGTCTTCAGCCCTATGGAAGGCAAAAAATGCGTGTGAGCGGCGACACCGAAAGACCCGCTCGCTGTCTACCTTAGCGGAAGGCTTGGGTGAATCTCCACAGCTACATAAGTAATGGTGTAATAGGTACATTAGGTACGTCGATGGTCCGCGGCAAGCATCGCAGTGATGGGTAATAGGAATACCTAGGCCGCCGTACTAGCTGTCGGCGTTGCATCTTGTGCGTCACTTAATTTACTACAGACCGCTACATTGTCTCAACGACGTTATAGTGACCCGGCGTTGGAGCTGTTATCGCCGCTAAAGTGCAGTTGGTGTAGCAGAGTCTCGCCAACTACTGCGGGGATGTACCCAAGTATCGTACAAAGATAGGAGTTGACGCCATCGCAGGTAAGTTCTTGCGATAACTGTCTCCCCCAGATCAGTGCTTCCCCCCACCGAAACACCTGGTGATGGCTGCTATCGGGCCATTCGATAGTCAATATTCGGGCTTTGAATTTCCTAGACCGATATCCCCTTGAACTCCCCGAACGCATAATGTGTACCTATGGGTGAACCGATGTGCCTGACGCTGACTTACATATGATAGGTAAGTAACGGCAATAATGTGCGGATGTCATCTCAGCCCTATGGGTAGCTTTGGAGAAAGAAGAGAGATGTCAGCAAGTAGTGTACTTAGCATCGGGGCGTATGGTTTGTAACTTGGGATAAAGACGGGGGGGAAGCTACTGATCAGTGAGAATCGTGGTGTACGTAAGTACCTTATTGCCGTACCCCGTAACACCGTCGTTCCGTAGTGGTGGTGTGATACTGGAAGGGACTGTGGTTCCTCTCAGACCTCAGACGGGATGTGGTCTTGGCGCGACCCAAGACCACAGGCACGGGTTCAGTCAGCGCCCATTCAGATTCGTCCCAGACTGCCGAAAAGAGAGTAAGAACCTTCCATGATTCTTACGATACAGCATATACATGCCTGGCATGCCTGGCACCAGCGGACACACCATGTATCGTATCTACGATATTTGTAAGTTGTTTATTTTAATTTAATMCCCCTTCCGTTAGACGGAAGCGGATCGTTCGGGACCCGTCCAAGGCGACTCGTAAATGTGCCGCGCGATACGTTGTCGAATTAGTTTTAAATGGCAGTGCTTGAGGCTGCATTAGACAGTTGAAACCGTCAGGCCGAGTGACTAACATCCGCCGTCTATCTTGCACCTGTCGCATTTGCATCTCCGGTTGTCTGATGGTCAGTGACTGTTCAGCGGTCTGGATAAACGACCTAGCAGACACACGCGTCTGTCGTGCATACCTACTACGCAGGATAAGGCGAAAGTAGGCGTAGCAGCGGGTGTGGTACGTAGCAGTGTAGTAGGGCATGGCATCATTAAAAGGCGTTGGGTCTCAGCGTCGTATATTCTTCTGTAACGGGTAAGTAACAAGGCAAAGTACAGTACATGCGGAGTTTGCGCAAGGGTAATCGATTTAAGTTGCTAAAATTTACCGGATTGGGTAAAAGGTCCAAATCTTATTGCGCCTTGCGAGTTTCCTAAAATGGTGTATTTAGCCCACTCTAAAAAAACTAGCTGCCGCCTTACGAATGGTGCCTGCGTACCCACGTACCCGTAATCGGTACTGCGTACACTATAGCGGATATACAGTGGTCCGTCCATAGTGCTTAGCGGGAGTAGGCCTCTGAATTTTATTTAAACCCGTAATTGGGGAATTCGGGGGGTCCCTGTTTGCCCTAGGAGCCCTAAGAGCCCTGGAAAGTATCCATTTCTACCCTTGTTTTATTGAGCCGTGACTCCCTGGGTGGATTCGCTCAACTTCATCGTATAATCGTCTTCCAATCGCCGAGCAGCTAGCGGCCATGCCTCCTCATGGCCTGGAGATCCAACACAGTACAGCATCCCAATTTGCGCACATCATATAATCGTGGACAGGACACACAGGGGTCGTGCATTATGTGAGCTTTTAATTCTCTCAGCACACTATATCCATGTCTTGTCGCGTGGCATGAATTATACGCCGCCCCTTGAAGATTGCCCCCCAAGAAGGCCGTTTACGTGGGTCCCCATCGCATCTGCTATGTACATAGCTTGGGGAAAGATGGGGGCCATTTGTTTGTGATCCTATCAAAGCTTTGGCCATGGGATGATTTCAAACAGGACTTTGTTAATGATCGGCAAGAGGATTCCTTCGAATATGAGGTCCCTCGGTTGAATTGGAGGAGGGGCCAAGCAGGTAGAGTGTGCTACTTCGGAACTTGGCTATCAAGGAGGCAAATTGCGCACCATACTACTGCCTTTGACCACGGGAGTAACAATCTATTAACTGTATCCTACATACCGCCCGAGTTGTCACTTACTGACTTGGTAGACAACGCATATGGATATTTATGGCTAGCGCCGGCAGCTCTCCTGCCATATCTGATGGCGTCGTATCCGCCACCCAGTTTGATAGCTTCCCAAACTCTGGGGGAGACGCGCGTTAAGGACTCCTGAGACGCGGGCTCAGAGCGGGGGAGCACACTTATTCCCGGAGATTTCGGGAGTCTAGATGACCTTTCACGCGAGCCAGTGGTGTCGATCCCACAGGAGGTGCATGGGGAAGCACGCACGCAAGTAGGGTCGCCATATGCAGCACGTAGGGCTATCTAACATGTTTCCCTATTCGGCTAGGTTGCCGGTCCTACGATATTCGAGCCCATGCATGCTAAGATTGCCAATCAGTCGCATAAAAGAGCTCTCTATCTGTTACCACGGCTCCGAGTATTCAGGGGTGCGGTTTTTGATCGGCTATTGGGTTCAGCTCGGATCGGTGTCGAGATGAAGGGCATTTCCCTCCCATGGCGAATCTAGAACCACGAGCCGAGCAATTACCAATCTCCAACGATATCAGTCAACACAACACTAGCCTTCTTGGCCCGGGGTTACACTTCTCGGCAACACAACCCGCAGGTTATTTCGACGTTTCAGTGTATCTGCATGGTAAACTCGGCTCGGTCGAACGAGGTGTGAGTGGTGTAGATAGGATCGTACATGGCAGCAATGACTGAGATCCTTGGTAACGGTTGTTACCTGAAGACGGCTTCTGATTCGTTCACCCGCAAACGATAAGACGCACCATGTACATGTACGTGCCGCCGCTGTAAAGTCCTCCGCAAACAGACGGTTCTTGGCGAGTGAGAACCTTAAAACCCGTCCACGTTGGCTCAAGGGGGGTTGAGCCCGAAGTAATGGGTGGCTTATGTTGTGCCGGTGCCTGTGGAAGGGTAGTGTCAGCAACGCATGCGACTTGCCGACTCCATGGAACCCCAAGCTTCTCGCGTCAGCACCCAACGTCTAGATAAGTGAAGAGATCATATAAAGATTAGGGTTCTCTTACCCACCTAATATTACAAGGCCGATCCTAGAGGCGATGGAATATAAATTACGAATTTGGAATTGGCAGCCATACATCAACTAGTCGTCACTAGGAACGGGTCAATACCCACTAGATCGGTTGAATTAGAATTCCGTCGCGTGAAGGAAGATCGGGAGAAACGGGACGGGATAGTAAAATCCGGCGGATCATGCGCAAGCCTTCATTAGCGTTGTGATCATGGCCTGAAAACACATCGTATGTATTTTTGGTCACAATGAAACTCAAATTATTCTGCAGTTTGTAGGGGCAGCATGGTAAGGTTCATGGGTGAAGGCTGAGCACCGGGGCAGTTGGCTGGCGCCAGCAACCTGGTGCGATACGGGCTCGGGCCTACGTTGCCATTGTGCCGATTCTATGTTAAGGACTGCCCACTGGGAATCCTGTAACAATAGAAGACACAAGTTTAAGGGGCAAAAAAGGCCGACCTAAAAAAAGACGATAGCTGCCGGCAAATGTATGCGCAAAATAGTGTGATGTAGAGCGAATTGGTGGTATGGAGTGGTGGTCGTTTTGAAGGCCAATACAAAAGTGTTGTTTGAGATAACCATGTGGCACATGCATGCATTTCCTCATCTAGGGTCTTGGCTGAACAAGGCTGAGAAAAGGTAGCAAGGAAAGGAGACAGGTTCATTGGTGGGATGGCCAACACCACGTCGGAGAAAGCACGAATAGTGTAGTAGACCTGAGGATCCGTAAACCAAACCCCAGATGATCCTTGTCGTTTACCAAAGAGGTGCGTGCGTCAAGACATTTCGAGGCCATGAGGTTGACTGAGACTTCTCAGAAATGCTGCCGCCGACTTTTCGGAGTTGTCCGGGTTGTCCGGCTAGCCATACCCACCATGATCACCGTACCGTGCGTGGAACTAGCTAACTGATTCACCTGAATAGCTCTCCCAAATAAAACAAACCAATGGCGCGTTCGGTCACGAGCAGGCGGCTTCTAATTTCGATATTTCGCATTCCCACGAAATAAATGATTTGTCAACAAAACGTTTGCGGGGGTACGACATCCTTTTCTTAAAAGACCCTGTAGGTAGAAGCTTAAAACACTTCTAGAAGAGATTCGATGATGATGAGACCTGGGGTCGGCCGTCCACGGATACTACTGCATCCGCGTGTCTCTAACCAGTCAGGCAGGTGAAGCGGCCAGCATTTTCTTCAGCGGTGATGAGTGAGCGGAAGCGAAATCATTTCAGCAGAGTCGAGACCGTTGATGTGGGTGGATATTCGAGAAGGATAGTCGAAGTCTGACCAGCAGTCCTAGAAGGGGAAGGTTGGTAGCCAATCAGGAGCTAGAGTGAGGCTTGGTAATGGGCGGCACCAAAAATAGACACCTTATAAAGCACGTGCGAATCAAACGAGGGTCCCTTAAGGGCCGCCCTTTTACCACGCATTCTCGTCGACTGGCGAAATGGGGGCCGAAACGGAATTCCAAAAAACCTTTCGCCCAACCCCTTTCTGACTTTACCGCTTTACGTAAGGACACTGTCGCGGTGCTTTTGGCGACTTACAGATCAGATCGCTTGGCGTCTTACCCAGGCGCGCTCCGAATGTCTAAGCCTCCCTTCCATGCATTTTTCTCGAAGGACTGGAGATCCACCTCTCGAACACCAGCCACGCATTCGGCCTCTTTGTGGAAGGACGTTAACGTGCCTCGTTGGTTGGTGAATTCCAAGAAAGGCTTTGAGGGCGTAGTAGGACCCTTATAATTACAATTCCCGTTGGTGACTCTTCAGCACAGTACGGCCAAGATGAGCCGCAACGAAAAGCCTACTACGTAGATGGGTTTCAGCTTGGCATCGCTCTCTTCCGAACGCTGAAACGTCCTATCTGCGGCGTTTAAATCGCAAATCGCAATGGAGCGACCAGCTGATGTTTACACAGCCCGCCAAAACGTGCAAGTAGCGGTGGTGACGATTACGATGACGACAAATATTTCGGAGAGTCGGGCGCGGCTTTCCTATGTGCTCCCGTGATATCCTCATGATGCCCATCATTTCTGGGACTAGCAAGTCCGCACGCATTATGGACACCGAAAATGTCAAACGCAGATTTGAGTTAGATTTACACTAGGCTCTGCCGCTTTCCCACCTTGACTCTATTTCAAGTGCGTAGGTTGACAAGGCTTGTAAAGTGAAGGGCGACTTCGCATCGACTAGCCCCGAGTTCAGAACTTGTTCCAAGTGATTCTGCCCTACGAGTGGCCAGTGTACGCAAGGAAGTGCTCGATCTGGTGTGGACCAATTCGAAGGCACGGTTTGTTTTTGCCTAACGCAATGGAATGGGACCAAAAATGTATGCTAAAGTGCGACATGATCCAGAAAAGACCCTGCTCATCAATTCAATTATTAGCTGCCATGTATAATAAGAAGGAGAGTGAATCGACGACCTACCTTGTTGAGGATAGATTCAACTGTCGGCGTGTTTTGACTCTATCGGGTTAGTGCTTCGTGGCCGTGTTTTGCCGTATTGCCCCGACCAAAAGTCCAAGATTTCCCCACAGCGGTTAGTACTGCTCGTAAAATCCGCCGTTTAGTGGAATAGGCTAATTCGTTCCACTATTATAAGTACATAACATACATAACATACTACCTAGGTAGCCAGCCCTACGAGGAGATAGGCTTGCCTGGGKGGGGAACATACATAGCCCTCGCTGCTTTTAATAAGGTTACGTCTAGAGTTAGGTGGGTTGTTACCAGGTACCGTTGTATCCTGCCATGTTGATAGCGAAATTCGGGTTAATTTGTCAAAGTCCGCCCAGCCCGCAGTAGGGAAAACTGGTGCAGTGTAAACGTCCAGTAGCGGCTGCGGAACGACCCCTGTTCACAGCTCTGTCTCGTAGGTACTGTACTTCCTGTACATCGTATGCCACGCCCCTCCATTTCGAACTAGACCCTGGTCCATGTCCTTCCGCACGAGTTCTGTACCAGTGTACCGTATCACAGCCCATGATCGCCCGCTACCTCTTACCCTGCCTGCTCGGATTGAGGCGTGGTTCTCGCTCCCAGAACACAACATACACCCCCTCCTTCAACTCTTCACCCCGTCACCCCAAACGAGGTTGCAGTGAAAGAGCGGACTGAATCAGGTGCATTTTCAAACCCTTGCTCGCATCCTTATGCCTCTCGAAGCTGTGCATCCATGCTCGCAGAAAATACGTATCTACGTACCCTGTCCGTCCTCGAGGATGGGGGCTCTTCCATCTCGAACGCGGCTTCGATGGCTGAAAGAAGCTCATCTATATATTTGATTCATTCCTCCCCGTTTCCTATCAGGAGCTGTCCCACCAAATCTCGGCTCGACAAGTGTTATACTCTGAAGTCAATCTAGTCACTACCTTCCGCCGCCGTCTTATATCTGTCTGTCACTTGTACATCTTCACAAGAGTCGACCCGGACAAGAAAAGACCAAGCAATGTCCATGTACGCCATGCCTCAACATCAATACGCATATCCCGCTGCTCCGGCACCGAGGCAGTATTCCGCCCACGGGACCAGCAGTGCTTTCTCCAGCTCGGCCAACCCTGATGAGGATTGGACCAAGATCTCGGACCTTGCCGAGCGCCGGAGGATACAGAACCGAATTGCCCAGCGCAACTACCGTACGTTGCGCCTAGCTTCAATATCTCCCATTGACAGAGTGTACTAACAGTTTCGTTAGGCAAGAAGCTGAAGAGACGTCTGGAAGACCTCGAGAGACGTGCTGGAACTTCGGACGACGCGTCCTCTCCTACCGGAAGTGACAAGCAGTCCCAGCCTAGCTCCCGGACTACCAAGAAGACAAGCTCGTCCAAGTCGCAAAAGTCTGCCGCACCTCAGAAGCCCCAACCGCCTCAGTATMCCCCGCCAATGAACCATGACGACGAGATATTGTTTGGCCACACATACGATGAAAGGGAACGGTCTCACAGCCCTTCGTTTATCGGCTACTCTGCGTATCCTCCTCCAGACGAGATGATTCTGCCTCCCTACAACTCGGCGCAACCGTACCACCACCCAATAACTACTGGTGAAGGCTACCCTAGCTACATGGCCTCCTCTGTCCCCTGCACTCTGCCTCCCATGACACACTTCAACGATGCCATCAAGAGGGAATCGTATCCGGAGGAGCCCATCTCCTCCTACATGAACTACGGCTTCGTACCTGGGATGGATGTCCACGCCTCAAATTCCTACGACCACTCCAACCCTCATGTGAGTCATGTGCGCGCTTACTCCCGCCGAGAACCACGTAGCTGATCGGTGTTGCTGTTGCTAGACTCCACCGCTTTCACACTCGTACGATCACTCGGCGAACTGTTCAGAGTCCGGCTATGACTACCCCACAACGCCGCTGTCAATGCCCGGGTCTCCCGGACTGGCGCAACAACGGTCATAGCCACTGTATACAAGCACAATAGAAGGGAAACGCATGGATATGAGGAGCATGGGATCACGTATGAACGGGTTATGTTTTATCTCAGGAATGATGGGCGCGAGATACCTTTGCATCATGGGACGAAGGGCTCGTCTTTTGGTGCATATAGCTGGGTCAGGGAATATCTGGGATAAGCGTGGTGTTGTTTTTTATTATTACTATTATTATAACGGGGTCTTTTCGAATAACCTTAGAAGACGCATACAAAGGGCTCTCCCGAGCGAAGATAGTGGTGGTACTGTGGATACGACGGAGATTGACTGTCAACCAACATGTCATTTCAAGAATTGGATATATATTCCCGCAACTTCCGCTTCTGCCGCAATTCGTGTGGAGTGTTTCGATGTCTTCCATCATCACATGGTTTCCGAGGCTCTGTGCCGCAGTTGAGCGTCTCAAGTGCCTGCCGCCATAACAATTTTTGGTAAACGCTGCAAGGCACGGGACTTTTGCCCCCGACCCTTTTTCTTACTATGTTACGCAAAGAGTGTTCCTCGCAAAGACATTCTTAATTGTTAGTTGTTGCCAGTCGGGTCCGAGGTAACGATGATTAGAAACGTGGGAGCTGGGATATGCTCGTGAGTAGCCTCGCTGAGGTAATGCCAAGACCCGAAGATCCACAATCACAGGAATTCTCGATTAGTCAATCACACGTCGGGATACATCCCAATACCGGGCCAAATTAAGGACGATCAGTCACTCGGAAATCCGCCTAACAGCGTCATTGTAATAGTGATGGACTATACTATGTATAAAAGACCCCTGGGTCGAGTGGAATAACGTTGTAGATAACATTGGCGCTAAACACGATCCATCGGACAACCTGGAAGGTGGATCTTGCCCAGCTGAAGAATCCTATGTCGAGCGCGCTTGGCCCCCATAGGGAAAGTCCGCTATATGTATATGTGTGAGGCACAATTCAAGCGCTAGGCTTCCAAATAAAAAATCATGGCTGCTCATGGACTCACGAGCTCGTGGGGCAGGCCGTGTAATTACTGTAGGTACTGCTCCAGAATTGCTCCGGAATCCGTCCTAGTGCCGTAGCGAAGGATGAAACGTTCAGTCCATGTTCACGGAAGGATCTTATAGTCTGCGCAAGGGCAGGTCCAATTTGAATGTGGGTTCATGCGGCGTCCTCGGCCGACCTTGATCGGTAGCATGCTAAGCTGTTTGCCCCATTGACTGCTGGTGCCTGGTCTTCTCTATCAATTCGGGGCAAAGGGGGATCCGAGACACGGCGGATGGCGGTCACCAGGTAAACTGAGAGAAGAGGCACGACTCTCAAGAGGAATTACATTTGCGGACGGGGTCACACAGACAGTGAAGCGGGAAGCAGCATGAGTGAAGCGGATCAGGGTCTTGAACTTGGATGGTGGTGTAGATAAGGTATACGGTTAGGGTATTAAGATATGGCCTGTGACCGAAAAGAAGGGGTAAAGAAGGGGGCAAAGAAGGGTAATGATGACATACATAATACATACACATAATACATCATAGGGAGATGGCTGAAGCCAATTCCCAAGCCACAGATACATACCACAGTAACATATGGTAGACCCACTCTTGGAAGCTATGACCATGGCTTATACTCGGTCGGCTCATTGGCTGCACGTTCGTTTCTCCGCGAATCGAGATGATTGCAAGATTGCCGGATCACGAAGCGAGACACTACGAGATGCTGACCTTACTATATCTGTGTAACCAAGCATCTCGAATCTCAACTATACCCCAACTAGAGCGTGTAGCCCATACCGAAATCATGACTTCGTCCAGTATTCGATCAACACCAACGCTACCCGGATGCAGGCTAGGTGGGTTCCGGTAGCTGTGCACTGACCTCTAGTTCGCCCACGAGCCTCGACGAAACGATGCGTGGCCATCTCATCCCGGCTTTCCATCTCGAAGCGAGCTCGCTACCGCCATCTACGACGTCGACCCGTTGACACCTCCCCCAGATCCTATCGCCACACGCCGCATACCCATCTATCAACGAGCTAAACCCCGACCTCGTATTCCGCCTCGTAAGAGTTGCTAATCGCGGCCGTTCGACACTAAAATAAGTTGGAAAATACGTTGGGCTCCAAGTTTGGACGTGTTGGGTTGCGGGGTTTCAAGGTCTATACTACATCATGGCTTCGAGCGAACCCAATTTCTACCTCTTCGGCGGGCTGAAGTGAGTTTTCTACGCGTTGGACGCAACATCTTGCGTTCTAATATCTATATCCTACATACCCCAGTCCGCTCCTATATAGGTGCTAATATCAAGTAAGGCCATGGCAGGAGCATGCCTGGATCGGCTTGGACGACCGAGTGAGGGGTGGCAAAAGCAAGAGCTATTTCGTCTGTTCCCCTGACTCGGACGTGGCCTCATTCCGCGGCACGCTAGACATCACAGCCCTCGAAGGTGCGGGATTTGCTGCCCAGCGGACGGCGGGCCCGCAATCCTGGGATCTCTTCGACTATCACGGTCTTCGACTCGGCGTGGATCATAGCGACGGCAAGAAATATACGCTTATACTCAAGGACGACATTCCCCCCATACTCGAGGACGGCAGGGACGAGAGCACCATTAATTGGGAGTACGACTTTGTGCCAACCGAGGGCGAAATAAGCGTCTCCTGGGAAGACTTCAAACCCACGTGCCGAGGCAAGCCGAAAGAAGACGCTGCACCCCTACGTTTGGATCACATCAAGAGAATCTGCATCATGATGCGAAGGTTTGTGAAACAGCCGCGCGGCTACCCCCTATATTTCGATTCGTGTTGGCTGAGTTTCGATAGTCATTTTGGCGAGCAAGAGGGTTCTTTCAGGCTCGACCTGAAGTACATCGCAGCCATCCAGCCCGAGAAAAAGGAAGAGTAACAACAGTGAACCCATTTTGGAATCATTCTTCTGGTTAAATTTCATGTTGGCATAGCGAGGAATCAAAACCGAATCTAATTGGTGGCTCTATTGATTTTATGGCATCATGCAATAAGGATCCATTCGCATTTACAAGACTATAGTATAGCAGCAGCATTGTATCGGAGCTAAAAGGGGGAAAGGCACAAACTAATGCGTTTCGGCCTTGAGTTGTTTACATTTACTAGCTCTGGGAAGCTCAAGTAAATAATCAAGATTACCTTGAATTGATAATATCTTCTCTCTATTTCTTGCTTGCCAAGTTTACCTCGCCGAGTTGAGTAGGAGTGCCCCTAGCGCGCCAGACACCCAGGTAAAGCCAGTCTATCAGCGGCTATTAGGACAGGCAACGTAGCAGGTTGACAATCTGCCTTTCCCAAAGGGTGCCATTGCAATATTCTGGCTTCGGGACCGTGTTCAGGCCCATTTCGAATCCGGCTAATAGGGGTCTCCCTTTTCCAGGTAGTACCGCATTGGCTACTTGGCTACGATCATACCATATTCGTTGCATTCCTAGAGCCTCGAGAGCCCCGAGCCCAATAGTGCACTTCCTAAACGCAAAAGAGGCAAGCTTTGCCTGCCTAATCAAACCGCATATTGGCGGCATTGCCGAGAATTCGCGACAAGTGATCGATTTTTTTTGATTTTTTTTTTTTTTTGAGATTTTTCAATCAGCCCCTTTGGCGGTCAGGATGGTATGACTATTAAAATATCGCCTTACAGAACCTATTATAGAAGTGTTTGTCAGCAGCCTCGCAAAGCTTTGCCTTGCCTGAGTCACGCCGATTCGTTGCTCGTCTGGCTAATCAGATAGATATTCCCCTCCCATACTAATTTTGGCCCCCAACCTATCTTAACTGATAACAGAGCTCTTTGGCCGTCCTGACTACCTCATAGGTAGGTAGGTATCTTCCTATGTAGGACTATGAATACGCAAGTCGGGTCATACTCAACCCCGTGGTTAGCCCCGTTGCCCCTGGGCAAAAAGAAACCCCTTCCCAGTCTTAGTCCTGCAAGTGTCTGTCGATAATGCGCCGCTCTACCGCCTACATAGTAGGAGTTGCAGCAACCGTCGTGTAGGCACAGTACGGCGCCCAACGCCCGGGGCGTTGGTATATGCCTCTATCGGTGCTGCCGTGACACTGCATAGACGAGCTGACGGCTTGCGTCTCGAGAATCGTCATATGACCTCGAGGGACGTTCCCCGACCCAACATATAATCGTGCTAATTCCCGTTGGAGCTTGTCTCATGTTGCCTCATGGGCTATGTTTTGCGCCGTTTCCCACCCCTCCCCCCCCCCTTTTTTCTTAATATCGGGTGTTAATGGGGCGTCTACTACATAGCTCTCCACGTTAGGGGATAGGTTAGGTAGGTGTTCAATTTATGTACACTTTTTGAGTACGTGCAGGAGAACGCCCCGTACGATCAGCCCTATCCGGCTGCTCCTTACTATTTAGGCAGGGAGCTATTCGCCGATCATGTCCTGTCCACATGGATTGCGACATAGCTACATATGCAATGCATGCATGGGGAGCGCGCAGCCAAGGGTTCTGGCCGTGTTGAGACCGCCGTTAAGGCCACATGCAGGATGGCAGCTATACTATGGGTCGCCCTAGCGAGTGTTGGGAATCTTCCCTCAGGATGGGAGTGCGAAGAGGGGAAAGGCGGCACAATACTCCTAGCCCAGGCTGCTTTTAGCTGGCGTGTTTCGTGCTTGGTGTCCTCGGTAGCTTCGGCCCTGGAGTAGGGTCCTGACTGCGCTCTTCCATCCTTTCCATCCTGGCTAAAGACAGACGTACGTGACTATCGCCTGCGAGCAGCTGACGAATGCAAGGCCCTCTCTCTACTGGTTTGATATAGAATCCTTGGGTGAGCGGTCAGTGCGTTTTGCCTTCAACTCTTCCGCTCATGCCGCCTCCAATAACCCCATATACGGAATGTGCAGACCTATCCACACACACATATGTCTCTCCCCCTAACCATAGAGGAAGCTCAGCTGGTGTTTATACAACATCCAGTCGATAGCTTCTAACCAATTCTTACTCGGGGTGCCGATCCCTCGGCTCTTTTCACCTGGGGGAACAGCTCGGTCAGCTCGGAGGTGTGGGGGTAAGCTTCAAACTGCGGCCGCTGCTACAGAACACATGTCCTACTGTAGATATCTCTCTAAGTGGAGGTAAGATAAGATAGATCAGTTTTCGGTTTAATGCCTTGGTACATACGATACATAGTGAGTGCTGAGTAAGATTATGGGAGTCCCCGCCGGAGATAGACCGCCAGGCACGACATTTTCCCCATGCGTTTACGTACGTATGTATGTAAGCCGGCGTCTTCCCAGAGTGGTGGGTTCGTGGGGGTGGACCGTTATATTTACTGACACGCATAGAAGCCTTAGCTTACCTTGTTCTGGCCTTACCTTAGGTAAGCTGAGGCGGCAGAGCTATGACTTGTCTATCCTCCTCCACATGTCAATATAAGCTATGCCTGTCCCAACATACGACACCAATGGTCTCTATAACTACCTAAACTAAGGCACCTACATGGATATAGTCGTATACTAACCTAGCATCGAAGGTACGAGAAACGTTTCATGCGGCACTAGTCCACGGGTATGCGTCGGGACTCCATTCCGACTTCCGGCCTGTCTTTCCCGCCGCGGCTTGCTACCCGCTAGGACCCCTCCGAATCGCGCTCTCCGAACCCCCGGGATCTCCCGGAAGCAACGGCATGTTGAAGGCTACAGGTGTGGCCGCGTTGGCGTGCAGCAGGCGAGTCATTGGCTGCCCTAAAAACAGGTTTCCTAGGTTACCTAGTCGCTAGCTTCTGAAACGCGCCGGGATCATTTGTTTACGATGTGCCATCCAGATATCGTACTTACTATGCCTACCAAGAAGAACGGAGTGAGGTAGTGTCAAGGCATTGTGCTAATGACGAGATACACACGTATTCGCACGAGGTGGCCTTCCATGAGCTCCTTGCCAGGGGAGTCTTTCTAACATGGGGCTGGCCTCCGGAAAGTTCTCGTCACATGTTTCACTGGGAAGTGGTCTGAATTTGCCCTCGATGGTAATGGCGATGGCCTCTAAGGTGGCCTAACTCCAAGGGCGCTATTGCAAGTCAGGTTGCTGGGAGGAGAGATTACTTGCATGGTTACTCATGTACGGTAATAGAGTCCCATTCGTGACTCTCGACGACTTAATCAAAGGATAGTCTGGGTATAGAAGGTGAGTGAAACGTGTTCGTACAGCACCGGACGAGAAGAGTATACAATGCAACAAGACTCCCTAAGGCAACTATAGCCGCTCTATTGTCTTCCGTCTCATCACGACGTACCCTGATTTCGTGTTCATGAGAGGCCACTTCGAAAAAGTGTCATTGACAGACGCATAGGGCGAGATAACTAGCATAGCTGATTTGCCCAAGCTAGTTTATGTTACAGTGAAGTAGTACGAGGACTTAAAACGTAGTGGCATTGAATAACGGCGAACTCTCTTCGACATCGCCGGGTAAAGTGGGTAGCTCATACAACTCCCGACCGTAAATGCCGAGACTTAGGTTATGTTAAGCTTTGCGTTGCTTTAAGCTTCCGGCTGCGGTGTGCGGCATGCGGCCAGCTCTCTATTGCTCTTGAGAGATACTTGCGTTGGTGGCTAATGGAAGGGGGACTGGAGGCCTCTAGAGGCGGAATTCTAAATCATTCTTAATATAATACACTTCTACCGGTTGTTCAAGTAGACAAACTCAACTGAAAACCCGTGGTTCTGGTTCGGCGGGGGACGATTCGTCGTAGTGAGCGGCAGATACGTAAATATCTTCAGCTAGGATTTATAGTATTTCTGGACGGCCGCTTTAGTCTCATTTTCAATTTCGATAAGCACACAAGTGTCTCAAGTCATCCGTCGACTAGAGTTGAGGAGGCTAGGATATATCGACGCGATGTCTTGAATCTATCTTGGGAATGATCTAGATCTTCGCAGCTTGAACTACACGTAGACAAAGTCCTAACCCACCGCACTGGCGATGCCGTGACGCGGACGATACAACCAGAATGCAGTCGCTTCAATTATATACTATTTTTCGGTAGGTGCTACGCCAGCTCAGATGGCGCGCCAGATGCACAAGTAAAAAGCCCGTGAAGTTCTTCCTGATCCTTCTCTATCACCACCGTAAAGCGCCGGCACATTTGCCCCCAGTACCTGTCCATTCTACCACCAAGGACGGCAAGCATATTCCCGCCTTTCCCTAAACGCCCTTGAGGTTTTTGAGGCCGGTCATGTCCCGTGTCCCTCATGTATATATAGTTCCGATCCCGCACATGATGATATGATAGTTGAATGTTATATATGTAGCAAAGTAGTAGCGGAGCAGGTGAGTGAATGACAAGAAGGTAAGCTACATGCAATTAGTGATCGTTAATATCGTCAATACATGACTCCCGCTACTTGAATACGGGACGCCAGCCCTGCTCACCTATGCTCTAGGTTACGAAGGGATGCGTAATGTGCGGGACAAATCAATACGTCTTCACATCGCTAGGCTGACTCTGAGACTAGCTGCATTAAATAATATACGGGTAGAGACGTCAAGCCCTGAATCTAGGCCGCGTCTGCATCGACAACAGAAGCTTCCTGCTCAGCCGTGACCTCCGAGTCGGTCGAAGCCTCACGCTCTTTCTCGGTTTCGCTCACTATAACACGGCAATTAGTTGCCGTGGCTCTCAAAGTTCTTAATAGAAGTTCGACAGTATTCCATAGATCAACTTCCACTAAGGGGGTTCTGCAAACTAGTGGTAGTTTGCTTCATATAGTGGATAATTAGGGGGTGACTTGAAGAGAGGGGTTACTCACTACTGCCATAGCCAGTGTCGGTGTCAAGACCCATTCCTACAACACCACGAGTCACGGCTAAGCATCGTTCAACCATTTGATGTCTAACTTCTGGTTCAAGTCCGCAGTCTTCTCTTCCGGTCCAGATCCGTAACGTGCCGGAGAGGCGCTCAAGCGTATCTGAGCACGCTTCTGCAGCAAACTCATGACTCGAGAGTCGGTCCATCAACTTGAAAGCGGCAGTGTATCCAAGTAATCCCATATCACTGATGGGGTGGATCTGATCAATCACGCCGTAGATATCAACTGGCTCTTCGGGCGGGGAGAACTTCTGGAGGTGTGCGATGGCCATGGCACAGAGAAGAGAAGTACGCATCTCGGTGGTCAGGAGGAGTGAAGGCGGTAGTACCTTAATAGGAGTAGACGGTGGAGACGGTGTTCGGTTGTTTGAGGGGTTCTCGTTTGATGAGAGAACTGGTGTTACTGGTCCAATAGCCTGTAAAGCAGCTATTATGTTCAAATTCCGTTTCTCTTCGAAAAGCAGAGCGCGCGCAACTAGAGAACGGTTTTGGGCAATAGATCCAATTGGTGCAGTCCTGATAGCTAGGGATACGTCGTTCTCGATTTTTTGGATCGTCTTTGCGTCATCCTCTTTGACTAGAAGACTATTCGTAAGAGCACCATGCAGAGTTATATTGGACCACCACGCCGCGACGGCGTCCATTGGAGAACGGATTGCTGGGTCATCCACCACAGTGTCCATACCATCTGTGACTCCAATGGCATTGTAATCGGTCGGGCGATTCCAGGCTAGATTATGTGCTCTTATAACAATGCTTTGGTTCAATACCACATCACAGTCTTGCTCAAGTAAGGCAGCTAGATGATCAGGTAATTCGTCGTCGGATTGCTCTTGACCAGCGCGACGGAGCTGCGTTAAGAGCTTGTGCAGTTGCTTTGCTTCGTTCCATTTCGACCTAGCCAGCTTGGATGCAAAGGTATTGAAAATGCCAAGTTGAATACCGGAGAGGCCGACTTCCCACAGGAGCACGCGAATATGAAGGGCCTTAAGCATTAGTCGCAGTGGTGTAGTCGGAAGAGTCCCTGAGGCGAGTAGAGTCAACGTGAGTCGACTCTTGCTGATTTCCACATCTCCTCCGGCAAGTTGAGCGTCTAGAGCGATTGCCCATGCCTTTACACGGGCGAGTTCCTGCTCCTCGGTAAGGCCTGTCAGCATCTGATACCCGTGGATTCCAATAAGATTCCTCAGACTCAATTTCAGCGTCTTGAGACCAAGCGCAGCAGCCTCGAGAAAGAAATTGTGACGCGGAACCCAGACTGTCTGGATTGCTGTGAGCCATGCTTGA
Organism: Hypoxylon sp. E7406B; assembly: GCA_000931505.1. Classification (NCBI taxonomy): domain Eukaryota; kingdom Fungi; phylum Ascomycota; class Sordariomycetes; order Xylariales; family Hypoxylaceae; genus Hypoxylon; species Hypoxylon sp. E7406B. The sequence goes on along the minus strand of JYCQ01000114.1, from coordinate 59,234 downwards.
CGGCGAACATGAATGGGTGATGCCAATGACGGAACTGCCTTCAAGGAGGCTTGTTGTCGTTGTTTGGAGTCCTCAGCGCTAGGCGCCTTGCGTTCAAATAGTGAGGGAATTACAGCCCACCAGATGCAACATAGCAACAATACGACCTTGATCGAGTATAGCACTTGTGCACCATGCACATGATATCCCATGAAGTTGACACTTAATGACGATGTAAGGAATCTAAGTAGCTGTATGGGTAGAGCGAAAAGGCCGCGGCCCTCGGGAGTCTCGTTGCTCTGCTCATTCTCCCTAACAGCTTCCAGAAGCATCAACCCAGCTAGAGAGCCAACCATCAACTTGCCAAAGTAAGGGCCAGTATTTTGCCAGCCTCTTGCTTGGAGATGATGTTGCTGTTGCTGAATTTGTTGACGTATTAGGGCAGGATTGCCTCTGAATTGCTGTTGCGGTACTGGATATGGTTGGCCGGCCGCTATTTGAGCGGCGATGATACGCTTCATGTCATCGGGAACTTGGATCATGCCCGGCGGATCGGCTCGAGCTGGCGTACCCATAGCTGAGTTCGCGTAGCCGTTTGGCTCATGCGAGTATTGTATGGGCGTGGACGGTGTTTGCTGTAGAGGGCTGACTGCGCCGTTCATCGCACCCGCCATGAATAGCTTCTCGAAGGCAGCTATTCGCTGCTGCATGGCCGCGTTCTCATCAACGAGTCGTAGGTTTCTTTTCTCTAAGTGTCGAATATATTCGGTAGCTTTACTTAGGACCTACATAGGAATTAGTTACTACACCCACCTTGTTAGAATACGAAAATAGACGCACCGTTGCCTTGTTCAGCTTGTGCGCAGGTGTTAAGCCGTGTAACTCCTCCCTGTCTTCCGTGGTGTCTTCTCCCCTCGCACTCTTCGACATGATACGGAGACTTGGCACACTATCTCGCAGAGCTGCTATCTTATCGTTGAGATTGGTGCGATATCGCTTTTCAATCATGTTGTGCGCCGTCTTCTTCACGGGTTGATGGCTATCGAGATCGTCATCGTCGTCGTCGTCAACGTCAACTGACGATTTTCGTTTGCGACTATTTGACTTGGATGATAGGCTCTGGTCCTCCGGTGACGATATGGAAGAAGACTTGTATACGGGACCGGCTGAATCGGGACTTGCTTCACTCTTGGGAGAACGGTAGTGAAGTTGAGCGGGCATGGCGATACTCTGCAGTTTTTGTCGCTGCTCCTCAGTGAGACCTCTCGGACCTGCACCGTTCGGTCGAACCTGGAGGGTGGTGGTTCCCATTGGTCCTGTTGTCGGGAGTGGGTTCGGCAGGCCGTCGGGCATGGAGGAGGGAACCACGGCAGCGGACTGCTGCGGCGCCGGCGGCTGGGGTTGCGTCGGGATGCCATCATTCAATTCGGACTGCTGAGCAAGGTTCCAGTCGTCTTGGTAGAATGCATTAGTGTCGTATGTGTCGTAGGGAGGAGTGTCTTGGAAGGCCCAATTAGGATCGCTATAGAACTGTTGGTTGGCAGTGCTGGAGTCGGTCAATGTTGCGTCCCCGTTACTCGGGTCGTTATCTTGGTAATACGGGCCGTTTCCATCAAGACCAAAGAGGTCGGAAGGCTCTTGCTGGTCGGTCATTGTGGCACTGGTGCTGGTACGATCATGAGATGCAAGTGTGGTTCGACATCAGCAGGCACCACAGCAAGTCCTTCAGCCGCTCAGGTCCAGGTCAAGACAAGCGAAAGGAGGGGGTTTGCATAAGGCGGGAACGGACCAGGGGGTAATCGTCGCTGATGAGCTGATCGTACGGCCTGGAGTAGTATAGTGCCAGAATAGTCGCTATGGATGAATAAGAAATGGTTGGTTGGGGCGGTGGGCTCACGCAATCGACTTGGAGGATATATAAGTCTGGATGGGGAAGGCGACAGATAGGTAATGGGGGTTGTTAAGTTCAGAAAGATTCGCGACAACAGTGTGTTGTTCGGGGTTGAAACAGGGACGAGCAGAATGGAAAAGAATTGACGAAAAGCTTGCTATGTGACGCCAAGCCCCCCGTTAAAAAACCACGACGAGAGGGGGGACGTCCTGCTAGATTGGGTACGTTTGGTACGAGGTATGGAGGTATGGAGGTATGTAGGTATGTAGGTATGTAACTGGGAAGAATAGGCGGCGTGGACGTCAATTCGCTACACCAAACACCCTCGTCGTCTTTTGCTTCTTGCTTCTTGCTTCTACCGCCGTATCCCTTCTTGAAATTTCAACAGCCCAGGCGAAAAGGGAGAGACAGCTTTAGCCGTGTTTGGTGGGCACCCAGCTCGTCGCACGCACACAGAGAGATTGGAGATTTGCTGTTCCGAGATCTTGGGATCCGATAGGCGGGAGTGTCAACGAGGCGCGAAAAATCCCAATTGCGAAAGKGAAAAACGGGGGAATTCTCGATGGAGGCTTGAGGGAATCATACGATGGGTGGATGTACGGGATACCTACTTGGATGGGAAGGATGGGCTTGGATGGGCTTGGATGTGCTTGGATGGGCGAGGACGGCAAGATGGGTAGAATCGATCGGGCTTAATCGAAGGACGCTCGGGCCACAATGCGGGTCTTTCCTGCTACATACATGTACATACACCGCGAAGAAACATGGGAAAGACGAAAGACGAAAGACGAGAAAGACGAGAAAGATGAGAAAGATCTTCGGCCTAAACCGTCTAGGCCATTCCATTGGCGGGGAGCTGAGACCCACGTGTCACTAGCCACTGATAAGTCATGATTCCAGCCACTTCAGCCCACTTCTAGCCCACTCTAGCCCACCTTTGGCTAGGCGATATTCCGGGTAACGAACGGATTACGTCCGTACCTTAGCCGGGGAGACAGGTACAAATGTACAATCCTGTGCCACCTCAATTCATCAGCTTGGACGGGTGGCTGCTTTCATAGTGCCATATCGATATTGATTACATTGATTAATAGTCCGTATCTCTGGTGCAACCGCAAATCAAGTTCCCACCGAACCATTCTCAGCTTAGTCTATCTCCAGGTTCTCTACGGGATACTGTTCTTGAAAGCAATAACGGATTCGAACTTGTCCCTAGAAAAGTCGTCATAAATACATATCTAGTGGGCAGCTTGGGTCCGCAATGGACATTTCCAGGTTTAGTAACTACCCGAGGTCTTCTTTGGCCAATCATAACGAGAACCAGTCTATTAAACGAGTAAGAGCCTGGATCAGATAGAACTAATCCAGACCCACAATGATGAGAGATAGCTATTCCTCCGCTATGCCGACTATCGTATTCCTATAATGATATGAATACCAAATGGTCACATGCAGACGCTATTTTAGAATAAAAAGGTAAAAGGGGTAGGACTAGCCCGCATAATTCATTCAACACAGAGCTAGTGTGTACACATGTAGAGGCGGACGTCGGTAGAAAAGATAGATAATCATTGGTTGAAATGAGCAACTAAATCTTCATCGTAAATTAACTCCTCCAAGAGTCTCAAAGAAAAAAAAGGGTGGTATATATAAAATTATAAACAAGTAAAAAGTGTCGGATCAGAAGGTGAGAAGACCCAAATACCTCTACGTCATTCATCAGATTTTGAAACACATGAACCCATTTAAGACGCCAGGATATAATAAACTCTGTCCGAGATAAGCCCATCAAGACCTTTCACCCTATACCCATAAAACCCTTCGAGGGAGAACAAACATCTACCACATTTCATCATCACTCTTCACCATCTCCATAGTTGGAGTCTTGGGCTGCAGTTGCTTCATCCTCTTTCGGTCCGCCTTGGTCACCAGCGACGGTGTAATAGGGACTACAGGCGAGAATGGTTGGTATGGAGAGTAGGGCACCGGCGCGCCAGTCCAGGGTGTCCGAAGCCCTGAAGGCGACAGAGGAGTCGTCCTTTCGAACGTCGTTTGCTTGGTTGTCTGGGCGGATGGCGAGCTAAGAGCAGGTTCATAGGCTCGTAGTGGAAGAGTTCCACCAGTGCGGACGGCCGACGGCGCATTTGGCCTCGAAAATGACCCTTCTCGAGGTGAAGTCGGGAACGTGGATCCAGGCTTTGGAGATGCTGGCAGGGAAGGGAAACGGTTAACGCCGGGTTTAGGCGACGAAGGCAAGCCGACAAGGGGTGCCGTGGATCGTTCTGATACGGCTGACACCGGGTCGGGTTCCGTGTACTGCGAATTGGTACGAACATGCCCAAGTCGCTCGTCAATGCTCTGCGTGCTCTCTGGTGAGATATCTGGCGGGGTGATGGGTGCTATGTGCTGCCTGCTTGCCCGTGGATATGGGACCTGGTCGGTCGGGATCGGTGGTGGGGATGCTGGAGCATAATGGCGCGGAGGAATGGAACTCATTTCCTCCTCATCGTGGCGGGGGAAGGTGCCTGACATGGGAGTCATGATGGGCGATGAGATGCTAATGCCTTTGACGTTCTTCTTTCGAGGCGACTTGAAGGCAGACAAAATAGAAGACGCCCGGGATTGAGGTTTCTCCGGTCCAGATGCAAGATCAAGATTCGCAGGCTTGCTCTTGCCTCTCTTCAAAATGCCCTGTTTTGGAGGAGGTTGCTGTTGGGATGGTAGCGGGGGAGGTGGTTGATCCAAAGTGACACCTGCTTCCTTGGCCGCCTCCTGCTCCATCACGAGCCTATACATCTCTTCCAGCTGCTGTTGCGCCATTTCGCGATCTGCTGCGACGACTCGCGGGTCGACCAAGGGATTGATACCAAGGGTACTTGTAGAATGGAGTGATGGGACAATATAAGGACTTGTTGGTCCTGTTGTTGGTGTTGGAGGTGTTGGATACGAGAAGTTCTTGATAGGCGATTTGGGCGGATCAAGACCGTACTGAGGATTCTGTTGGGCGCCAGCTAATACGGGCGGCGCGAAAGCGAACTGATACGGGTACTGGACGTCTTGATCTTCCTCTCCTGCTGTGAGGTGCTCGCGGCGTTTCTTTGCTAAGACGAGAAGGACGGCTGCAACTACAACGAGCGAAAAAGCATATGATCCGACTATACCACCAATCTGTGCGGGAAGGAAAGCAGTATTCCGAAGAGCTCCAGCCGAGAGTGGAGGACCGTCTTCAGGCGGCGGCGCTGGGTCAAAGTAGTTGCTATGAAGGTCTTGTATCACACTGGCAGAACAAAAAGGAGTGAATGTTGAGAAAAGTAAAAGTAGCACAAACTGAAGTGAGGAAGGCTTGCTATAAAACCCCAGTTGCATTGTGTGCGACCCGGATCTTCATGAAATATACTCTTTCCCGACTCCTTAGTCAAACCTCCTTACGGATCAGTCGAAACACATCCTGATGGAGATGTCGCAAGGTCAGACGCAAAGTCGGGAGGACAAAGGGTATATAGCGGCTGGKGATGTTCGGCAGTGTGTCGAAGTGGGCCGGAATCTGCGTTGCTAACATGCGAACACTGGCGCTTGTGGTGTGAACTGGCCTCTCACTCGTCGGCCCCCTCCAGGCACTTGGCTCCATGCATGACGGCCCCCATGGAAAGCGCCCAGTAAGGGTGATAGATTGCCATTTTCATATTTGCAAAAGGCAGTAGTCGATCCCGTTCTTCCCGTTCTGGTTGGATAAGGATATCGTAGCGACAGGGACCTAAGCGCCAACTCGTCGAGCTTCCGGAGCTGATTGGCGGTGGGATCCTACAGCATCACCGACCCCGCCGTAAACCCACTCACCCCCTGCGCCTCTGCAGGTCACTCTGCCTCTGCAGCCGCCGATTGGCCAGACTGGTCTCTACCAACAGACGCATGGTTGAATCCCGAGCACAACCAGAGCATCTTGCAGTTGGCCAGGAACGAATAAAATGGTGGTTGTTTGCCCTAACCTAGTCTTAAAAGATGTTGATAAAAGGTGCTGGCCATTCCCTTTTCAATCTCGTCACATTGTCCAGCATATCAAATCTTGCGATTGGTATCTCTTCCGATGTGACTTCGCACAAAGATCCGCGAAGGGATGATGGGTGAGAGCAAGAGAGGGCTGATGACACCATAATCGACAAATGTAAGCAGTCAAAGGACGTGCGGCGAGGAGATCACATTGCCATGCGAAGTGTTTCTGATGATCTCGGTATTGTTGGTAAGAAACAAACGTKCCTCCCGGGGCTCACCTTTGATGCTGCGATTGGCTGGGAGTTTCTGAAGATGAGAAGGATGGATTGAGGCAATGCGAGGGGGGGGGAAGACGCGGCGGGGKGCCTCAGATTGGGGCTACGGAGGGGGCTAACTTTAACAATTGGTCCCTGCTTACCGCTAGATAGGTACGTACCTCGTTAATTTGAGGCCGCTCAGAGTTACACAGGCATCTTCCAGGTTTCTATCTTTGCATGTCAACGGGATCTTCTGGGGCCGATACAACGATTACTATTCATTTGGATCGTTGTTAATATCTACTTTTAATCATTGAGATCCCCCATGCACGTGGTAAGTGTTCAATTGAATATCGAAGCTGCATGTTAAGTGCATGGATCCTCTTATACCTATTAAAAGTAGTCACCTGACCTGGCGCTCTGAAGGTAAGGTACCAGGGTGGTAGATCGGCTCTTAGAGTGTCCGAGCCAAACACAAGCAGGGGCAGTCGCGTCTTCAACATCTCCCCACCCGCGTTTCCTTGTATTAGATACCACACAGTCAACCTTGGAAACCTGTAACATGTCTATGGCTGTGGCCTGATTCATGAACCCATACTGCCGTCGAAGGACTCAAGACACCGAATCTCCTAATGCTTATACGTTGTTCTAGGATTTCGTCCTGGTGAGCGTGGATCTCCACCATGCCAGGCCCCGATCATGGCGACTTGTTCAAATCGCTGAACCAAGCGCAATCTCGTGCTGTCAGCTCCCGCGCATCTACTGTTGCTATATTGGCCGGCCCGGGAAGTGGCAAGACTCACACCCTCACGTCTCGAGTCGTCTGGCTCATTGACCATGTTGGATTACGGCCATGTGATGTCATGGTCGCGACTTTCACCGTCAAGGCGGCCAATGAGATGAAAATGCGAATCGGCCAAGCACTTGGAGACGGACGCGAAAAGAAGATCATACTGGGAACCTTTCACAGTATTGCTCGGAGGTATTTGGCTACGTACGGCAAACGCATTGGGTTGGATCCAAAGTTTGGTATTGCAGATGACTCTGACTCGAGAGCCGTTATCAAGCGTATCTGCAAGAGGCTAGATGCTCCAGTTGACCCTGCTCTTGCTCGTGGTTGGATCAGCAAACGTAAAGCCAAGGGAACTTCGGACGAGCAGACAGCCAAGGCCAAAAATGGGAACAATATTGAGTCTAAGGCGTTGGAGCAATGCTACCAAGAATACCAGTCTTATCTTGAGCGGTCCAACCTGCTCGACTATGACGATCTTCTCGTTCGCTGTGTCGAACTCCTTCGCAAATGGCCTGACTGCGTTGGGAACATCCAAACAGTCTTGATCGACGAATACCAAGATACGAATGGGGTCCAATACGACTTGATGAAGCTTTTCGCCCAGAAGAATCGACAGATAACAGTAGTCGGAGACCCGGATCAGAGTATTTACGGCTGGCGATCGGCAGAAATAAGAAATCTCCATCGCTTACTCCGTGACTTCCCGGGTACCGATGAAATATCTCTCGAGGAAAACTATAGGTCGTCAAGTTCCATTCTTGACGTATCTTTAAGAGTCATTCAACAAGATCAAGAGAGATACAAGAAAATACTAGTGCCAGTTCACGCAAAGGGCACTCGGCCAGTGCTCCGTATGTTGAAGAACTCTACGGTTGAGGCAGACTGGATTGTTTCCGAGATCAAACGCATAAAGTTGATGTCTGGAAATATGGTCAAGTCTGACGATATCGCGATATTACTTCGATCTGCCTCATTATCAAGGCACATTGAATCCGCTCTGGGAAGAGCGGGTATAGCTTACAGAATGGTTGGTACGTAATCTGCCAAATGCATGAATCATAACTATCCTCCATATTAACGATTAATTCTCAGGTGGTTTCAAGTTCTATGAACGGGCCGAAATCAAGACCATTTTGGATTACTTACGAGTGATCCATCAACCTGATAACAACGATGCTCTCGCACGTATCATAAATGTACCAAAACGAGGCATTGGCGACGTAACGGCAAGGTCTCTGCTGGAAGAGGCTGAACGCAATTCGATGAGTCTTTGGGAATTGCTTGGCAAGCATTGTCGAGGTGAACGGGTAGCAAAGACGACCATCAGGAAACAGACGGAACAGAAGATTAGCGGAGGCCTGTTCAAGTTGATTACTAGTCTACGAAGTAGGGTACGACCAAGCGAGGGAACTCCCGTCAATTTGGTGGAAGTCATCAATCAACTACTCAAGGACTTGCAATTCGAGAAACACCTGGAGGAGGCGTACGGCCCGGAGTACGAGCTCCGATGGGCAAACATCGAAGAATTCGTGAACCTCGCCGCAGAGTTCATGCATCAGGATAAGCCCGAAGAAGACATGCTTCCAGTTCTCGAAGACGATGAAATAATGCCGGATAACGACGTCCTAGCACGATTTTTAGCGAATGTTGCATTGGCATCTGATAAACAGACTGATGATAAGGACAAAGAAGCAAACCCTCAAGTCACGGTTTCTACAATACATGCCGCGAAGGGCCTAGAATGGCCTGTCGTCTTCGTCCCGGCAGTCTACAATGGATCCATACCACATATGCGATCTGACGATGAAAATGAGGAGAGACGCCTTCTTTACGTGGCAATGACTCGAGCTCAGGCCTTACTTTATTTGAGCTGTCCTCAGTACAGCTCTACTGGTAGCAAAGAAACTGCCCAGCTTTCCCCTTTCATCGACAAGCTTCCGTCCTCGACTTTTCTCAAGAAGGGCCCATCTCTTGACCGGCCCGTGATGTCCGAAGTAGCTAGAATACTAGGAAGAAGCCTCCCCTCGGAAGACGTCATCTACAAGGGCATGCCAATGATGACACCTGTAGAAGATAATATTCTCCCAGTCGATCCGAATCAAGCTCAAGCAGAGTTTTCTGGTACCGCGAATGGTAACGGGTATAACCAGCGCCCTGGGCAACACAAGCGGCAAAAGCTCAATCATCCCAGCGTCCAAGTTGCTGAGGAATCTGTAGAGGGTTGGGCCGCGCCGTATCCAACCACAATGCAACGATCCACTTCATTTACCGTACCACAGCCTCCGCCGCAATTAGGTTTCACGACTGCTGGTGCTCATTACGCCAGTGTTTCTACTACTACAAAACCGCCTCAGGGGGCGGCAACAAAAAAGCCCCCAACCAATCGAGCCCCTTCTCAGAGAAGTCTAATAGGTTACGGTTATGGTGTAACGAACCATGACAGATCTAAGAATGTCGATGAAATCCCGCCGCCTGCCCCGTCAAACCTGAACCGGTCTACGAGCTACCCTCCTCGCCCTTACAAGATACCCCGAGGCTATGGGCAGGAAACAGGACCCCAACAATTAGTTCAGGGGCTCCGTCAAACACAGCCAAAGCCTGCCATCGACCCCAACCTAGCAAACCACAAACTTGGCTCCGCGAAACTTTCAAGCAGGCCGACCAGTACAAACCTCCAGACACCGATAAAAGCAGAATCATCGCCATCAAACCCGAAACAATACGCCTGTTTCTCAAGCTCACCGACCAAACCACAGCCGGAAGAAGGGAAGGTAGAAGCCGAAGCCGAGAAGGAAAACCAGGTACCTGCAGAAGAGCAGACGAGACCCGCTAAGAGCTTCCACGCGACGACGGTGAACTGCGGCCCGAAAATTGGTTGGAGAGGTGGCGGTGGTATTCAGAGGCCGACTCCTTTGGGGCGAAGCGGTATCACGCCTATGGATCGGCTGAAGAAGCCTTTCAAGTTGACTGTCAAACGACCAACATGACGCAACACTATTGAACGTTACGTAGAGCTATACACTGCAAACAATAGAAACAGATAAATATACATATAGAAACAAGGCTCTCTCGAAGGAGCGCCATCAATTAAGAGCTTACGTCTATCAGAAGTGCTCATGTTAAGCACTTGGTCTATCCAGTCTTGATAATATCTTGCGATGATATGAATGCCTTATACCGTAACTCCATGGCCTTTTAAGTACAATTTTATCTCATCAAGGATCTATCCTATATCATGAGTCATTTCCCCACTTCCTTTTCTCGCTTTCTCTTCTCTCTATGACCTCGTAAAGACCTTCGTGCCGAATTTCCAGACCTCGTCCACGACTAGGTCAACGCGATCCCCATTGCGGTTCTCGGACAGGACTACTAGATCCGCATCGGCGCCGTCGTCAAGACAGCCCTTGATACCCTGCAGCCCCAACATCGCAGCCGGTGTGGATGTGACGGCCTTTAGGGCGGCGGGAATGCCGGCGCCGGACCAGTTGAGGAAGTTGGACACGCATTCGATGAGCGTTATTGAGCTGGTATACGAGTTAGCTATATCGCTGTTTATCTAAGTTCTAGTGGGTGACACTCACCTTCCAGCAATTGTCTCTGTGCCCTCTAAGATCAACTTATTGCCTTTCTTCACGATGTAGCTTGTATTCTCGCCGTTGGTCCACTGGTAGGCGCCATCGGGCAGACCGACAAGGTGCATTGAGTCTGTAACGAGGATGAAGCCGTCCGGATGCGCGTTGAAAGCGATCTTGATCGTTGTGGGGTGCAAGTGTTCTCCATCGGCGATGATGCCAAAATAAGGACGCGGTAAGCTCTCGGCTAGGCCTAGAACACCGAAGATGCCGGGGTTTCGGTGATGTAGCGGTCGCATGGCGTTGAAGAGGTGAGTGATCATCGTCGCACCTGCGGCAACAGCCGCGGACGCTTCTTCGTACGTCGCTTCCGAGTGTCCGATTGAATAGATGATACCCCGGCTGGTGAGTTCGGGAATGAGCTTCGTCATTTGACCCCGTTCCGGCGCGGCAGTGATCATCTTGATGGGGATAGGGCGGTATGTAGTCTCTGGGTTGAGGTTGCTCGCGCCGTAGCAGTCCTCCAAGTCCTCGAATGTCTCGGCCACCCGCAGCACATCTACATTGTGAACTCCATTCTTTGTTGGACTTAAGAACGGACCTTCGCAATGCGCGCCTAGTGATTCTGCACCATCCTCCGCGATTTGTAGATGTCCCGATGGCCCAAGATGTGGTAACGCCAGCTTGTAGAGCTCGCTCCGTTGACTCGTTATTGTGGGAACATACGACGTAACGCCGGTTTTGACCATTAGCTTGTTCAACTCCTTGACCTTCTTCGCGTACACCGCAGGCTCAAGGAGGGTCGAGAAGTTGAAACCGAAAGCTCCGTTAAGCTGACATTCGATCAGGCCGGGTGATAGGATACGACCACCGAGGTCAATAACCTCGTCCGGGAGGATGAAGTCATCGTAAAAAGCAGCCTGGCTCCTGATGATCTTTCCAGTGACGGAATTTACCCAAAGGTCCTCTTCGACTAACCTGTCGTCTTTAAAGATACGACAGTTGGTGAACTTGGTGATACCGTTTCGACCCTCCGACGGTGTCGACTTGGGCGACGAGGGTAGAGAGTGCGGCATGGTTTAAGTTGAAACGAGTATGCAAGAGAAAATTCTATTTATACGACTTGTATATTTTTATTTATATTTGTCGAGTAGTAGGACAATTGTCCCTTTAGCTAGTATTTGGGTCTCCATGAAGGAGACAAAGAAAAATACGGAAATGGCTCACGTATGTATTTATTCATGATATCACAAGGCGTACCCGCAGACGCCGAGGGCGGCCGATATTGGGACCGAAAAGTTCGGCGTGTGAGATATCAAGACTTCTCTGGTGCGTCGACGGTGGAGCCCGTCGGACGTCAGTCTTGCGATTGTGACAGTCAAACCCAGTTTTGCGAATGGATTGATGCCAGCGTCCAACGCCAATGAGAGAAACATGTGACTAAAGAGACTGGTCAGCATCGTCTAGGCGATTCTAGGCCGGAAGGCTGGTTACTAAGGGTGTGGCAACCCAGGTAAACCAGTCGACGAGCTTCTTTGAGATGTCAGATACGTTGGTATCATTTCCGGATGGGGGAGCGTTTATTGTCGGGTCGTTAGCTAATGAGCCTCTGCTACGGTAGATCGGTATCGATGTGTGACATTCCATTAGCAAAGACGAGCGAAAAACTGGATCGTGGAACACCAAGGAGGATTCTTGTAGATGTGTAGTGTAAAGTAACGTTGCGAAGTGTGGTAAGCTTCTTGTTCTTTGGAGGGACGAAACCCCGATAACGTCAAAGTCACCAGTTGATTAGATATCCAGGGATGGGCGTGGCACGGCGAGGCAGACTAAGGTCAAATCGGAATAGCGTAATTTCCCCCGAAAACGATCCTCCCCTAGCTGCCTAGCAGCAGCCCCAGATACCCTTCTGTATGGAAGGAGCTAGGCCTAGGGAATGTAGAGGTAATGGAGGTACTCGTTTCAAGTTATCGATAGCCGCCGCTTATGCCCACGCCCACGCCATGCATGCCATGCCCACGCCCACCTTACCCCATAGGTAAACCGCACCCAGCGCTATACACTGCCGACGCGAGTTTCTTACTCCAAGACGATGGGTCTCGAAGTCTACCGTTGACAACTCTTTCCCTCACTCTCGCCGAAGCACGCGGCGGGCTGCATACATCGGTGTTATATCCGAATTCTACGCACACTAATTCCACTGTCTTCACACTAACTCACTTCAATGATTCCTAGCACTGTAACAATTGTCTGCTGTTGATGGAGATAGCCCATGCTTACCTCCCATACCTACACCATCCGGCTCAGAGCCCCCTTAGCTAGAATAACGTCAAAGTTGTAACAATACAACCTCAAAATGACCAAGCCGGACGGCGAGCTCGACCCACTATGGCAAAATCTCGATTGGTACGGGGTACCGGTTTTTTTTTTTATTTTTTTTTTTTTTACTTCCCTCTTGCTAAGAGCCTCATGTCCGCTGGGGCGATCCGGCTGCATGGCTAAAGCAGGGCTGTCACTAATCTAGACTAATAGGGCGATTGGCCAGATGCTGATCATGGGATGGGATGGTACCGAGATAACGCCCCAAATCAGAAATCTCATCGAGAACCACCATCTGGGATCTATCATATTGACAGCTAAGAATCTCAAATGTACACACATCTCTAAAGGAGCCTCATCATATCTACTTACAGACCCATATTTCGAGAGGATACTGACTGCATCGTATAAACACAGCCGCTGAGCAAACTGCTGCTTTAGTTCAAGAACTTCAAACGATAGCTCATCAGGCAGGACATCCCCAACCATTGTTAATAGCTCTTGACCAGGAGAATGGAGGCGTCAACAGTCTGTTCGATGAAGATTACATCTGCCAATTCCCCAGCGCCATGGGCGTTGCTGCTACGGGGAGTACAGAGCTAGCATACAGTGTAGCAAAGGCCACAGCTACTGAGGTCTCAGCCGTCGGTGTCAACCTGATCCTTGGCCCTGTCTTAGACGTTTTGACCAATGCCCGACACCAACCTCTGGGAGTTCGGGCTACTGGAGACGACCCTCAAGAGGCATCACAGTTTTGTATCGCTGCCATAAACGGATTCAAGGATGCTGGAGTGGCCACTTGTGGGAAGCATTTCCCATCCTACGGAAATATCGACTTCCTCGGCTCAAGCCTAGACATGCCTATCATCACTCAAACTTTAGAGGAGCTAAGCCTTAGTGCTCTTGTACCATTCCGGAACGCGATCAGCGCTGGACGTCTGGACGCCATGTTCGTCGGCGGCGTTGGAATCCAAAGTGCTGGAATGAATGTCATGCACGCTTGCCTCTCAGATCAGGTGGTAGATGACCTCCTTAGAAATGAACTTGGCTTTAAAGGCGTCGCTATATCGGAATGCCTCGAAATGCAGTCACTCATACAAGAATATGGTGTCAAGGGTGGGACCGTAATGGCTGTCGAAGCAGGCAACGATCTAGTGCTTCTATGCAGAGCACATGACGTGCAGTTGGAGGCTATCTCCGGGCTTAAACTAGGAGTCGAGAACGGCATCATCTCGAAAGAAAGGATTCATACGTCTCTGAAGCGAGTCTTGAAGATGAAGAATGCGTGTACATCTTGGCAAAAGGCACTGAATCCACCTGGACTGTCTTTGTTATCCAAGATACACCCTTCGCATCTTGCACTCTCTAGAAAGGCCTATGACCAGTCGATTACGGTCGTCCGTGACAAGGACAATCTGCTTCCTCTGTCTCAGAGCTTACTCCAAGAAGAGGAACTCTTACTGCTGACGCCCCTAGTTAAACCTTTGCCTGCCTCGGCGGCTACTAAAAGCTTGTTAGAAAAGGGCACGAAAGCGAACCCCTCGCTACACGAGAGATGGATTCACCAGGAACGTGGAGCGATTATGAGCGGCGAGGGTGTTTTCCGAGAACTGGGCAGGTCAATAGCCCGGATACGCAACGGCAAACTTCTCCATACATCATACACAGCAAACGGTCTCAGACCAGGTAAAAAGGGTCTTTATTTCATCCTAGAACCGAGCTAACTATCACTTAGTGCACGAGAATTTGATCAACAGAGCATCTGCGATCATTATAGTGACCGCTGATGCTAACCGGAATATGTACCAAACCGGATTCACGAAGCATGTGGCAATGATGTGCCACATGCTTCGTGGGACTGGCCAGAAGAAGTCGCTCATTGTGGTTGCAGTCAGTTCTCCGTATGACTTCGCGATGGACAAATCGATCGGCACATATGTTTGCACATTCGATTTCACCGAGACGGCTATGGCCTCTCTCGTTCGCGCCTTGTACGGAGAAATAACACCCCAAGGGTCGATGCCGGGGACGATGAGGAAGAGCAAGAAAGTCTCTAAAACGAGACAACAGTGGCTTGTTGAGAACTACGACCGCGAACGAGATGGGGCTGCCCTTGAGGAGCTCTTGAGGACACTAGCCCGCTCAAGCACGCCCAGTCTTCCCTACCTTACGGCAAGCTCTCATTCGTTTGAGTTGTTCAATCCACATGTTGAAGAGGCGCACTTTGTTGTTCGGAATAGCAGCACAAAGACATTGTATGGTTTTGTGGCTACATACTTTACCAAGGGAGTTGGTGCTATTGGTGCTCTCTTTGTCGACCCAACGAAGCGCAACGTATCAATTGGCAGGTCGCTGCATCGTCGCGCGATGCGAGCACTACTTCAGAAACAAGGGCTGAAAACGCTCCAACTTGGGCTTACATTCCCAGGTGTCTTCCCGGGAGTACCCGTTGACGAAAGCGGAAGTAACAAGAGTTGGTTTGACAACGTCGGATGGGACACGCAATTTCCGAAGCGATTGACAAATATGGTCATTGATGACCTCGGAGCCTGGACAGCACCGGAAGGCCTTCTGCAGAGCATACAGCGAGCGAGCATTAGCTTTGATTTGATACATGGGCTTGACAACGCTGAGTCGGTGTTGAACCATGTAGCAACGCACGCGGGGCCTGAAGTTGTGGAACTCTATCGCTTCGCGCTGCAAGAAACGAACACAAGTGGAGTAGTGCGAGCTAAGAATTCCGTGGATAATCTACTGGGGACAGTAATCATTTGCACAGCCGCAAGCCGCCTATCGACATACATCCCCGCCCTTCACTCTATTCATGGTGAAGACATCGGCGGTATCATTGCTCCGATAGTGCCTTCTACAGCGCAGTCGAGATTGATACTGCAGGGACTCGCATTCATGGGCGTAAGGCAGAACAAGGCGCACAAGTCGGCGAAGAGCGTTCTTAGTTGGGTAAGTAAAAGCCGAGCTCCTCGAATTAATTGCAAGCATTGCAGCTAACATGCCTAGGTCCTTGATGAAGCACATGAGCCTCTTACGGCCATGGGCTTCGAAGTCCAACTGACGTTTGATGAAATTACAAATTCGCCGGAGAACGTAAGTCTCAGCGCCTGCCTAAATCTTATACACATTCGCTGATCCCGAGGATCTGGGGCAGTGGTCTGATTTGAATTAAACAATTCCTCCGTTGGGGCTACCAGCGGACAAGACTATGAATGAATGATTCAATGAATGGACGATCCTTCACCGAGCCTCATTTCGTGCACATTTATCTCCCCTTTGACAAGAAGCGGAAGTGGGTGGGGGGTTTCATGTGCAATTATTCGGGCGTCTGCTCCAACGAGCCAACGAGAGTCTTCAAGACAACTTTTTACGTCCTGTGATTTTACATTTGGGGGTCAGCGAGCCGGAGTTTGTGGCATCTGGATCCTGTTTCTATCCAATCACGAATTGAGTTTGTCGAGATTTTGAATCCTAAAACGCACACTACCGATTGAGTTTTAAGCCCCCGTCGCCGGCTTGCCTTGTCGGGCTGTCTCTCTGTTTTAAAAATAGCATCACGGCATGCGACAGTACCGCCACTCCGAATTTTGTCCATTAGGGATTTGATCTTCAAGACATGTCCAAATCCGATCGGTGGAACCTGGAGAGAGACACGGGCCAACTGATAAGAAGGTGATTTGCATTACAACGCGATCGAGGTTGATATGTAAGGATATGTAAGAATATGTAAGGACGGACGTACATGCAAGAGAAGCACCGAGTGTCTGGGTTGGGAGGCAGGCAATTAATGACAGATGACAAGATAAAGTCGTTCGGCAATGTGGTGATATAACGCTAGGAGGGTAGCAAGGCCGCAGACGAAGGCCTGTCCGTCACCCCACCCCCATGAGTTCTCTTTAACTTGTTCCAGAAGGTAGAAACTCTTCTGCAGAGTCGACGTCCCCTCCAAGACTGCCCCAGGCCGGCCAGGTGAGGAGAGAGGCCGATAACCCGCTTGGGGGGGTCCAGCATTACCTAGCACTACAGTGACACTATCCTAGCACTATTATCCACTCGCATCCATTCGCCAACCTTGACCAGCCAAAAGGTCCCGAGACCCCTATCGAACCTTTTGAGTAACCTCCGGGCTACTACCCCAGTCCTGCCCAGGCACCAAGCCGCACGAGGTATCGCCCTTGTACCTATTGGCCTACGGGCCTATTGGCTCATTAACAATGGAGGTTCTGCTTTGTTAGGACCTGTATGACCGCTATTGATGATCCTGGGGTTCCTGGCTCCTCGGTTCGGTTCTTGAACTACAGTACCTACCCCCATAACCTGGTCCTGAGCGCACACGCCTTTTTACTAGCTCATCCTCTCCAGACCAGCCACCGTCCTTAGGCGGATCAATTCCCAATTCCATTTCTCCACCCCCTTGCCCAGTCCTTGGCTTTGGCCATTGAATGTTTCGCGCCTCCACTTCCGCTACGCTCTCCTCTCTGCCCTACTAGCTAGTAGTTAGATTACAGTACCTAGATAGTTGTCGTTTTCGACGTTTTAACTCCAGCAAACTTATCAGGCTGCTAAACAATTCCCACCGCATCCTCGACTCTGCGATCACTCCACTTGATCCGCAACGGGGTGACAGCTTGATCAATTCCCATTGGACTCGCTCGCCATTTCTTATCTACGGAGTCGGTCTACGTCAGCGTCAGCAATAAGCATAACCATCCATCTTTCCCCAGCCGCATAGGGCATTAGCCCTTTACGATGCGATGGCAACTTTCAACTCCATGCCGGCGCTGCAGTCAGGCGCCAGCCCGGGAGACGCCATGGGATTGAACGGCATGTCCAACGCAGGCCTAGGCATCGAACCCTTCGAGCCTGACCTCAACTTTGACGAGTCTATGCTGTAAGTTAAACCCGGCGGGCGCATTACCCCCGAGACGGCTGCGGTAGTGGTTGTGTGTGCGTGTGCGTGTATTTGCGGCATGGAGTAGCCACATGTAAGTAGTAATAATGCTAAGACCCCGAGTAGAGAGAACGTCAATGGTAGTTTACCACCTTTGCCCTTCACCCCTTCCTACGACTTCGAGACCTTTTCCACGACCTTCGAAGACCCCTTCAACTACTCCAAACCCTACGAGGCTGCGCCGCACGCCGAAGACTTCCACGATGAAGGCTCGTCCCCGCAACAGCCGGACGACAAGCTGCTTAGCTTCTCCGCGACGGCCGTAAAGGCCACCCCCTTAGATGATGCGCTAGGCGCATATTCCGAAGTCAATATGTCGGCCGAGCTATATGGCATGTTCTTTGTTGCCGAGGATGTATTCGGCGGTGAATCGACCGGCCGGCCTCTAGAGCTGACGTGTTATCGGCGGAATTTATGGCAATGCTCGGGGCAAATAACTATGCCGCGGCATTGCACGCAAGTCATGAACGAGCAGGGTCGCGCGATACCTATTGTCGAGTTCTACGCTTCGATATCCGCAAAAGAAAGTATTGAGGGCAAGTCCACCGAGATCATCTCTATCCCGTGGAAAAGCAGTAACCCTGCTCTAGGCGAAGGGCAAGAAACCAAAGTGGCCAGCGCCCCGCCAAAAATTGCGCTTGACCTGAGTGGCGGCCAGGAGGTTGATGGCCACCGAGTCAGTATACCGGTCTCGTGGAAGCGCCTGCAGTTCAAGAGCGCTACAGCGAACAACGGCCGGCGGAAGGGGCTGCAACAGCATTACGTTGTGCAAATCAGCCTGCTAGGGAAGATGAAGACGGGCGGTGAGTTCATGAAGATCGCCGAGATCCAAAGCGGACCGGTGATTGTGCGCGGCCGGAGCCCGCGGAATTTTGATAGTAGGAAAGATGTCCCTCTCACAGGCGACAAGAAGGCTCCCGGTAGTGTTGAACGTGCCCGAACACACAGCGACGCAAGTTCGACAGCGAACTTGAAGACGGAGCGATCGGACTCCGGACATAACTTACCACATTTTGCCTCACCGTCGCTAGGCAGCGCGGCGCATGGGTCGTCTTGGGCATCGCCCTCGACACCGTCATATGGCGGACAAGCGCATCCAGCCAAGAAGATAGCACTATCGCCCAATATAAGCCGGCCGCCGGTTCCGGCCTGGGGAAAGGAGGCTTCAAATAAAACGCATGCACTAAACAACCATGTGAAGAACAACAATAACAACGCAGCCCCGTCCGTACCCATCAACCTATCTCTATCAGAAGATGAGCGGAGCCCGAATAACCGCTCCAACTCGGACTCACTCACCAGTCCGAAACTACACCGGACATCCACGAGCCACGGTGCGGGCGGTAGCCCGATAGAAGAAGAGGAGGAATTATACGAATACTTTCCGCTGAGTGTGGACGACTGGTATGCATTCTATTCGCCTCGCCCTACCCACTATTCCCCCCCTTCCCCTTTAAAAACTACCCCAGATCGCTAACAGGACTAAACAGGACGCCCCTTGTAGACACTGTATACCGGCCCCACATTGTCCACCACATGGCGGTACCGCAAGAAATCAAGGCGCAGCAGATCAGAAATAAATCAAAGAGGTATTTCTCGGCAGAATGAGAAACGAGTAGGAATCTATCTATCTACCTACTTATACAAAGCATCGACTCTTCCTTCACAACAACATTATATATCGTATCGTATCGTACTCGGACCACAAAAAGGTTAGGTATCTGGCGGATCAGGGCCTTGGAGCGAAGTAAGGGTATAACTCTGTCTTATCATATTAGGATACGTAGCCTCGGAAGTTTTTTCTTAAAAAAGAACGCGCTGACGGATGGATCGACGACGGCATCATGACTGACACAGAACTCGGGCGTTTTTTGTTTTGGCTTTGAGGGGAACATCTGTATTATGAGCGTATATTCGGTTTTATTTTCCCTCCCTCTTGAGGAATGCCTACCTTCAATACCTGTATGTAGTATAGCAAGCGCGCGCGGGACACATTGCTGGAGTCAGCGTCACCATCACGTTACTGTTTATTGTTTAACAACCCTCTTTGATCTCCCTCAAACACCGAACCGAACCGAACCGAGCATCTAGGTTAGCTTCAACAATATACCCACCCCTGATAGCAACCCACAAATCACAAACACCCAACTTGTTTGCACCCATTCACGTACAGATCAGATTATAAGACTTGGCTCCCGAATATGTGTCTGTTCATTATGCTATGTAGCCAGCCGTAAACGCCTTCTAGATAACCCTCTTCAAAGCTCCTTGCTTGCGTACTCCTCTCGCGCCGCCCTTCCCGACGGCGGTGAGACGACAGGAAGCAATCGATGCTCCTCGTTCGTCACCGTCTCATCAGGGAAAAAATGTATAAACATGCGTTTTTGAATGGCAGAAATCGGTACATCAAAAGATACCGTGAATGTGTATGTACAGCGTAAATGGTTCCTACATTTCCTTCTAGATTATTATAGGCTCCTTTCTACGCCGCAGCGGGAGTTGCGCATGCTAGCGCGACCGCGGCGCCGAGGATGGAGCTCTCGATGGCCGGGACGAGATCCACTGAGCCGGGGTATTGGCTACGGGAGACGAGATCGTCGATGTAGCGCTGGCACGTGGGCAGATACTGTGGGTAGTGCTCAATGACGGAGCCGTTGAAGGCGACCTTGGTGCTGGCCTCGAGGTCCTTGATCTCTTCGTCGACCGACGGCGACGGTAATACTACACCGCTGTCGTTCGACGGCGTGGGTTTAAGTGTCGCAGGAACATGCTCCGCCTCGGTCTCATGTCGCAGCTCCCAGAGTGAGAAGACTGAAGCAGCTAACAAAGCGGCTGAGCGTCGTGATATGAACGTTGCGAGGGTACGGATCGCGGTGATGTCGGCTAGTGTGGCGGGTGTGGTAGAAGGATGAAGTGCCGTCCAATGTGATAACGCTGCTTCGAGGGTGGGTGATGTGTCGCTAAAGATATTGTTAGTTTACATAATTTCTAACCAGAACGCGCTGTATGGAACTTACGCTTCAATCCTCGACAAGGTTTCCGTGTCGAGCGAGTACGGTTTCTCTAGAGAAGGGGGTAATTGGCCGCCTAGCAGTCCTGCTGTCTCAACAGCCTCAATTATAGCAAACCGGCAGATCTCCCCGAGATAGAAGCCGCTAAGCATATGTTCTAGGGGCTGAAAGTCGGGTCGAGGGTGGCCAGCATTTAGGAGTTCATCCCACCTTGTCAAGGGTAGGATATCCTTCCCGAACATGCCCAGCTCCGTGTTTACGATAACGTGGGTTGCCGATTCGAACCAACTCTCCGGCCGCTTACCGTATTTGGCACGACTAAATGCTGATACGGGCAGGTGAACGGCAATGTTAGTGCCTGTTCCAAGAATTAGGCCGAAACGTGTTCCAGCGTGGACGTAGGCCTGCGATAGTAACGTTGCCGAACTGTCATTGACGATAGCCTCGAGTTGGACGTTCAGGCCTTGCTTTTTGCAAGCAAATTTGATGAGTTCTCCCAGATCCTGGCCGAGCAGGCCGTTGGTGGCCAAAAAGCCTTTGCCCATACCAAGCAGAAGACCACCGCCTAGTGATATTTGTCTTATTGTCGGTTACGTTAGTATTGTTGTATGCTTATGTGTAAATTAAGTTGACTTACTCGACGGGAAAACTCCAAGCCAGCCCCATTGGTATTATGTCTTGTCCGTGTGGAATGTCTTTGTGAATGACCTCGTAGATCCGGGCTGCCATCCAGTCGAAGAAACTCATGCCTTCGAGTTTCTTTATTTCCGGTGTAATCTTAAAGCTGACCATCCGAACGATTTCGCTCTCCTTGCCAGTTGCTTCGCGGCCCCTTAACTCCACCAACGCAACTCTCAGTGTTGACCCTCCGACATCGAGAGCAAGATATTGACCTCGCTCTTTTCCGGTGGGGAGTAGGTGGTTGAAGGACGGAAGCATACATTCTGGATGGCTGTGTAACCGTTCTCGGAACTGGCGCTTGAGATCTGAAGAATATCTCTTTAGTCCGTCTCCATCGATGGGACCTAGAAAGAGCTTTTCGGCTTCCTCCAAGAAGTCCTGGATAGTCCTCGACGAGTATACCCTCTTTCCGTTGACATGCTGCTCTTTTAGGGTGTTTGGGCTGATCCAGAAGGCGAGGAGGGCCTGCAAGAAGGACCTCCCGCGGAGGAACGACTTAAGTGCCGCTAGCAGCGATTTTCTCAACGTAGTCATTGCAGAAGTGAGTGGCTGCATGACAGGGTACTGGATTAAAGGTCTAGTTGGGTATAAATATAAATCATGAAGGTAACATGGGCAGACTTGGGAAATAAGAGGAACAGCTGATATCCGACGACGAAGTTTCCTTTCAGATTTCAGACAGCATTCGTCATGTTCCAACAGAAACAGGCAATTGCAAAAGCAAGAGAGTGAAATGTTTCCTTAGGGCCGCGTCAGGGCTCGTATAGGCGGGAAAAGGCTAGAACGGCAGAAATGAAMCCTGCCGGTCAAATTCGATGTTAACAAGGTGACCCCGTTGGTTGGATCTAGCAATGTACGATGCCAGGAGCAAGTAAAGAATAAAGAGCCAAGACCCAGGTTCAAGAGTACTTGGGGGGGTTCAGGTCAGACCGAATGGGTTACAGCATGAACGAATGGTGCAATAAGAGTGAAGGACAGTTAAACCATAACAGGACTCTGATACGAGAACGCAATGGTTGCGCTGGTAGTAGCGGAAGTATGTCGAGATAGACGCGCAAAGTGAGGTGAGAGGTGTCAACCTTAACCAACACCCCCCTTAGCTGAACGTGGCTCAAGCCTACGGCTACGCCTGTGCTAAAGTCTATTACCACCTAACAGATGAATACAACAACAGCAACAACAAGAATAGCACGCAGACCGCCCGACGATATGGGATAGGGCGGGACGGGATGGCAGGGGAGTGGACCGAATAGAGATCCAGCGCCACCGTTTCCTAGGGAGGGCAGGTGACTTCGGGGCCGCTGGTGATATTTGCTTGCTTTAGCTTGGTGGTATTTCACGTAGCAGTTATATGATATGTATGTACTGGCATGTATGGAACCTAGGGCAGCGGGCAACGAGCGGAAGGGGGTTATGCGGTAGGTAACAACGGAGAGCGACGATAGTAGCAGACGGTAGCAGATGTAGCAGATGTAGCAGATCCTCCCTCAGGGCCGAGCAGACGATAGGGGAAATGGGGGCCAGACTCGGACGGCGCGCCAATGAGCTAGCCGTATCGCGCTGGTCAGGGAGGGGGACGATACAGGAGGAAGAGGAACCTTAGAGGTGGACATTGTCTCACCTTGGTGGTGGTGTTGCTCACTATCTGCCATCTGGGTCAATGTTTGTAGATGTAACGTTGTAGGCTCTAGAAATTGTCGTGAACTTTAACGTTCTAGGTCCTAAAGCTTTAGTATATTTAAAGGAGCAAGGATCGCCCCCGGCCATGCACGAGCCACATGGCGTTTGCATACATACATACATGTACCTCATGTACATACATACCTGCCTTCAGACTGCACATGTGGATGGAAGCAGACTGGAAGGTACGTACATGTGTGGAATGTCGCTGCCTCATGTCCAGATCAACATCATGCCCAGAGTCGTACATAGCAGTCCGACAAAACCTAAAAGCTCCTGCCCGTTCTTTGTCCTGGTTGGTTCTTACCCAAGGTTACCTAGAACAGTTCAAATGGGTAATGCGCGCGGTAGCGTAAGCCACAAAAGCTCAAGGTCCCACGGTGGCACGGTGGCTCAAACATGTTGGAATTTCTAGTGCTGATGGTGCTGATGACCTTCTCCCCCCCCCGCGCAGCGAATCATACGTGTCCGTCCCTGAGATTCATCTATTTTTTTCATTTCTTCAACGCTTAGCCGACAGCGGCTTGGGGAAATATTGATTGCCTCCACGGTAGTGCTCTGCTTGGCTGAAGATGTTATTTTGATTTTTCCCAATTCAGATCTGCGGCTCTAGTGAAAACGAGATATAATTACGATGTGGCAGACCACATTCAATGCCACCTACCGGACTCCGTTGATCCCAGATCCCAGCTTGCGAGATTAAACAAACGACTCCCAATTGAATGGAGACGAAGTCCCTGGTTTCTTCTGCCCCACCCACTCCGGGAAGATGATGTCGAAATTGCATTAGCTCAGGATGTCAGAAGCTCGTCAGAGCATTTCCACTCATAGCTCACTCGACCTACCAGCATCCATGAATCAAGATATTTTTCTTACGGAGCCCCGTCTCCATCACTAAGCGAACCCGAGATTTCCGGGGAAGGTAAGACAATCAGATAATGGAATAATGTCTCGTTGTCCAGCTATAGCCGTCGACCCGCCTGGTTGGTCGGAGCTCGCGACTCACTATCCTGAAAGCAACCAACCACATAGCTCAGCGCGCCACATGACCTAAAACGATTCATGGACAGGTTACTACAACGTTCAATGAGCCTCCCTAGTCACAAGTGTGAGCTCACTATCGTCGCTGTGGAGAAAGAACCAATCCGGCCACACGTTCCATACGTTCCATCATCGACGGTAGGCCCGATGCTATCCTGTGTTATGTATGTACTGAGGTTTTTCTGGTTGCCTTTGCCACTACAAGGCAGCTCCTCATAATGACAGCGAAACCGGTATTACTCAAAGGCTCTCTATAGACTTCCTTGTGTTTCCCTAGATACGTCCGTAAAAAAAGCCAAAACATTTCTCTCCCCCTACTCTTAGCACGAATAAGCTCTCTCGTCAACTAATCATATCATCTATCACCATTTTCTCATTCCAATAGAACTCAAGATGAGGCTCATCATCCGCGACGATTCGGAGACCGCTAGCTCCTATGTGGCTAATTACATCATCGAGAGAATCAAGCACTTCAATCCCMCCCCGCAGCACCCCTTTGTACTCGGCCTGCCCACGGGGTCAAGTCCGCTTGGTGTGTACAAGATCTTAGTTGAGCAGTACAAAGCCGGAAACGTAGGTTCCAGCAAATTTTTGGTGGTTTTGAGTCAAGGCTGACAGGCTGATATCAGATCTCCTTCGAAAATGTCGTTACTTTTAACATGGTAGGATACAACCTCGCTCGTTTGCGAGAATTCGAATTGGCGATGCTAATTTACATCTGAATAGGACGAGTATGTCGGCATTCCCCGAGACCACCCGGAGAGCTACCATTCTTTCATGTGGAAGCATTTCTTCTCTCACGTCAACGTGAACCCGAACAACGTCAACATCCTTAACGGAAATGCCCCGAACCTTGAAGCAGAATGTGTTGAGTACGAGGCCAAGATCAAGCGTGCCGGTGGCATTGATTTGTTCTTAGGCGGAATTGGCGAAGATGGTCACATTGCCTTCAACGAGCCCGGCTCAAGTCTGGCTTCAAGGACTCGTGTAAAGACTCTTGCCTACGACACAATTCTCGCTAACTCCAGATTCTTTGACAACGACATCGAGAAGGTCCCTAAGATGGCCTTGACGGTCGGAGTCCAGACGGTTCTCGAGGCGAGAGAAGTTGTCGTTATTATTCTCGGTGCCCGCAAGGCTCTCGCTCTGCAGAGGTGCATCGAGCAGGGTGTTAATCACATGTGGACGCTTTCGAGCCTGCAGTTGCACCCCCACCCTATGATTGTGTGTGATGAGGATGCAACGTTGGAGCTGCAAGTCAAGACCGTCAAGGTAAGCTGACATCCGAGACAAATATGCGGGCATAAGCTAACAAAATACCAAAGTACTTCAAGAGCATCGAGAAAGTTGCAAGGGCGCAAGGCTTCGAGCAGATTCTGCCCTCGAGCATTAGAACAGGACCGGGGCCGGTACCCAAGACTGTTGTTGAAGAAGTCCAATCTCCCACCATTCTGGCACCGCAGCCTATGACTTCCCGTCTACTACTTGCAACGCCAGCTACTGAGTATCCGGTCCGATCAGTATCTCCGGACTTAGTTCCGGACCGAATGGCGGATCGTGTCGGAATCCCCGACATCTCAAGGAGATTGACCCCGCAACCGGAGCATCAGCAACAGCGAGTAGCTAGCGTCGGAGCGTAACGTGGCATTCCTTTGGAATAGAACGGTAAATGTAGGATTATCATATTACAGTACTGTGGCTTAAATGGATAGCTCTCACGGAAATTAAAATACCTAGGATAGGACAAATTGAAAAGACAAGATTAGAGAATCGGCAGGGCTGCAGGCTAACCGGAGGKAGGCTACTTCCCAGAGATGTCCAAGTAGATAGAGTTAAATCCTGTTTGACGATTCGACAGCTCTGTACTTTTTCAGGACAGTAGATATGAGAGCACATGAGGCGTATTCATGTACATTCGGTTTACGTTATGATAGATGTTAGATACCCAAATAGAGATATGATTTGTTGTTTATCGGCGTTAAGAGCGTGAGTGGTGTGTTTTTGATGAAATTGCTCGCTTCACTTTCAACGGTATTACTTGGGAGGTCTCTTCGCAGTCATACACCAGTCTGCTTATTGAATCCACGCGTCTTATCATCGTCTTCAGAGAAGCTACATAGGTCTAGACTTAGTAGTAACCACGGACTGTCTCAGCCACTCTTGTCGTGGTGTGTTACTCAGACTAAGGAAACCCGTTTAGATGACAGACATGTAGTTAGAAACAACAATCTGGGTACCTTACATATCAGATGTTGTTTTAATGTTCTGAGACGATTAACGCCACTGGCCCAATTTGATGGTACACATGGAGTGTTCGAAGATATTTATCGCTTAGGAAGTGAGGTACAGAATTAAATAACCGAAAATGGCAAATAATAACATTATGTACTGTGCTCGCAAGTGACAGGTCGGGTAGACAAGTAACCGTTACCTGTCACTTTAGATGGGTGCAGATCCTTCCGCCACTCCCGCTAATGAACAGGGGTCCGTAGGGTCGGCGAAGTTGGGGTAGATAAGCTTTGTGGAGATTTTCAACGTAGAACGCGTTGATGGTTGAGCTTAAGAGCTTCCTCTTTCGAGACCGTCAATGGCATGCTATTTTCCGAATGAGCACTCCAGGAGGGAAATCCTCTATTTTACCAGGACATATCCCATCGTAACCCATTTCCACTAATGATTCGTCCTAGACCGAGTCATCTCTAAGACTCGAACAACAAAAGGGACCGAGCCCATCGTACAAGACAGCTGTGGTGAACGTTACCTACCCATGACTCTCAACGAGGTGGATCTCTTAGGTGTTATTAGGTTTTGGTAACAATTAACCTTGCATGAAGCCAAGATTAAGAAGTTTCTATGATTAGATCACATATCGCGGACGCGTAAAATCACCTCTGATGCTCCCGTGCGCGTATTAGATTAATCCCTAGACAAGACCATGTTAACTCATTTACCCTGAGGCCAGCTACGGTCCAACGAATAGCCGTTTAGACTGGGACCTGCAGAGACAATTTATTATTTCCACCCAGTTGTATTTCGGGAACTAAACCACTATTGGGCAGGGGATAAATGAGGGGGGGGGCATGGAAATCTGCGATAGGTCCAATGACGCTGGGAGATGATCATTGGAGATACGATTATCTAACCTACTAGGCCGACTACTGCTACCTACTATGTAGTTCGTCCCCGCGCTCCGCCGGTGACCCGTCCTCCCGTACCTCCATGCTTCGTACGCCTATACACTTGCCGAGGAAGGAACCTGGGAATCMCCACTGAGATGGCGCCGATCCAATCGTGTGCCTTGCCATCCCTGGTTAACCCCTGGGGCGCATGTGATGTTGTGTATCCTCCATAGGCCTCGAGTTCAGCTCATGATGTCAGACACCGCAGCTGATTGTATACCACCAATGCTAATCCGCCTTCTACTTGCGTAGTTGGTGCCTACGTATCCGGCACCCATAGCCCCCGGATGCAGATGCGAGAACCCATGCAAGGTTCACAGCAGCAGCCTATCTAATGTGGCTGGTCGACTCCAAAGCTTGTTTTTGTTTGTTTGTACGCAGACGCAGCCATCACCGCCGACGTTGCATCCTTAATGGGGAATAGAGCCGATGCTAGGGCATATCCAAAGTCTGTCTCGTGCCTCTCTTTCCCTTGGGGCAGAGGAATAAAAGCTCGTAGCTTCCAAGCTCGGGGATAGCAGAGGAGCCCCCAGGCTTGAACTTTGTTGCCTGTAAAAAGAAAAAAAAAAGCAACAGGTGGCTGCAGAAGCTGTCAACCTTCTAACTTCGCTGCCATGGCTCGGATCCCGTACTCTCGACCGACGGGACGGCCCGTATTGGCCTTCCTGTCCATATTTTCCTTTTTCGTCCTGGGAGCATTCTTTGCGATTAAGTCAAGTGCGCCAGCGCCGCGACATAGTTTCGATCTTCGCCATCATGCGGCGCGTGCGAATATTCCAACGAAGAGTAGGGCTGAGGGAAAGGGCGACAAGTACTTGATTGGGGTTGGGAAAGCCGATATTACCGGTCCAGTGGTGGAAATCAACTTCGCAGGCTACGCCGACCTTTCCCAAGTCGGCAGCGGCCTAAGACAGCGAATTCACTCGCGAGCGTTTATCGTCGGCGACGTCAACAACCCGAACGATCGGTTCGTATACTTGGTGCTTGACACGCAATCCGGCGATACGGCTGTGAGCTTCGGCATCTTTGATGCTCTTGCTGCGCTAGGAGATGAATATTCCGTGTACAACCGTGGAAATGTTGCGGTCACTGGGACGCATGCTCACTCTGGACCTGGGGCTTGGTTCAATTATCTGCTTCCGCAGGTCACTAGCTTGGGATTTGACAAACAGAGCTATCAAGCCATTGTCGATGGCGCGGTTCTGTCGATTAAGAGAGCTCATGAATCTCTAACCGAGGTAGGCGAAGAAATAGCTAACGATGCGAGCGCCTCTGCTGATGTTGTTACTATTAGGGGTATCTCGACTTTGGTACAGTTGATGGTTTTACTACGTAAGACTTCTCTAATGTGATTAATAGGGGCCGTAAATATTACGGACGGAAACCTCAGTCGAAGTCTGTATGCCTACTTAGCCAACCCTGCCGAGGAAAGAGCTCAGTATACAGACTCGACCGATAAAGAAATGACAGTTCTCAGGTTCCAGCGTGCATCTGACAGCAAAAATATCGGCATCTTAACATGGTACCCCGTCCACGGGACTTCGATCTACCAAAACAGCACACATGTGGCGGGCGATAACAAGGGGGTCGCGGAGATCATGTTCGAGCAAGCTATGGAGGGCGAAGACTCTGCTGCTGATGGGTTCGTTGCTGGATTTTCGCAGGCAAATGTTGGAGATACAACTCCTAACACACTAGGTGCTTGGTAAGCATTAAATTGTACCCCTTCGAATATTTTAGGGATGCTAACGTGATAATAAGGTGCGATGATGGATCCGGCCAGCAGTGTAGCTTCGAAAACAGTACGTGTGCTGATGGTAAATCGCAGCATTGTCACGGACGAGGACCCCTTTTCACTGCCCTCGACCTCGGAATTCAAAGCTGCTATGAGATTGGGAAGCGACAGTACGATGGCGCGAGATCAGTATATGTAAGACTATTATAGTCCTATTACCATGCGGCCACTGCTTACGTCTTATTAGGACTCGCTGGACTCATCAGGCACCCCTGTTGTCGGCTCGACGGTCAAGTCCTTCCACTTTTACCACGACATGGCCTTCTGGAAATTCCAGTTAGAGAACGGAACCGAGGTCCAGACATGTCCCGCGGCGCTAGGATACTCTTTCGCTGCTGGAACGACGGACGGGCCCGGTGCCTTCGACTTCACTCAAGCGGATTCCGGCGAGCCAAGCGCAAGTCCAGTGTGGGAAGTAGTTAAGAGCTTGCTTCGCGCACCCTCGCCTCAGCAGCAGGCGTGTCAGAACCCCAAGCCCGTCCTCCTGGACGTGGGAGAGATGTCCGAGCCGTATCCATGGAGCCCTAACATCATCGACGTACAGCTCCTACGAGTGGGCCAATTCGTCATAATAATCAGCCCTAGTGAGGCAACCACCATGTCAGGCCGCCGATGGCGCGCCGCCGTCAAAGCTGCGGCGGCAGATATCACCAGCACAGAACCCAAGGTCGTGCTCGGTGGCCCCGCGAATACTTACGCGCACTATCTAGCTACCCCGGAGGAATACGGCATCCAGAGATACGAAGGCGCAAGCACGCTCTTTGGGCAATGGGAACTGCCCGCATATATTAATCTGACTGTTAGTAACATCCAGTACCTGGCGCCCGACTCCACATCTTCGCCCGACCCGGGTCCAAAGCCGCCGGACAACCGCAACAACAGCCTGAGCTTCATCACGGGCGTGGTACAGGACAATCCGCCGCCGGGCAAGGCCTTTGGCGATGTCACCACTCAGCCATCGGCTAGCTACGCGCGCGGCGCCGTCATCAACGCGACGTTCGTGGGCGCGAACCCGCGCAACAACCTACGTCTCGAAGGCACGTATGCGGCGATCGAGAAGCAGGACGGGGATACTTGGACGCAGGTCCGCGACGATACGGATTGGTCGCTGGTGTACACGTGGACGCGCACAGATACGGTGCTCGGGTACAGCGAGGTTACGATTAGCTGGGAGACGGAGCAGGACGCTGAGCCCGGCACGTATAGGACGAGGTATTATGGCGATAGTAAGGCGTTGATTGGCGGGGCTATTACGGCTTTTGAGGGCGCGAGTAATAGTTATACCCTTAGTTAGGTAGGGTGGGTAGTGAGGAATGAGTAAGGGGATATGACATGACGGCAATTAGTATGCCAGCAGGTAGCTATAGTTAATGCGATGGGGATATCCCGACTTATATATAATGCCATCCAATCCAGCCGTCTAATTACAGCCTCTCCCCAGATTATGGATGAAAGTGATAATGTTCTGTCCATGGGGCTTGAATATCACATGACTCCTCATATTACGAATTCGAACAGAGGTAAACATGGTTATTATGCTCTATGCTCACTTAAACCTACTATACAAGCATCATGCTCTAGATAGATACTAGGTACCTATGTACCTCCTAAGCAACCACAGTAAGCGTGGCATTGCCCCTAAGGTCCTTACTTGAGCTCCCGACATGAAACGTGAAATCACCAAGTTCAACAACGTACTTCATATTTATATCCCAAAGCCCCAAGTCGGCAATATTGACGTCGATAGTGACGGTCTTTGTAGCGCCAGCCGGTACAAGGACCTTGGAAAAACCACGGAGCTGCTTGTTGGGCACCACAACGCTAGCGATCATATCCTGAACGTACAACTGAACTACTTCCGCGCCGTCGCGCGTCGAGTCGTTGGTGACATCAACTGATACCGTGACGGTGTCGGTCGAAGATGCGGTGGATTGTGAGAGCTTCACGTTAGAGTATGTAAAGCTGCTGTAGGACTTGCCGTAGCCGAACTCGTAAAGCGGTAGCGGACTCTGAAGCACGTAATTGTGCCCGAACGTCATGGATCCGTTAGCGTACACGGCACCGGGGTCGGGATACGCCCGAGCCGAGTTCAGGTAGTCGTAGTAGATGGGTGTAGTGCCGATGTCGTACGGGAACGAGACGGACAGCTTTCCGGATGGGTTGACATCGCCAAATAGCACGTCAGCCAGGGCATTACCTCCTTGCTCGGACGGGTAGAACTGTTGTACCAGGGCAGATGCAGCGTCGGATATCCAGGGCTCAGTAATGGGCTTGCCCGAGCTAAAGACGACGACGGTGGGCGTTCCGGTGTCGATGATGGCCTTGACTAGGTGCGGCATCGCGCCGACGAGGTTCAGGCTGCTGATGTCGACGTGCTCGCCCGTTGTAGCGTTGAGACCACCCCATAGCTCGTCTTGGTCTCTAGACCATGTGCCTACTATGACAACTGCTACATCAGCACCTTCTGCTGCAGTAACGGCTTCATCGAAACCAGATTGGTCACTAGACCAGCGCTCGCAACCCTTTGCATAAGTGATTTTCCCAGTGCTTTCTGCCTTAATACCGTCTAGTGGGGTCAGGCCTCTATACTGCGATCTATAGGGGACGTAGTCGCCGTACTGCGAGACGGATTAGCTCTTCCTAATCTGAGCCTGATAAGACTTGATGTAACTAACGTTCACGTAGCCATGAGCCATCGGCCCAATAACAGCAATATTTGCCTCCTTTCTTAGGGGAAGGACATTGCCATGATTCTCGAGCAGCACGATAGACTCCGCGTCTAGCCGCCTCGCGAGGTTGATAACCTCCGGCGTGTTGATATACTTGGCCTGATCTTCTTCTGCAACGCCGGTAAATGGATTCTCGAATAAACCCGCTTCGAATTTCGCGCGCAGTTGCCTAGATACGGCCTGGTCTACTATATCGATGGACAGCTTGCCCGACTCTACCATCTTGGGGATCTTCTCGAAGTTAAAAGATCCACCGCCCATTTCGACGTCGTTCCCAGC
This sequence comes from Hypoxylon sp. E7406B, assembly GCA_000931505.1. Lineage (NCBI taxonomy): Eukaryota > Fungi > Ascomycota > Sordariomycetes > Xylariales > Hypoxylaceae > Hypoxylon > Hypoxylon sp. E7406B. The sequence goes on along the minus strand of JYCQ01000114.1, from coordinate 27,075 downwards.
AGGAAGCGCCTGAGCGGTATCAGGACCCGGAGCTCAAGCTCGTTTTAAACTATCACGAGAGAACTTACAAAGTTGACTATGGCTTCGGAGTCAATGGGCTCGGATCTGCACATCTTGAAATCTTTGCACAGACGGTCCGTGGCTCCCGCGTCGCTCATGACCTGGCCGTGTCAGTACTTGTAGAGCTAACGCTCAATCAAATCTCTTACAAAATACTTATAACCCCACTCCCCTCTCAAGATATCGGTGAGTGTGTGTTTATCAGCAACGGCCGGTACCCCATCGTAGCTATGGTACGCTGACATGATTGACAATGCACCAGCATCGATGATGGCTCGCTTGAAGGAAGGAAGATATGTAGTTCGTAATTCTCGCTCTCCCCCATGAACAGGTGCACAGTTGATACCTTGTTCCGGCGATGCGAACGCGGCCTTGTATTTTAGCCTCTATTACCCCGAGAACGGAGATAGGGGTTCTTACGAAATGCTTAACCATAGCAGAGACATTGCCCGACTGGAGACCCTTGACATAGGCATGAGCAAGTTCACCGGTTCTATCCTTCTTATTAGTCGTACTTCCAATACTATGGATAGACGTTTTCTCACAAATAGCTATCCTCCCCGAACGTCTCCTCTACACGCCCGAATCTTAGCTCGCGTGCTAGGTCGGCAAGAGGCCCGAAGATCTGGTTAACGCCTAGAGCACGAGCTTCCTGGGCGATAGCCTTTGCCATCTTCTCGACCAGAGACGGGTTGAAAGAGCAAGCATGAGCGATAGGTGAGTTGAAGATAGTGGCGTTTGGGATCAGGAAGCCGTGTATGCCTTCGGACTGGACCCAGGCTGGTATCCCGAGCGTCGTGTTTTGCATCAGGTAATCTTGACCAGTTTTAACACCATCGCTGAGCATATTCCAGGGTATGGCAACGCCGACGTAGAACGAGCCAGCGCGAGCTCGCATGCTCCATTCGAGACCAGTTTGATTGAGACTACCGTCGGAGATATCGATCCAGTTTCTTAGGTCTCCTTGCAGCAGCTGAGATGCCTTGTCTTCGATAGTCATCCGTGACAAGAGGTCCGTAACCCGGTCTTCAACCGGGGCTGATGAGTCCTTGTAAAGCGGCACGCTGCCATTATTCGATATGGCTAGGGTGTGGGCTACCAAGGAGGCAACATAGATGTGGATTGAAGGCCTCATCCTGCTGGCTGGTCATTTAATGCTTGGTGGGATCCCACGGCTCATTGACAGCTTCAATGAAGACTGCCTCAAGATTTCTTTTTCACGACAATACGACTTATATCACCAATGCGTGCATATCCCTGGAGATATAGTCGTATCGAAGGTCAACTCATGGTCCCAGTTGACTGTCGGGAGAACAATCTCCGCATTCTTAAGACTCTTGGATCGCCGGATCCTAGTTGCTAGTTACGTGGAGTCTGAACTCCCCAGACTGAACAATTGGTGATTTACGGTCGAGTATACATAAGCCTACGATTGTTCTTTTACTTCACCTAGACCACTGGGCCGTATTTCCGAAGAGCTCGCGAAGCGTTGCAGAAACCGAACCTTCGTGCCACCTACATTTCAGGACAGAAAATTGGAGGCAATCCGGGTAGGTGAGTGGGGAGAGTTGGGGTTCGTTAAGGGAGCCGAGGCGATGATAATTCCCCTTTCATTGGTGGGGGAAGATTATACCGAAATGGACCAGGTGGACGAACCGTCCCCCGCTGCTCGGCCAAAGCGGCTGCCCTGTATTGTGGTGACATTTTATTCTTCTGTCGATAATTGAACCGACAACTCGTCACCTGCCTCCACTTTAAAGCAGTCCTGCGGCTGCTAGTGCCTACAACTTGCTTCTCGGATAGGACCGGTTCGAGAGCCAGTATCTGTATGATGTATGAGCCATGTATAATGAACGTTGAGACTCTAGTGTAAACACGGCCCGATCTCCGTCCCCCCATGATCGTCTGAGCCAAGACCAGTAGAACTCAATCAAGGAAGAAACTTGGACCTTTTGGTGATACCACATGGTACAGTATGCGTCCGATATGCGGCTACAGTTGGGGTCGGGCTTCATCAACATGGCCTGGACATCAGATCCCCACATTCTGTAACATTGAAAGGCTACATCTAACGCTCTCTTCTCTCTCTTACGTATAATACACATTATACTCGTACTTGTTTGTGACTCCTTACGAGTCTATCAAATAGTAATTACGCGTCGTCAATATGAAGTTTCGCGATGGCATGTGGATGGTGGCGGAGGGKATGCGCGTAGAGTATGCCGAGGAGGTCTACGACATTACAGAGACAGATAAGGGCTTGAGTTTACTATGCCCTTCGAAGAAAATCAGGAGCCGTGGAGACACCTTGAACACCAGCACATTAATTATCGTAAGTAATGCTACTTACAAAAGTACGATAGCCGCGTCGTTAACAATGTGTCAGGACTTAGAAGCACCTCATGATGGCATCATATCTGTCGAAACAACACACTGGGCCGGCGCCGCGAGGAAGGGCCCTCATTTCGACCTATTCCCAGAAGTAAAGCCAAAATTCGACTCCAAGGTTGCGAGGGATGACAAAGGCACTACCCTAACTTCAGGCTCACTATCAGCAACCATAAGTCCCGATGAACACACCTTTGACATCCAGTTTCATAGCTCAGACGGGTCAAAGGTCTTAACGTCCCTAGCTTCGCGCAGCGTAGGTCTAGCTTACAATCCGGCCCCAAGCAACCCCTTGCAGACTGGGGATATGAGGGACTTCAAGCACTACATATTCACGCAGACAAACCTGGGAGTCGGCGAGACTATCCATGGCCTTGGAGAGCGCTTCGGCTCATTCAATAAGGTGGGACAGTCAATATCGCTATGGAACGCCGATGGTGGCACCTCTAGCGATCAAGCATATAAAAACGTCTCGTTCTGGCTTAGTTCCAGAGGATTCGGGATATTCATAGACACACCGGGTCGAGTCGAGCTGGAGATCGGTAGCGAGCGGTGCTGTCGGGCTCAGACGAGCATCGAGGGCCAGAGGCTGAAGTGGTACATAGTATATGGCCCGACGCCCAAGGAGGTGCTCTATCGGTACTCGATTCTGACGGGCCGGCCCAACAAAGTGCCAAGTTGGAGCTATGGTCTCTGGTTGACCACCAGCTTCACCACCAATTATGATGAAGCGACAGTCAATTCTTTCCTCGAAGGCATGAAAGAGCGAGATATCCAAGTAGACGTCTTCCACTACGACTGCTTCTGGATGAAGGTATGGGAACGCATCGAAGGAACAGCCTTTCGTGTGCGCATTCTAACGATTCACAGGGATTCAAATGGACAGACTTCGTCTTCGATTCAGAGAAGTTTCCCGACCCCAAGGTGCAAATTTCCCGCCTGAAATCTTCGGGCCTGGTGAGCAAGGTCTGCGTCTGGATCAACCCATATATCGCGCAGCACGGCGCTGCGTTCAAGGAGGCGGGCGACAGGGGGTACCTGTTAAAGCGTAAAAACGGCGATATCTGGCAGTGGGATCTGTGGCAAGCCGGTATGGGTCTAGTCGACTTTACCAATCCCGAAGCCGTGAAGTGGTATACGGAATGCCTTAATGAACTGTTCGACAAAGGCGTGGACTGCATCAAAACCGACTTCGGCGAGAGGATCCCGACGTTAGATGTGGAGTGGTTCGACAAAACGGTTGACGCCCATAAGATGCATGTAAGTCTGTGGTAGTAACCTCGACCTTCCTTCAAACCTAAGGTTGTTAGACTGCAGCTCATAATCGCCCTCAAATAGAACTACTACGCCTTCCTCTACAACAAGGTGGTATACGAAGCCCTCCAAAAGCGCTATGGTAACGAAGAAGCCGTCCTCTTCGCCCGATCCGCCTGTGCAGGCACGCAGAGATTCCCCCTCGTCTGGGGCGGCGACTCCGAGTCGACCCCTGAAGCCATGGCCGAGTCGGTGCGAGGCGGCCTAGGCTTAGGCTTATGCGGCTATGCCTTCTGGTCTAATGATATCGGCGGCTTCGAAGGTTCCCCAGCGCCCTGGATCTACAAGCGGTGGGTCGCGTTTGGTCTATTGTGCAGCCACAGCCGTCTACATGGTAGCAGTAGTTACCGAGTGCCCTGGACTATCGATGCGGACGACCGCAGCGAGGAAGGGTGCTCGCGCACTCTCGCTAAGTGGACTGCGCTCAAGACCCGGCTAATGCCGTATCTGTTTGCGCAGGGTTCCAAGGCTGTAAAGCAGGGCATTCCATTGTCTCTGCGAGCCATGTGTCTCGAATTTCCCGAGGACCCTACGTCTTGGTATCTGGACCGGCAATTTATGGTTGGTGACAGCCTGCTGGCGGCGCCCGTCTTTGAGGAATCCGGCGAGGTTGAGTTCTACTTACCTAAAGGTAAGTGGACTTGCTTCTTCACGAACCGCGTGCGCGAGGGCCCCGGCTGGTTCCGAGAGAAACACGGGTTCGGTAGTCTTCCGCTATACGTTCGCGAGAATACGCTGCTTGTTCTCGGGAAGCCCGGCATTCGTGGTGTTATATATGACTATGTGGAGGATGTCGAGGTCTGCCTGTACCAAGCTAAGGAGGGCGCGAGTGCGGATCTCGTGGGTAGCGATGGTAAAGCCCTCGGGGCCCTGAGCGTAGTTGCTGACGGCGGAACTCTTGAAGGGGTAGAGCTCCTCAAAGGGAATTGGACGAGGAATGACGAGGGCCGCAAGCTCGAGGGCGAGTCGTATTCTCAGAGTATTCAGTGGCTTTGATGAAGATATTGCGCCTTAATAGTTAGAACAGTTAAATGGTTTCAAACGAGGTTGCACGACATCCATCATCCATTTCCAGAAATATCAACGAGTTATATGGAACCACTTTCGATTCGCTATCTTGGCTTCGTCAAGCGTGACGCTGCGTTAAATACATGCGTGTGGACGCTAAACGGCAACGCAAAAATATGCAAAAGAAAATAAAAGAATGGTATGATGTGACTAACAGCCATTAGATGTTGTACAGCCCGATGGGGTATAATATATGCTCTTATATAACGTTCCTTAAAACACCAACCTCCAAAGTTTCTCCCTTTCCCCTAATATCTCAGTTCGATGCGCGTAAAGCGCTTCTTCATTGAGTCTTCTAGCCAATCCCTGCCCTGGGCTCCAGAATTGTTGTCGCTATGGAAACCGCGCTTCCACATGCCTTGTTCGCTGAAGTCCGGCTCAACATCGAGTTCAGAGTTTTGAGAAGTGCCCTTGGACCTACGCGGATTACGGTGTACCATGTCACTTTCGGCCCTGAATGAAGATCCGGTCTGCGAGTTATCAGCGGAACCGTTGGAAAGCCACAAGCCATCCGCAGCTGCGACTGCTGTCTTTTCCGGTTTGGTCCATAAGAGAGGCGCCGATACAGCATCACGCGTCACATTCCGCTTTGACGCCTTGGGCTCAATCGCAGGGTGAATCATCTGAGCGGTCGTTTCCATGGAACCGAAGAACGCCGGATGTCGAACAGTGACGTCCAAGTTGACGGGTTGAGCTGTCCATTGCGCCGATAGGGCTTGGCCCCGCGAGAATCTAATTTCGGGGTGCGAAGCAATAATTGCTTGTTGGAGCGCGGTGGACCAGTCTCGAGGCGATGTATATTTACGGGTAACCTTGGGCGGTATGTGACTTGCCTTAACAGCTACTTGAAGTGCCATCTCCCAGTCCTGAGGATAGGACGCTCTCAGAGCAGTCATAGTGCCAGGGTAGCTGGCTGCGATAGCTTCCCGCAGCGCAGCATCCCAGTCGGCGATATACGCGACGCTGGGGCGGTGCAATTGGCGAATGGGAATATGTGCTGCTTTCTTGCGAGGGACTTCGTCCAAGTTCTTTATCACAAACTCCTCGGGTAGCTCAGGCATAGCGGGAATTTCAGGCGCGGCATCCTCGGAGACTAGACGAACTTCCGAACCCTTCTTCTTTTTTCCAAACCAGCCCTTGAAGAAGCTCTTCGCCGAAGATGCTTTGGTGGTGCCTGTCTTAACCGATGACGAATCAGACACAGGGGATGAGGGTGCCGAGCTTGTTGTGGATAGAGAAGCTACAGATGGGCTTCTAGGTCGCACCGATGAGATTGTAAGCCAGTCTAGCTCGACCGATGTGACCTGGCTGTTAATCCAAAGACGCGTCGACTCAATACTCAGAAGAGGTTCATTGACAAAGCGAGGCTTTCGAGTCATCTGGAGTGCAGCTGGTTCTGCCGAAGTTGTTCTATAGMCCTGGCGAGCCGAATCGAGTTGGAACAATCCGGTCATAGCGGGAACTGACACTGTGGGCTGGTTCCATAGTGAAACTGCCTCAGGAGAAGCATAGCCCAACTTAGACTGCATTTCCCAGAGATTTGTGCTCGTCAAGGTTGCGGGAGGTTCTCCTGTCTTGCGAGGCTTTCGGGTCATGTTGATCGCAGCCGGAAGCTTGGACGTTCTTCGATAATCCACACGAGTAATATTGGCGTCAAATAGACCTTCGTAGCTCGAACTTGGGATTACTGGCGTGGACTTCTTCCATAACGAACTCGCTAGGGTCGATACGATGACTTCGCGTGTGACGCGTGGCTCAGGGTTAGAAACGGCGCGCTCAGGCTCTATCAGCTCTCCCGTCCAGAGGCCATTCGTCGTGATTATCGGCAATGGCTCCTTAGCTGTACGAGGCTTCTTAGACATTGAGATGGCAGCTGGTACTTGAGAAGTTCTTCGGTAGTCGTCCCTGATGACGCTGACATCAAACAAGCCTTCGAACGTGGGCTCCTGACTTGGTTGCGGCCTTTCCCATAGGGAGATGTTGGCTTCTGTCTTAATTGATTGTGAAACTACCGCAATGGAACGTTGAGATGTGAACAACTGAGCACCGCGGATAGGTTGGGAGACAATGATTTGCTTGGACCATAAGTTATTGGTCTCGAGGCTCGCTAAGGGKTCCTTAATGGTGCGAGGAGCTCTCTTCATGGAAACGGCAGCAGGTTCCTTTGTAGTCCTGCGGAAGTCAAATCTGGACGTGTTGCTGTCGAACAAGCCATCTCGTTCAAGCGCGTGAGCAGTAATAGGCTTCTCCCACATTAATTGAGCCTTGTCTGCAGTCTTCCCTGTCCATAGAGTTTTCGAAGTCAGCTTTTCCGAGGATCCTTCCATCGCTCGAGGTTTCCTTGTCATAACAAGGGCAGCAGGCTCTTGTGTAGTCCTGCGATAGTCTGCTCTAGAGTGGCTGACATCGAACAGGCCCGAGATGTCCGAGGTCAGAGCAATTACAGGTTGTACCCAAAGAGATGACGGCTTGGTAGCTGTGGCAACCTTCGGCGAAGGAAGAACTGGGATGCTGCGAGTGAGCTTATTTGCACTCCAGAGTAGCTCGGTTCCCGAAAGGTCGGCCTTAATACTAGGCTCCCATAACTTATTACTCTGGAGAGGGGCAATATCTCTACCGTGAGAGTTGGATCGGACCGTTGCTGCGGATTCTGTGATGTAACTTTTCCATGTCGCAGAATCAGGCTGGGGTAAACCAACATGATGAACTCCCAGGGCTTCCGGCTGGTGAGCCCACAATGTGTTTTGGCTAAGGACTGGCTTCGAAAGCGTCAATGACAAGAGATCTACTGGAATAGGCTCTTCTTGTACTAAATCATCGTCACGATAGTCATCGGCTATCATACCAGTGGCATTCTCTACAGAGGAGGGAGAGTTGACAGATTCTAACGTTTGCTGCGATAGAGATGAAGGAAACAAGCTGTCCTTTGAGGGTACGTCCTCGGATTTGAGCAAGCTTGCAATCTCCCAAAGAGTATTCTCATCGAAGTCATCGCCCTCGCCATCGCTATCCGAGAAGTCAAAGTTGTCACCATCTTCTTCTGCTTCATAGTCGTCGAAGAAGGATGTGGTGAATTCTTCGTCGGCTTCCAACTGCCTAGACCTAGCGTCCAAGGAAGCGTTTATAGACGGACCTCCTGTGGTCATAGTTCCTGGCATGGCCATGTACATTCGGCTAGGCCTAGGCTGGATGCTAGCATTCTCGCTCTTTTCGCCCCAAGGAAACTGGAAGAGGCCTAGAGTTCCTCGCTTATCTGGCAAAGGCTCGGGGTTTTCCAGAATATCAGGCAGGAGAGTTACGCGTCTGGCTTTTCGAGGTGGGCGAATAGTGACTGGGCGAGGAGTACTTCGGCTGGACTCTGTATCCCGCGACTGGTCGTGCTTCCTCCATAACCCAGTCGTAGTGCCAGAGCTACTTGTTTTCATGGGCTTTTCCCATAGTCGCAAGCTTTCTACAGTCAACGGCTCCCAGGTCTTTCTGGTCGCCGGGCGTACTGACAGGCTTGGGAGTTCATAAACCTCACTAGTCACCTGAGGCTTCTTAGCTGCTTGTACCCAAAGGCCAGAACTTAGAGGGKATTGGACAGGTGACTGTGGTCTCCAGAGCTCATGCATTTGGACCACTGGCTCGTACACCTTCGGGCTCAGCGTAGCTAGAGGCTGCACACTCCTAGGTAAATCTGTCTCATAATCAGATTCGTCGGTGTCAGGAGGACTTGGGCTGCCTAGCCCAGCTTTGGAAACAGACATGAAGTTGAGGTTGTTGCGCTTCATGAGTAGATCGGGTGTGCCCTTCATGTATTCCATCTGAGCCTCAGCGAGACGAGCTTGCCAAACGCTAGCACGTGTATTTTCAGAACTCATTCCGGAGCTCTGCGATGAGGACATGCCGGTACTGTCTTCACCCTTAGATCGCATGACCGAGTTACGCATAGACGCCCTCCGAGATGCTCTACGTTCAGCCGCTAATGAGGCTGGCCGAGAATCTTTCGATGGGGAGGTGTGAATACTTGACATCGAGTCGCGATCAAGGCGGGKTTGCCATTTGTTTTCTATCTGACCCATCTCACGCTCCAGATTCTCCAGCAGCGCCAGGCGTTGTTCTTGGCTCCCTACTGATTCTCGGTTTGGCTGTTCGAAGCGCTCCAGCTGGGCTTGGATCTGCTGATACGCGGCTTCGGGTGATTCGAGGGGTGAAGGTTCCGCAGCTTGGACTATTATTGCTCTTTTGCTACTCTTTCCATTTAAAATCAGGGGAGTAGGCGGAGGCATCTTCCTTGGGCGTCCCATATCCTTTCTAGACGAGAATGTAGGACACTCCTCACCAATCCGATGGTGGAAATTGCTAACCGGAATTTCCGGCACTGTCTTGTCGTCAGATACATATTCACTTTCAGTATGCACCGGAATATCTGCATGTTTTTCAGAGTTGCGGGAGTCCTTCCGAATATATGTCGAACGGGCATTAAGTCTTGATTGCTGGACGTTGACAGCAGCAACTGGCGAATATACAGACCCCCAGACGGTAGTTGCGTCGTCCTCCCGGGTCCTGCTGCCACTCTTCATAGAAGACATACTGAAGTGGCTCCCCACCGGAATGACCGGGGACGATTTGCGATTTGCCTTGTCACGGGACAGATGTTGCTTCCTTTCATTTTCGGCCGATATGCCTGGTAACCAAGATTGCCCTAACTCTTCAGCTGCTTTGCGAGAGTTGCCGGTTCTTTGCATATGTCCCTGCGGCATATCCTCAATACCAAGAATACTCGTGGTTCGTACTGAACTCCTGTCAGTTGTCTTGGATCCTCTCCTTTCATTGTTCGCTTCAGGTTCGGACACACCCTCAACACTGGGTAGTTGCGTCTCTGTCATATACGTAGCTGGCAAAGGGGGTATTTCAGGCACTGGGGACTGCCGTTTGCTTGTAGCCCCTGTGATTGACGGAGCGCTGAGCGGAGTAGTATACAGGAAACTCATTTTCTCATCAAACGTCATACTCTTCGTGTCGTTAGGCAGGGGCCGCGATACATTGCCGGCACTTTTAGGCGGTGGCGGCAATGGTGGCAACTGAGTAGGGCTGCCGGGCCTGGATTGAAGGATAGACTTTCTACTCGCAATGGAGCCGCCCGACTTTGATCGTCTATGCCCCTGGCTAGGCGAAAGCTCGGCAGGAAACACTTGACGATCTTTGTCTCCCTTTCTGGGGATCGGACGCGGCCTGTTGACAACGGAGCTAGCGGATTCCAGGGAAGTGATCGGTGTTTTCGAAGCCCCTTGCACAATATCGTTCACAGCATTCGGATCATCATATACAATGTTGTTAACGAACATCACAGTTTCCTGTCTCTGACGCTTAACCTCGCTCGCCATTGCTTTCATTGCCTGTGCGCGAGGATTAGATGGCAGTCCCGTCGTCGGGCGTCGTTGAAGAGGAGTCTTCACCGGCTCCGCCTTTGGCGATTCAGGTGGAGTCCGAGGTCTTGGAATCGGTATGCGAATAGGCTCACCAGGTCGAACTGGTTGGAAGGTTGCTGGAATCGGTGGTGCAGGAGGCTGTCGTGGCGATCTCCGCCTCATCATTTCAGTGCCCGGTGACAATTCCGAAGAAGTGGAAGAGGCGTTTGCTTCAACAGAAAGCCCTGCGGTCGTCTTAGTCGAAACAGATCTCTCCAATTGCGCTAAGGCTGAGGGTGCCACTTGTTTCCGCCTCGTGCTTATTTCCCTAGAAAGCATGCCATTTTGTCCTAAAGAGTTTGGTGGCTGAGGAGCGGGTCGCTGTGCGATGAGAGTTGATCCTCGCTGTGCTAGTTTGTCCCGCCGTTCCTTTTCGTTGCTGGCTGCCGTGACGAGGTCGACTGTTGGTATCCTAGCCAGAGGGTTCTCCATGCCTTCCTGCTCCATAAGGACCGGGTTCGAAATCACAAGCTTGCTGCCTGATGCCTTGCCCCAAGCACGCCCTTTAGTACTCTTCTTAACGTTTACCTTGTCGGTTGCAGGCACTTGGGGGATAGGCATCGAGATGTTAGGCATTGTGCCACCGTTTCGGGAAGCATATGCAGTCATGGTCATTGTAGTCATACTCTTCACATCTTCGTAACGAGACGGAGGGTAATCTGTGGAGTCCGAAGACGACAAGTCTCTATTCCCACCAATGTCCCGCGTAGCTGGAGAATCAGGTCGTCGCGGAGGTGGGTCTCGAGGAGTAACGAGTGTTCCCGAGAGCACAGTAACTAGTGCTTTATGTGGTCAGTAATAAGAGCTCCTTATAGTGAACAATACACACATACCAACTAGGATTGCCAGGCCAAGCGCAGGAAGCGTCGTCTTTAATACCAGCTCGGTTGTCTTCATGCCTAGGAGAAGGACCACGCTCATCTGAGATAATTAGCATTGAAGTCGACATGTCAAAGAAGTGGAACTGMCCCCTATCCATATTGCTACACCAACAGCAATCAAAGTAACACTCCTTTTAGGAGCCCGTCGGGTMCCTGCCATGTCGTTTGTCGAACCTACTGACAGAATTTGAAAGGCAACCATAGCAAGAATGAGGACATCCAGCGCGATGACAATAACGGCGACAGGTAAGACCTTGGACACGGGAACGCAAGTGGGATTGAACTCGCTCTCGGTGAGCCCTATGAATGCCATGCCAACACCGAACCGCCCAAGAACGAGGACTTGCGTCACCGTGCTCAACCCCATTTTCTTCTCGCCCCGCGTCGCCCATACTAGGTACTGTTCTACAAAAAACCTTGCCAACTGGTCGAAGATAGACGTGAAGATTGCCGCAACTTGGCACGTGGTCTGCGCCGTCGGCTCGATGACGGTTGAGAGGAACTCTACTAGCGCCCATGCCGCAGAAGACGCAAGAAACAGTATGAGGACCAGCCTCAGGCCGTCCCGAAAGATCGCTGAACCGTGGCCTATAACATATAAAACCAGAGCGGCCGACGCCGCGTTGAACAGTATTCCGAAAAAGAAGGCGCCCAATAAGGCCTGCGTTGCTTCTGGAGTCGCCATTGTGGCTGCGGCGCGGGTTATAAGAGACGGTAAAAGAATGTAAAGGCCCACTCAATGGGTATTTTTTTGAAATATTACGAAATATTAAGCAAGAAGCGAATTGGCCATGTTGACGCGGTGTAAGTGAGCGTGTATTACGGCGCCATCGCGGTCGACACTGGCGATAGTAGGCCCAAAGACACGAAAGAGAGGGAAAGAAGAAACAGGCACGGCACGAGCGTCCTGGAGATACAAAGTATGGGAGTGGCAAGCACTCGACAGCGAGCGAGGGTTCTCATTCTCTCTACCCACCTCTACGAACCTGGCCTCCCGCAATAGTGGATAAAGGTCTGTGATCCTCAAACATAGACCTTGCAGGGTGATGTTCGAGGTTCGTCGACTAGCTCCGCAAGCTCATGAAGGCCAGATGGGCGATTGGACAAAGGTGCAAGGCTGAAGGTCCCAAGACAGTGGTGGATTAGCAATCCTTGTCAAGGGTGACGAGATTTGAAACCCAAACCGTTACACTCAACAAGGAAATTTTCCAAGGTCTCTCTTTTTTTTTAGACCAAGAGCCCGGGCTGGTTGATTTTAAAGAAACGACACCACTAGGCGAGAGATCTCATCGACTGTGGACATTGTCACACGAGTGGCTCAGCCGCACGATCTGGGGTCGTCAAGAGACGACGAGCTTGACGGAGGCGCTCGATGTTTCTAGACACTATAGAATAGGCATTGTCGGGACATTCGCCTTTCTGTCTCGTGTACCTGTTGTGAATAGAGTTTCCTCTCATGTTTCGAGAGCAAGGACTCGCACAACATTCACCTCATATCACGAGTGATGTATTTGCATGGCATGGTCGACCTTCGGGAGCCGATGCAGCGCATTGACCTATATAATGGTGATAATTAAGAGAATGGTGCATCCACAACAGGAAGCCAGCCAAGCCCGAGTTGGGCCACATCGGATAATAAAGTCGGGCTCATCCGGAGGGGATCTTCATCTGCGACTTAAGTGGCAAGCTCTGAGCTGCAAATCATACAACGCTGAACCGTGGATATGTTGGGTTAAATGCGAAATATTTGTCTGTCGGACAAAAGATGAGGGATGAAGATTGGAAGCGAAGATGGGAAATCTACATAGACGGCAGATTGGCAGGATGGTTGGCTAATAAGCGGGGACGGGGGACGGGGGACGGGGGGACGCACAGGGCACTGACAAATAGGGCCTAGTGCCAGGGGTAAGTACATGGAGTGTAGGGCTTGGCACCTCCTTGCAGCTTTTAGCGTTCAACAGATGACCCAAGATACTGCGACAGTACTTCTCAACGTCTATGTAGTGGGCAAGAGATGTACCTCATACATGACTTACAGATTGCATCTATGTACATCGGCCACCCATGCGAGCAATTTCCAGCTCGTACGAGAGCCTCAACTGGGAAGATCGCTTCTCACTGGTGTAGGTTCTTCTAAACCACACCGGGAAATTCTTAGTCTGAAACGTAATTCATGGCTCTATTATTATTCTCTTCTCCAACTTTTCCAAGAGCCACAGGGCGTCTTCTCGTTTTCCGTATCCTTGACTGCCGCGTTACATAGTGAGCTCACAATCGCACCAAACCAATAGAAAGACTCAATTCACCGTTGGCGCCAAAACCACAGACCCCCGACACTGGAGTTAAACAGAAACAAGACGAAAGATCTTTTTTCAAACACATAGGAGATCCAGAGGTTTCCCCATTGTCTACACCCAGATCTTTAACTTGATCTATTTTAGAGACCCGGCGAGCTCTTCAGCCCAGAGGGCAATGAAACATAACAATCATTACACGCCGGTGAATTCTATATCTTTTCGGAAGAGAGCTCAGGTACTGGGGCTGGAGATCCTGGCAGCTCTGCGGCAAGTTCTGATAGTGATAACTTGCTCGCGGGTCGTACAAACTCAGACCTCAAGTCCTTCGTCACTATGCCCATATCTTGGTGCATATCAGATGGCATATGTTGACGGAGAAGGGCAGATTGTGAGGGCGCTTGATCGTGTTAGCCCATGTGGATTCTTGGTTTTGGCCCCAAGGAGGTTACGATACCTGGATGAATGATATCCTCGCTCATTAGCTGGCGTGGAAACCCACTGACCGGTAGAGATGTCTCTCCAGAAGGGTAAGGCGTAGGCTGGAGGCAGAGCGTTAACTTGACTGTCGTATGCTCTTTGACCGCGTTAATCCGAATAGGTCCCATGTCGAAGTAACCCTGTTGATACATGTTGCGAATTGCGGCCTCCGTGAAGACTAGTTGTTGCGCAGCTGGTCCAGGCATGTCATCTTCGACGAGGAAGTATGGCTCAAAGCCTCCCTTCAAGCTTAGTTTAAGGAAGGCCCCTAACCCTTTCATTCCGTCAGATGAATTCCGAAACCTACAGAATATCGAACCTGGGTACGCTTAGCTTGGTAGCTTCAAAGGGCCTGCGAGACTTACCTTCGCAAGTATAGCCGGAGCATGTTTGTTTCACGGGGCCATCTTTCTCGAAGAAGAATGCGCTTGCTACCAGCCGGTGTGCCACTTCTTTAATTTCTGCCATGTTCTGCTGCAACACTTCCTCGGCTTCCCTCTCAACTTCATCGAGCCTTTGGATGTCGTCAAATTTCGGGGTCCGTATATTGAGCTCCGGGGATATACGGATATAACGACGGCGGTCCTCCGCTGCCTCCAGCAGGTTAGATACTGGTTTCCGGGCCATGAATTGATCCCAGATGCGGTTGCATCTCTGGTGCTCAGCAAGCTTGTCCACTGCCTCGGTTGGTTTGAACGTCAAGTTTCCGGTTGGTTTCGTGGGCGGCGTGGTTGCTTTACTCAAGGCATCCGTGATAATAGGGCCGGATCGGTGGCTTCCAGGCCTATGCTCATCCCCGACATTACAACCGGTGCCAACGGAGAGCATTATATCCGGAGGAGAGTTAGCAACCTCGCTCCAGATCAGACTCATCTCTTGGTGCGCGACCCAAATCGGACAGGCATGTCGCAGGTTATCGCTGGTGTATTGGCTTTTGGTTTCGGCTTTTTGAAAAGGCTTGAAGTAGGGCGACGTAGCGGAGGTAGCACGAGCGCTTCAAGTTGAATGTCAATTTGGTTACCGCGACCATATGCGCTTGGGTACTTACGCTTCCCATATTTTCACCTCCCTGGATGGCTCGCTCGGATGTACAAACTCATAGGAAAGACCTAGACATTGTTAATTAAACATTGATAATTATGCGTACTAGACATACTCTGGCAATGGGAGTCTGGCCGGTTATAATTAGAAAAGACTACCGCCTTACGTCCAGGAACAGTTGTAGAAGTAACAGCAACTCTGATGGGCGTTTCATTTCGAGGCTGGACACCTCCGAAAAGACTCTGGTCTGAGAAGCTGCTCCTAAGTACTTTCTCGAATGGTTTCGTCTTGTATATGCTGCCATGGTAGGTGCTCGATAAGTTGTCGAGGAGAGGTATACCCATCATTTCTCGAGGTACGAAGGCCCCCTTGTACAGCTTCTTGAAATTTCTGATTGTCTCTTCAATTGACCACCCTTTTGCTCCTAATCCGAGAGCTATGACACCGCCAGCACTTCAGCAAGTTAGCCATCTGGCCACGAAAAGGGCATCCCTACTTACCTAGTTCCAACTACTAAATCAAAGAAGACCCGAATGGGTAACATTGGTCCCAACATTTGCTCAATGGCTTGGAGTACTTTCAGTTCTACAATGCCGCCGATCCCACCACTAGCTAGGTCTTAGAACACGGGCCATGGAAACATTTGATTTTTCTCTCACCTATCGAGGCAAAGGATGCGAACTCCAGCACGAGAGGGCTTAATCGTAATAGCCCACGGCGGATCAACCATGATCTCACGGACGTGAAGTGGGCAGCGGTTCAGCTCAACCGTAGTTCTCGAGCTAGGACGCCCATAGGTCTTCACGCATTCGAGGCACAGTATGTGGCCACATGGGAGAACGCAGTCCGGTAACCCTCTCAGGCATGAGAAACAAGCGGAGTGGCTGATGAAGTCCGCCGAGTTACCAAGAGAGTTGTAGAATTTGCTAATACGTTCTCGGTGGAGAATCGAGGCAATCTGGACTGCAGAAATCGAAATCAGGCAATTTCTTCCAGGGGTTGAAAGGACGAAACATGTTTTAGGCTTCGATGTTGCAATACATAGCCTCAACAGGCAATTCTGAGGGCGATAGGTGGTGGTGTAAAACCTCGGAATATAACTTACGGTCACTTCTTCCTGGAATCTTCTCACTCAATTCGTATGCAGCAGTCTGCAGCTTGACAAGGTTATCTTGAATTAGTTGGTTCCACTCGGAAATGAATGTTGATGGATCAAAACTCGATTGGTACTGTCCATGGCCGATGATTTTCCCCTGGCCATTTTGGTGCCCTTTGGGACTATGTCCGGACTTCACATTATAGCAACGCCCTTGCCGGTATGCTGGGTTGACGAAGTTGCAGGGCCAGTATAAGTCTGCGAAGGTATGAAGAGCTGACACGCATAGCTGGGTATGTGCATTACTAAGAAGCTGCTCGGCAGTGCCTTCAATGGACCTATCTGTGAGTTATGTTTGATCACGTACCGGGATTCTTGATCAACTTACCTAATCTGTTCTGGCGGACAGCATCAAACATGACACAGGAAGCTACTATGCGTGCTAGTTCTCGAAATATTTTATTTGCGTCACTTCGAAGAATCTCGCTTCTTGCATAATCTCTCATAGACACAGCAAGATGCAAGATATTCCCTTCAAAACTGCGTGAGACAGGATTATGGCGCAGGGCCTCCTTGACAAAGTCAAATGGAAGCTCTAGATCTTTCATGAAATGATCGTACGAAGCGTGGAGATATACTTGGAGCATCTCAGCATTTGCTAGCATTCTCGCCTGTTTCTTTTTGAGGTAAGAGTCGGAACATCGATTTTTTATCAAATCGAAGAGCCTCGCTGCTTGCTGGTCCATTAGCATGTATGAACCTTGGCGCGGGACTCTGACAACAGTGACAGATGCGTAGTACTGCCTGAGAAGGTCTTCGGTATTTTTTATCTCTTTACCTCGCTTGCGCCAGGCCTGTACATAATGATCAAGCGCGGGTTCCTGTGAAGCGGCGTCCTGGATAGCTGATATGAGCATATTAGTTGCTGTCTCCACATCCCATTCCTTTTCATCAACGTCTTCTGTTGCGTTAAGGACTACGATGGCATGAGGAAGGATGGGCTGGTTAAGTGATTTATCAACCGAGGTGGCACCCCATCTCACTAGCTTGTCGAGAACGGTAGATTCGAACGACCTCGAAGAGTTAGTAATATTTCAAACCGACATAGGTCATACAACGTACCTTGGGTTTCGAAGCACGAATATCACTACGTCAGAAAACGCATATAAAATTCTCGGGTATAACTGTGAGACAGCATATTCTCTCTTTTGTGTTTGCGGGCTATTTGCCCAAGCGATGTGCCTATGCGAGCTGTACCTCGATGACGGGGTGTTCTTCGTTTCCCTCTGGGAGGGGTGTAAGGACTCTGGAATTCTGAATGCTAGGTGACCGTCATTGTTTCTATCATGTGACAAAGATCTCAGGGCTTTGGGCATTGCCTCACCACCATTGAGGCCTTCACAGTCTACCAATAGCAATGGCGTATTAGTGAAGAAAGTCGAGGGCTCTGTGTAGAGGTGGACATCTCCCGTTGTCGGAATATAATCATTACTCGAAGATGTGACTGGAGTATAACAATTTGTAGCTCCTAGAGAGTTTAGATCCTGGCGATCTATGAGAAGCTTGATTAAAGTGCTCTTTCCAGCCCCCGTTTCCCCTATGAATGAGACTAGCTGGGGATATCGACCGGTGGTTTCGACCGCAGGACATTCGCTCATGATCGCAGCAAATCTTCCATAATCGTGGAAGACAGGACGGCCGTGAGAATCACGACCGATGCCAAACCATGTTGTTTCTCGATCTCTGACTAGCTCAATCTCATGGTCTGCCTCCGTACGTAATGGTTCGAAGATTTGACGGAGCTTCTGAATTATCACTGGATCCGCCTTTTCGTGAGGCTTCCCTCCCCCTATCGGCAGTATTATTTTAGTAAACAATTCTTTGGTTCTCTATGCCTGGAATGCAGATCGGACTGGTCTTCCAAGCATACAGATAGTCGAAGTTTCATGATGTTTGATAAGGAACGGATTGTATTTGACCACAGGATCAATTACTTACAGCCAACGGCTCCAGGCACATGAAGTACCCACTCAGACCAACAGGGGTCACAGAACATTAGACTATTACATTGAATGCACGTGAAGGTCTTCACTGATGTTTTACCGCACGTTTGACATCGCTGAGAGACTGAGATGGCCTCTTGAGCCGAGATACTAGCCATCTCATCCGCGGGTAAGTACGCACCCGAACGCGACGAATCTCGGATATGAAGTAGTTGCTTGATGTTTTGGATGATGGCATATTGGCAATGGGCTGGGATGGGGACGTCTTTACTCGAACAGTTTTTCCCCGCAAGCCACCAGCTAGGAGAAGTAGGAGAGGCAATTTAAGCCGTTTGGGGGTGGCTGGAAAAGACTGATTCAGCTAGGTAGCCAACGAAGACCTCTAGTTCAACCATCTCAGCCGGCCAGGCACACTCCCTAAGGTAACCTGGGTCGATTATAGGGCGTCTTAATCTATGGATACGAAACATAGGTAATGAAGAGGAAGCACGCGGCCAGTAAACGAAGTGGATTTTGCCATCGTCGTTTAAGGGAAGCTTGGCAGTGATACCCAGGACGGGAGAGAATCCTTCTGGGTGTATTAAAGGGCGGTAGGCTTGCTCGGCCGTGCCTCTGGCGTTTCATCTTTGCATACCTACCTGGTGCGAAACTTGGAACTCATGTCTCTCAGTGGACCGAAACGTTGGGACGTGACCGGTTCTTGTTTGTCTGCGTCGATTTCTCTCCAGCTGGGGTCCGAGCTCAGCTTGTCCTACGGCAGAAGATGCCTATAACCAGAGATAAGGGTGTACCAGATAGAAGTACCTAAGTGACGAATTCAGGTATCGTTCGCTAGGTAGGGGTTTCCCGTGCCAGGTGTTGCCCAAAAGAAGTATTTTGAGACTTGATAATGACGCACCAAGCGATATGTCGGAATAAATGATATATGAAGAAACTTGATGGTAAGTAAGGGTTGCTTGTTGAGACTTACCTCGCTGGCCACCGCCTTTCGGCTGTTCTTCAAGGGTGAAATTATTCTGTTTAGGGTAGATATTTACACTATGGGAGCTGAACAGATATGCTTTCTGATGCTAGCTAACCCATGGAATACTCGTATGTATGGACACCGTGGAGTCTTCCATGTATCTAGGGACAGCATCTGCTCCATACAGCCGTTGGAGGGACAGAGCGGTCAAGTCCTACGTACATGTGCAGCTTAATAATGACCAGGATGAAAAGCTTAGCAGGCAGGCAGGCACAGAATGATGTGCCGGGAACTTGGTACCGGAACCTTCTCCGGTGGGACGTGTCGCGCATTTATGGAATTTAAGGCGGAGCCAATTCGGGACGTT
This sequence comes from Hypoxylon sp. E7406B, assembly GCA_000931505.1. NCBI lineage: Eukaryota > Fungi > Ascomycota > Sordariomycetes > Xylariales > Hypoxylaceae > Hypoxylon > Hypoxylon sp. E7406B. The sequence goes on along the minus strand of JYCQ01000114.1, from coordinate 7,666 downwards.
AGTTGGTAACTGGCGGAAACCTACAGCGGCGGCGGGACGGCAGTGGACACGGTGTTGTTGATCTTACCCGATAGTAGATATGACGACATGGTAGGCGGCGCCGAAAGTATCGGGATGGATGGATGGTGTGTTGCTGGAAGTTTTTTTTTTTTGCAAGGGGGAAGCCGAACTCGCAGGGGCAATGACTACGGAGCGGACTTCGGAAGTGTTGACGACGGTGAAGGGCCGAGCGCGATGTGCTTCCGACTTTGGCTCACCAGGATATCGCCTAATAAGATGAACAAGGTTTCTGCTGGCATCAGAACTACCTTTTGAGAGCGAAGTGAACGGTATTAGCAGCTACCGATTTGTTTTCCTTACTCGTCCTCGGCTATCAGGTATATTAGACCCGCAACGTCCGGAGCTGCCGTAGCGGCTAGGCACCTAGGCAGTGAAAATATTCTCTCGACGATTCTTTAGCCTTGGACACTAAACTCCTTCACCTCAGCAGAGCGAGGTACATGGAGCACGATGGATTGGACTTAGAGGAGGGCAGGCTCGGTAAGCAAAATCGGTAGGACATACCAATCTTAGATTTAAGGGATCAGCGGACTCGCGGCGTACATTCTATACCGTATCCGCGAGGAGCGAAGAACGATGTGCTGGACGGTGGTGGGGGTTGAAAAAAAAAATCTCCTATCAGGTCCTCTCGCCCCATTATACTTGTCAGATTGCCCACGTTTTCTAATCTTTCTGGTCCAGAAAATGTGTTCGTGTCTCCTCTTTATTTCCCTTCTACTATACAGCCTACCTGGCGGAAGCCCCAGTTCCGCTCAGGGTTCACAATGTGTCCGACATAAAGCCACTGGACCCCGAGATGGGATGACGGTTCCCGCTGATGGACAAGATAAAATCTTGATGGATCGTCACTGCGGACTCAGACGCTTATGTATGTATTACGCCCGGCTGCCAACTTGCTGACCCGCCTTGCCAAATACGAAAGTTGGCCCCGTAGATACCGTGGGTTCCGTGATGGAGGCCTGCGAGTCCAAGGCTGGTGCAGTTCGCGTAGGCAAGTTCGGTAGCATCACGGTGACCTGTCGAAAGGTCTAGTAAGGTTGGTAGGTATCCGGGTAGGTAACCTAGATGGTGTAGTGTAGTGTATTGTAGTGTGGTGGTGTGGTGTGGTGTAGTATAGTGTAGTGTGTACACTACACACCGCCTGGCACGATTTCGAATCTCGGGATTTCCTTGCAAAATTGCCTAGTCAAGCACTTTGCGCAGCTGATCTCATAAGCTAGTCAATCTAGCTTTCCCCACAGTTGGACCCGTGGGGAGCTCTCTCCTGCTGGCCTGGCCACCGTTTTCCAGGGGCTGTTTAAAACTTTACCGTAACAAAGCCCACAGTACTTACCGGAACTTAGACATGGGTACGTGTGGCTCAGATCCACGGGCACCCTAAATTAATTTTGTTCGGTACGCAGCGACTTGGATGGAGCAATATCCGCCGCCATCCCACGCACCCGGCATCAGGGTCTGGGCATACTAGCATTCTAGCGTTTAACTCCTCTGGCTCCTAACCCCTAGGGCAAAACAGCGACACTAGCCATGCAATCATGAGCAGATCCTTTCTGTCCGGTCTAGCCTGGTTGTTTCTCAACGCCGATCAATCCCAGTATTACCTATCTACGCGAGACAGATACGTAGCTGACGTTACAACATGTCTAACATCTAGCATCTAGCATCGACGAGAACGATCGCGCTTCCAAAAGGAGGCACATAGTACGGAATGTTGGTCTTTGGCACCTTTGAGCTGGGAGAAACAGGTTTGTATGCCCGCTCGTGCGTCGTTTATGTAGCTGATCTATGTAATATCGAATATCTATCTACACTAATCTACCAGGGGGCGAGGCTGCAAGGTTCAATCACAATTGACAGAGCCGCAAATCGGAGTTTTAAACCAAAATAAGACAGTCTGGGCATTTACTAACTACCGTTTATTACCGTAGCTGTACATACACTAGTACGCTATGTATATGATGTATACCTCTTAGGTATGTATGCGCTTTGTGAGCTACCACCTTACGTACATAAGGGTGGTCGTCGTTGGTGGACCTAGGGGACCAGAAATTACGTAGCTCCTCTCCTTGATTGATAAATTGCTTGCTACGTGTTTGAAATCCCTGAATAATGGGGGTTTCATGATTCACGATGTTTTATTAAACTCAACAATGTGACCGTTGCTTGTAATAACTTCAACATTATGAAGCACTATTGTCAATTATAATGCCCTTTGGTTGAGAGTTGAGGCGTGGAAAGTGTGGGGGATTTGGTCACCTGGACATCTATTTTTTTCAAGGAGAGATTAATCTCATCTTAATACAACCACCGAGAGTCCGAGAGCCCAAGTTTAGAATCCTCACGATGATTTCCTACCTCCTCACAGGAAAAAAAAAATCAAAAGCTTACCGATGCGGAGTCAACTAGACCCCACGGATCTGAGGTATATTTGACGCATAATCTCCGCGTGCGTCGGGTCGCCTTACTGGAGGCGAACCCCAGGGAACGTGTTTACCCTTAAGGACAAGTATCGTGAACATTCCGGCGGTGTGGACTTGTGGTCCTACTTTTTTTTTTTAAGCTTAGTTAGCCCTCAATAGATTTATATATCGTTTTCTTTTGTCACCTGACAACCGATATATATCAGTAAGCTGCAGGTGCGATTAGAAGCCTACATCCAAGCCTGCCACTGTTGAAACGGTTTCAGAACAGCATTCACACGTCACTACGACTTATTAGGTAGGTATATCCGCGAATGCAAGTATTCCGCACTCCCATTGAGTGATTTCTGTTAGCATAGCTTAGTACCCAAATGTGCGAACTTGGCGTACTACGGGGGTTAAGCTAAATGACAGCAGCAACTTGGAATATGCTTGAGCCTTGTTGAATCCAGTTTTAAGTGTCATCGGCGAATTCCTCAAAGCCGGAACACACGTTAGAGTAGGTGGCCAATACCTATAGAGCACAGCACGTGTAGCTTTTGTGGTACGTATGTATCAAACGGTAGGTATTAAAGGAGGGGGCATGTATCTCTAAGCCGTGTGTATACCTAGAAGTATTACTACCACGTACAGAACAGCTGAAACCCCCACGCTGAGCGACCCAATTTAAAAGCCCCCTCGGATAGATAGAACAGACTTTTGTTATAGTAATGAAATTGTACGCGAGAATGGTATAACGATGCTGTGGGTATAGGCGCGGTTTGCTATTATTCATGCACTTGCGGATATTTTTGATGGAGGTCGAATAAGGTTAGTTTGGAAATTCTTTAGAATCCGGCTGGAAGACTCCAGACGGGCAGCTAAACAAAAGCTAAATGGCAACCCGCGTCCATTCGGCTGCAAGCCGGACCCGCAGCCCCATACTTTTCAATTTTGGCCCCGTCGGGTCGGTTTTATAGGCAGGCTTGGCGCGATTAGGCGTTCACTTAGCGGTTTGCTACTGCATAATAGCGTAGCATAAAGCAGCATAGTACAGGGCCAACCAAGCTAATCAGGCTAACCAGGGCTAACCAGGGCTAACCAAGCTACCCTTGATCGACATCCCAATAAAGATTTTCAGTTCTAGTCTGCCTATCCGCATAGCTATCCGCCACCACCATCCTTCCTGTCTGCTTCGTTCTGACCGTAGACGAGCATGTATGAGGTATGTACGTATTGCATACACACAGACAGATGGCGTAATATTACATACGTACAACGGCACGCGCGTAGACGGAGTCTTTGCAGTATTTTACATGGAATGGCGGCGTACCTGCTACAATATCCGCCCGCCATTATGTACCTGCCCAGACGTGTATATACATACATACATACATACATACATACATACATACATGCACATGTGTTAATGTATATAGCAGCACGCTTTACGGGCTCGGAGTTAGCGAAACTAGATTAGGTACTTGGATCAACACAACGTACATGCATGTATGTAGAAGAACGGTGTATGGATTGGCTGCTGACCCAGCCGCAAAGGGATCCCTTCGCTCACCTGCCAAGTATCGTAGAAAGGGGAAAAAGAGAGCACAAGTCATGACAAGTGTCAGAAAAGAAAAGTCCACATTTTGTTGACGGAAGGGAACAGTTAGCGATAACGAACAGGTAGAAAAGGGCCTCTCTTGCAGCCGTTGCTTTCATCTATTGTTGCTCCTTTCTCTTCATTGATCTCTCAATTGTCTCCCCAGATTACCCCGTTGCTCACCACCAGTTGTCGCGAAACCGATTCGACCTCTACAGTGCCCAGAGCAGCAATTGCATAAGCCGAAGCGCAAACCTGTTATTTCTACTGTGCGCCTGCCCGAAAATCCTCGAAACAGCCACGAGACATTTTTGGCACCCCACAGTTAGCTGGATTACTACTACCTTAGGGCCTAGGCCGACGGTCAGACGAAGAGCTCCTCAAAAAGCTTGGAGCACAGAACGGAGCACAGAGCCACAGCACACAGCACAAGAGTAATATTTTTTTTTCTGCTCTACTTCGCGACTTGCGGTACTAGTTCACGATATACCTAGCTTCCAATTAAACATTGGTCGTCTTGTGACCCGGAAATCTCACACAACCCTGGAACTGGGATTTCTGACGGCGCTACCCCCGATTTCGGATTTCTCTTGGTATTCCTTTTGCCGTCCCCTGGCAGCATCCAACCTGGACAATTCCCATAAATTGAAGCAGCTTGCCTGTGCCCCCCCCAACCTACCGAGTCACTCGCTGCTTCGTCATTCATTGTCACTTGGGTCGATAGAGTTCCCGCCAGCCTCAGGACGAACCAAACCTTATCTCGCACACCAAACCCCTTTCTGTCCGAACACCGTACCTGTTGTGGTAACCCTCCACACAATCACCTAGCACTCCTTCCCACCTGAGTCAATATTCGTACATCCGCAAAAATGTCCGGTCGCTCAGCACTCCGCCTCACCCGAGCCGTCGCTCCCCTCCTCTCCAGCTCTCGCGCTTCCGCACCCATTTCCAGAGCTTTCCCCGCCGCCCAGCGAGCATTCAGCGTGTCCGCTGCTCGTGCTAAGAGCGACGTGGTACGAGAGACCGAAATCCCCGTGTCCGTCTACTCGCCCGACTCCAATGGCGCTGCTGGCTCCACGAGCGACCACTTCAGCATTCCCGTCAACCGCGACGATGCCAAGCCGAAGCCATTCCCTCCCGAGGAGGACTCCGAGGTCTTCCCTCTGAACAAGACCGTCTACCGCCAGATGCCCCCCACCATGCAGAAGATGAGCATAATGGACAAGGTTGTGATTGTCACCGGGTAAGCACTAGCCACTGCGTACAATACCATTCATCCGAAGCAATTCGCTGACAATCCCTTCACAGAGGAGCTCGAGGTCTCGGAAACCACATGGCCCGCGCCTGTGCTGAGGCCGGTGCCAAGGCCCTGGTGATCTTCGATGCCAACCAGGAATTGGGTGACGAGGCCGCTGCCGCCCTACACCAGAAGACCCAACTCCCTGTCTCTTTCTTCAAGGTTGACGTTCGTGACGGCGCAGCTATCAACGCCGCTGTCGACTCTGTTGTCGAGACTTACGGCGCCCCCGATGTTCTGATCAACAGCGCTGGTATCGCCGACTCCAACATCAAGGCCGAGACCTACGACCCGGCCATGTTCCGCCGTTTGATCGACATCAACCTGACTGGTTCGTTCCTGATGAGCCAGGCTGTTGGACGCGCGATGATGGCAGCTGGCAAGCCCGGATCCATCGTTCTCGTCGCCAGCATGAGTGGTAGCATTGTCAACTACCCGCAAGAACAGTCTTGCTACAACGCCTCCAAGGCTGGCGTGATCCAGTTCGGCAAGTCCATCGCGGCCGAATGGGCCAAGTACAACATCCGTGTCAACTGCATCTCTCCAGGCTACATGGACACGGCTCTGAACCGTGTGCCCGCCCTTGAGGCTCAGAAGAAGATCTGGAAATCCATGACCCCCCAAGCCCGCCTGGGCAACGTTGACGAGCTGAACGGCCTCTGCGTTTTCCTCGCCAGCGACGCCAGCAGCTTCATGACCGGTGCCAACGTTGCCATTGACGGTGGTTACACCTGCTACTAAACTGCTCACTTTATGCCTACCTTTTTCACCTCGATGCGATGCGTCGAGACAACTTGTATACGGCATAGAGTGCGCGTAGTATTTGCGGCTCTGGTCTTTTAGCCGAAGTCTGCGTACTACGTGGCAGCATTAAGGTAGCTTGGGGTTGAGGGCAGAAATGTGTGTCTCATCCGATGCGGGGGATCCTACGACACAGCCCTTGAATGTGGTTACGTTGCGTTGTGGCATTGCGAGAAGTTTTAATTGACATTCCCGAAATATCCTGAACACCCACACCGGCATACATACATGTGGACAGGGCCTCCTTACCGAGATTTCTCGTTTAACCACTCTCGTCGCTGAACCATACCGAGTGTGTCGCACACCATTTACCTCTTACACCTAGGCACCTATCCGGGCACCCTCCTTCACACGTACACCCTATACGGACATGTTTAGGTTCTATGGCGGCTTCACGGGTGTGGTCCCTAACATTCTGGTTTTACTTTTCCTTGCCTGGTTTATTGTTTTGCGGAATGATGCAGTCCTCCGTACATGCGGCATAGACTTTACTTAATCATAGGGATCCGGAGTCAGTTCACACCACAGGATGAAAAGTGGGAAAACGGGGTTTGATACCATCATAGAGGGGAAAAAGAAGAATATTTGATGTTTTTTTCCGAGCAAAAATCAGGAATTGTTCTTAGAGATTACTAGACTACCCTCGGTGGAACTCCCCAGGCCTGATGATGGAGAGACACAGTTAAGATATGGACGGTCACAGACTAGAACTGGCCTCTGCTTCGCCCGCTTTAAATCAGCGCGCTTAGGATAGAGTAGAAGAAAGAGTACCTATGCTTCTAGACAACTCGCTTGAGTCCAATACCTACCTATGTGTGTATGTGCCGGCTTAAGTGATGAAGGCTGTTCATTTAATAAATACTTTTATAAAATTTTCCGTGTCCCATTTTTACTATTCACAAGACATCGATAAGCACGCATGCCTCGTCTAAGGTAAACAGGCTCGCATATTATTTACGTCTCCCTATCCCCGTTGAAAGCATGCTTTTAGATTTCTTTCAGTCCAGCTAAATCGATAGACAAAGAGAGTACAAGCCTCCATCCTAGCCTCTTTCTCAATGACTCGAATCTAACTCGTAGACCGAGAATAGAACTGATCCACACTACTTCAAAGACGCTGAGAGTAGAATTTTTCGGACAAGTGAGCTCCCGTTTTCAGGAAAAAGCTTGTGGACAAGAGAAACCACGTTCGCAGACCCCTAGTTGGCAACGCATCAATCACATGTGTCTATATTCCCAAGCTATTGAGTCCTCGGAAAAAGGACAAACCATGACCTAACGCTTGGCCAACTGCCGGATCACGTTCCTGAGTAGAAATTCATGTACACACGCCGCAAGGTCAAGACATTGCAACTTCCGATAATCCGGTTGTCTTGCTGCTTGAAACGAAAGGCATGAAGATCCTAGGTCTTAGGTCTTGGCCTACGATAACAATTACTTTAGTGTAAGCCATAATGTATCATCTCACTTGATACGAATCGTAGTCTCTTGGGGGGGGGGGGGGGGGGG